>JAUMIR010000006.1:7205000-8405000 GCA_030847615.1 Gambelia wislizenii
GAAGGGACTCTCTGGGTCTCTTAATCGCCCCTCCTGATTCAAGCAACTGGACTTGGAGTTGAACACCTGCAAAGAAAGAGATTGTGTAAAATTCCATTCACATTAATTCCTAGAGTGAAGCAATCTTTCAGCACTTGAAAGAAGAAAATTATACCCCTGAGCACAACTAAGAAGAGGACAAATTGAGGCCAAGTAACCATGTTTTCACTCGATTCTTTGAGATTGACTGGGCTAGCCAGGTACTTCTGATTTAAAGAGTAAGTTACTTCTGCATTTACATATCAACCAGGATAAAGGATGGGCACAGCTCATTCAAGAACCCAGCATGGTGTAGCGGTTTGAATGTTGGACTATGACACTGGAGACCAAGATTCAAAACTCTGCTCAGCCATGAAAACCTACTGGGTGACCTTGGGCAAGTCACATACTCTCAGCCTCAGAAACACCCATGATACATTTGGCTTAGGGGTGCCATAAGTCAGAACAACTTGAAGGCACACAACAGCAACAGCTCATTTCATAGCTCACATTCTGCAGTGTGGTACCAAATATGAAAGATAGGAAGAGTTGCCCATGTATCCATTTTGCACTGTGTCTAGTTTTCATTATTGTTATTGGAGCCAATGTAAAGAGTTTTCACAAGCTTTCTCATACTCAATTAAAAGGTTGCCTTCACACGTTGAGAAAAACTTCTCAATGTCTGTGAGATTTTTAAGCTGTACTCAAAAGCAAAAAGATCAATGACAAAACAGAAAAATATATATTTTGGGGAAAAAACCCACTGTTTTGCATCCACCACCCCCCACACACACCTTCTTTAAATTTTTACAAAAAGGCTTGACATTCTAAAGAGGGTCCTCCAATGTGCAGTGGGGACAGGCTGCCGAGCAGACTTCATGCCCAGTCTCAAGACCATTGCCTAATGTGTTTGTGGATAATTTAACTTTTTAACCTAATTTTGTGGATGTCTTCTTTATTTTCTAGTTATTGAAACTCCACCCCCACAGACTTCACCACCCATCCTTTTTTTTTTTTTCTGTTGAAGTTGGCTCACAGACTTGAGATTTAACTTGACACTTGGAGTAAGAACCTTAAATACATCACTGCAAATCAGCCCTCAGTGAACCCAGCTAGATGTCCCTTCCTGAGCTATAGTTTTGGACATGCACATTTTTTATATGTACACATGGTTTCATTTCCTCCAAAATATATGGCAAGCCTTACAAATGTGTGGATTACTGTTACATCAGATGTCTTGGGAGGTATGAAATGTAAACATAGGCCAAATCCATACTGCACAACTAATCCAGTTTGAAACTCGATTATTTGCCATGGCCCCTTCCTATGGAATCCTGGGATTTGTAGTTTTACAAGGTCTTTAGCCTTCTCTGCCAAGGAGTGTTGGTGCCTCACCAAACTAAAAATCTCAAGATTCCATAGGAAGGGGCCATGGCAATAAATAAATAAATAAATAATCCAATTTCAATGGATTATTTGTGTAGTGTGGGTTTGGCTCTAATGCATTTATTTTCCATTCCTATATTCCCTTCACATTATTTATAACTATCACCTATAGGAAACTCTCTAGTATTTTTAAAGCAGGTTTAATTTGTATTATCCAGGACCTCATCTACAAGGGCCAGCATATGCTCCCCACTGGCATATTCTGCCCATGGATCAAGCCAATCTCTCCCAGCTACCAGCATGAAATGGGCCAGAATCCAGATGGGCATGCTGGCCTGTCACTGCAGCCATCACTACTGCCACCCATGTCACACTCTACAAAGTCAGAAAGCTGGCCCATAGCACATGAGTAAGGCTCCATTTCATGTCCCCAGCCTAGTCATATGCTCCCTGGGTTCTTGTGGTCACGAGACAGCTTCAGCTATAAGGAATGCTTGTAAATGTTCTCATCTTCAACAAGGAGAAACTGAGAAAAGGTTAATTTGCATGAGTTGCATTTCACATTTTGTGCAAAATGCAGAGTTCCAATTCAAACATTCTAAAAACATATTAAACAATTTTAAAGAAATTGGTTTAATTATTTTTTTTTTAAAAAAAGCCACATAAATGTACATGAGAACTTGTTAGATGCCCAAGTACAGTTGGTCCTTCACATTTGCTGGGCTTAGGGGCACAGAACCACCACAAAAGTGGAAAAAACTGCAAATATTTCTAGCTTCCCCCTAAATCATATTTTACACCCAAAAAGTATGATCTGCCAATTTAACCCACCGCAGATTCTTCAAGGTTGTGGGGTTCCTTCAAAAGGCAGGAGCGATCAGCTAGTGGGGCTTGGCACCACCACCTCCATTCCTACCCTATACCAGTTTTATTAGGTACTTATAAACCTCGTGGCATGTTCACAGTCTCTCTCAGTCTGTCCAGGCTTGGAGTATCTATTAAAAATGACATAGGGCAGCTGCAGAGGTGGCAGCAAATAACATATGAATAATCAAACCCACAAAAACTAAACCCTCAAATATGGAGGGCCGACCGTAATTGATTTAAAACGCTGTGCTCTAGATTGGCTCTAGAATGAAGCCAGCATCAGTGCCATACAGGTCTCCAAGGGAAGGGCATTCCACAGCTGGGGAACCACATCAAAAATGGTGTCTCCCATATCAACATATTGGAAAAAAGGTGGCAAATAAATACAATAAATACAATAAATAAAAACACAAGATGTGTTGTTCCCAGTGATGGAACACCGGAGAGAATCTTTCTAATAGACCACAGTTCTTGGGCAAGGATAGATAGGGAGGGGTGCTCCTTCAAGTATCAAAATCCTAGGGTTTGTTTTTCTTTTTAGGACTGTAGAGAAGATTTCATATGGTTTGTATAAGAACTTCCTGCCCCATGCCTAGAATCAGTCCATCTTGTAACAAGTGAGTTACAATGATACATCCAGCTGAAGACATCATGACTCACTAACAGGATGTTATGGCATCTTTGGGTCTGAATTTCAGGGAGAACAGTAGATATAAGTCAGAAAAATAAATTAATAAAATAGTTCTAGGTCACCTTTTAGTAAGTTTTAAAAATAAAACACCATGCAAATTGAAAAAAACCCAACACCAAGCATAAAGTTGTTCAGACCAGTTTTAGAATCGAAGGACTCATCTACATGAGCCAGGATATGCTCACTCCCCACTGGCATATCCTGGCTCCTGGAAGGCAGGAAGGGGGCTGTAAGGTGTGACCAAGGCCCCCTGCATGTAACCAGCTGCAGTCACATGCTGTGGGACTCCTTCCTGCCTTCCAGGAGAGATAAGTGGTGGTCACAGCAATGGCTGACCTGCATGTACAGGCTCTTGCGAACACATGGGACCCAATCAGTTTTGCTGCCTATAATGGAGTAAACCAGGTATTATTATAAAGTGTTACTGGACCCTACCCCGCCTTCCCTCCATCTCAGCCCTGGGGGTGGTGAGGACAGCCCGGGTCCAGCATGAGGCAAATGCCTTGCATCGTATGGACTGCAGGGCTTTGAAATGGGGGGCTAGATGGGATATATTTCCCACCTAAACAAGCCCTGAAATATTGCAGCTAAGAGTGGGGAAAAATCTTAGAATCATAGAGTTGGGAGATACCATAAGGGTCATCCAGTCCATCCCCCTGCCATGCAGGAATACACAATCAAAACACACCTGACAGATGGCCATCCAGCTTCTGTTTATAAACCTCCAAAGAAGGAGACTCCACCACACTCCGAGGCAGCACATTCCACTTTCAAACAGCTCTTACTGTCAGAAAGTTCTTCCTAATGTTTCGGTGGAATCTCTTTTCCTCTAGTTTGAACCCATTGTTCCATGTCGTAGTCTCTGGAGCTGCAGAAAACAAGCTTGCCCCATCCTTGGTGTGACATCACTTCAAGTATTTAAATATGGCTATCATGCCCCCTCTCAACCTTCTCTTCAACATAAATAAATGAAATCTTGTCCCAAAAAGGTACAGCAAAACAAGTAGGTCATCAGGGCTTTTCCTAAGAGCTTGCAATGATGGAACCTGACAAATTCCAGAAGGCAAACCATTCTGGACTTCTGGGGCTACTGCAAAAGGCCCTGTCTTTCACTTGGTTACCTGATGATTCTAAAAAGTGAGCAAATGGGCATTAACAGAATAGGTATACAGGCGTACATAAACCAGAAAATAAAGACCTAACCTGGCTATGTATAAGCTCAATGGGATGGTAAAAGGTATTCAGCAGCAGAATGCAATGCCTCAGAAGGTGGAGTCTCCTTTGGAAATTTTCAAACAGAAGCTGAATGGCCATCTGTTGGGGGTGCTTTGATTGTGTATTCCTGCATGGCACGGGGTTGGACTGGATGGCCCTTGTGGTCTCTTCCAGCTCTATAATTCTATGATGCTAAACTGTCTCTCCATACACAGTTTTTCTCCCAGATCTTAGTTCCCTTTGGTCAATGATTTAACCTCATTTTCTCCAGGTTACTGTCCACCTGTTTTCTCTCCCCCTAGGAGGTACAAAGAACAATAGACATCTGGCCACACTATGAGTTGAAAGTTCTCCTTTGAATCCTATCAGATGACTTTCAGTGCCTGCTGGCTGGGTCTTCTAATTCATCATTCACCTCTGTGAAGGTATTAATTCCACACTCGCACTTCGGCAAGTTGTACTACATCCACTTAGCTAGCAAAAGATATTGCCCTTTCTTCATACCATCACACTGCAAGTTAAAAACACAATGGGGTTTTTAAAGGAACAAAAAAATCAATGTTTGATTCCTGCTAGGTGAAAGCTAAAAATTTGACATGAATTGAGAATTGTAGCACCTCAAGATTGCATTTAAAATAACCCAAACAGTTCCCCTTTTTGTGCAGATGGCAGACTTGTTCTGTGCCACCGTGTTCCCTCGCACAGTAATACAAGGCTGTGTCTGCAGATATCATGGAAGTCAGCTGAAGATAATATTCATTTTTGGAAGCATCAGCAGTGATAGAGATCCTGCTCCTGAAAGCTGAGCCATAGTCAGTTCTCCAGGTTGAACTGCTGAAGTATCCGCCCCCCAACCATTCTAGCCCCTTCCCTGGTGGTTGACGGATCCAGTTCCAGCCACGGCCAGTACTGATGGTGTAACCAGAAACAGCACAGATCAGCCTGAGAGATTCTCCTGGCTTCACTGTTTCTCCATCAGACTGAGCCAACTGTATCTCAGATAGCAATCCTGAAAGAAAAAGAGAAATTGTATATCTTCAAGTTGGATCTGTAAAGCATGAAACAGAAAAAAATATACATGGCTCCTGAAAAGGTTTCCCCCTCCTTTTTTTTTCATCTCCCACTACAGTAATTCACAGAATTTGACCATAGTCCTTGCTCTTTCCTTCATTCACTTTAGATGCAAATAGCAGTGGGGAACACTGTTTGTGGTTAAAGTCTTTGCTGGGTTAACAGAACCCAGACCTATAGAAAAAGGGTCTTGAATAGGACAGTAACCAAGTATATCCTAATTTTAATGTAGGAATTTCTGTCTGCTCCAGTTTTTCTTAGAGTAATATGGTAAGCCCAACCATTATGAACAACCACTGACCTGGCTTAGCCATTGAAAAAACAAAGAGCAATAAGATGAACGACTCCATTGTGCTGTCCAGAGCAGATTCAGAAATGCAAGAAGCTTCCATTTAAAGGGGGAGATGGTACAGGGGCCAATTTGCATATCAAGGGCATGCTTGAAATGATGACATAAATAGGGCTGTCAATCACAAAAGCACCCATTCTCAAATCTCATTCCTACACTTTTTTTTTCATGAAGGTGACAAGGGTAGTCAGGTGTGTTTATTCGGTTCTATAAATGCTCTCTGCTCTGTGAAGGGCTGTCCTCCCATAAAAGGCAGCTAGTGCAAAAATCAGCAGCCACATAGTTTTCTGGTGTCTACTTTGTGGACAACGTAACATCCATATTATACCAAACCTTCTGGCTCCAAATTTGTCTCTTCACCAATATCAGAATTATGACCTATGAAGCCCTAAAAGAGTGAAGGTTAGAATATCAACAAGACAAGGCAGGCTCCTCTTGAGGTGCCACAGAACTATTTAAAAATAGTCCCACAAGTGGTTGCACATTTTCAGAGCTTGTGTAAGTGTAATTCCAGTAAAGTGGATTATGCTACAAAGACATACAAACTTCTTTCTCACTTTTAACTTGATGGTTAGGGAACTACTCAGCCATTGTTCAACTGGTGAACTCAAGACCTTGGTGACACTAGATAATTGGTTGCACGCCTGTGGGATCCAGCATATCTATGCAGGCTTATATTTCATCAGTTCTAAAACTGTATTGGAGACTGATGACAGTCTTCTGTAAAAACCTACCCATGATGTATTCTCTTCTTTAGCGTTCCAGTGGCATGTCCCACAAGCAAGAGAGTTTACATTGGAGAGAATGAAGGACACAGACTTTTCTGAGGTGGCATTCTGATGATGGAGCTGATGCTGATATCTTTCCTCTGCACTCTGGCAAGCTGAGTAATATTGCCTCAGCAATTAGAGGAGAACTTGCAGAACGTCTCTTGTGGGCTGAGACTTGTGAAGGAGAAACACTGTGCCTATTTTGAGCCAAACTGCTGAGGAAGTCATCAGTCCCACAAAAACTACAAAAACAGTACACTTGGTTGACTGTTTGATTTTCCTCATGGCCAACTATATTTTTGTGCTCTTTAATATATGCCAGTTGCCCCCTTCTGACAAACCTGGTGATGAATGCTTTGATTTTATAAGGAGATGCTTCTTCTATGATGTGGTTGTTACAGGGGAAACTGAGGTCCATCAAACATTATCATCCCCATCACTAACAACACAAAAATTAATTTATTTATCTGTCAAGATACCATTTCTTGTAAAGAATGAGAAAGCCTTTAAGTGTGCTTTACATTCCTATTGGCTATACAGCAATGCCTTGCAGTTCCTTGATATTTCTGTTTGCTAATATTATCTTTATCAAGTACTATGTGTTATAGTTACAAAAATATATCTATTGTAGTAATAACTGTCATGGTCTGCTTTTTATTGTGCTGAGCCAAAATACTGTTTCATTCCACCACTTGTTCACATGCTTCAAAGATAAGGCACAGCATTTGTGGAAGAGAGTCTACACACTCACCCATTTATCTCACCAAGATTTTACACACAGTATCAAGATCCTACATCAGAGGTTACAATGCATACCTTTACAAAGACGGAGCTATGCTGCTGACATGATAAACAACCATGTAAGTGAATTTCTGCAATGCAATGTGAGGCACTCTGCAATTCAGGCTCCAATTTGTGCAAAATGCCCAATACACAACCAGTCCAAATGAACAATTTCTTCTTAGGCTAGACATGTCTCATTGTGCATCAAGACACATTGTGCATCAGGATGCCTTGTGCATTGGGATGGTTGCACAATAGCCATGCTACTTGCTCTGTTGCTAAATGGTCCAAGTGATTTAGCTACATCTTGTTTCCCTCCTGATCATAGGAGTGTTCTGCAGTATTTCAGTTCACCTTTATGTAATTGTACCTCAGTTTATGATGCTGTGAATACCAACCAGGACACCAGTCAGTATTTCTTTTTGATGTTCTCTCTGTAAGCAATCCTTCCCAAAAGATCTGAGAAGAAAGACAGGTTGCTTTCTGTTTTTCCTCTTGTCCTCCCTGTGATGGCTTCATCAGAATATATCAGCAAAGAGAGGCAATGTGTGTATTCATTCTTCCCAGCTGTTTGCTCAGGAATCTGCCCTTTCTTTAACATTAAAGGACTTTTCAAGATGCTGAAACTATTCTGAGGATAGGGTTCTGTATTTTTTGGCATCTCTGTTAATGTTTGAACTAAAACTCTGAAGAAATTTACCCACACAGTTACTGAAAGTGATCAACTGCCAATGATAAGAAGTATATATGGTCCTCCTTAAGAGGGGAAAAAAACAGGGTGCACCTACACTACTCAAATAATCCAGTCTGAAACTGGATTATTGGCCATGGTGTCTTCCTGTGGAACCTTGGGATTTGTAATTTGGTGAAGCACCAGCACTCTTTGGCAGAGAAGGCCGAAGACCTTGTAAAAATACAAACCCCAGGATTCCATAGAATGGAGCCATGGCAAATAATCCAATTTCCAACTGGATTATTGGCATAGGATGGATTCAGCCATAGTCAAGTGCTTCATGCTTTGTTAAGGAAGAAGTCATACCAGCAGTTACGTGGATGGATAGGTATTTATTGTTCAATGGTTCCAGATGTTCCTTAGCTCAGGAGGAAGGATGCAAAGGAGAGTGTGAGATGAATTTACTGTATGTAGATGACAGGCCTCACATTTTAGTATAAAATTTACAATTGTGGATTTATCAAGGATGTAAAATGAGAACTGTGCTTAGAGCAGACACATAGCATTAGCGCACCTGTTTCTATGAAAAACCTGCTTCCCCTTTTTTGTAAAGAAGATGGATTTACTCTGTGTCACTGTGTCCCTTGCACAGTAATATGTTCCTGTGTCTGCAGCTGTCATGGAACTTAGCTGGAGATAATATTCATTCTTGGAAGCATCAACAGTGATAGAGATCCTGCTCCTGAAAGCTGAGCCATAGTCAGTTCTCCAGGATGAACTGCTGAAGTATCCCCTCCCTAACCATTCTAGCCCTTTCTCTGGTGGTTGACGGATCCAGTTCCAACCACCACCAGAACTGATGGTGTAACCAGAGACAGCGCAGATCAGCCTGAGAGATTCTTGAGGCTTCAGAATTCCTTCACCAGACTGAGTCAACCGTATTTCCACAGGTAAACCTAGAAGACAGAAAAGAAATAGTATATCTTCAAGTTGAATTTGAAAATCATAAAATAGAAAAATATACCTGGCCACTGAAAGGTTTTCCTTCTCCCATGTCTCATTACAATAATTAACAGAATTTGACCATAGTTGTTGCTCTTTTCCTCATGCACATTTGATGTAGATGGCAGCAGGGAACAACATTCCTGGTGAATATCTTAGCCAGTTTAGGAGAATCTATATCTCTATCTATCTATCTATCTATCTATCTATCTATCTATAAAAGATCTTGAACAGGACAGTAACCAAGTACTCTATATCCTACTTTCAACACAGGACTTTCTGCCTGCTCTAATTTTTCCTACAGTAATATGGAAACCCCAACCATTGTGAACAGCCTCTGACCTGGCTTAGCCATTGAAAAAACAAAGAGCAGTAAGATGAATGACTCCATTGTGTTGTCCAGGACTGGTTCAGATATGCAAGAAACTTCCATTTAAGGGGGGACATGGTACACGAGCCAATTTGCATATCCAGGGCATGCTTGAAGTGATGACATAAAAGGGGCTGTCAAACATATATGCACACATTCTCTAATCTCCTTATTCCTGCTCTTTCTTTTCATGAAGATGACAAGGGTAGACTAGTGTGTTTATTACCTTCAATAAGTACTTCTGGGTGAAGGACTGTCCTCCCAGAAAAAGCAGCTAGCGCAAAAATCAGCAACCACATAGTTTTCTGGTGTCTATTTTGTCCACAATGTAACACCAATCGTACTACAAATTTGTTTCTTTACCAATATAATATCTATTACGTATGAAGTTCTGGAAGAGAATGCAAACTCCTCTTGATGTGCGACAGTACTATTCAAAAGTTGTCACACAAGTGGTTGCATTTTTTTGGATTGTTTAAGTGTGGTTCCAGTAAAGCAGATTATACTACAAAGACATATACAACCTTTTTTCTCACTTTTAACCTGATAGCTAGGGAACTACTCAAACATTGTTGAATCAGCGAGCTGAAGGTCTTGGTGAGACACTGCAATTGGTTACCCACCTGTGGGATCCAGCATATGTCTCTCTCTCTCTCTGGCTTTTCTTTGCAAACAAAGATTCAGGAAGGACTCATCCCGCGCTTTCTGCAAGCGTGCTGATGACTAAAAAGGCCAATCCGAGATAAACAAGTCCGGTTGCAAAAAGCACAGCAGAAGGTCTCCTTGGGTGATGTTTTTGGGTTGTGATTCTTTCTGCGTTGTCGTTTCTCTTCAAGACTTGTTCGGTGTGAGTTCTCAAATAAGGCTGCAGCATTGTGGATAGTGCGTCTCCATGCCTCCCGATGTGAGGCCAGGGCGGTCCACTGTTGGTGATCAATTTGGCCGAGCCTGAGATGTTGTTTCAGGGAGTCTTTGTATCGCTTTTTTGGAGCGCCCCTCTTACGCTGACCCGTGGTGAGTTCACCGTAGAGTAGTATTTCAACAATATTAAAACTGTATTGGAGACTGATGGCACTCTTCTGTAACAACCTATCCATAATACATTCTCTTCTTGAGAGTCCCAGTGGTATGTCCCACCAGCAAGAGAGACTAAATTGGAAAGAATGAAGGACACAAACTTTTCTAAGTTGGCATGCTGATGATGAAACTGATGCTGGCGTCTTTCCTCTGCACTCTGGCAAGCTGACTAACATTGTCTTAGCAATTAGAGGAGAACTCACAGAATGTCTCTTGGGGGCTGAGCCTTGTGAAGGAGAGACCCCTGTGTTTATTTTAAGGCAAACTACTGAGGAAGTCATCAGTCCCACAAAAACTACAGAAAACAGCACACTTAGTTAACTGATTTCCCTCATGGCCAACCACATTTTTCTACTTTTTACTATGTTCCACCTGCCCCCTTGTGACAAAACTGGTGATGAATACTTTGATTTAATCAGAGTTTTCTTCTCCTAGAGCAAGTGTTGTTAATATAGGGTTTCAAAGGAACAGCAATATCAAAAAGGAAAACAAGGATTGTAAAAAACAAACAAACAAACAAAAACTGTCAGTGAAGCTTTTTCTTGAACATCCATTTAAGGTTACATGACTTTGTTAACTCCCTCTTTAAAACTTAGTGGATATTGTGCAAGAATAACTTTGGATTCTGCAGTATATCATGCCACTATCAGCTCCAATCCTATCCCTATCTATCATTAGAAACTTTGTTGTGATGAAAAGGCTACTGCTCCTTCCTGTGGAATCTTGGGATTTGAAGTTTGCACTCTTTGGCAGAGAAGGCTGAAGACGTTGTAAAACTAAAAATCCCAGGATTCCATAGGAAGGAGCCATGGCAAATAATCCAGTTTCAAACTGGATTATTGGGGTAGTGTGGATTCAGCCATAGTCAAGTGCTTCATGCTTTGCTAAGGAAGAAGTCATATTAGCAGTTATGTGGATGGACATGTATTTATTGTTTAATAAATACTTATGTTCATTAGCTTAGGAGGAAGGATGCAAAGGAGAGTGTGAGATGAAGTTACTGTATGTAGATGATAGGCCTCACATTTTAATAACAAATATGCAATTGTGGATTTATCTAGGATGAAAATGAGCTGTGCTTGGAGTAGACATGTAGCATTAGGGCAACTGTTTCTATGAAAATCCTGCTTCCCCTTTTTTGTAAAGAAGATGGATTTACTCTGTGTCACTGTGTCCCCTCGCACAGTAATATATGCCTGTGTCTGAAGCTGTCATGGAACTTAGCTGGAGATAATATTCATTCTTGGATGTGTCAACAGTGATAGAGATTCTGTTCCCAAAAGCTGGGCCATACTGAGTTCTCCAGGTTGAACTGCTGAAGTATCCCCTTCCTAACCATTCTAGCCCTTTCTCTGGTGGTTGATGGATCCAGTTCCAATTGGAGCCAGTACTGATGGTGTAACCAGAGACAGCGCAGGTCAGCCTGAGGGATTCTTGAGGCTTCAGAATTCCTTCACCAGACTGAGTCAACCGTATTTCCGCAGGTAAACCTAGAAGAAAGAAAACAAATAGTATATCTTCAGGATGAATATGTAAATCATAAAACAAAAAAAATTATACACGGCTCCTTGTAAATTATGAAATAGAGAATCTAAACCATATATGACTGTTGAAAAGCATTTTCATGTCTCACTACTCTAATTCACAAACAATGAAATAAGTTGTTCAATCTTCCATTGTTGGATTCATAGGATGGGAGGACCTTTACAGGTTAAACATATAACCATTTTCTTGGACTGGAGGGAGCATTCTTGAATATCTGAGAAATCAAATAGATTACACCTCCCCACCCTGACAATCTTTTCCTACAGAAGTAAGGGAATTCCCAGCCTGAACACTGACCTGGCTTAAGCACAGCAAAGATCAAGAGAAATATGACCAAAGACTCCATGGTGTGAATAGGATGCACAAAAATGCAGTAAGCTTCAATTTAAAAAGGATATAGGTCACAATTTGCATATTTAGGGTGTGATTGACATAAAAAGGACCATAAAATGTAGCTCCAACATGCACACACACACACACACACACACACCCCTCCTCTTATCAGCATGCTCCTACCTTTTTATTTCACTTAAAGGGTGCCATGATGGAAGAAAAGCAATGTAATAAACAAACAGTACAGTTGAATGATGCAGTGAATACTCAGGGTCATTTTTGCTCTATTACAAACTGCTCTTGAAAAAATGTCCAACAACTGGAATAAGGTCAACAGCCAGATTGCTTTGCTTTCTGGTATGAAGTCTCTAGACCATATTTGGGTTGTCATTTGATGTCAAGTCAACTTCCACTCTCGAGTTCAATTTCTCTTTAATTTCTTGGGTTTTGTGGAAGAATTCTCTTGTTCTATCTATTTTGTTATCTTCTGTTTCTTTTAATTGATTATTTCTTTGTCCGTATGCACCAGGCATTGAACAGTTCTTTCAGGATTCTGACCTTTTTCTTCTCACATTTTATTTTTGCTTCTTATCTATTTTTAACCATTTTTAAAATTAAGTTTATTTTAATTTTCTAATTTCAAATACAGAAAAAAGTCAGAAAAAACAGACAACAGATATACAACATACCATCACCCCCTGACTTTCTGCTTTCCGCTGAATGCTTCTAAAAATATAATATCTCACCTCTACCACTTAATCATATATATTATACAACCTTCCTCATTTTAGAGAAAGGGAAATACTTTAAATAACAAAACATTTTATATTTCATCACTGATTTAATTCTTAATAAATTCCATAAATGGCTGCCAAATATCTAGGTGTATCTGTATAGGGTTTTCTTTTAACATATTCATTAATTTATCTGATTCCTTTAATTCTTGTAGTTTTCTTATTCATTCTTTTATAGCTAGGATCTTCCTTTGTTTCCAGTACTTGGCATAAACTAATCTTGCTGCTGTAATCAAATAACAAAGTAAAACCTTATTTTCTCTCTCAATACTATTTTCCATATCCAACATAGTTAATGAAAATAATTCTGGTCTAAATTCTATGGTTCCTTTTAACATCTTTTGAATCATCCCATTAATTAATAACCAATAATTCCTTGCTTTTTTGCAAGTCCACTAGAGATGATAAAGAAACCTATATGATTTTTACATTTCCAACAATTTTTACTAATACTCTTATAAATAGTAGCCAATTTCTCCGGTGTCATGTACCACCTGTACATCATTTTATAATAATTTTCTTTTAACTCATAACAACAGGTAAATTTTAAACCCTTATGCCATACTGATTCCTATTGATCTAATTGTAATGTATGTCCAATATTCCTTGCCCATTTCACCATACACTCTTTAATTTGTTCCTCCTCTGTTTCCCATTTTAACACTATATTATACAATTTCGCAATTAATTGAGGATTTTCTGAGTTTCTGTGAAACTCTGGTTTCTCTTCAGATCATATAAATCTTTCGCCTACTTTTAACCATTTGAAGAGTTTCATCTGTCACCCAATGACATTCTTCTTTGTTTTGGCTACAGATAGTGTATTTTTGCACTCTTCCCTGACAATATCTGTTTCTTCTTTGATTTTCCAGAGTAAAACACTGTGTAATTTCACAGATTAAAATTGAGGCTGATGTGAACATCCCAATTTCTCTCTCCCCTATGTCCACTTTCCTCCTTTGTCCGCAGCTTAGTTCCATTACTGCAAACTGCGTTAAAGGTTTTTAAAAGTGCACTCAGTTAACTGAGCAGGGGGCAGAGGAAAGGAGGGGCAAATCTTGTCTTTCCCTGTAGACTTTCAGGCAAAGTCAAATTGCTGTAGCTTCTCCCAGTGTCCTTCTTTCTCATTCATAGCTTTTGCCATCTTGACCACCATTGGATGTTGCTTGGCCAGTTTTTATTTGTGAAATGCAGAGAGTATAAAGTATATGCTAAGGCTCTCAGCTTGCTCTCCTCTCCTACACAGAATCTTAATTTCTACATGGTCCCTATTCGAACTGCTAGAAGAGCCAGCTTTGCTCAGTGACTTGCTTCCCTCAAGAAGAGCTAAGTATTTTCAAGATGACCTCTTAAGAATGAGTAATAAGGGTTGTTTGAACAGACTTTCTCTTCTTATCCTCTAAGGTAGCAGGGGCAGCCCAAGCACTGATCAGAGTGAGGTGATGGCCACAGGCTGCAAACATTGAGAACTAGTTGCAAGTATGATAAGTGGCTTGCCCTTCCTTCCTTCCTTCCTTCCTTCCTTCCTTTCTTCCTTCCTTCCTTCCTTTCTTATATTTCTACCCTGCTTTTCAGCCAAAAAAGATTCTCAGAGCAGCCTACAAGTTGTTAACTTGACAGTTCATTGACCTCAGCTGTCCAATTTAGAAAGGCAGAACACAAGGGAAAGAGGATGGCAGTGAGGGAATATATTAAGATTAAGATTTTGACTGTTCTTCTCTCCCCAAGGAGCCAGAGCAATGACAGTTGGAATGTAGGGATTGTCTCTCACAGACACTGTGGCCAAGCACAATGGTGCTGTCCCTAGCTGTGCTTCTCTCCATCAGAGGCAAGAGCAACTGAAGCTGGTCTATTTTCTTCTAAGTGGTAAAGGATGCTCTCTCCTTACCAACATTGAAGAATGATTCCCCTGCCAATCCAATTGGCTGTTGTACATGGAATGGAAGGGGGCATGAGATTGTTTGTATCACAGGCAGTGAAATGTCCTGGACTGGCCATCTTCATCAGTTACTTGTGACTTTATCAGACACAGCAAATATGGCATCATAAAAACACCAATGAATGTGAAAGGGTGCCCATTTTGCATGACATTGTGCTTTCATCTTCTTATCTCATAAATAAGGCATTCTTTTTTATTTATGGGCCAAGCCATCAATTGATTGGCCATGGCATTTTTTCTTTTCTTTTCTTTTTTTCTTTTTTCTTTTCTTTTTTCTTTCTTTCTTTCTTTTTTCTTTTTTTGCATAATTGCACATGTCTGAAACTGCTCCCCATTCTGCTGGCACAATTTCAGCATCAATGGGCAGTCCACACTAGAACACTTCCGGGAGGGAATACAAAAATTAGGTATGGGACGCTTTTCCTATGAACTTTCCCATTTTGTAGGCAAGTTTTTAACGTGTGTTTCAATGTTTGTGTGTTCATTTTGTTTTTAATTTAGCTTTTTAAAAGATTTTTAAGCATGTTCACATCTTCTCCCAAGAACCACCATGATCACACACCCCTGCCAACGTGGAAGTACGGGGCTGGTTTTTCATGCTATTATGGTAAACGTTTGATATAAAGGGTTATTTTGCCAGCACACTAATGGTTTAAAATATGTTAGGAAAGAACGTTTTTAGAGGCTCGTCTGATAAAGTCTTTGGTCATGGTAAGGTAATTGTAGGGCTGTTAAAGGGTTACTAATCAATAGTTATAGTCCAGTCTTAATGCACATTGATTTGGAGAAGCTCCTGAGCTTTCTGGACTTATTACTAGGACAGTATGCACTGTGTTGCATTCTTATGGGTCCCGAATATCCAATGAGGGGTGTGCTTTCACACATGTGTGTGTTTAAACATAGAAGATGAAGAGAAATGTGCTTTCAGAAGTAGTTTGTGTGTGTGTGTATACATGTGAGCGCATATGCAAGTGCAACTCACTCTTTAGTACAATAATACAGAGCTGAATCAACAGCTGTTAGTAAGTTCAGCTGGAAGGAGACCTCATTCTGGACAGTGTCTGAAGAAATGGTGGTACAGCTCTTGAAGAGTTGTGCCATGTTATCCCATTATAAAGGTGCATGTCTCCAATTTATTCTAAATTCTTGTCAGGTGTCTTACAGATTTCAGGCCACAAAGAATTCTTAATGAAGATAGAATGACCCTTTAAAGACCAGCCTGAGATTTTCTCCAAGTCTCACTACTCCTGGCCTGGATGATATCAGGCCAAAACCTGAGAAGCCCCCTTAAAAGGAGAGAGCATTGAAATATATACTATACTGCAGTGTTATCAGGGGGGAAATAACAGCAAGAAGTTCATAATGTTAATGAAGAAATGCCCTAGTTGAGGATATAATACTAGCATTTGGATTGGAAAGAGAGTCTATAACTTAAAATGGTTTTCTATTGAAGAGGTGTCATCTCACATTAACTATGCCCTTGCATAAGTCCACCCTCAAATGACACATGAAGTGCCAAGCAGCTATTTGACTCTGCATGCAACAGAGTTAGGAGATTTTCGGACGCCAAAAACCAGCCTCTTGCCGCGCAAGCAGCCCCCGGAACAGTAACAAGGCTGCTGCGTGTTAAGGGTCCATTTTGGACGACGCCATTTCTCTCTAGGCGTTGCCCGTGACTGTTGCGGCCAGCATTGGAGGCGGCCGCGCTGTATTTTACTCATGGACAACTTCTGTGAGTAAAAAACAGCACGGCCGCCTCCAATGCTGGCCGCAACAGTCACGGATGCCGCCGAGAGAGAAATGGCATCATCCAAAATGGACCCTTGCCGCACAGCAGCCTCGTTACTGTTCCAGGAGGCTGGTTTTTGGTGTCCGAAAATCTCCTTAGTTACAAGTTTTGCTCTTGGCTCCCTGATTCATTCATTCATTTCTTTGTGCATGTGGGACATGTGGACAGATTATTCAGTTGAGAAAGGATGGGTGCATGGGTAGGAAGAAAAAAACCCTGTTCCTCAATATGCATGCATTTTCTCAGGCATATAACTCTATTATACTGTCTAGATCAAGGGAAGTAATAGTGCCGCTCTGTATTCTGCTTTGGTCAGACCTCACCTGGCATACTGTGTCCAGTTTGGGGCATGACAGTTCAAGAAAGATCTTGAGAAGCTAGAACATGTCCATTGACCTCTCCCTGTGTATGCACAATCTTAGCTATCGTGGAGGTCCCTAACCTATTTTCATCACCTAAGCAAGATTTAGCTGCCAAACCACTCAGTTTCAGTATGTAGAATGGAGTGTAGCACTATCTTTGTCTCAAGAAATGTCTCAGGCGGCAAAATATCTTGGGCCAGCACTGCATGCAAAACACATGGGATATGTCAAACACCAGCTATGCCATTGCCAGTTCTAATTTTTGTTTTTCTAGCTTCTCCAGAAGGCATAGCATGGCCTTGTGTTTGCTCACCCCTGCATTTACTTTTCCCTTGTTCTCCTAACAAGTAGAAAAAGATAAGGAATGATTTTTGCTATAATCACCCTCTCAGAGTTAAAGCTTGGCAAAATAATGATTTTCCCTGCAGATTTCTGAATTGCAGTAATTATAGCTCACTGGCAAAGCTTCAACAGCCTTCCAAAAATTACTACAGGGAAAAAGCGCTAAAGAAATCCCAAAGGGATTTTAAATAAACTCACTCACTTATATTTTGGGCAGAGACAAGGGACAAAATGCCAAGCAAAACTCAAATAATCTCCCCCTTTATCTAGTATAGTTCTGACTTCAAAACACTGTAGCTTGGTTGTCATTTAAAGCATGGTTTTCTAAGCCAATTATTGTTCAAAATAATAAGTTTCTCCATCAAAAGTCTATTGGGATAAACTGGGGTTATTGATTCAAGCTACTTTATACTAGCTTAGTGGCAGTGATGATGCTTCAGAGAAGCACAACAGACCATGTGTGCTCCTCAAGAGAAGGTTAGCCACACAGTGGTGTTCTTATTGATGTTGCTGCTTCTCTGGCCACCTTGGATGGGCAAAGTTGATATGAAAAAGTGTCCTGTGTGCTCCTCAAGAGAAGGTTGGCCATACAATGCTATTCTTATTGATGTTGCTGCTTCTCTGGCCTCACTGGATGGGTAAAGTTGATATGAAGAAGTGTCCTGAAAGCAACCTACTTCCTGTTCCTCATGAGTGGTTTCAACCTGGTGGCCTCATCATTGGTGGGATGGTTAGTCAGATGATGTACTTTTCCCCAGAACTTTCCCTCAAGAGATCACTTTCTGAAGAGATTGATTTTGATCTGCCAGTGTAAGCAGTAGAGATGGAAAGAATGTTGTACAGAATTGTGTACAAAAACTGAAATTCCAAAAGGATAGAGATGTAAAGAATGTTGTTCAGAACTTCACACAACATTTATAATTGGATAAGTAATAGAGATGTACAGAATATTATAGAGCAGTGGCTCTTAACCTTTTCATTGCCACGGACCTCTTTGAATACAGTCATCCCTTCACATTCGCGGGGGTTAGGTTCCCCAGACCTCCGCGAATGTGAAAAATCCGCGAATAACAATTGCCCTCCCCCTCCCCCGCCAAAGCGACAACAGGGCCTCCGGAGGCCCTATAGTCGCTTTCCCCCCCCCTCCCCAGGCCTTCATGGGGCCTCTGGAGCGTCATCAGAGGCCCCATGATCACCTCCCCAGCCCTCCCCACCTCTTCCCCGGGCCTGCATGGGGCCTCCGGAGCGTCTCCAGCCCTCCCCACGCCCTCCCCAGGCCTGCATGGGGCCTGCATGGGGCCTCCGGGCCTGCATGGGGCCCACAGGCCTGCATGGGGCCTGCATGGGGCTTCCCCGGGCCTGCATGGGGCCTCCGGAGCATCCACAGCCCTCCCCACACCCTCCCCAGGCCTGCATGGGGCCTCCGGAGCGTCTCTGGAGGCCCCATGAGCGCATCCCCAGCCCTCCCCACCCCTTCCCGGGGCCTTCATAGGGCCTCCGGAGCGTCTCCGGAGGCCTCATAAGCACCTCCCCAGCCCTACACACGCCCTCCCCAGGCCATCATGGGGCCTCCGGAGATGCTCCGGAGGCCCCATGGAGGCCTCCCCGGCCCTCCCCACCTCTTCCCCGGGCCTGCATGGGGCCTCCGGAGCATCTCCGGAGGCCCCATGGAGGCCTTCCCGGCCTTCCCCACCCCTTCCCCGGGCCTGCATGGGGCCTCCGGAGACGCTCCGGAGGCCCCAGGGAGCCCTCCCCGGCCCTCACAACGCCCTCCCCAGGCCTGCATGGGGCCTCCGGAGCGTCTCCGGAGGCCCCATGGAGGCCTCCCCGGCCCTCCCCGGCCCTCCCCGGCCCTCCCCGGCCCTCCCCACCCCTTCCCCGGGCCTGGAAGGGGCCTCCGGAGCGTCTCCGGAGGCCCCATGAGTGCCACCCCAGCCCTCCCCACGCCCCCCCCAGGCCATCATGGGGCCTCCGGAGACGCTCCGGAGGCCCCATGGAGGCCTCCCCGGCCCTCCCCATCTCTTCCCCGGGCCTGCATGGGGCCTCCGGAACGTCTCCGGAGGCCCCATGGAGGCCTCCCCAGCCCTCCCCAAGCCCTCCCCAGGCCTGCATGGGGCCTCCGGAGCGTCTCCGGAGGCCCCATGGAGGCCTCTCCGGCCCTCCCCACACCCTCCCCAGGCCTTCATGGGGCCTCCGGAGTGTCTCCGGAGGACCCATGGAGGCCTCCCCGGCCCTCCCCACCCCTTCCCCGGGCCTGCATGGGGCCTCCGGAGCATCTCCGGAGGCCCCATGTGCACCTCCCAAGCCCTACCCACCCCTTCCCGGGGCCTTCATGGGGCCTCCGGAGCATCTCCGTAGGCCCCATGACCGCCTCCCCAGCCCTACACACGCCCTCCCCAGGCCTGCATGGGGCCTCCGGAGCGTCTCCGTAGGCCCCATGGAGGCCTCCCCAGCCTTCCCCACCCCTTCCCCGGGCCTGCATGGGGCCTCCAGAGACGCTCCTGAGGCCCCAGGGAGCCCTCCCCGGCCCTCACCACACCCTCCCCAGGCCTGCATGGGGCCTCCGGAGCATCTCCAGAGGCCCCATGGAGGCCTCCCCGGCCCTCCCCGGCACTCCCCACCCTTTCCCCGGGCCTGGAAGGGGCCTCCGGAGCGTCTCCGGAGGCCCCATGAGTGCCACCCCAGCCCTCCCCACGCCCTCCCCAGGCCATCATGGGGCCTCCGGAGACGCTCCGGAGGCCCCATGGAGGCCTCCCCGGCCCTCCCCATCTCTTCCCCGGGCCTGCATGGGGCCTCCGGAGCGTCTCTGGAGGCCCCATGGTGGCCTCTCCGGCCCTCCCCCCGCCCTCCCCAGGCCTTCATGGGGCCTCCGGAGCATCTCCGGAGGACCCATGAAGGCCTCCCCGGCCCTCGCCACCCCTTCCCCAGGCCTGCATGGGGCCTCCGGAGTGTCTCCGGAGGCCCCATGGAGGCCTCCCCAGCCCTCCCCACGCCCTCCCCAGGCCTGCATGGGGCCTCCGGAGCGTCTCCGGAGGCCCCATGTGCGCCTCCCCAGCCCTCCCCACCCCTTCCCGGGGCCTTCATGGGGCCTCCGGAGCGTCTCCGGAGGCCTCATGAGCGCCTCCCCAGCCCTACACACGCCCTCCCCAGGCCTGCATGGGGCCTCCAGAGCGTCTCCGGAGGCCCCATGGAGGCCTCCCCGGCCTTCCCCACCCCTTCTCCGGGCCTGCATGGGGCCTCCAGAGATGCTCCGGAGTCCCCAGGGAGCCCTCCGCGGCCCTCACCACGCCCTCCCCAGGCCTGCATGGGGCCTCCGGAACATCTCCGGAGGCCCCATGGAGGCCTCCCTGGCCCTCCCCGGCCCTCCCCACCCCTTCCCCGGGCCTGGAAGGGGCCTCCGGATCATCTCCGGAGGCCCCATGAGTGCCTCCCCAGCCCTCCCCACCCCTTCCCCGGGCCTGCATGGGGCCTCCAGAGATGCTCCGGAGGCCCCAGGGAGCCCTCCCCGGCCCTCACCACGCCCTCCCCAGGCCAGCATGGGGCCTCCGGAGCGTCTCCGGAGGACCCATGGAGGCCCCATGACCTCCTTCCTACCCCTTCCCCTGGCCTGCATGGGGCCTCCAGAGCGTCTCCGGAGGCCCCATGGAGGCCTCCCCAGCCCTCCCCACACCCGCCCCAGGCCTTCATGGGGCCTCCGGAGCATCTCCGGAGGCCCCATGGAGGCCTCCCCTGCCCTCCCCACCCCTTCCCCGGGCCTGCATGGGGCCTCCGGAGCGTTTCTGGAGGCCCCATGACCGCCTCCCCAGCCCTTCCCAGGGCCTTCATGGGGCCTCCAGAGCGTCTCCGGAGGCCCCATGGAGGCCTCCCCGGCCTTCCCCACCCCCTCCCCAGGCCTTCATGGGGCCTCCAGAGCGTCTCTGGAGGCCCCATGGAGGCGTCCCCGGCCCTCCCCACCCCCTCCCCAGGCCTTCATGGGGCCTCCGGAGACGCTCTCCCCGGCCCTCCCCCCTCCCCCCTTCCTCCCAAGGCCTTCGCGGGGCCTCCGGAGGGTCTCCGAAGGCCCCGTGGAGGCCTCCCCGCTCCCTCCCAGGGCTTTCACGGGGCCTCCGGAGGCCCCGTATCGCGGTTTTGGGGGGCCCGGGGGTCCCTCCCAAAACCGCGAATAATCAAAACCGCGAATGTCAAGTTCGCGAATGTGGAGGGACAACTGTATTCTGAATGGAGCATCCCTATCTTCAGGCTTGGATAACTCCGATGTCGGGGCTTCTGAGCTATCCATTGTCCTGCTAGAATCATGTCAGTAGGGTGGAAGTGAGAGGGGATTGCTGTATCTCCTCCTTCCCCACACAGCTTACTATCTTTCTTTTAAAAAGAATTTCTCACTCCTTGAAACCAATGGGATGAAATTCATTTTTGCCATTTCTGGTAGTGGCATAAACTACTGTCTAGTTTAGGTGCATTCTAGTTTAGGGACAGGAGAACTGTAGATCCTTGGGATTTATATAGACTGTAACCACTACATCTCTAGCATTCCCCCTTTCACCCCTCTCCAACTCTGGGGTTCTGATATCCAAGTGGTAAGTGCTGATGATGTTACTAAAAGGGAGGGGAAGCCAATGTAAGTGACATTATGGCATGGTTTTAAGTTGTACATTTGTGATAATGGGGCTCTCCTATTATCTGGCTAGCAAGGTGGAATCTTTCTTCTGGGTAAATAAAGTCTTAAGGATGTGTCAGGTTAAGTTACATTGTATTAAGGGAGCAGTGTCATGAAGGAGTCACAGGTCATGAAACACAACTGCCCAATGGGATGACCAATTGGTCAGCAGTTGTAGATACTTCCAAGAAAAAGTTACAAAAGCCTACCAATACCACGAGGCTGAGAGAAAGAACAAAGAGAAGATCCAAGGGATGCTTTGAGACCTGGTCTCCCATCCCACTCAGGGAAAGATGCTTGAGGCTGGACAAAGGAGTCCAGACTCCCAGCTTCCCCCATGGACATCCAGGGATCTGAATCCCATCTGTATTCATCAGTATCTAGGGATTAATTAGTTTAGTCACATCAGGGTTTGGTGACCTTGGCTGAATATGATCTAGACTGTTCTACAACTTGTAACTCCCAAGGATGCCTGAAGGTAAAGTGCCTTTCATGTAAAAGATATCCTTTTCTATGTAGATTCCTACTTAGAATAAACTTCTTTTAAATTTCTCCTTTATTCCACAATCTTGTTCATGTTTCTTTGCTTGGTGTGTGTGTGTGTGTATTTGACCTGCAGAGTCAGGGGGTAAATTGCAAGATAATTTTACCCTACTAACCTTCCATTGGGTCACTGCACTGGGGTTAAAAAATCAATGGGTGGTGGCAGCAACTCTGATGGTTTCTAGGTATCACAACCTATTCAAGTAGGAGCAGGAGAGAACCCTAGAACCTGGACAACATTTTTGAGGAGTACATTTCTAAATGGGAAATAGTCCATTTGCATTGTTTCAAAATTAAAAGTTCTTCTTGAAAATTTTCACACACTGTGTCTTTGTTCATGAACGAGTTATACAATTTGATTTCCAGCATGGTGACAAAGTTCTACCAGCATGTTTTGGCCTTGGCATTTGTTGTAAACAAAATCAATGAAAATCTCCAGATCCTGTCCAATGACACACTTGGGTTCCACATCTATGACAGCTACCATGATAAGAGGATGACTTTCCGCACTACTCTGGATCTGCTCTTCAAATCACACAGATTTGTTGCCAACTATCAATGTGGCCCCTCAAGAAAACTTGTAGCCATAATTGGGGGGCTTGGCTCTGATATCTCATTCCATATGGCAGACATCTTAAGTCTCTACAGGATTCCTCAGGTAAAATTTGTGCATGGGGGAGTGGGGATATTCAAAATTTCTCATGTGTGATTCGTTCAAGTTATTTGCACTTCAGGGGGAAAAAAGGAAGAGAGAAAATGAGAGCAGGAGGGAGAGCAAGAATCCACAGGGAAATAAAATTGTGTCCTTTTGTGGCTTCAGACAGCTGGATACAGACAGCTGAAGGGGAGTGGCTTCAGATAGCTAAAAAGACAGGAACCACAAGATAAAGTCAGAGGTCTCCACAGGGTTGTTTTACTATGTTTTTTTTCTGCCGGACATTGTGCTGCATATACACATTTCAGCCAGAAGGCTCCTGAAGTTTTAACATGATTAACTTTAATCCAGACTAAACACTGAAGCCACAATTTGATCTCAAAATGATCATTTCCCAAGAAGGGTCTCAGCTACATCTGTCAGGTCCTCCCCTGGATTCTGGGCCTTGCAGCCAGAATCCAGAATAGGCCTTGGAAATGAGTTTGGTTCTCTGCAGCTTGGGAGAATCTCCTTCCCCCTCACTCTGGCCTCTCAGCGCTGAAGCCTGGCCAGCCCGCCTTAAAGGCTGGGAACAAGCTTCTTCTGCTGAACGCCAAGGTCACCCACCTGGGATGGCGGCCCCCCTCCCTTTTCCTCCCCCTGATGCTTCCCAGGCCTGGGGAATATCGAAGCCTAAACTGTTGGCTTTTATCTTCTGTATACTGCCTCACTGGTCAGAACTGGCTTTGGCAGTGCTACTGTATGCATATCCTTGATCAATAAACCATGTTGCTGCTACATGTGTGTTGATTCAGTGTGTGTATTCCCTGGTGCATCACAAATCTACTTGTGCATACCCTTTATGGTTCACATCTACCTGTACATTTTTCATTTAGCTGACATATGGCTCCTTCGCTCCAGAAGAGCATAATACCATGCCAATTGCTTCCATTTATCGTATGGTCCCAAATGAAACTTATCAGTACATGGGGATTATATGGTTACTTCTTCATTTTGGGTGGACATGGGTTGGGCTCCTTGCTCTGGAAGATGACAGTGGAGATCATTTCCTACAGGTCTTGGAGCCACTGCTTTACCAGAATAAGATCTGTTCAGCCTTCATACAAAGAATCCCATATCAGACTTACTTGCCTTCTATTGATGAGCTGAACAGTTTGTCCAGTTATCTGCATCTGACAGATACAAGAGCCAATGCCTTTGTTTTCTGTGGTGAAACACTGACCATTATGTGGCTGTGCACTTTAATTAAGTTGGCAGGTTCTGAATACCTGGAAAACATAACTGCTTCAAAAGTGTGGATTATGACTGCCCAGTTTGATTTCACAGTAACATGCCTTATAACAAATCAGAATTTTGAAATGTTCCATGGCAGCATTTCCTTCACAGTTCACTCAAAACAACATCAAGAGTTCCAGACATATATTCAGAACATAAAACCTTATCAGACCCAAAGTGATGGTTTTCTTGAGGACTTCTGGGAGCAAGCTTTTAACTGCTCATTCCCAGATCCCAATGGGCCAAAAGGGGAGATTGAATTATGTAGTGGAGCTGAGAGATTGGAGAGCCTTCCTGGGACTGTTTTCGAAATGCACATGACTGGCCATAGCTATGGAAACTATAATGCTGTCTATGCTGTGGCACATGCTTTGAATGCCATATATTCATCTCAAATGAATCACAGACGAAAGGCTGATGACTCCAGCCTTGGCAGGTAATATGCCTACTTTTAAATTTCTTCCTTATCATAAATACATTTATTCAAGCTGTAATATTGACCACTTTCCTCTTCCTGAAGAAAACACCTTAATAATTGAGAAGATTGTCAGATCATATTTTCTGTTATAGCCTGAACACAAGACTTATATAGCATTTTTCTATACTTCTATGGACCATATGATCTCCAAAAAGTGGCATGGAAAAGACCATGTACTTTCAGTGGTTATGCTAGTGAAGCCAATCTGTGGCAGGTTCTATCAACCTGATAAGCCCTGGATGTCAGCCATTTGAGAACCAAACTAGCTGTGTACATAGTGTAAATCTAATCATCAGAAGGCTGGTCATCAAGTGATGGACTGGCCTCAGCAATGATGAACATGATAATAGTGTATAATAGTTGTGATCAGCACTTGTGGAGAGGCATCAATTGATTTAGAATTCTGGAAAATCTGTGTGTCATCTGCATAAATGTGATACTGAAAACTCAAATCTGAAATAAAAATCCAAAAGGGGGTATATAATGAAAAAAAAGAAGAGGAAGCAAAACTTATTCACGTGACACCTCCACAGTTACAGGGAAAACTTTTGAAGTAGATCTCCAAAATGAAACAGAGGAGTAATGGTCAAACAAAAAGGATTTAAACCAGGACAAAGCACTCCCTGCTATTCCTAGCGATGCCAACCATAGAAGTAAAATATGATGATCCAAAGTGTTGAAGGCTGCAGCAAAATCCAGCAGGACCAACACAGATGTTTGACACTGAGCTTTAGCCACTAGAATATAATTTACTTCATCGATGGGACTAAGTCCCTATGTACTTTGTTGTGTTACCCTTTTGTTTCCTTTTCTGTTTCTATTAGCTGCACCCATATCTGCAAGGACTTTCATTTAACAATTCTGCAGGAGAAAAGGTGTGTTTTAATGATAAGAAAGAAATCAGAGCTGGATTTGATATAATGAATTTCTTAATATTCCCAAATAACTCCTTCAGTCGAGTGAAAGTTGGAAAGGTGGATCCCAATGAAGGAAAAAGTTTTCTCATTGATAAGAATATAATTGTATGGCCAAAATCTTTTAACCAGGTATGGAGTGTTGGG
The DNA here is from genome assembly GCA_030847615.1 of Gambelia wislizenii. Lineage (NCBI taxonomy): Eukaryota > Metazoa > Chordata > Lepidosauria > Squamata > Crotaphytidae > Gambelia > Gambelia wislizenii. The sequence continues at coordinate 7,231,046 of JAUMIR010000006.1, forward strand.
AGGGTGGGGTGGTCAGAAACACATAGATATCTATTAAGGGCTACGGGTTATCTTTTACTGCCTAAACTGATTCTCTTATAGGTGATCACGTTCTGTCAAGATGCCAGTGGCATATAAAATGCTGACATTTTTTTAAAAGGAAAAAAGCTAACACTAAGTTCTGAATGTTTCTGTTCTTCACAATATATGGACACAATTTTATGATTTCAGTACAAATAAGTGATGTTAAACATTTACTATGCTTTGATTAAATTTGCTTGGGCTTTGATATATGTACACAGGGGAGGCCAGTGACTCTGTGATTACCAGGGTGCTCTCCGATGTGCTGAAACTTTTGGGTGATAGGGTAGGGCTCAGGACCCTAGATAGTTCCTTTCAAGGTCAACTTTAATCTTTCAGTGGTTTCATCAATCCACTTAAAAGGGAGTCTACCTAGCTATCATTTATCTATCTGCTAATGCTCTAGTCCGTGAGCTGCTCTTCGCCGATGCTGCTGCCCTTGTTGCCCACACAGAAGCAGCTCTGCAGCGCCTAACATCCTGCTTTGCAACAGCTGCAGAGCTGTTTGGGCTAGAAGTCAACCTGAAGAAAACAGAAGTTCTTTACCAGCCTGCACCACAGGACGAACACCACCATCCCCACATTGCCGTCGGCAAATCAGTGCTCAAGTCTGTTCAGCAGTTCACCTACCTGGGAAGCATCATCTCCCCAGATGCCAAGATTGACAAAGAGATCGATCACAGATTAGCAAAGGCATATAGTGCATTTGGAAGACTTCACAAAAGAGTCTGGAGCAATAAACACCTGAGGCAAAGCACAAAAATCAGTGTGTATAGAGCCATCGTACTGTCTATCCTCCTTTATGGATCTGAAACATGGGTCACCTATCGCCACCACCTACGACTCCTCGAGCGCTTTCATCAGCACTGTCTACGCACAATCCTAAATATACACTGGACTGACTATGTGACGAATGTTGCTGTCCTTGAGCAAGCAGGGATCACCAGCATTGAGGCCATGATATTGAGAACACAGCTGCGCTGGGCAGGGCACGTTTCTAGGATGGAGGACCATCACCTCCCCAAAATACTACTCTACGGTGAACTCACCACGGGTCAGCGTAAGAGGGGCGCTCCAAAAAAGCGATACAAAGACTCCCTGAAACAACATCTCAGGCTTGGCCAAATTGATCACCAACAGTGGTCCGCCCTGGCCTCACATCGGGAGGCATGGAGACGCACTATCCACAATGCTGCAGCCTTATTTGAGAACTCACGACGAACAAGTCTTGAAGAGAAACGACAACGCAGAAAGAATCACAACCCAAAAACATCACCCAAGGAGACCTTCTGCTGTGCTTTCTGCAACCGGACTTGTTTATCTCGGATTGGCCTTTTTAGTCATCAGCGCGCTTGCAGAAAGCGCGGGATGAGTCCTTCCTGAATCTTCGTTTGCGAAGAAAAGCCAGAGAATGCTTACACACAGATGCATAGACACATGGGGTGTCTTTGACACTTCATTTGCATGATTTATTTCTATGACAAACTGAGTGGGGGGAAGGAAAGGAAAAGAAGATGGAAAAGAATGGATGGATGCAGGCTTGGTCATAAACAGTGTGGCTAACTACTCATGAGTAACTTAAGTCCCATTGAGTCTCAATCTGTCAATCTGGCTTTTCTGCACAAATGAAGATTCAGGAAGGACTCATCCTGTGCTTTCTGTAAGCACACTGATGACTAGAAATGCCAATCCGAGATAAATAAGTCTGGTTGCAGAAAGCACAGCAGAAGGTCTCCTTGGGTGATGTTTCCGGGTTGTGATTCTTTCTGCATTGTCGTTTCTCTTCAAGACTTGTTCGTCGTGAGTTCTCAAATAAGGCTGCAGCATTGTGGATAGTGCATCTCCATCTACTCTATACTAAATACAACCACGCAAGGATCCAATCTGATATGTGCCGTGCCTAGAAAATACTGACATATGGTTCTATAAACTATGTTATTCTGTGTCAAACAATCACTTATTTATTTATTTATTTGGCATTTTACAAAGTATCATCATCTTCATCATCATCATCATGAATAATAATAATAATAATAATAATGATAAAATTTATTTCTCTCCCACCCTTCTGCAATGCAATCGGAGCAGCTTACAATATAAAAACTCCATAATTACAGTACCCTAGCCCACCCACCCCTTAAAATAATATTAAATTATACAGGATTAAAAACATGCAATAATTAAAAATATATTAAATTAGGGGAAAAAATTAAAACATACAATTATTAAGAAAAAATCCAATTGCAGCTCAGGGGGAAAGGACAGCCAAGTCTTGGGCCCGGATAGTTATTCAGGAAAGGCCTGCTGGAAAAGATCAGTCTTGACAGATTTTTAAAAACTGTCTAAGGTGGTAATAAGATGGATCTCGTCCAGCAGGTCATTCCATTATCTGGGAGCGGTAGCAGAGAAGGCCCTCTGGGAGGTCACTGACAGCCTTGTTTTCATAGGTTGTAACAGGTTCCTTCCAGAGGACCGAAGTGCGCAGGGAGGGTCATACGGGAGGAGGCGGGGAGGGTCATACAGGAATAGGAAGAGTAGCTGCTGCAGTAATAGTATTTCTCTTCTCTTAAACTCCATTAATGTCTATGGATAGGTGCCTCCATTTCTGTGTGTAGTGATTCTTGTGATGCTGGTTATCAGGAGAAACAGAAGGAAGGAGAGAAGTTTTGTTGTTATGATTGTATTCCATGTCCAGATGGGAAAATTTCAAACCAGAAGGGTAGGTGATACAGTGTGTCAAACATTTCCACAGAAAGAATGAATTGATATGGTGATAGTGATGGTGATTTGCCATCTAGACAGCTTCTGCTTATAGAAAACCTATGAATATGAAACCTCCAAGTGATCATGTTATTAACAGTCCTGCTTGAGTCTTGCAGACTCAAGGCCATGGTTTCCTTTATTGAATTGATCCAGCTGTAATGTGGTCTTCCTCTTCTCCTACTGCTTTGAAATTTTCCCTTGTAAGGTGGTGAGGCCAGCCTCCTATTGAAGGCTTACTCTGGATCTCATCTTTTTTTTTTTAAGCAACCAGGCTTACCAGTGCTCTGAACTGCTTCATAGGAACTGCTTCAACCATGGCATTAGTGTAAGAATATAGTTGAGTGATTTTGTACATTTTATCACTGACTTTGGGTGCATCTGCACTGTAGAAATAATGCAGTTTGACACCACTTTATCTGCTATGGCTTCATCCTACAGAAGCCTGGGGTTTGTAGTTTTGTGATGCACTATCATTCTTTGGCAAAGAAGGCTAAAGACCTTGAAAAACTACAAATCCTAAGATTCTGTAGGATGACGCTACAGCACTTAATATGGTATTAAACTGCATTGTTTCTACACTGTAGATGCACAATTTGTCATCTTCTAAGGGCTAGGTGAAAATATTTATCTTTTCCTTGGTATTTCAACATTTTAATGGTCTAGTTCTGGTGGATATGACCTGAATTCTATTGGTAGTGCCTTCTAGTGTAGATCCATTGAATCCATGGGATTGATGCAAGTGTCTTCTCATTATTCTGCAGTTGTTTCAATGTATCTACTCCAGTTTGACCTGTGGATAGGATTCAGGCCTATATTTGTTGTTCACTGACATGCTGGAAAGGAGAGGATTTGTGCATGTGTGTGTGTTAGGTGATCTTTTGGACTAATATTTTATTTAAGATACCTGTTATTGTAAATGGAGTTTTGCATATTTGTATTTTATGTAAATCTCTCTGGCACTCATTTTGGTTGCATGCAGTGATGTATGAATTACATACATGAAACAATTAATTAAACTTTGAAATTGAATTGTTAGAGCAAATACTTTTAAGCTCTTATATATTCCTTACAGAATCTATCATAATAGACCCTCACCACTTGGGATAAATCTGCAGGAATAGCAAGTCCTGCATACAAAGAAAGCAACAAAGCAATACTTTTTAGTGGCCATCATTGACACAAGGTCGGACTTCTCATGAATTCTTCCTAGTGTTCATCCATATTCATAGTATGGATATTGCAGCTTCCATCCTAGTGATCTTGAAACTGAAACTAAAATTATACCTTTCTCTTTTTCCCCCAGACATGGCTGACTGTTTCAAATGCCCAGAAGATCAATATCCAAACAAGAACAAAGATAGTTGCATCACCAAAGATGTAACATTTTTGTCTTACAAAGAACCTTAAGGGATAAGTCTATCTTCATTTTCAGTTTCTTTCTCACTGATCACAATCTTGGTGATGAAAACATTTATCAAGCAGAAAGACACCCCCATAGTCAAAGCCAATAACCAAGACATCACCTACCTTCTCCTCATTTCCCTTCTGCTCTGCTTCCTTTCTCCACTGCTGTTTTTAGGACAACCTAACAAGGTGACCTGCCTTCTCCAACAACCTGTTTTTGGCATCATCTTCTCAGTGTCTGTTTCTTGTGTCTTGGCCAAAACCATTACTGTGGTTGTAGCTTTCATGGCCACCAAACCAGGGTCTAGAATAAGGAAATGGGTGGGGAAAAGGCTCACCAATTCCATCATTCTTAGCTGCTCCTTCCTTCAAGCAGGGATTTGTGTTCTGTGTCTGACAACCGCTCCTCCATTTCCAGACTTAGTCATGCAATCATTAAGCAAAGAGATAATATCAGAATGCAATGTTGGATCTGTCTTCATGTTTTATCTTGTCCTGGGCTACATGGCATTTCTTTCCAGCATCAGTTTTATCGTGGCATTCCTAGCCAGAACATTGCCAGACACTTTTAATGAAGCCAAGTTTATCACATTCAGCATGTTGATATTTTGCAGTGTTTGGTTTTCATTTATTCCAGCTTACCTGAGCACCAAAGGGAAATACATGGTAACTGTGGAAATCTTCTCTATCTTAGCCTCCAGTTCTGGCCTTCTGGGTTGTATATTTTCCCCCAAAAGTTACATTATTTTGCTGAAACCAGAGCTGAACAACAAGGAGCAGATAATGAAAAAGACTTCCAAAACCTAAGAATACTGTTCTGTAGTTTTCCCTTTGTGTCTGTCTCATTAAAAAAATAAATAAAGTGGGATCTAGCTCTGAGTGATCTTATAATCCTCCCTGCTTGTCATATTTTCTAGTCACATGGAGGATTTCCCTCTTTCATTGTGTGTGCCTGTACTGATGTGACTGGTAAATTATACTGAGTTAGAATGTTCTTGTGACATCTTAAAGACTAACAACTTTTATGGACACACTTTATCAAATGCAGGGAGTGTGGCCACAGTAGAAAGATATTTGTCCATTGTCTGTTCTGAGGTTATGTTCCATGCATCTGAAGATGTGGGCAAAAGTCCACAAAAGCTTTTGTCATGTAAAACCTGTCAGTTTTTAAGGTGCTAAAAGACCCATCATTGTTTTTGCTGCAACAGACTAACACAGCTAGCCCTCTGCATATAAATTATGGTGAATATTAACCATCTGACATATCAATATGACATACACAAAGCCCCTCCGGGCTCTGTCTGCAGGGCAGAAGTGAGGGTGAAATAGTATTCAACCCTGATATCTGTCTTCTTTTGTTTTAGGGCCTTACCACACTCTGAAGAAAAGCAGCATGGCAGCAGGAACGTTGCATCTTTCTTGCTGCTTTACCTCATGCTGTTGCCAGTCTTCTGGTGTTTTTTTTCTTTCTGGTCCCATGGGGGACCAAGCAAAAAACATGCCTTTTTGCAAATTGATTTTTCTGCTTAGCAAAAAGGCAAAGGTTTTACCTTAGTCACTTACAGGACCAGAATGAAAAAAGCAATGATGCCATGTGGTAAGGAGCAGGGAAGATGGAATGTTCCTGCTGCCTTGTCGCTTTTCTTCAGAGTGTGGTAAGCCCCTTAGCATTTTGGCCTTAGTGTGAGAACAATCCTAGGCTGGGCTAAATATTACCTGATGTTCAGGGCTTTGTCAGGGAGGGGTGGCAAGAGTGTCACCTCCCAAATCCTACCCCTTGTCTTCCTTCCCAACATTGGACTGTCAGTACTGGAGAGATAAAATCTGTGAATGTCTCTGTGGGAGAAGGGAGTGTGATGCACAGGCTCACCAGCCCAATTTACATCACTGTTCAGCCTGGCCGCCTCGTCACTTATGCTGCCATCAAATAAATATCTGTGAAGACCGCAGTTCCACAGCTGCCACCTTCCCCCCACCACAAGCTTTCCCCTTATCCTTTCCTTGAACTGAGGTTTGACTTAATTTGGGTAGTGCTTGTATCAGTGTGTGTTTACTCACAGGGTTAGCATGCCAAAGAAATACCAGTAAGGGAAATAATTCCTGAGGAGTCTGGATTTGATAAACAAAGCACAAAGATTGCTTTATTGGTTGAACAAAATAACAGAAATGCTTTGAACTTTGTCTTCAACTTGGTTAACTTTAAACTGGTTGCTAGTCCCATTGTCGTCGTGACCATATAATTTCAGCATCTGCCAGACTCAATAAAAACATGTGAGGCTCTTTCTTTCCTCTCACTCTCTATATTTCAATCAGCCTCTATTCCTCTTAACACTTATTCTCACTGCACATACATTCCCTCAGCTGCACCCACAACCATACACACGTTCGATACCTCTCTTCATCACAACACATCTTCCACTCTGTCTTGTCATTTCATTTCATTCTCTCCCAACTGTCATACACCACTTTCACTCTAGGAGACCCCTCCCATGCCAGTTTCCTGCTGCAGAATTGGCTCCTTCACGCTGTCTTCAAATTCACTCATCAACAGTCCATCAGCCACCGATCACATGCTTTCCACAGGGAGGAAGGTTTAGGATACCACTACAACAGAGTCTAAACAACGTACATGACCATTGATTTATATAGGCCTTGGGCGTCCACATTTTTTCCTATCTGCAGATAGGCCCAGAACTGAACCCCAACAGCTGGGAAAGGCCCACTGTACTTTTGCCGGGTTAGATGACCTCCCCTAAATCTTGCTCATTTAATTCACATTTGCCACTCAAACATTGTCCTCCCTTCAGTAAATGTTGGGATCTGACCCATCCTTTATATAACCTATAGGACTGAAACCCTCACTAAATGGGAAGGTAGGGAATCAGGAGTGTTTTATCCACATCTTTTAGTACGACAATTTAATTTTGCAGAAGACTGTGCTGATTTGCCATTATCTATTTTCTCTAGACCTTATTTTCAATAAATAGTTTTCAGAAGGTCTTATTTGCTTGTTAACAGATTGAATTGAATGGTATGAGAAAAATGAGGTTTGCAAAAGATAACCATGAAGGAAAAGTGAGTCAGCTTCTGTGAAAAGAGAAGCAGGTGTTGTCTTCACGTTAAGGGACTCCCATGAGATATATCATGTTTTATGTGAGTAGGAAGGGAATCAAGATGTTTCTCTCTCCAGAGAAGAAACACAAATAGCCCATCAGGCTGAGCTTTCTTTGTTTTTAGAAGAATTCCTCTTTTTATCTAGGCCCTTGGTTTAGTTTCCCCACTGTGTGTCTTGCACAGTAATATGTGGCCGTGTCTGTAGCTGCCAAAGAGGACATCTGCAGATAGTATTCATTCTTTCCATTATCTTTGGAAATAGAAATCCTGTTTTTGAGTGAGGGAGAATAGGCAGTGCTGTCATCATAACAGACAACTCCAATCCATTCCAGCTGTTTGCCACTTGACTGTCGAATCCAGTTGCCACAATAAGTACTAGAAATTGAGTACCCAGTGACTGCACAGGTCAGCTTGATGGACTCTCCAGGCCTCACTGTTCCAGGGCCAGACTCCACAAGTGTAACTTGAGAAAAAACACCTAAAGAAGAAAGAGACTCAATTAAAATTTACCCACACATTAGGAAAAGGAGAAGAATTGCTTCCAGTCTTCTCTCATAGAGACTCACACGAGGGGGTAATGAAGATCAACATAAAATAAAGCAGGTATTTCATGTTTCCAGCCATGTGATCTGACTCTGAGCTGGAAAGGAACAGTTTATTGTTGAGTTCAAGGAACACAGATGTGACTAAAAGAGATTGCATTTAAGCAGAAATAGCTTTCAGTGTGTGATTTGCATCTGGGGTTCATCTTCCTGCCCACTCCTCCTCTCTTAGTATAAAAATCTGTGTATACTGGCATGCTTCCATGATCACAAAGAAACTTGTTGATGCTTCAGGGATATAATCTGTGTTTCCCCAAGTTACTGTGTCATCGGCCATGATCCAAATAGTCTGTATTCTGTACAAATTACTAATCCCTTTTAACTGCAAAACATTATTAAAGGCTAATTTGGTCATACCCCCTCTCAGTTCTTGTTATGTACAGCCAGCCTTGAAGTAATTTTTACTGCCCACTGGTCCATTTCTAAGAAAAAAAACAACAACTAAATTCTATAATTTTCTTCACCTTGTGATGGTTTGGAACCTTGTAATCCCTAGGACCTGCACACTTGTCCTTGGTAATAGAGAGCAGAAGAGAGACAGTGTGGTGTAGTGGACTGAGCATTGGATTATTTATTTATTTAAATATTTATACCCCACCCTATATCAAGAGATCTCATGGTGGCATACAGTAGCATTAATACAGTTTTGATCAATGCACGAAGTATCTTTACTAGTATACCAGAACACGAAGGTTCCAAATCAACCCAGGTAGCCTGAAACATAGTCAAGGGCGGCTGCTTATCATTAATTTTATTTTTCCATTGATCATATGTCCTATCACTAGTGTAGCTGGTTTGGGTACTTTGGAGCCCCCAATAACCCCCCTGATAAATTACACACTGAAAGTTTCTGTGTGAATATGTGTGTCTCATATTTAATAGCATCCCTCTCTTGCACACCCACATCCTCTACTTTCAGGATGCTCATTTGCAGACAAAGTCTGAAAGCTGTCCTTCAAAAAGGGAACAATTCTATTTGGATTGTGAGGGAATAATAAATGTTCCTACAACATTGGCAATAATACACTGGGGGCAGAGGCCACTCTTTCATCCCTACATCTTCACAAGGAGTGTAATCTCATCCAGAAATCAGCATTCAGTGATTTCCTAACCTCTCCTGTGACTAATGACAAGCACTGTCTGTCTTGTCTGGATTAAATTTCAATTTGTTTGCCCTCATCCAGTCCATACTTAATGGTGTGCACCAATTTAGACCTGAGATAGCTTCCTTGGATTGAGGTGGAAAGGAGTAATAGAGCTGGAGGTCACCTGCACACTGATGTACTGTATCCCAAAATGCCAAATGACCTCTCAGTGGTTTCATGGCTATATTACATAGCATGGGGGACAAAACAGGAGCCTGATTGACTTCATGAGCCAAAAGCCAACAGCCAAGCACCACCTTCTGGGTTTTCCACTCCACAAAAGAACAGAGGGACTGTAAAACAGTGCCTCCAAGTCCCATAGCAGCAAGGCCCCCCCAAATATCATGGTTGATGGTATCAAAAGCCACCAAGAGATCCAGCAGAATGAAAAGGAACACACTCCCCCTGTCTAGTTCCCAGTATAGGTTGTCTGCCTGAGAACCTCTATAGATAATGCTGAGAGAGATTAACCGCCCTGATGCATCTAGCCAGGTCTCTGTGATTAACATATAGAGTCATTGAATCATATGGCTTTTCTAGATAGGAGGATATAATGCTGATTCCTGTGCATTATTGCCAAGCTGCAGCAGCATTCTTTTGTCTTCATAGTCTTTTGGGCAAAACGATAGTATGCAAAGCTATCCACATTTGAAGTGCACACTCCAATGAATCAAGATGGTGGCCAAGTACACTGGTGTGTCATTATTCTCCACGTATTGCCACCACTGCATAGTTTTTGTTTTGTTTTGTTTTACTTTAAAGCAAAGGTGCGCAAGTACGACCTTCTGCTTAGAAAAGTTATTTGGGTGCCTCAGCACAGCAAAAAAGTATGTGATTGCTAATGGGAAAAAAAAAGATGCTTCTGTCCACTTACTTGCCGGCAAGCCTGTCCCCTGCACATCTGACCAATCCGCTCCCCAGTTCTGCCCTCTCTAAGAATGTGCAACAATATGAATTGGTTGTCCTGATGAGTGCTAATGCGCATTCCCACACATTATTTTTAAAAATTTGGGAAAAGCTGTGAAGGCTTTACCCATGTAGTTTTTGGCCCTTCTCCTTCTGAATAAGGTGAATCACCTCACAATCTCATTTGGACAAAAGAATCATAGAATCATAGAATTGTAGAGTTGGAAGAGACCACAAGGGCCATCCAGTCCAACCCCCTGCCACGCAGGAAATCACAATCAAAGCATGCCCATCCAGCCTCTGTTTAAAGACCTCCAAAGGAGGAGACCCACCACGCTCCGAGGGAGTGCGTTCCACTGCCGAACAGCTCTTACCTTCAGAAAGTTCCTCCTAATGTTGAGGTGAAATCTCTGTTCCTGGAGCTTGCATCCATTGCTCCATGTTCCAATCTCTGGAGCAGCAGAATACAAGCTTGCTCCATCCTCAGTGTGATACCCCGTCAAATACTTAAACAGGGCTATCATATTGCCCCTTAGCTGTCTTTTTTCCAGACTAAACATATCCAGCCTCCTAAGTCTTTCCTCATAAGGCATGGTTTCCAGACCTTTCACCATTTTAGTCGCCCTCCTCTGGACATGCTCCAACTTGTCAATATCCTTTTTGAATTGTGGTGCCCAGAACTGGACACAGTATTCTAGGTGAGGCCTGACCAAGGCAGAATAGAGTGGCACTATTACCTCCCTTGATCTAGACACTATACTTCTATTGATGCAGCCCAAAATCGCATTGGCCTTTTTAGCTGCCGTATCACACTGTTGACTCATGTTCAACTTGTGGTCTACTAGGACTTCTAGATCCCTTTCACATGTCGTCTCATTCAGCCAGGTCTCCCCCATCCTATATCTATGCATTTCACTTTTTCGCCTAAGTGCAGTACCTTACATTTCTCTGTATTGAATTTCATTTTGTTAGCTTTGGCCCAGCTCTCCAGTTTATCCAGGTCATTTTGAATTTTGATCGTGTCCTCTAGGGTACTAGCTACTCCTCCTAATTTGGTGTCCTCTGCAAATTTGATAAGTATGCCCTGTATTGCCTCATCCAAAGACTCACAGTTCATTGTGTGAATCTACCAAACAGATTATCAACACCTGATCCAGAATGGGTCATCCATCCAGGCATCTGTCACGTGATACACATGCATGCATCAGCCAGCTCTGTTCTAGCACCATAGTTTCATTGACTAAGGGATTTCAGTAACTAGGGAACTTGCTGTACCACGGTGGCCAAAATATTTCTTATTTCAAAACAAATTTGGGGGTCTGTTGTGGACCTAAAATGGTCTTGGTTCATTATCTACAAGCGAGCAGTCTTCCTCAGAGAACAAGGAAACCACAAATCTGATACAGAAAATGCCTGGTCATTGTGCAGCTGGTATTTGTCTAGGTTCCCTGTAGCTTGTGCATGCTGTGACTCTTCTGGCACAGTAATATATGCCAGTGTCTTTTGTCTCCATACCACTCATCTCTAAATAAACTTCACTCTTGGAAACATCTCTGGAAATGGTGAGGCGGGTTTTCAGGGAGTCTGCGTAGCGCGTATCATCATCCCAATAGATGAGGCACAGCCATTCCAGTCCTTTCCCTGGGGGCTGACGAATCCAGCTCACTGCATACCAGCTTGTAGTGAGGGAGAACCCAGAAACCTTGCAGGTGAGCCTGAGGATCTCTGAGGGCTTCCGTTCCACTGAACTGACCTGGCTCAAGGTCACCTGGGAATGGATGCCTAGAAAGGGGGAGAATACAGGTCCATTAAGAAAAGAGTAAGCGGTTGTTAATGTAAAATGGAAACCATTGTAAATGATATTGGTTCCTTGAGAAACACTTACATGGGGAAATGGCTAATAGGACAAAGAAGAGGAAGAAAAATTGCATTCTTCTTTTTGGAAGTAGGAAGAAAGGAGAAAAAGAAAACGTGTTTGTCTGTTGAGTCTAACCTTGCCTTTGGAACAGATTTTTCACTCCCATAGAAAAGAGAATGGGGTGTGTGCATTATTTGCATACCTTAACTCTATGTAAATTGCCCCAAGAATCTATTTCCATAAAAATATGTTTCTAACATAAAAGGCATATGTGAGCAGGTTCATGCTCCTCTTCTCCAGAGTAAAAGTATCTCTCTGGTTGATATGACTTCAGTCTTCATTCCACCATGGCTGCTACCAATAATGCAGTTTGACACTGCTTTAACTGCCATGGCTCAATGCTATGGAATTCTGGAATCTGTAATTTTGTGAGATATTTAGCCTTCTCTGTCAGAGAGCTCTAGTGCCACAACAAAGTACAGATCCCAGAATTCTGCAGTGTGACAGCAGCCTGTGAATAAAGCTACTTATGAATAACCAAAGTAAAAATTACCTAACATTCAGGTTCAATTTCAGAAGAATGACAAAAGTAGTTGTGATGACTCTACAACAATTTATAAAACAGCATGGATTTCATTTCTGCTATGGATCCATAATAACACAGGGAGTTGCTGTGTCATCTTGAGTTGGACTATTGACCTCTCTTTCGCTCAGCATTGTCTGCCAAGACTGTCATTATCATTCCTGGTGCTCAAACAAAATTTTCTCTAGTCCCAACTGGAAATGCCTAGGAGTGAACATGTGAGTTTATAGTTCATTAGAAACCAGCAGAATGTCTGGTTTATGGCAATGTCAAGATGCCCTTTCCATTTAATGTGATTAAATGTGTTGAACAAGTGTTGCAATTAAAAAAAAAACACCACACACATACACAACTAAAACGAAATGAAACTCTTTGCTAGTGGCACCACAACTGAATGTTTTTCTTTAATACACCTGCTGTCCCCTGCTGGAAGAGAAGGGAAGTGTTCTCCAAAGACATAATTTTTCCTATCTAAATATTGAATCAATATTTATAACTAAAGTTATTATAATAAAAAACACTATTGTTATTGTCATGTTCAAATATTAGTACATAGTGATATATTTCATTTTTTTTAAAAATAGATAAATATACAACTTAATAACTGCAATCATGTATAATCAATACAGTCAGCCCTCTATATGCACGGATTCTGCATCCATGGATTCAACCAACCACAGTTCGAAAATATTCAAAAACAATTCCAAAAAGCAAACCTTGATTTTGCCATTTTATATAAAAGATGTCATTTTACTATTCTATTTTATTTAATGGAGCTTGATCAGCCACAGATTTTGGTATCTTTGTGTGTGTGTGTGTGTGTGTCCTAGAACCACTGTATACAACATAATAAATATAATCCTGTGTGGAGTTGGTGTATCCTGAGTTGTGTAAATGAATAAATTAATAACAACAACAACAACAAAAAAAGTAATTGTTGCCAAGAAGCCACTTGCTGAGTATTGGAAATCAGATACAGCAAGATTTCTGTTCCATCCGTGACTCTGGATGATTCAGGGAGTTCATGTTTCACTTATATAATTATTTTTACTAGTTTTATTTTCTACAACTCTGTCTCTATTTTCATTTAAGAATTGAAAGAGAGAACTGGTCCCACTTTACCACACTGAAGCCATTGATCAACACATACATTTATCCAGAAGAACAGTCAGCTTGAGGCCCAAATACCAGATCTAGTGAGGGATCTTGAGAATCAAAGGACAACATGAGTGATAGGAACCCAATGATTGGAAATGTGGGGTCAACCTTGAAAGCAGATCCATCACAGAAACTCATCCTTGCAATATACTAGGTACTGTAAGAACTGCATGCAGGAGACAAGGGCTGTATAAAGGTTACACATTACATTGATATGTTCCACCAATGCCTCCTGGTGGTGCAAAGGGAATGTGATATCTGCAGTTCCTGGACCTTTTTGGTAGAGAGTCATTCACAGTGCCTCTCGCCTTGTGCAGTAATACAAAGCAGTGTCTTCTACTTTCAGGTCCATCAATTTCATGTAGAAATTTGAGCCATCTTTTGAGGCTGTGAATCGATCCTGGATGGTGGGAGAGTAATAGTTTGTGACAGAAGGTTTCCAGTAGCTGATCAGCCACTCGGGGGCCTGCCCAGGTTTTTGTCTAAGCCAAGACATCCACCATTGGTCTGCTTTGTCCATGGTGCATGTCAGTTGGGTTGACTCTCCGGGTTTCTTCACCTCAGCCTTTGACTGAATCACAACAACTTGAAACTGGGCACCTGTAAGAGGAAATAGAGATGTTGTGAAGAACAGAAATCCCCTTTTCTTCTTTGCTTTGGGAAAAAAAAGAAAAAGAAAAGCATCAATGAAAGCCAGTGTTAATATCTCAGTCTAAGGCCAGTGGAGGAGAAGATACCTTCCAAGATAACTAAGAGGACCATGAAATGATACCATAAGAACATTTCTGTTGTTTTCAAGGAAAAGGTTCACAGAACTGTCAAAGTAAACCTTCTCTGTTTCCTGAGTTTTCAGTGGCCAGAACCTGAGTTATTCATGACCTGCAAAGGAAATACCATCCCCTCCTAGTAACTATTTGCATATCTCCATTTATAAAACATAAAGTTCTGTTGGGAGAATAGCTTGCCACCCCAGGCTGTTAGCAACAAATGAGGAACCTTCCAGAAAGGAGAGGTGGTAACTCTCAATGAGCTCAAAGCTGGTTCAACTTGTGATTTGAGGGTTCTTTCCCTATATGGTTGATGTTCAGGCTAACTCTTTGAAAGGGTGGATGGATGGTGTCCACCCATTCAGAGAGTTATCCTAAACAACAAATCAAACACCAAACATACACATACTTTCAACAACATCCCTTAGTAATCATTGGATTGGATCCAGACACAGGGCTCATCTACACAGGCTGTATTCTGCCCATGGATCAGGCCCGTTCCTCCCCTGTTATCTGGATGAAATGGGAGGAAGTCAATACAGGCACGCCAATTGGTCCCTGAAGCTGCTATTGCCATTGCTACTGCTCATGCTGCCACCCACATCCCACTCTCTGCCAGCCAGGAAGCCAGCCCACAGCATGTGACAAAAGGCTGGTCACATGCTGCAGGACTCGTTCTGGTTTCAGAGAATGCCATGCACATGGCAGCTGCAGCAACAGGCCAGTGTGCCAGTAAGGGCTTCTGCGGTCATGCGGGGTCTGATCTGTTTTTTGTTTGTGGAAGTGGATTAAAACAGGTATTATTTTAAAATGGTATACAGCTGTATCATGTCTCCCCCACCCTATCTTAGCCTTGTCTTTGTGCCAGGGGTTGTGAGGACTGCCCGGGGCAAAATGGTACAAAAGCCCTGATCATCTTTATTCAACATCTTTATCAATGACTTAGATGAGGGAATTAGGGGCATACTTATCAAATTTGCAGATGACACCAAATTGGGAGGAGTAGCTAATACCCTAGAGGACAGGATCAAAATTCAGAATGACCTGGATAGACTGGAGAGCTGGGCCAAAGCTAACAAAATGAAATTCAATACGAAGAAATGTAAAGTACTGCATTTAGGGCGGAAAAATGAAATGCATAAATATAGGATGGGGGAGACCTGGCTGAATGAGACTACGTGCGAAAGGGATCTAGGAGTCCTAGTAGACCACAAGTTGAACATGAGCCAACAGTGTGATGCGGCAGCTAAAAAGGCCAATGCAATTTTGGGCTGTATCAATAGAAGTATGGTGTCTAGATCAAGGGAAGTAATAGTGCCACTCTGTTCTGCCTTGGTCAGACCTCACTTAGAATACTGTGTCCAGTTCTGGGCACCACAATTCAGAAAGGATATTGACAAATTGGAGCGTGTCCAGAGAAGGGCAACTAAAATGGTGAAAGGTCTGGAAACAATGCCTTATGAGGGGAGACTTAGGGAGCTGGGTATGTTTAGCCTGGAAAAAAGATGGTTTAGAGGCGATATGATAGCCCTGTTTAAGTATTTGAAGGGATGTCACGCTGAGGATGGAGCAGGCTTGTTTTCTGCTGCTCCAGAGACTGGAACACGGAGCAATGGGTGCAAGCTCCAGGAACAGAGATTCCACCTCAACATGAGGAGGAACTTTTTGACAGTAAGAGCTGTTCGGCAGTGGAACACACTCCCTCAGAGCGTGGTGGGGTCTCCTTCCTTGGAGGTCTTTAAACAGAGGCTGGATGGCCATCTGTCGGGGATGCTTTGATTGTGATTTCCTGCGTGGCAGGGGGGTTGGACTGGATGGCCCTCGTGGTCTCTTCCAACTCTGCAATTCTATGATTCTATGATTCTATGATTCTATGATCAGGATTTCAGGGCTCTAAGATGGGGGAAAGATGGGGTAAATAGCCCATCTAGACAAGCCCATAGTCACACTTAGAACAGACCCACTGAAATTAAAGAGACTTATATTAGTCTTTGTTAATGTCTTATTTCATTGTGTCTACTTTAAATCTGAACAAATCTGGATGAACAAATCCACTGTCTGGGATATTCTATGAAATTTTCCTCCTTTCATTATGATTTTTCCCCTCGTTTGATTTTGATGTCTTTTCTAAAGTCAAGAATACTTCCAAGGACAATTGTCTTCCCTGTAATGGCCATATTTATTACCTTTGAGCTATTGTAGCCCAAAGCTATCAAGAAGGGAGGAACACAGATGACTCCATCTTAGGGGTCTTACTCATATGCTAGGCTCCATCTATAATGCCTACTTTCAAAACACTCTGTTAGAGAGCACATTGGGGCTTATTCAAATCACTCAGCACTTACTTGTGAATCTGTTCCATTCTTAAAGGTCATTTGAAAACTACTTGGAAGATTAAGGGTCTTGGTAGTTGTGAAGTAAGAAGCCTCTGGCCTCTGTATGTGCGTGCACACACCACATACACACACCTTAGAAGTCAGGTTACTTTTTGTGATCCACTCAGGCATCCTCCTTCTGGAGAACCGTTCAGCTGGATCTTTCCGGACACACTCCCAGGGATTCCTCTAGCCTGGAAATCCCATCACTACTTCTCTCTCGCTGCCACCACCTCTTGATTTTAAGATCCTCTTTTTAATAAACCAAGAGGAGACCATTGGGGTACCTAGTGCCTTTCCAGTGCTGGCTGAGGTTTTACCAACCCCCTCCCTTCTCACCAGAAACAGAGGAGAATATCAATGTAGCATGACCCAAGACAGGCACATGGAAGCTTGGGTTAGATAGGCTTAGATAGGGAAAATAAAGGCTTATTTATTCCAGTAAGTAATCATTGCACGAAGAAAACACCCTTTTCTCAAGGTTCAGCTTAGAAGTTACAGAGAATAATAAAAGCAACACATTTTAGTTACCTCCACCCAAGTAGGAAAATAAATAATAAAATCCTAAAGCCATCTAACTAAAACATTCCTTACTCTCTACTCACAAACTGTGATGTGCAGTATGCAGGATTCAGTCTTGAATTCCAAGGAGGTTGTGAGCTGGGCCATTTCAGACCTGGTTCAGCAGCTGCCTCCATTGTTCTGCTCTGGGTCTGGTGTCTACCCCCCAGACCCTCCTTTGATCTCCTCATGGTCTGACTAAGCCATGTGCTCAGAACAAAGAATTTATAGTCCTTATTTGAATTTACCCTCTGGCAGTTCCCATTGGTCAGTCCTGCCTTGGATGATCTGATGTCAAATTGCTGATGCTGACCTGGAAGTGTTACTTTTCCTCCAGAGTTCTAATTAAGCCTAAAGTTGTTAACCCTTTGTTTATCTGATTGCTGAGATTGTAGCTGCCTGATCGCTGAATGGCAGGATAATGGGAGATGCAATCCCCCATTATCACAGTAGTACTGCTGAGTTATGATCTATTTATTGTTATAACTGTGTGCAGGTATAGCTGGGGCCAAAATTTGCTCTTAGTCAGGAAGATGTCATGGCTGCTGCTGCTATTGTTGTTGCAGTTATGAAATATTGCAGCCAAGAGCAGGAGTAAAGATGTATTGGGCAGGAAAAATCACAAAGCATTCAGGTGGTGCTCAAGTGGGTATTGGCCTTGGTACATTTGTTTCTCTTTTTTTTATTTCTCTGCTGAATGCTCTTCCGTTTAATACAGAGGATTTCATATGGCCTGTAAGTAGCTCTTCTGTTATACCAAAAGATATGGTGGGATGAAAGTTATGATGAAATATGCTTACAAAGATACAGGGAAATTGTTTCCTTCTTTTCAGTCTTTGAAAACTGAGCCACTGAAAGTGAGGAAGGTCTGGATGGTCAAATGATGTTGGTTTCTTATCAGCCCTAGACACCATGGCCAATGGTCAGGGAGGATGGAAGGTGTTGTTCAACAACTATTATTGTGTATCTTCAAGTCATTTCTGACTTACGGCAACTCTAAGGTGAACGTACCATGGGTTTGAGGGCAATATTTGTCCACAGGGGGTTTGCCTTTGCCTTCTTCTAAGGCTGAGAGAATGATTTGCCCAGTGTCACCTAGGACTTGTCTAGATGGGCAATATACACCATATTGCCCCTGTCTCAGAGCCCTGCAGTCCAGATGATGCTGGGTGTTTGCCCTGTTCTGCCATCAGGCAGTGCTCACCACCCCTGGGACAGGGCTGAGAAAGGGGGAAAGCAGAGTAGTGCCTGATACAAAATTGTTTTAAAATACCTGTTTAAAACCATTTTCTCCAGGTAGAATCAGCCCCTGCAAGATCTCAGGAACCCGTCCTGGCAGGCCAGCCCTCACTGAAACTGCTAGTCTGCCTTGCTCTCCCAAAACGCAGGAAGGAGTCCTGAAGTGTGTGAGCCAGTCTGGTCACTTGTAGGGGTCTTTGGTCACATGTTGCAGGCTGGCTTCCTGCCTTCGGAGACAGCAAGGGAAATGGTGGCTAGGGCAGCTGCAGCGATGGGTTGGTGTGCATCTCAGGATTTCCCCAGAAAATAAAATGTGGCTATAACTTTCAAGGGGAGGAGATAACAGCACGGTAAATGATAGCATTTCTCTGGGCTTGTCTACACAGACAATATTCCCTGTCTTGCCCCCGTCCTAGAGCTCTGCAGTCCTGATAACACAGGGCATTTGCCCCTTCTTTAGTTCACCCAGACTAGTGGGTAGGACTTTGGCAGCTCAGACCTTTTAAAATGTTACTTTAGAGGGAACAAGTAAATTAATCCTATGCATGCTTAGCCAGCATGGTATAGTGTATATCACTACCAGCATGGTATAGTGGTTTCAGTCTTTGACTAGTACTCTTGAAAACCAGAATTTGAATCACTGATCAGCCATGGAAACTCACTGGGGGACATTGGGCAATTCTTAACTCTCTTAACTTCAGATGAAGGCAAGGGCAAACCACCTCTGAACGAATCTTTCCAAGAAAACCCAGTGGTAGGTTCAGATTAGGTGTACCAAAAGTTAGAAATGACTTGAAAACACACACAATAATGATAACAATGGTGACAACAACAGAAAGAATATTTAAAAAGTGACTTGTCCAAGGTTACCCAGAAAGTATCTATGACTGAGTCATATTCTGATCAACAACCCTAGAGCTGGTGCCTTAGTTCAACACTCAGACTATTATACTACACTGGCTTAGAACATGTTACTCTAGTGGGGGGAAAAAAAAGAGATTTAATTAAGGAATGTGTCCACATGCTACAATAGCAGGAATGGAGAGAGCCAGGAAAATGTGTTTTTTTGCTGCAACCCACAGAATTCTTCAGTATATTTTGCTGATGTGGGGAGCCAGGCTATCCTAAATCTTGAATGTGGAAAAAGAATGGGATAATAATATCTCCAGGGAGTTAGATAATTAGCATCTTGAAAGAGCTGGCAAGGTAGCTGATATTTTGGCTTTGGGTCATGATCAAGGCTTGTCTTCATGTTGGTTCCATGTTTAACTTTTCTATGTCAAATTTTCACAAAGAAATATTTGGCTCTTTTTCCATAATAAAAAGGGAATTGAGCAGTGATTTTCATTTCAAGGTTTAACAGTGCTTTTCATATCCTATCAAATCAATGGCCACTTCAGGGTCTAATTTCCCATTGAAATCTGGTCACCGTGGAAACAATTTCCCCACATTTCACCCTGTTAGGCCATAAAGAACAGGGTTCACTGTATAAACTGCTTGTCAAGAAAAGAGTCATTCAGCCAAACTCTCAAAAAGTAATTAGCCCCTTTAGTAATTGTTCAAATCATTGTTATCTGTTCACCCAGCTAAATCTCCAGAGACTTTCCAGAAGGTTCTAGAAACTAAGCAATAAACAAGTCCAACAATGGTTATTAAGCATCCTCTGGTGCAACTGAGACCTGGAAACAGGGCCTCTCAGGGCTTTGGGAATTTCATTTCCAATTATTTCCCCCAATTTTCATCTTCCCAGCTATATTTGACATCTCAATGTTTCCCATCTCTGCCTGGATTCAAGGCATATATTCATATCCCTCTTGACCCCTCAAGAAAGGCTGATACACTTCCTTTTTGGAAATCTACTCCTAACACTAATCATCCTCTATAGTAACCACTGAAGTTGATTTGCTGCTGAGGCTGAACACAGGAGGTACTGTGCCTAGAGAGAAGGTCTGGTGCCACAACAGTGAGGTTCTTGGTGCAGCTGTTTCAGTTGCTCCCTCATGCAAACAAGAAACTAAAGACTATGAAGTGTTCTGCAAAGGATCCCATCCCAGTTCCACATGAGTGGTACCAACCAGGTGGGCATCTCATCGGTGGGATTCTTTCTCAGATCATTTACATTTTCCATGAAGCTTCCTTCAAGGAACACCCTTCTCAAAACCTTTTTGATATTTCAACGTAAGGATTTTTCTTCTCTTACCTAATCCATTTTATCTCCTGATCCTGGCCAAGTCACTGCCCTCCCCCTGTACCTTTTAAGTACAATTTTATAATTGGGAAAGAGTCTTAGCAGAAAAACAATCTTAAAAATAACAATCACTAGTGTTCCTTCAGGCTGCTTTATAGTTCTAGCAGTTGATGGTTTAAAAATATTTTGGTGAACCTTTCAAGTTAATTTATAAATAATCCCCCAATATCTAAGTATGTGTGCTTGTGGTATCACTTGGACATGTAATAAGCATCTACATTTTTGGTTTCCAATAACAAACAATAGTTTTAGACTTAAACTAATTGATAGCTGCTCTTCCCTACAAATGGTTCCAAATTTGACCAATATTCTTATTAACATGAAATAATTGAAGATCATGAGTGTTAGGTCATCTGCATAAATCAGAAAAGGTTTGTCTGCTTAATGCAGGAAGAATAAAAGTGTAAAATTTTGTAACAATTATAGTCTAAATAGAAATGAGACTAAAATGACACCCTTGTTCACATTTCTTGTGATTCATATTTCTTGTCATTTATTAGTCATGAGGACTGACTCTTAATTATGCCAATTTTATATGTTCCCGTAAGGCCTACGAACTAAAAGTTACTATGGTATAATTTTATATCACTACCAGCATGTGCTAAAAGTAATGAGGATTGACTCTTAATTATGCCAATTTTATATGTTCCAGTAAGGCATAGTGACATTTTGCCAGCTTTAGTTTTGGCCAATTTGTGCCATAACTAGTACAATTTACTAGATCAAAAACTGAAATAAAATCAATAAAGGCTGTAAACAGATATTTATTGAGGCCCTTGGCATGTTTAGAAACTAAATAATGTAACATCACCACTTGGTATATCATGCTGAGATAGTTTTTTTTGAATCCAGACTGCTTTTTATAAAGAAAAAAAAATCAGTACTCCAGAACTGCTGGTATTGAAGGAAAAGTTAGGTATATAATGTCAGTGATTAATTCACAAGAATGAAAAGTTCTATAGTTCTCTGGGTTAGAAGGCTCATTCTTTTTGGAAACGGGTAGGAGTGGATGACTTCCCAAAGCAAAGAGTACATGTTAAATTTAGGTATTTGAATAATTTCTCCAGAATTGGAGCCCATCAAACAACATCTGGATTAGAAAACAAAGGAGGGAAATATATTTTTCCAAGGGCCTTTTCAACTGGCAAGCATAATTATGTTTACTTTTATATGGTTTTGTGTTCTAACATTACTAGAAAAAAATATTAAAATGGGAAAGCCTTTAGTTATTCTGGGGGATCCATATATCATAGAATCATAGAATTGCAGAGTTGGAAGAGACCACGAGGGCCATCCAGTCCAACCCCCTGCCACGCAGGAAATCACGATCAAAGCATCCTCGACAGATGGCAATCCAGCCTCTGTTTAAAGACCTCCAAGGAAGGAGACCCCACCACGCTCTGAGGGAGTGTGTTCCACTGCCGAACAGCTCTGACTGTCAAAAAGTTCCTCCTAACGTTGAGGTGAAATCTCTGTTCCTGGAGCTTGCATCCATTGCTCCGTGTTCCAATCTCTGGAGCAGCAGAAAACAAGCTTGCTCCATCCTCAACGTGACACCCCTTCAGATACTTAAACAGGGCTATCATATCACCTCTTAACCATCTTTTTTCCAGGCTAAACATACCCAGCTCCCTAAGTCTCTCCTCATAAGGCATGGTTTCCAGACCTTTCACCATTTTAGTTGCCCTCCTCTGGATACGCTCCAATTTGTCCATATCCTTTTTGAATTGTGGTGCCCAGAACTGGACACAGTATTCTAGGTGAGGTCTGACCAAGGCAAAATA
The DNA here is from genome assembly GCA_030847615.1 of Gambelia wislizenii. Lineage (NCBI taxonomy): Eukaryota > Metazoa > Chordata > Lepidosauria > Squamata > Crotaphytidae > Gambelia > Gambelia wislizenii. The sequence goes on from JAUMIR010000006.1 coordinate 7,253,613, forward strand.
GAGCAGCACTATTACTTCCCTTGATCTGGACACTATACTTCTATTCCCTATAACTATCCCCCAGTGTATCAGCCTACAGAGTTCAGGCTTATTCTTTGCAATGTGTGTGAGACTCTTCCTCTCCACCCCCCCCCCCATGCCTTGGATACCATTTCTGTTTGTGATCCTTTTACTGCAAGAAAAATCTTTCTCGTTTGAGATGACTCAGCTTTCCTCCACTATGCTCAATAGGTATACTGTTACAGGAACTAGTTATAGCCAGTGAGTGTAGTCCAATAGGAGCAATAATTTCTGAAGAGCAGTTAGCAAAATTGCTCATCTGTATTTGCATTGCAGTATTGAATGAAGCTCTTCTGCTATATTTTGATTGCACTCTGCCTTTTCAATAAAACTACAATTAATTTCTATATTTCCCTATTAACTTCTCTTTTTTAATATTTTTTACAATTGTACTTGTTCTTTTTCCATCAGATGGTTTCTCGTAATTTGTATCATTCTGTATACTTCATGTTTTTTATACTGTCTGAATGATGTTAGGGTGTTGGGACTGTATATTTAGAGATTCTGCTAGCATTTCTTTTATAATAACTGCCAGATCATGTTGTGTTGTTCCCAGATAAAGTATGTCACCATTGAGGGGTCTGTTTTTCAACTATCAAAATCAAAAAATCACAGTGCCATCTCATTTGTCATGTATTCAAACACAAAGTTCATTAGATCCAAGAACATTAAAAACTAAAGTAAAATTTTGGATATATTGACTTAGCGCCTTATCACCACATGGCTACAGCCTGGAAGATAACCCAAACTTTATTCATCCACATTAGATTGCATCCAACATCAGTGGATCTATATTGCATTCTCTTCAGTCTATATTTCACCTTGGATACCAAATGTTTTGGTCCAGAGGTAGTTAAAAAAAGAAAAAGAAAAGGTGGAGGCCAATAATGTCTATACATAGAGTCTGGTGGGTTTTTTTTTTAGTGGATACATTTCTGGCAATAAACTAGGGGCATTCCACAGGAAAACGTTGCTAAGGAAATTATTGTAAAAGTTGTTACACGTACAACAGTTCTATGGTCTAAGGACAGCATCCCCAAGGCCATAGAACACATTAGATCTTCTGCAAGGTCAGATGAAGAGCTCTGATGTTTATCTCCCTCTCATATTGATTTCCCCTGATCTTTCCACACCAGTGTTGGGGCCCTGATACTGAAGATGGATAAGCATGAGTAGGTCTGGTCTATTGTGTTTGCAGAATTGGGGAGCATTTTGATATCAAAGTTCTAATGCTCCCCAACATAGGGAATAATTTAGAACAGCCCTTGAGCTGGTCTAAATGTTTCTCCTCCATTTTTGAAGAAAAAGAATGGGAGGTAAGGGGCAGTGAATGCCCAAAAGAGGTTATGAAAGATCTTTGACTATGAAGAGAGCTCTGATGCAACAATATTTTTTCTGCCCAATTACTTCCATTCCTTCACAAGCTTGAAACTATGAGCACAGAGATCATAAAGATATGAAAAACTTGATGCTCTCTCAAGAGCAGCAGAATCTATTAATGACAATGTCACTTATTTAGCTTCCGATCTTATACAAACGTATGTCATATTAAGCCCCATTGCACTTCATGGGCTTAATATAATGTTAGTGTTACCTGAAGAAGACATTAATATCAGTGGGACTTGTTGGGTATGAGTGATAATTGGTGTTTTTGTGTGCCTTCAAGTCATTTCCAACTTATGGTGACTCTAAGGCAAACCTATTATGGTGTTTTCTTCAGAAGATTTGTTCAGAAGGGGGTTGCCTGCTCGTTGGTGTAGTCTAAATAGGATCAATGTGGAATGTAGCCCATCACAACTTATTTCTCAGTAACATGCTTAGGATATTGGTAGAAGAAAACAAAATAACTGTTGTTATTGCATTACAACTTCATTTATGATATAATTCTGATAAGAATACTAAATTAATTCTTTTGGCAGTGTGGTGACAAAATTCTACCAGCATGCTCTGGCTATGGCGTTTGCCATAAATGAGATCAACAATACTCCCAAGATCTTACCCAACGTGACACTTGGTTTCCACATCTATGACAGCTACTATGATGCAAGAATGACCTATCGGACCACTCTAGGCCTGCTCTTCAAATTGCACAGATTTACACCCAATTATCAATGTGACAGCCAGACCAGCCTCATGGCTATCACTGGGGGACTTGGCTCGGACACCTCATTTCATATAGCCAACATCTTAGACCTCTACAAGATCCCACAGGTAGGACACAGTGTAAGGATTTTCTGAAGTAACTCTCCTCTCTTTCAGTTTCCATTGCAGAAATAGCATGGGTATGAATGGGGATAAAATTGAATTTGTAGAAATTACATTAGATTCTAGAACAAGAACAAATCCTGCTGAAATGTTCCTTATCACATCTATTTTTTAAAAAATCCAGATTTGTCCAACACATCTTTATTGTGTGGACAGGCAAATGCACACAAATACCACTGCTAAATTATTTCTAGAGTCTGTACATTTTCTTACAGATCACATTTGGCTCATTGGCACCAGAGGAGATTCATACAACTCAGCTCCCTTACTTTTACCGGATGGTCCCCAATGAAGCATATCAATACATGGGGATCATCCGGTTACTTCAGTATTTCAGATGGACATGGGTTGGGATCTTTGCTGCAAATGATAACAGTGGAGAACATTTCCTGCAAGCCATGGAGCCCTTGCTTTCCCAAAATGGAATCTGTTCAGCTTTCATACAGAGAATCCCACAACAACCCAAATTGGATGACTTAGACGAAACAGTTGTTCTAGCCTTAAAAATGTATTCCCCTTTTTCAAACAGTAAAGCCAGTACATTTATCATCTATGGTGAATCTTTGACAATTGCATGGCTCAGAACTATTGTATTTCTACGGGATCCTGCAAATGCCGAAAACACATTACTTAGAAGAGTGTGGATTACAACTGCCCAAATCGATTTCATATTAACAGGCTTTCAAAAGAGTTGGGATCTCCAGTTATTCCAAGGTTCTATCTCCTTTATGATTCATACAAAAGATCTTCCACGATTTAGAAAATTTCTTCAACTCATAAAACCTGGCTGGGCTCAAGGAGATAGTTTCTTCAAGGACTTCTGGAGCCAAGCTTTTGACTGTTTATTTCCAGATCCCCAGGAGACCGTGACAATCAACGAAACATGCACTGGGGAGGAGAAACTGGAGAATCTTCCTGGGCCTGTTTTTGAAATGAGTATATCTGGTCACAGCTACAGTGTCTATAATGCTATCTATGCCTTAGCCCACAGCTTGCATGCCATGTACTCATCTGGATCCAAACACAGAGCAATGATACAACATAGCCACATTGAACTTCAGGATCCGCAGCCTTGGCAGGTAATATCTTCATAACAAAATCCTAAAGCAACAAAGCAAATACAGTTCATTTGCATATCTTTACAGTTTACCTTTTTGTGATATAGTCCAACATTACACCTCAAGGTGTAGCACTCCAGTCAACTAAAAGTGTGGGGGGCAGTGGGGGTGTCTTAATTGTTTGCTTTAATGTGTGTGGAATATTAGTTTGGACCTTTTCTGGGAATGATGACATCTTGAGGATCCATGTGTTTGCACTGACAAGCTTTCGGTAGTTCTGTGGCTGGAACAGTTGTATAGCTGGTAATCCAATTCCAAACTCCAGTGAAAACTTTGTTACTCACAAGTGGAATTGTACAAAATAAACAGCTAGGATTACAGGACATGTTTAAAAAGCTTACATTATGTTATATGAAGTTATCTGTTTGCTGTTTCAGATTGCATTTTATGCTCAGGCTCCATGAGGTGAAACTCCATAAGCATTGGCTGGAATTCATGATCACAGTTACAAGCACATAACCTAGAGTTGTACATTGATCATAGAATCAGAGAGTTAGAAGAGACCACAAGGGCCACCCAGTCCAACCGCCTGCTATGAAGGAATCCACAATCAAATCATTCCTGACAGATGGCCATCCAGCCTCTGTTTATAAACCTCCAAAGAAGGAGACTCCATCACACTACAAGGCAGTATATTCCACTTCCAAACAGTTCTTACTGTCAGGAAGTTCTTCCTAATGTTTAGGTGGAATCTCCTTTCCTGTAGTTTGAACCCACTGCTCCGTTTCCTAGTCTCTGGAACAGCAGAAAACAAGCTTGCTCCATCCTAAGTATGACATCCCTTCAAATATTTAAACATGGCTATCATGTCACCTCTCAACCTTCTCTTCTCCAGACTAAACATGCCCAGCTCCCTAAGCCGCTCCTCATAGGGCATGGCTTCCAGACCTCCCACCATCCTGGGCCCCCCCTCCTCTGGAAACATTCCAGCTTGTCAATACCCTTCCTGAATTGTGGTGCCCAGAACAGGACACAGTATTCCAGGTGAGGTCTGACCAAAGCAGAATAGAGTGGCACGATTACTTTCCTTGATCTGGACACTATACTATTAATGCAGCCTAGAATCGCATTGGCTTTTTAAGCTGCTGCATCACTCTGCAGACTCATATTCAGCTTGTGGTCCACTAAGAATCCTAGATCCCTTTTGCATGTACTGCCATCAAGCCAGGTGTCACCCATCCTATGTCTGTGCATTTCATTTTTACTGCCCAAATGTAGTATCCTACATTTCTCCCTGTTGAAATTCATTTTGTTAATTTTGGCCCAGCTTTCTAATCTGTTATGGTAATTTTGAATTCTGATCCTGTCCTCTGGGGTATTAGCTACCCATCCTAATTTGGTGTCATCTGCAAACTTGATAAGTATACCTTGTATTCCCTCATCCAAGTCATTGATAAAGATGTTGAATAGCCCTGGGCCCAGGACAGAACCCTGTGGCACCCCTCTGGTCACTTCTCTCCAGGATGAAGAGGAGCCATTGGTGACTACCCTTTGGGTTCAGTCAGTCAACCAATTACAAATCCACCTAACAGTTGCATTGCCTAGCCCACAGGTTACTAACTTTTTTGCAAGAATATCACAGGGAACCTTGTCAAAAGCCTTACTGAAATCAAGACACACTACATTCACTGCATTCCCTTCATCGATCAAGTTTGTAACTCTATCAGAAAAAGAGATGAGATTAGTCTGGCATGACTTGTTTTTAAGAAATCCATGTTGACTTTTTGTGATCATGGTATTGCTTTCTAAGGGGTTACAGATTGTCTGTTTAATGATCTGCTCTAGAATCTTTCCTAGTATTGATGTCAGGCTGACTGGGTAATAATTATTCGGGTCTTCTTTTTCCCCCTTTTTAAAGATGGGAACTTTTGCCCTCCTCCAGTCTGCTGGGACCTCTCCTGTTCTCCAGGAATTCTCTGATTATTGACAGTGGTTCTGAGATTACTTCTGCCAGTTCTGTTAATACCATGAACTCTTTGGGTTCAGTCAGTCAACCAATTACAAATCCACCTAACAGTTGCACTGTCTAGCCCACATGTTACTAACTTTCTTGCAAGACTATCATAGGGGACCTTGTCAAAAGCCTTACTGAAATCAAGATACACTACATCCACATCATTCCCTTCATCTATCAAGTTTGATGACTGATTTGGATTCACAATCTCTGTGTATTTAATAGTAAGGGAATACATAGGAATCATCAAAGACTCAGAATCCTGACTAACCAGCTACTGCAAGGGATGGTGGGTGGGGGTTGTTATCCTGTCAATCAGAATATAGCAGACTGATGTTTCCACCACCTCCCATGAGTGATCTCTGGTGTGACAATCAGACGCAGGATCCTTGTCACAATTCCTCCTCATACTGGAGATCATTCACAGGAGAGGGATAGAAACATCAGTCTGCTGCATCCTGCTATATACAGGAGAAGAGATTCCCATTGCTCACATTGGGAAGATGCCTGATAAATTAGAATTAGCAGGCTTGGGTTGGGAGATGTTGCTTAACTACACAACTAAGATAATTATGTAACTGTGCCCTTGTTTAGATGGCCTTTTTATCCCATCTTGGGCCCATCTTGGAGCAGCCCCAATATTCAGATGATGCAGTGTATTTGTCTTATTTTGCCCCACGGCAGTTCTCATTACCTCTGGGGAAAAAACATGGCCAAGATGGGGTAAAGCCTGGTACCCCACTTTTTAAAAAACACCAGGGGGAAAACAACAAAAAACAAAAATGAACCAGGCCCCATGTGACTGCAGGAGCCCACACTGCCACAGCAGCCTGTTGCTGCACCTGCCATGTGCCCTCGCTGTGCTAAGGCCAGGAAGCAGGCACACAGCATGAGACCAAGCTGGTCACATGTAGGAGGCCTTACTCATGTGCTGCTGGCCAATTTCCTAGCTTCGAAGAGTGGGATGCAGGCTGCAGCTGCAGCAATGTGCAAACATGCTGTTCTGGACTCCATCCCTCCCTCCAACCCAGCTGCCATTTCCCTGGCTGCAGAGGGAGAGAAGGAAAGTCAGGCAGAGCTCCATCTTGCCTCAGCCCAGCAGCAGAACAGCCCTCCCTTCATCCCAAAACTGCCATTGCCCTGGCCAAGGAGGGAGAGAAGAGAGTGCTAGACTTAGGAGATTTTCACATGGGGAAAGTAATTCCCAGGGAGATTGGGACAGAAATGGGGCTGTTCCAGTAGCAGAGCTCCATTTCACACACACCCTTCCTTCTCCCGATCTCCCATCGTCCTCCCTCCGTGCTGCTTCCATTTCCCTCCTGCTATGTTCTGCAATTTTTTTACTAATGAAGAACTTTCATTAGTAAAACATAGTGGGAGGAAAATGGAAGCAGCACGGAGGGAGGACGATGGGAGATTGCAAGAAGGAAGGGGGCATGCGAAATGAAACTCTGCTACTGGAACAGCCCCGTTTCTGTCCCGATCTCCCAGGGAATTACTTTCACCATGTGAAAATCTCCTTAATCCCTTCCCCTACTGCCATCCCCTTTCCTTTTGTATGAAGTCTTCATTAGATTGTAAGCTTGAGGGCAGGAAACTGTTTTGTTGTTCTTTTTCTTGTAAAGTGCCATGTACATTGACGGCACATTAGAAATAAAAGATAATAATAATAATAGTAATAATAATAATCCTGTTTTGATTAGATAATGGGGGATGAATGGTCCTGATCCATGGCCAGAATATGCCAGCAGGAAGCTGACATATTCTGGCTTGTTTAGATGAGCTCTAAGTAGCACAGGTAGAATTCTGGCCATTATTAACAACAGAATCTGTCATTTTATCTCTCCAACCCACCCCCATCTCCTCTCTTCCCATTATTTTCTTCCTTTTCAAGGAAAGGATTCCTTTATCATCTTCACTTAACTTCACTCTTTCCACAACATGTTTTTTTCTTTTTCTCCTTCATTTAGCTCCACTCATTCCTTCAAAGGATTTCATTTAACAACTCAGAGGGAGAAACTGTGTCCTTTAATGAGAAAAGGGAAATGAAAGGTGGATTTGACATAATTAACATAGTAACATTCCCCAATAAATCTTACCAGAGGGTGAAAGTTGGAACTGTGGATCCTGATGCTCTTGAAGGAAAAGAGATTGTTATGAATGGGGATATAATTGTGTGGCACAGAGGTTTTAACCAGGTATGGATGATGGATTATTCTTTGGTTGCTAGGTACTTTTGGTACAAACATCCTCCCATGAAGACTTGCCTTGATAGCTTTTCAGACTCTAAATAAAAACACATTAGACTTCTAAAATGAAGTCAGTGCTACTGAGCACTTCATTTGCCTTTGACTTTCAGAAACTAGATGATGCACTGAGATCCCAAGTGTATTTATTCCTAACTTGAAAATGGCAAATTTCTGCATGCCCGTTAATTTATTCAATACATTTTAAAATTTATCACAACTTTCTTGAGTACTGGAGAGCTCCAAGAGATTCAGTGAAGATCAGCTCAACGGTTGGCCTTCTCTCTTGCTGTGGAATATTTTACTCGGCTGAGTGGCCAACCTTTCTGTTTGAAGATGAAACACAAGTCATCCCCTGTATCTGTGGGGGATATATTCCTGAACTCACCGTTTATAAGTGAAACTGCAAATAATAGAGACCTGCCATAGAATACCATAGAATTGTGCTGGAGGACCTAGAAAATGCTTAGAGAGGACACCTCTCTAGGCATCTGGAGATCCTCTAGCATGACTCTATGGCCAACATCTGACCACAGTCATGCTGGAGGAACTCCAAATGCCTAGAGAGACCTTCCAGATGCATAGACTGATTTCTCCACCAACCATGGTTAAATGAAACCACAGTTACCGATACTGTGGATACGGTGTGTATGTGTGATTTGTATTTAAATACCCCAATCTCATCTCTTTCTCTTTTTGTGGATAGGTGCTTCCTATCTCTCTGTGTAATGAATACTGCCATCCTGGTCTTCAGAAGAAAACAAAGGAAGGTGAAAAATTTTGTTGTTATGATTGCACTCCATGTCCAGAAGGAAAGATTTCAAATGAGACTGGTAGGTATTCAGTATTTTCCATCATGAAAAATTAACTGATATTCTTTTGTTGCATAACTAAATTTCTAAGTGTGACATTGCTGTGGTTGGTATGTAACCATCTGATTATTTAGTCATCCTATTAATTGATTAATGAACGAATTCATTGTTAGAGAAAAAGCCAGAGCTGGGAAGGATGACAACAAAACAAATGAAAAAATTATTCCATAGTTCATCCATTTTTCACTATCTTACTAATGCCTGAACCCTATAGTTTGTCCCAAATAGGGAAGGTTATAGAATTTAGTTGTAGAATGACAATGGTACTGTTTGAAATTTAGAGTTACAGGCATTAAAAAGTAAGCTGGGTTTCCCAAAACAATCAAAGTACAAATAAATGGAATACTGAACTACTGTGAATTCAATGAATAGAAAACAAAGTTAATGATTTTGTTTCATTTTTTAAAAATATTTTTATTAGTCACATGGAATTTAGACTCAAATTACAGTACAACCAAAAGAAAAGACAAGACAAGACATATTATGAACTAAACATAATCTACACAATACATAACTTACATCTAATACATTTTAACTAAATCCAACATTAATTCCCTTCCTGTATCCTGTAATCTAATTTCACATCCCAAAATCATGCTGGTACACAATCATTTTTAGAGTGGCTTGAGAAGAATTCCTGTATTATCATTTGGGATGTGGGGAAACATTGATAGGCAGCCATAAACCACATTGAACTTGGTAACTTAGGAGGCCATGCCCCCACAGCCTGAATTGATTTTTACATTTTTGCCTCAAATGTCCCCAATACCACTGTTTTTGGCCATCTCTGAGCCATTTTTGATGTACAAGTGGCCTTTCTTCCAAACAAGAAGTAAAATGGTAATTGATTTCTAGGTCACTACCTGTTGAAAAAAGAGGCCTCTCATGGGCTTGAAATGACTCGGGGGGGGGGGAAATTCTACCCACACCCAATAGGAAGAGCTTAAGGACATTTTGAAGCATTTTTTCAAAGTATTTTTCCATGCCCTCAAAAACAACAAACAAACAAACAAACAAACAAAAAACAACCTGGAGGTTCCCTGGGGTCACAAATGCCCTGTACATTCCTGCCATTCCTATCCTAGTACAATTTTGTACCCACACAGCACAAGCCACTGTTGTAGGGGATCACCTTGGATGGCCTGCACAGAGGAGAGGTCATCTCTGATTGCATCACACACAAGGTTCCATGACCCAATGCATGGGGGGGGGAGAGCCAGAGGAGATTTAAGACCTGCCCATCATCCTCTGCAGCCTCTTTGATGAAGATCTCAACCTACCCTCCCACCTCCAGTACAGTGTGAGCATAGTTGGTTGCTTTGAGGCTGGGTAGGAATTTTCTTCCCTCTACTTGGTGCTTTTTGCCTACCCCACACTGTATCTGGGGAAATTGATATTTGGCTCTGTGTGGTGTCTTTAAATAGGCAGCCACTCAGCAAATATTGGGGGGAGATCAAGTATGAGTTCCAGTGTACACCTTGGCACCCTTTTAGTCGAGGGCAGAGTTTGGGAACTGTATCTTTAGGTCGTGTGATCTAGGGACGAAGAAGGAGGCTACACTTGAGATGCATCTGGGGGTTTTGCTCTCATTTTTAAATCGTGTGAATTGAAGGGGTGCCTTGGGTCTGCCTTCAAGTAGCTAGCTGGCTGAGAATTATTGGATTGCCCTCAGGTGCCTCACTCAAGGGAAAGCTGAGGAGGAAGTCAGGGGTGACACCTGGACTCAGCTGATCCTACACTAGTTGCTATCCCTTCTTGGTCCTTTCCTGGTCCAACACACCTTAAATAGGTTTAGGTTAAATACAATGGTCCTTGTTCAGCCCAAGTCTATGGAGATTTTCACACGGGGTCAAAATGCCCCGTTACTGCCCTGCCACCTCCTCTCCCATTCTTGCCATGGAATAACGTAAATCTTTCACACACTTACATTAATTCCACTGCAGGAATGGGCTCCCCCTCCCCTTGCTGGCTGGCCATAAATGAATTCGTTGTGAGGCTGCTTTTACGACTGGCCATCTGAAATCATGGTCGTTACCGCATGATAACAGCTGGGCAGTAAATTTAAAAAATAAAACTCCCCCAAACATAAAATCAGTTCACCAAGCACAAAAATACACTTTAAATCACACAATCAAAACAGGGAGGGTAAAATAAAGGATATCCAAATCGTACCAGGAAGTGCTCGGAACGGACCTCCCCTCCACGGCTGTCATTTCGGAACAGGAACGGGGCTCCTGTTCGCGCGCCTGTGATTGCATGATAGCAATGGAACGGGAGGTTATTCACGATGAAAAATCGTGATTACATTGTTCCAGAACAGTCACGGGAGCAAGATGGATGCAGGACAGAATGGGGTCAACGTCATTCGAAAGGGAAAACCTTTCCCGACCCTGTTCTGTTCCTGCCACTTGATATATAGCCTGTGTCAAAATCTCCTATTTGTCTAGTCCTGTTTTTCCATGGTTTGTTATCAAATGTTGATTTTCAGATATATGCAGTACAATCCCATGCATGTTTGCTAAGAAGCAACATAACATTTTTTTTTCTTAAGATGCATAAGACATCACTCCTATGTGCATTTCCCACCTTTCTCCTGAAAGGGAACCCAAAGTGGCTTACAACAAAGCTAAAACCAGATAAAGCTAAAATCTTGGTGATAAAACGTTCAAACACAAACAAGATAACATATTAAAATGACATTACAGCCAGCCCTCCATATCCATGGGTTATGTATCCATGGATTCAACCAAGCACATATTGAAAATTATTTGGGGGGTGGGATTCCAAAAAGCAAACCTTGGGGTTCTCCATTTTATATAAGGGATGACATTTTACTATGCCATTGTATATAATAGGACTTGAACATCTACAGATTTTGGTATTCACGGAGGGTCCTGGAACCAAATTTCAGCAGACACCAAGGGCCCACTGTACTTTCAAAAGAAGTAAAATCATTTTAAAAGTATAAAATTAAAGATAGAAAAATAGCACATGCACACCATAAAAAGACCTCCTATAAGCACTTAAGCATCAAACATCTTTTGAAATGATATGGTGAAAAGGAGAACAGAGAAGGGGCCAGGCTAGTCTCCCATGGAAAGGAATTTCACTGGCTGGGACCACCCACTGAGAAGGCTCTCTCTTGGTATCCTTACCAGACAGGATTAAAGTAATCAAAGTAATTACCATTGAACATAGTGGAATTTACATATGGGTAAATTTGCATGTTCCCATTTAAAACCCCACATCACTGTGCACAGTTAATTGTGAGTAATCACCATCAAACTAGCTGGACTAGCTGTATAGTGATTTTATGGTATCCTGGTTATATTTGTTGAAATGGGGTTCATTCAACACAACTTTCATCAATATATTAGCCAGATGATGATGATGATGATGACAATGATTATGACAAGCATGAGTGCTTAGATGGAACATATTATCATTTTCCAGATATGGATGATTGTTTCGAATGTCCAGAAGACCAGTATCCAAACAAGAACAAAAATGGATGCACCCCCAAAACGTTAATCTTTCTGTCCTATGAAGAACCTTTAGGAATTGCTTTGGCTTCTGTTGCTCTTTCCTTTTCTTTAATCACAGCTTGGATGCTAGGAATTTTCATCAAGCACAAGGATACACCCATAGTCAAAGCCAACAACCAGGCTCTCACCTACACACTTCTTATCTCTCTACTACTCTGCTTCCTTTCTGCTCTTCTGTTCCTTGGACAACCCGGAAAGTTCACCTGCCTTCTCCAACAGTGTGTTTTTGGCATCATCTTCTCAGTAGCTGTTTCTTGTGTGTTGGCCAAAACCATCACTGTGGTCCTTGCTTTTATGGCCACCCAACCAGGATCTAGCATGAGGAAGTGGGTTGGGAAAGGAACAGCCAGCCTCATTGTTTTTTTCAGCTCTCTCATTCAAGCAGGAATTTGTGCTGTATGGTTAGGAGTTTCACCCCCATTCCCTGATTTTGACATGCAATCATTGACTGAAGAAATCACAGCAGAATGTAATGGAGGGTCCACCATAATGTTTTATATTGTCCTGGGTTACATGGGATTTCTGTCCCTCATTAGCTTCACTGTGGCTTTCCTAGCTAGGAAGTTGCCAGACAGTTTTAATGAAGCCAAGTTCATCACCTTCAGCATGCTGATGTTTTGTAGTGTTTGGTTATCTTTTGTTCCAACCTACCTGAGTACCAAGGGGAAATATATGGTAGCTGTGGAGATCTTTTCTATCTTAGCCTCTAGTGCTGGCTTATTGATTTGCATCTTTTCTCCCAAATGTTATATTATACTGTTAAGACCTGAGCTGAACAGTAGGGAGCAGTTAATAAGGAGAAAGAAAGAATGAACTGGTCTCTCCAAATATACATATTTCCTCTGTAGTATGAAATGATACTACATTAGGTTGCATCCAAGTTTACTCATCTTCATTAAACATTAAAACATTACCCCACTGATTTCATTGAAACTGTTCTATTGAACTAAATCTGGATCCAACCTAGTAGGTCTAAAGAGCAAGCTTAATCTTCCATGTACGCCCATCTATTCTGATCACATGTCTCTAGTAAGCAAACGAATAATGATTCAGCATGGGGAAAATACTAAAATTTTCTAATGAATGATTATTTTACAGTTTTGTTTTTAGTTTCCTTAATATAATTAATTTACAGTAAACACAGCAATAGGGTTGCTTAATCACATCATGTGAACAAATATGACTATTTAAGTTCCTCATTTTGTAAGTGTGTACAGTATTGGCATTTATTGACACACAATAATGTGTTTGTTGAAAGTACTCTTGGCTTCTGGATGTATTGACAAATTTAAGAAATTGTTGAGCCATGAGAAATGGTCTGGCAATTTATCAGGTTAATGATGGTGCTAAAGATGGGGGCATTGTCATTACTATTTATAATATTGTAACAAATGAAAATTGTTAGGCATGGACTATAAGCCCTCAGATGAATCTCACAATCTGACTTTTGTTCTGTTTTCCTTAAAATAAAGACATTAAATATGTTAAATAAATGCTGCTGAATAAGTAGTGTTGCAAACAATTTTTGCAAGTGTAGAAACAATTGTGGCCCTGTGCACTGATATGATGGAAAAGTATTGAATGTCCTGACTCTCCCTACAAGTGGTGGCTTGCAGTACACCAGACAATGAACTTCCTGATCCTAATAATATCTTACTGTCCAGCCTCCCTGTTACTGTGATTTTTTTTTTAAATTTGCATAAAACCGCCTTCAACCTACCAGTTTTTCAAGACTGCTGGATATCTCTTCTCTGAATGGATATGGCTGGGAAATCCACCTTCAGTCCATGGTCTCATGGGTTTCTCTCAGGTCTTATCTGCATGGACAAAACATGCCATTCTCATCCCGAATCCTGTGCTGGCAATCCAGATGAAATGTAATGACTTCTGGAGAAGAATCCACACTTTCTGGCCCTTAACATAATTTTGCCCCATACTAGGTAAAGATGGGGAAAAGTTTGATATTTGCCAGAAACCCCAGAATGGCTCTGGGGTCTTGGTGTTTGGACAATTGGATTGGGCCAAAGTGACCCAGCACAGATGAATGAGAAAGTAGCATCAGAATTCATATTATGAATCCAGTAAAATTTTAAAGCACAACCAGTGTGTCGTGTAGTACTATAGATAGAATATTGGTCTACAAATGGAAGGTTCTCATAAACATCCAATAAATGACAAATCTTTTTAAGTGGCTTCCAGAAAGCCTCTGCTTTCCAACATAGATAGGGGTAAACTTTTTCCATAATTTTGCATCCAGAAGTGGAACGAATGAGGCAAGGCAATGGAGTGGTATTGAACTAGGGCCACTTTCTCAATTTAACATAACATCTGAAAAGAGACAAATGTGCCTGGACCTTATCCCATTCTTCAGGTCTAATGCCTGACTACTTGGGCATACATCCTCCAGAGAGGTCTGGGAAGGAAATTATTTCCACCCTTGGCCTCTCCAGCTGCTCCATTTTGGGTGGGGAGGGCAGTTTCTGCTAGGACCTCCACCTAGGCTTAACAGCTTCAACTGGATGATGATGAACCCTGAATAGTGCCCCCCACCATATCTGGCCTATGAGTCTCACAGCTTAAGAGAACAGCTCCCCAGAATTGCTTGTCATCCTTAAACAGAACCTCTGGGAGCCCACCAAGCTTTCTTGTCACTGATCCCTACACATTCCCACCAAAGGCAGCCAAGTTAACCTATTTAAATGTGCTAAATGCCCTGGCTTGCCCTCATTCCAGAGCCCTGAAGGCCAAACGATGCAGGGCATTTAACACAATCTGCCCTTAGGCAGCCAAAATGAACCCCTTGAGGAAGATACAGGGCTGGAAGGGGGGAAAAGCCAGGATAGGGCTCTTAACAGCCATATCTAGTTTAATCCAGTACTACCAGACTGTAGTACACCAGATAATGAACTTATCTGTTTAATACTAATTTAATCCAGTACTGCCCCATGTGTCTGTGGGAGCCTGTCCCAGAATGCCATTCCTCACTGCTGCCGCCAGCTCCCAGGCTCTCCCAGAAACCAGGAAGGGAACCCGCAGCATGTGACCAAGGCTGACAGTGACCAAGGCTGGTAGCGTCCCCTGCCTGGCAGTAGCAGAAGAGGCTGCAGCAACAGGCCAGCATCTTGTTTGGACTCTTACCTGTTTTCTTCAGGTAACTGGGGTGGCTGAGTGGGCCAGATCCAGAGCTAGGATACACCAGCAGGGAGCCAGTGTATCATGGCTAGTGCAGATAAGCCCCTATTCAACCTTGGTGCCTCTACTAACATTAAAGCAAACCTGACCCATCTGTGCAGTCTAAGCCCTTCCTGGTAGGGGAGAGAAAATCCTTACTCTGCCTCCAAACAGACAAGTGGTTATTCCTGTTCAGGTCAGAAAGGTGGGCGGGGAGACACTGGACCATGTGCCTGCTACCCAAGAGGCTCAGGCTTAAATAAACCAAGTCCAATCTGCTTGGCCTTAATAAATTGAGTGAATGCTGGAAGGAGCCTCATCTGATTCTAGCCGAGATGCAAAATGTACGCCCCACCGTCCAGCCCAGTATGGTTGGGCAAGGAGCCAATACTCTTCTCAAAGAAAGCAAAGCATCTCTCTCCCTCTCTCTCTCTCTGCATTCTTAGTTTCCAAAGACTATTTACTGTTTCACCTTTAAATGATTTATTTAAAGTATTTATCGATGTATTTTAACATGTTTTGATTTTATATACTTTCATATATTTTTTATTTATTAAACCATGTATCTAGTTTGTGTTGAGTTGTGTTATCAATCCACAGGGAGAGTCGGGTAAGAAATAAAGTAATCTTCTAAGCTCTGCAACAGATTGACACATTCCCTTTGGGGAATTGTTACTTACAAAGTGGAAATCCCTCCGTTGAATTTTGCTGACAGCCCTTGAAAGGACATATAAGTCTCATCTATAGGAGGGGGGAAAATACAATCTCCTCTGAAGAAGCAGCCATTTGCAGTGCTGCGACCTGTCTTAATGGTCAAAAGAGCCACCCGAAACTTTGCATGCCCCTTAGACAAGATGGCAGCTGCAAGTGATTTACTCACACTTTTAAACCTGCTACTGCCATTTATTGATTTTTTAAAAAAAAGTTTACCATAGTTTGCACATGTGATATTCCATATTTACAAAAGGAAAAAAAGAGAGAGAGAGAGTAAAAGATCATAATTTTATCGACTTATAGGGCCCTCACTTAGCCAAAAATCCAACATGGTGGCAGCAGGCACTTTCCCTGTTTACTAGCCCCGCCTGCCATGTTCATCCAGGCAATCAGCTTACAGTCCCTGGTTGCAGCAACACAAATGTGACTGTCCTAGAGATTGGACATTCGCATTGCCTACAGAGCTTTTTAAAAACTCCAAGAAAAGCTCCAAAGGCTAGCCTTCAGAGCTTTACAGTGGATTTCGCTGCCCACTTTCTGAATGAGACGTATTGATGCAAGTGTCCATTTGGACAGATTTCCTTCCATGTGATTGCCATTTGGATTATTTTCACTGTTTGGACAGGACCTAAGAAATGTTTGTTTTAAAGAGGGCTTCCTGATTTGTCCATGAAATTCTGTGGTACCATTTACCACAGTATGATTTTGGAAAGGGAAAGCATGACATGGCTATTTTGGGGGGCACTCGTAGCCCATAGCCCATGTAATGATGATGATGATGATTTTTATAACATCCTTTTCACCAATTGCTCCAAAGAGTTGATCCATATTATTTGCTAACTTGTGAATTGTAACAGTACATTCTCTCCTCCTTAAGACTTTCTGCTTTGCTCTAAATCACTGTGTGTCTCGTGTACAGTAGTACACAGCAGAATCTTCAACTATCAGAGAACTCAGCTGGAGATAGACCTCATTCTTTGACTTGTCAGCTGAGAGTACAATTCTCCCTTGGAGAGATGGATCAGTATACTTGCTTTCGCTGAATGGATAGATCCATCCCATCCATTCGGGCTCTTTCCCTATTGGTTGTCGAATCCATTGCCAGAACATATGCTCTGTAGCAATAGGGAGTCCAGAGATGGTGCAAGTCAGACTTAATGTCTGTTCCGGTTTCAGTTCTTTGTCAGCAGACTGGATCAGCTTAATTTCATCAAGGAGGACTCCTTTGAGCAAGGGGAACAAAGCAATTAAACATCAGTCCCTAATTTATCTCTTTCATATCTCCTCCCACTTCCCAGACCTCCTCCCTCCAGATCTACTCACTTGTGGGAGTAGTTAATAGGGCAAGAAGAATGAATAACAAGCTCATCTTGGAGAATATATAGATATTTAACCTATGGTGGAAATTCCCATGCACAAAGAATACCAACTGATAAGAGAGAAGCTGGTTGCCCTAAGATGAAGATGATTAATTTA
This sequence comes from Gambelia wislizenii, assembly GCA_030847615.1. Classification (NCBI taxonomy): domain Eukaryota; kingdom Metazoa; phylum Chordata; class Lepidosauria; order Squamata; family Crotaphytidae; genus Gambelia; species Gambelia wislizenii. The sequence goes on from JAUMIR010000006.1 coordinate 7,271,034, forward strand.
TCCAGGGAGGGGAGAGTTTTGCATGAAGTTTGCAAATGGTGCTGTCCTTCCTGACAGCTGTGGCATGCCTTGGAAAGTGTTATATTAGATCAATTGGCATCTTCTACACCTATTATTTTTTTGAATCAAATTTGATCTGCTTTGGTTGGAGGAATTGTAGATGGGTGGGCAGACTTCTTGTTTCTGTGTGGTTTAGACAGCTATTATAGTAGAGTCTTTTTTAGATACAACGTCAACATGCTAGCAGAGAAAGGGGAGGAAGTGAATTGGAATAGTCAGTCTCAGAGCTTGGAACCAGTTACTTCTGGGGGGGGGACTATAACTCCCCAAATTCTCCATCTAACATGGCCAAAGGTCATCCTGGCAATGCTGACTAGGTGAGAGTTTCCAAACTCTTGCTTGTGTGGAACACTGGAGACAAACCACTGGGTGTGGTATATGGCATTATGCCTTTTAAGTGTGGATAGAGGAGTGACACAGATGCCAGAAGTAGCACAGCCAGATAGAGTTAAATAGGATAAAGTCTTGTCTCTTCTATAAGATGTAGGAATGCCAGCATCAGAGCAAATAAAATGGGCTGATCCAGAATTGGAAGAAAATATAACTCACCTCTCAAGGGTTGACCCCACCCAGTGTTCTCAGTTTTTGTAGAAGGTGTGTTGGATTCCAGCTGGCTGAATTATAGAGGATCCTCATGAGAGGGGTTTGGAGGCTAAAGGAAGGAGGAAAGCCAGAGATTTTACTCTGAAGAGGAAGAAATTCTTCTTTACTTTGTGGAAGTTCTGTTACACCAAACTCTTAGGGATATATTATGCAATTGATTATGTTACTGGGAGTAGTAAGGATCAATAATGTAATTCCAGATAAGGGACCTTTTTGATAGAATAAAGGGAGTATGTTAGCAGCTGGTTTAAATAGAATTGAGCATGGCTTGCTATTAAAATTATATAAATGATTTAATTTTTTTTAAATATTGTATATATATTTGTACGGTATATTATTATTGTAATTTTATTGTATTATTATAAGCTCTTTTTAGTATTGTGGTGTTCGACTGCTTAATGCCTCATGGTTTCTTGACTGCGATAAGGGCATTGATTGATTTTTCCACTTTCCCCTTGTCTTGCAGGAGGCTAGGACATTCACTCAGATTAGAAAGGGCCTAACAGGTAATCTGAGGAATAACATTTCGCTCCTTCTCTCTTTCAGAAGCAAACATCTGGCACACAGGTAGCTTAAAACTACTTTGCAACAGTACACCTTTTCTTTTCAATGAACAGCTTCCCACTTGCTGGCTTTTACAGTCAGAACAGCTACAGTATGCTAATAAATGTGGGCATCCATCATTCTTGATGCCACATATAAAGGTATAATCCTTCTGAGTCAAAGGCTCATGCTCCTGTCATTCTGGTACCAAGTCAAAACATGTATTTTTATTAAAGCCTTTCAGCCCCAATTGATTTTAAGCAATTTGTGCATGTGTTATGGTTTGTACTATTTTACATTGCTCAACCATTTTTCACTTTTCTTAGTCTGATACATGATTAAATATACCCTTGCTTTTTAAAAATTGCAATTATTTTGTTTAAATTGCTTCAAACTGATTTTACTGTATGCTGCCCTGATAGCCTTGGGTATAGGTGGAATATAAATATTGTTATCTACCCTGACACCTCCAGCGCCATATCTATAGTAATAATTGGCAATATGTAATAATTAGGTCAAATGTGACTTTCCATGCAGTGCAGCCTTTAAAACTGGAAAATTCCAACAAAATTATACATACTAGCATTCAGATTCAGTCAGGTATGCACTTAAGAAGGGGCTGCCTAAATTCCAAAGAAATGTTAATTTGCAAAGCAACTGAAGTTAGGATCACCTGGCTAATCCTACCAGCTAACGCTGAGAGACACCGTCCTGTAAACGGTCCTCATTCCTTCACCCTTTCCCAAACAAAGGAAGTTGCTTTCTCCATTCAGTTCCAAAGTACCCACACATTAAGATGCCATTAATGTATCTGGAGTACCTTTGTTTCACCCTGAACAACTCCACGGAGCACTGTCTCCTACAATAGATTCCATATCCTGAAGGCAACTACTGACTATAAAAACCCTTCCAAAACACCACTCAAGCACTCACGGTTCATCTTCCTACCTGCTCCATGTCAGACTGTGTAGCCAGGCTCATGGATCTCCTTTCTGTGGACACTACTTGTCTGTCTGTGCAGCTCTTCATGTTCCAGACCCTCACGCTGCTGCTTTCTTCCACAACCTCCTCACTACAGGACAGGTGTCATATCACCAACAAACAACTGCCTTTGCTATTTCTCTATCCCAGTACTTCCTACTTTATTTGCTAGTCTTGTGTGAATGCTTGAAGCCTGAATGTTCACGTGAATGTTATTATTGCTTTTCTCGGATAAAGATCAATTATTGTACTGTCTAGCTTAATGTCTCCTCCCTAGTACTGGCAAACATAGGTCAAAAGATTCTGCTGTTTCCCCATCTTGCATAGCCAACCTGAGCATGTTAATTCCCCAAACTAATATTGATATTTTGAGGGTCCTCATGACCCCCTAGCACATAGGGTAACAATATATCCTCCTCCTCCTCCTCCTCCTCTCACCATCTCTGTACCTGGTGCTTTATAAGTAAAAGAACCACAAAACTGTTCCCTGCCCTCAAGCTTACAATCTAATTAAGAAATGTCACAAAAGAGAGAGGGAAAGACAGTGTGGAAGGGGATTAAGTCCAGCAGATACTGCCTCTGCTTCTGGGCCTAGTCATGATGGAGCTGTACCTGTCTCTTCTTCTCTCCCTCCAATGTCGGAGCAGCGGCAGTTGGGATGGAGAGAGGTCCTTTTATCTGCTACTGGGCAGATGAAAGACATTTCCATAGTATTTTTAGGCATTTCAATAAAGCAGACAAACAACCAATAAAGTACTGAAGGGCAAGTGAGCATGGTCTACCCACAGGACAATATCACATCAGAAGTCACCCTCTTTCAAAGCATCTGATCACAGACATCTCCCTGCACATCAGTTTTCCATGTGATTTGTGGCCTTTTCAGACCTCTGAAGTTCCTGCAACTGAAGCAAGGAGCAGAATCTCCACTTTCAATGGTACTTGTTTAGAACGGATCTCCTGTAGCAAATCTTCATCTTGAAATACTTTTAAAGTAAAAATTAAAGGAAACTAAACATAATGACCAAAGTGACATGTGAATAAACTTTGGGTTCAACCAGCCTAGGCTAAGTGCTGCTATTTAAAAGAATCTACTGCCTCCTGCTGGAGAAAACAGAAGCTTTTTGATATTTTTGTGCACCTTCAAGTCATTTCTGATTTATAAGAGTCTGCCGAAACCCTCTGTGTCACTTCCGTGACAGAATGGAGGAAACCGCATTGTATTTCATTTACGATTGTTGCCCATGAGTGAAATACGATGCGGTTTCCTCCATTCTGTCACAGAAGTGACATGGAGGGTTTCGGAAGAGGGACGGCGGCGTCCGAAACAGCTCCCCTGCCGTGCGGCAGCAACGGAGCTGTTTTGCAATATATCCTGCTGAAAATCGTGTCTGAAAATCTCCCTAGTCTCTGGAGCCACAAAAAACAAGATTGCCCCATTCTCAGTATGATATCCCTTCAAATATTTAAACATGGCTATCACGTCCCCTCTTAACCTTCTCTTCTCCAGCTCTCTAAGCTGCTCCTCATACGGCATGGTTTCCAGAGCTTTTGCCATTTTGGTTGCCCTCCTCTGGATATGTTCCACCTTGTCAACATCCTTCTTTAATTGTTGTGCCCAGAACTTGACACTGTATTCAGATCATTTACTTAAGACTAGGGGTGGTGGCAGCAACAGAAGACTTAAATGACCTTTGGAGCCCTCAGTGTGTGTGTGTGTGTGTGTGTGTGCATATACAGAGAGTCCAAAAGCATCACACCAGGTATGTTTTCAGAGTACATGCATGAACTCATATATGATCTGAGTAGTTTTGCCTGTATGAAATCTTGTGAGCTTGCAAAGCTGAGAAGATTTAAGTTAATCAATCGGAAGTTTAGAGGCTGTTAAGATGAAGGAAGTAAGACAGAAAAGAAGGAAGGAGATAGAGAAAGATTCAAAAAGCAAGCCCAAATGATACTTTTCCAAATTCACACTCACCAGAGAAAGAGGGGGCAGATCTGGGAAGTTGCAATGTGCAAAGCATGTACTCCATGAAAGATAGATTTTAGGGATGACATAAGTTGCCGCTCCTTATAACAGTGCAAAGCAAAGAAGGACAAGCTAACCTGATAATCTGTCTAAAATCCTGTATTTTGGGATGCCTTAAATAGTGCATTTGGCATGAAAAGAGCAAGGCTGCATCTTTGGCAAGTGATTCAGCAAGCAGCATCAGAAGGAAGAGGTAGCCACAATCTTTTCAGAGCTCTTCAGGAAGGTTTCATGCCCAGAACAAGCTACCTTTCCCATCTGCTCTATCTTTAATGCCTGCAAGTACATTTTTTCACAGCAACCTTTTTCCCAGACTCACATTACATTCCAAAATATACCAAACTCTTCTTATGGGAAAACAAACTTCGGTATGTATTGTATAACTAGATAGAATAGCATCTACAAGACTCTTAAAGTAAAGACTAAGGGCCTTATTGCACTACACTGTCATAGCAAGCTTGTTTTCTGCTGCTCCAGAGACCCTAGTGGAGCAATGGCCTCATACTACAAGAAAAGAAGTTCCACCTAAACATTAGGAAAAACTTCCTGATAGTAAGAGCTGTTCAGCAGTGGAATGCACTGCTTCAGAGTGTGGTGGAGTCTCCTTCTTTGGAGGTTTTTAAGCAGAGGCTGCTTGGGGGTGCTTTGATTGTGTATTCTTGCATAGCAGGGGGTTGGACTAGATGGCCCTTGATGCCTCTTTCCCTGTTTCAATTTCACTATTTAGCAGTTCCTCTTTCTTTTTTCTGTTTTGCATACATGGCAGTTTTTTTTTTTTTTTTGGAGAAACACATACCAGCACCCATATCATTAGCTGCATGTATCTCCTCTTAACAGGATGTCCAAAGCCCCTCCAAGCCATGGGAAAAGACACACATACATTCGCACACACGGGGGGGGGCACGGAGTCATCATGGCTGTGTCCCTATGCATACTATGAATTACTGGACTGGGGTTAACGCTGACATTCAGCAGCAAATTGTGGCGGACTGAAACCTTTTTTCAAAAAATCATCACTTGTGATGAAACCTGGATCTTTCAGTATGATCCTGAGATAAAACAACAGTCAATGCACTGAAAAACACCATCATCACCAAAATTCCTTTTCTTATTGGGTTTCTCCCTTCCCTTGACCTCCCTTCTGCTTTCTTTTGTCAAAACTGTCCTCCTCATCTGTATCAACCACCAAGGCTGTGTTTTGCACTCCCATCTTCTTCCAAAACCCAGGCAGCCACATTTGCAGGTTGTTTGTTCATTATGTTAAGCACTGACTGGGTCAGGAGAGGGCTGACCAGGAGAGGGCTGACACATGCACCACTAATTTCTCACTCAGAAGCTTTATAGATAGCAAAGAGAAGGTTGGGGTTCTAAGCTTCTTTGCATGAAATGATGGGGGACAGAACTTGCAACCCAAGAAGTTTTGATAACCAACCCATGAAATAATGATACCACAGAAAAGGCATTGAGTTGAAATAAGGGACACTTTATTTAATCTATCATCTGTTTAGATCTATTCTCTGGGATGTGCAAGATGGGAGGGGAGACACTTAGTGCAGGAATGCTGGAGCAGGTGGTTTTCCCCAGACCTACCTATCCAGTTTCCTCTGGGTGAAACACCTGAGAAGCTGAGCATCTATTGGAAGGTCAATGTGAGAATGAGACACCCCCCATCTCACATGCCCCTAGTGAGGGCAAAACCCTCCCACCAACCCCAAGGACATCATCCTCCCCCAACCCCCCAGATCTCATGACATGTAAGGGTAAATCCAGAGACCTGTCATTCACCAAAAGAATGCCATAGGTGTTCACCAACCCCCCCTTTCTCCCCTTCACTCCATACCATGGATAAGGGATATATCTTCTTAGCCCCTGTTTCCCACCAGGCTGGCCCAAAGGACCCTCATTCCCTGTTGCAACCCCCCCCCCAGGAATATCTGGTTCCCTGCTTTTGATAAGTGAACCCCATCAGAGCTATAAAACTCAGGCCTTTGGAACACAATCAGGGGATGAAGAAAAAACAATGTCCTAATCCCATGGCCATAGCATTGTATATCTCCCTATTTACACTTTTATGGGCAATGTCTATACATTGGTGGGTCACCCTCCCTAGGCCAAACCTGTCATGGCATGATAGCAGAAAATATTATGATAATGCCTGGCCATGAAGACCAAATCTCCCCCATGTCTTTTCTGGCCTGTATAATCAGGGACTTAATATTGAGCAAACCATGGTCATTACTCCACAGGTGAATGACCAGTATGTTCAGTGGAAGCCCACAGTTCCCCCAAGAAAGTGAATAAAAAATGCCGGCCTATTGATGTAGCCACCATTGTTGCTGCCATTTTCTCTGATCTCATGGGTCCAGAGGCAGCTGGCCACATCATGTTACAATCCCACTGCATGTGACCAGCCTTGGTCATATGCTGCAGGCCTGCTGCCCGGACCCTGAAGAGTAAAGGTGACTGGCAGCAGCAGCAAAGACCTGTCACGGAGGGCCCGATTCATTCCATGCCAATGGAAACAGAGTAAACTAGGTACTTTATGAAACCACTATATCAGCCCCTACTCTGGCTTGCCCCTGTCTCAGCCCCATATCTGGCCCAGGGGTCATAAGGACAGCACAGGGGCAGAATAGGGAGAATGCCCGGCATCATATGGACTGCAGGGCTCTGGAATAGGGAAAGCCAGGGTATTTAGCCTGTGTAGATAAGTCCTTGGCCTCCATTAGACAGGTCCTCAGGACCCCCAGGAGGCCATGGTGGGTGCCTGTTGCTGTGCGGCCAGCTACAGGAATGGAGACAGACACTTCTCCATTGTTGCTACCCTTTTCACTTTGGGGAAAAAAAGGGAAGTGTTTTCCATGTTATTGTATATTATGTATTGTTTCAAGAAGTTCTTATGTGGAAATGTAGTGCCCACATGTTTAAGTGCAATGCAGTTTTGATTACCAAATCCTGAGGACAAAGAACAAACAACGACCTCCTTCCTGGCCTTTTGCTGGCAAGCAAAGAAGTTTTTATTTCAGCAGACTTTTAGTGTAGAATCTATAAGCGTGTATGTGTGGCTTTTTAATGACTCTTCTATTTATCTTTTTAAAGTTTGAATAATTTTAAAAGGTTTTTACTTGTGATTTTAACTGCATTACATTTTATTGAAATTGTTTTAATTGATGATTCTTGGAAGCCATGTTGGGTCCCACTTTGGGAGAAAGGTGGCGTATACATGAAATAAATAAATAAATAACTCAAAGGGCTCGTCTATATGAACCCAAACCTCCCTGGAGTGAGCTGCAGTAAAGACAAGTTGCAGCAGCTGTGACTTTTCTTAATGGTCTTTCCCCCGCCAAAAACAAATAAACAAACAAAAAACTTGGCATGCTCTCTAATCAAGATGGCAGCCATGAGTGAAATACTCATGTTTTTAAATCTGCCACCACTGGACTTTATTTTTAAGAGAACAACTATATTGACAGTGTGCATAAGCAATATTTTGGCTTTACACAAAAAAGAGGAAAAAAGAAAAAGCAGCATGCCATTTTATCGCCTTAGTGATTGCTCGCTAAATCCAATATGGCTGCAGCGGGCACTTGCCCAGTTATCAAGCCCCACCCCTGTGCTCATCCAGCCAATCAGCTTATGCTTCCTCTCCTATGGGAAAGCAATTCAAATTGAATCGCTTGTCCCAATGAGCAGGAATGAGCATTTCCTTCAGAGTTTTTAAAAACCTGGGGAAAACTGCAAAGGCTTTTCCCTCAGAATATTTGACATTTTTGGCCCTCCTCCTTCTGATTATGGCAAAATGATGTGGGATGCCATTAATACAGCCTGTGTTCTCCTCACATTCTGGGAGGAGTATTTTCATGGTTTAGACAAGCCATAGGTCTGCTTACAGTTATTATAGGTGAGTGAGTTGAAATAAAATCTAAAAGGCTAGTTTAAAATTAGCAGTAGTGGCCTGATAGCAGCAAGGAAAGGAAATACTAGGGAAAATACCACATAAATGTTTAGTTCTTTCTCTTCAAGAGCTGCTCTCTGTTGTTCAGCTCAGGTCTCAGTAGAATGATGTAGCATTTAGGAGAAAAAATACCAATCAGTAACCCAGCACTGGAAGACAAGATGGAAAAGATCTCCACGGCCACCATGTCTTTGCCTCTTGAGCTGAGGTAGGTGGGAACAAAGGCGATCCACACACTGCAAAAACCCAACATGCTGAAGGTGATGAACTTGGCTTCATTAAAACTGTCAGGTAACTTCCGGACAAGGAATGCCACAACAAAGCTGGTGAGGGCCAGGAGGCCCATGTAGCTCAGGACAAGGTAAAACATTATAACTGATCCTTCATTACATTGCAGAATCATTTTTTCTAGAAAAGAGTGCCTGTCTACATCAGGAAAGGGGGGAGAGGTTGCCAACCATACAATACAAATACTTGCTTGGAACAGAGAACAATAAACCACTATGGAATGATCTAGTCTTTTCCCTACATATTTCTTCATCCTTGATCCTGGTTTTGTAGCTAGGAATGCTAGAGAAACAATGGTAGTTTTTGCCAGAACACAAGAAACAGCCACTGAGAAAGTGAAACCAAAAACTGGTTGTTGTAGAAGGCAAGTGACTTCTCGTGGTTGACCAAGGAATAGGAAAGAAGAGAGGAAGCAGAGGAGGAGGGAGATGAGAAGAAGGTAGGTGAGATTTCGGTTGTTGGCTTTGACTATTGGGGTATCTCTGTGCTTGATGAATATTCCTAACACCAAGGTTGTGATGAGGACAAAAGAGCCAGCAATGGCTGCTAAACTGATCCCTAAAGGATCTTCATAAGACAAGAAAGTTATCTTTTTGGGGATGCATGTGTTTCTGTTGTTATTTGGATATCGGTCTTCTGGGCATCTGAAACATTTGTCCATATCTGAAAAACAGCAACATATTTCATTCCAGTACCAATTCATATCTTAGTTATGGATAATTCTCCATAAGAACAGACAAATACTGAAGAGCACCAAATGGAATCCACAGGAAAAACAGATGAGAAATGTCTCTAGAGCTGCATCTTTACTGCAAAAAAAATCCAGTTTGACCCTGCTTTAACTGCCATGGCTCAGTGCTATGGAATTCTGGGATTTGTAGTTTTGTGAGATATTTAGCCTTCTCTGTCAGCAAACTCTGGTGCCAGAACAAACTACTGATCCCAGGAATCCATAGCATTAAGCCATGGCATTTATATTTTCATCATTATTATTTTGAATAAAGCCAATGTGTTTCAACCTATTTATAAATTTCAATGGTCTTCTTCAGGGGCTAGATAAGCACAAATACAAATAGGAAGGTCAAATTAAAAATAAAAAGGACAAGACATTATTATATAATAGTATCTACATAAAACATCATAATACATTTTAATTTTAATTTTAGTACAGTATGTTGCTTTAAAATTCTCTACATAGCAATATGTAATCCAGCAGGAGAAATTTCTAGAGCTGAAAATTTCATTCCATTTATTGGCCCAACATGGAGATGTTTGAAAGGGAAACCACCTGTCCTGGAAGTGGGTTCAAAAAACAACTGGTATTTTGGGTCAGATTTTTCACACACACACACACACACACACACACCTCACACTGTATTTGGAGAGTAAACACAATTGATCTCATGGAATTCTGTAAGTGGAATGCATTCTAGGAACACCAATATACAATTTAATATAGAACTCAACAATCCAGAACTCCACCTTTAAAAGTAAAAAAAAAGTAATTTAAAAGTAAAAAAGAAAAAAGAAAAAAAGCAGGAGTTGCCTCTCAACCTCCCTCTACAGAGAAAAGAGGCCAACATTTAGGGTGCATTAGAACTGGAATACTCTGCCTCATAGTGTGGTGAAGTCTTCTTCTTTGGAGGGTTTTAAACAAAGGCTGGATGGCCATCTGTCGGGAATGATGTGATTGTGTATTCCTGCATGGCAGGGCATTGGATTTGATGGCCCTTGAGGTCTCTTCCAACTCCATGATTCTATGATTCTATGATCTACATTGTAGAAATAATTCAATTTGACACCACTTTATCCACCATTGCTCCATTCTACAGGATACATAGTTTTGTGAGGCACCAGCACTCTTTGGCAGAGAAGGCAAAGGACCTTGTAAAACTGCAAATCCCAGCATTCCATAGTATGGAGCCACAGCACTTCAAGTGGTGTCTAACTGTATTATTTCTACAGTGTAGATGCACCCTTGTTTAAGATTTGGTCGCTCACATTTTAGATCAATTCCACTTTTGGAAATCCACTCTGATTTTTTTCTAGCCTGGTTGCATTTTCCATCCTTGAAGGTTATTTCCCTACTCTTCTCTCCCTCCCTCCTTTTCCCTGACCTTCTGTTTTAAAAAATAAATAAATCTTGAGCCTGGTTCTCAAGTTTCTTGTGAGTCCACTAAATGGAATGAGATTTTCAGCTCCAGAAATTTCTGCTGCTAGATTGCATATTGGTATATAGAAGCTTTTTAAGCAATATCCAAAATTTAAAATGCAATATGATGTAGTATATGATTATGTATTATGATTTTTAATTAGACATTTCTGTTTGTATTTGTTTTTATGTAGCCCCTGAAGAAGGCCACTGACATGTATACATAAGCCAAAACATGCCAGGCTTGTTCAAAAAATAAAATAATAATCACTGAGCAATGTGAAGTCAAAGGCTTTCATGTCCGGCATCCATAGATTTTCATGTTTTTTTTTCCAGGCTGTGAGGCCGTGTTTTGGAATAGTTTCCTTCTGATGTTTCACCTGCATCTGTGGCTGGCATCTTCCAGTCACTGAGCACTTGGAGAGGTCACTCTCACAATACCATTTAGTTGTAAAATTCAGCATTTCCTTCATTCATTTAAAGCATTCCTACTTTTGGGGAATTTTCAGTCAAAAAGGACCCTGGACATTGAGAAGCAAAGTATGAAAGTCCCATCTCAGCTAAACAGCTCTGAATGATACCATGACCAGTGGTACTGAATGCCACTGAGAGGTCTAGCAGAAACAACAGGGATAAAGTCTTACTATCCAGTTCCTGTTGTGTGTCATTCACCAAGGTGACCAAGGCTGTTTTTGTTCCACAACTAGGTGTGGACCCAGATCATATTATACTTTTTCATTACATTTTAAACAAAGACTATACCCAAGTAAAAAACAGTATAGGAAAAGTACTAGATATTCAAAAACAGAAGAGATGAAAAGAAGGTACATGCAAAAGAGAAAAGTGAATACCTGAACCTATACAATATAGAAAGATAGATAGATAGATAGATAGCCGCCCTGATTGTTTTAACAGAGGGGCGGGGTATAAATACATATTATTATTATTATTATATAACAATTAAAACTAACCTAACATTAAACTACACTAAAACAAAAACATCATAGTAAAACTAAACTAAGATTAAAATACTAAACTAAACAGTAGATAGAGACAAACTAACAAACCACAGGGCTCTGTTCCCTAATTTTTAAAATATTGAAAAGAAGAAAAATATTACTCTGTCCTTACAGATCCAACTAAACAATCCAACTAGGATTATTAAAACCCATAACCATAAATTATTGCACCGTTACTGTTCTTCTTGTTCAAAAAGTCCATAAACGGCTTCCAATCTTTCAGAAAATCTTCAATTTATTCTTCAAGATCCAACCTAGTGTGGCAATTTGGTTGAACTCAGCAACATTAACAATCAATTTGTCTGACATTGGTGCTTCACTCCATTTCTGGATATGGGCAAACAATATTTCTACTGCGACTGTCATATATCAGAGAAGTAATGCATATGGCCTGAACCCAGATTGGAATGGATCTAGGTGATCCATTTCATCTCAGAAAGGCCTGGAGCTGCATTGCTACCAGTGGCTCTAAGATCTACTTTGAAAAGGGAGGTTACAAATTGGCCAATAACTATCTAGGTTGGTGGCTTTCAGTGGTATCTCTTTAGCAGCACATTTGATAATCCTACTGACATCATTATCCTAGTTTCAAGGGCAATGAAGATTATAAGAAGTATGAAGAACAAAATATATGAGGAAAGATTGAAGGAGCGGCCACCTTCAGCTTGGTGAAGAGCAGGCTGAGGAGTGAGTTGACTTCACTGTTTAAATACCACAAGGGTTGTCACAGAGTGGGGGGACAGGGCTGTTCTCTGCTGCCTCAAAGGGTAGGACCAGGTCCAATGGTTTGAAGTTACAGGAGAGTGAATGTCAGTTGAATATGAGAAGGAAGTTCTTGACAGAAAAGAACAGTTCGTCAATGGAAACAATTGCCTGAAGGGCTGGTAGGATCTCCTCCTCTGGAAATCTTCAAACAGAGGCTGGACAGCTAATTCCTAGGGATGCTCTAGCTGGAGATCCTACATTGAACAGGGGGTTGACCTGGATGGCCCATGAGGCCCCTTCAAACTCTGATTCTCTGACTCTATGAAAATGTACTGCAGCACACCTTTAACCATGCTAAATCTTATTGTGACCATCATGGTAATTTACCTTCTGATTACCATCTGGTTTTGCTTTATGCTATTTATTTTTTTTAGGACAATCATAAGCCTTCAGGGTTTGGAAATGTCTTCAAGGTAAGCACAACTGTGGCAACTGATCCATTTTCTGCTGTCTGTAGCACATGTTTTGATCCAACCTACATGAATTTTCTGTGAATTTTGCACAAAATATTTTTTATGGTCCAAAGCCTGTGCCTTTTTGTACAAAAGAGTTTTCTCCAACAATGAATCAAGGTATGAATAGTGCTCAGAAATTCTACAGAAATCTTCATATTCATGTGGAATGGGGACAACATTGCCAAAATTGTTTATTCTTGCATGCCAGAAAGGAACACATGGTGCTTTACATCTTTACTGCTGATGACTGCAGTAAAAGCATTCAACCACTACACCGTGACATCTGATTTGTCAATTCTGAAACAAAACTGACAAACTATCTCTATTGTATAAGCAGGGTTATCCAAAGAACGGACATTTTTTTCTTGTCCTCCATTTAAATTTCCATCCTTTCATTCCTATAATAATGCCTGAATGAACAAGGGTCATTTTTATATATATTTCCATTATGTTTTAAAATAAACGCATGCCCTGGAACAATTCAATATGTCAATGTGTACTTGGCTACCATGGCAAATGATTGAAAATGGTAACTGACAAAAATCTCAATTAACCTTTTAAGATGATCTAATGGTATCCTCCATACCCTACCTGTTGAATTAGAAATTTCTCCTTCTGGACATGGAATGCAATCATAACAGCAGAATGGCTTTTCTTCTTTGCTTTTCTTCTGACAACCTGGGCGACAATGCTCATTACACAAAGAAAGGGGAGGCACCTGTCCATAAATATGAGATAAATTGCAGCGAGAGAATATTAAATATAAATCTTTCCAGTATTTCTCTGAACATAAAGAACATCACTTTTGGGAACAGAGAAACAGTCATGATGACTGGTGGTTGGTGGAAATTATTTTTCTGAATTCTACACAATGATCAAATAATTAAGAAAAGTATGTCAGGCCTAGTTAGTACTTGGATAGAAAACCACCAATGAATAGCAAGTACTATAGACTACATTCCAGAGGAAGGAACTGGCAAAACCTCCTCGGAAAATTACTTCCCTAGGAAACCCTTATGAAATTCATGGAGTCACCATAAGACAACAGGCAACTTGAAGGCACATACACAAACACATGTTTACACAAGGAATATTATGGGGCTGCATGTAACATTTCCATATGCTGTGTAAAACTGTTTTATTTTAGAATCTGATCAATGTCCACGAGGGTGTTTAATAATGGAAATTTCTGGTTCTGGAATGAGCCACCAAGAAAAGTCTGTGTCCTCCAAGTTCCATACCTGGCTAAATCCTGGATGCCACACCAACATATTTTCATCAATGGTGAACTGTCCATTTTGAGTAGTGCTGGGATCCACCTTTCCAACTTGCCTTCTCTGGAAGGAATTGTTTGGTAATGTCTCCAAATTAATAATATCAAATTTACCTCCTGTTTCCCTTCTCTGATCAAAGGATATTGTTTCTCCTACAGAGTTGTTAAATGAAATGCTTTGAAGATATGGACGGAGCTACTTAAAGGGAGGGGAAAGAGAGGGAAATAAAAGTTGGGAGAAAAACGGAGAATGTACAGCAATTTCATTTCATATTATTTTAGGACTCGATTTTTTTGGTCCAAATGTAAATAAAAGCAAATAAAATCTACAATTCTATTTCATTAGCTCTTCAATAAGGACAAAACTCAATACAGGCATACCCTATAATCTCAGAGGTAGAAAAAAAATATTCTGGAGACATTACCTGCCACGCCTGCAGATTTTGCAGTTTGCCTTTATTACATCTCTTGTTTGAATGAGATGTACATTCCCCTCTTTTGTTGGTGGATCTAGAAGAGAACATAGCATGCAAAGCACGAGCCACACTGTGGACAGCGTTATAGATACTGTAGCTGTGGCCAGTCATGCTCATTTCAAACTGAGGCTTAGGGATATCTTCTAGCATCTCATCCCCAGTACATTGTCCCATGGCTTTTGTTAGCTCCCAAGGCTTTGGAAAGGAGCAGTCAAAGGCTTGTTCCCAGAAGATCTCAATAAACTTATCTCCTTTGTTCCAGTGAGGCTTTGTTGTCTTTAGGAATTCTCTGAACCCTGGAATCTCTTCTGAGTGGATTGCAAAAACAATGGCACCATGGAACACCTGAAGATCCCAACCCCTTAGAAGGCCAGTTAAAATGAAGTCAACCTGAGCTGTCATGATCCACACCTTCTTAAACAATGGATTGTTATTTTCAAGACCTCCTAAAGCTAAGATGAATCTTAGCGCTGCAATTGTCAAAGATTCTCCATAGATAATATATGTGTTAACTGCATAATTTGCTAAATGCTGATAAATACTGAAGGACAAGTCTGTAAGTTTATCCATGTCATCGAAACGTGCTATATATGGCATCCTTTTTATAAAGGCTGAACAGATTCCATTTTTAGAAAATAATGGTTCCAGACTCTGCAAGAAATGCTCCCCACTATTGTTATCAACAACAAACATCCCAACCCAAATCCATCCAAAATACTGAAGCAAATGAATAATCCCAGTGTTCTGATAGGATTCATTTGGGACCATGGAATAAAATGAAGAATCCTGAGTGTTATTAATTTCTTTAAGGTCAAATGAGCCATATATGAGCTAAAATAAAACGCAGATACTTAGTACACTTATGTTAATTGGAGTGTGTTTATATTCATCCACTTATCTATTCAGCAATCATTTTTGAGAGGAAAAGTTGTAAATTCGATCTGCAATAAAGTCAAGGAACATTCAGAGTGATGTTTCTCAAGTTTAGAGAAGATTAAGTAATTCCTGGAACATTTCTTTGTTTTTTAAAAAATCAGCCATCAGTCCATCACTTTGAACAAAAGTTTACCTACAGCCTGAGAATAAGAAGATACTTCATGCACAGAACCTACCTGTGGAATTTTGTAGAAACCTACAAGGTTAGCCATGTAAGAAGAGGTAGCAGCACCAAGCCCTCCAATTACAGCTATCAGTTTTTTCTGTTTGTCACAATTGTAATTGAGAGAAAATCTACGGGATTTGAAGAGGATATCCAGAGTAGTCCGATATGTCATCCAGGCATCATAATAGCTGTCAGAGATATGAAACCCCAGAGTGACATTAGGCAAGATCTGAGAATCTTGGTTGATCTCCTGTACAGCAAAGGCCAAAGCAAGGGCATGCTGGTAGAATTTTGTTGCCATGCTGCAAAAGAATTCAAAAGAAAGTCATACAAGTTAAAAATCCTTCTGTCACAAGGCAATTAGAATTTGCCTATCTGGAGTTATGAGGAAGATATTGTTGTTGATGCTTCTGAGCTATTAAACCTTCTCTTCCATCCAAGCTATGTTGTTACTTTTGCTGCATTGGTAAGGTAGCTACAAACCCTGGGGGGAATGTAAGAACAAAATCCTTAGTCTCATCCCCTTATCCTAAACCCTATAGACTCCAATGCCATATAGCACACAGTTAAGTTATAGAACTGGCTAGCACAAGATGCAATCATATCTTCCATCTTGGACACTTTAAATAGATTGGATCTATTTAAAGGGGAATAGATAAACAAATGGAGTATTAGGTGATCAGTTTGTAATATGCTGTGATATATAACTACCCATGTAAGAGAAAATATTATCTGACTAAGTTATATTTAATGCAATTAGGATGGTGGTTTTGTCCCAACATCCTGTTCGCGAATTCACCTTAGACATCTGATTGATGACTGTAGAATGCAAAAGTGGACTACTTACATTGTTCTCCAATCCAGCATTGCTTTTCTTACATTGATTTTAGACATGATTCCTTGGATCTATTCCAGAGCAAGAGTCAGATTGGATACAATGTAGTGCTGTTCCCTGATTATTATAAGGAAACAGTAATACACTGCTAAGCACTATATGCTTAAACTATATATCTTTAGCAGGAACATTGATTTTAGACCCCTTTTAAAAAATCCTGCCATTCACGATTCAACACATCTCAACTATCTGCATCTTAAAACATATCGCTATCCCAGCACATGTTCTGTGTTTGTGCTTTAAAACAGCCTGACATTACATTAAAATCTGATGCTGCATTCATCATACTTTCTGATCTGGGTGGCTTAAAAAAAAAAAACCTGTTGTGGCTTTAGGAGTTTTCTCCCATTTAAGATTTTCAGATGGGGAAATTATTCCCCGGGGAGATCGGGACAGAATTATTTCTCTCCCAGAAGCAGCGCCACGGTTCGCACTCCCACTTCCCTCTCCCGATATTCTGTCGTCCTCATGCTGTCTTTTTTCTACTCTCTTCCATCATACTTTATTAACAACAAACTCTCATTATTAAATATAGAATCATAGAATTGCAGAGTTGGAAGAGACCACGAGGGCCATCCAGTCCAACCCCCTGCTATGCAGGAAATCACAATCAAAGCATCCCCGACAGATGGCCATCCAGCCTCTGTTTAAAGACCTCCAAGGAAGGAGACCCCACCACGCTCCGAGGGAGTGCGTTCCACTGCCGAACAGCTCTGACTGTCAAAAAGTTCCTCCTAATGTTGAGGTGGAATCTCTGTTCCTGGAGCTTGCATCCATTGCTCCGTGTTCCAATCTCTGGAGCAGCACAAAACAAGCTTGCTCCATCCTCAACGTGACACCCCTTCAAATACTTAAACAGGGCTATCATATCACCTCTTAACCATCCTTTTTCCAGGCTAAACATACCCAGCTCCCAAAGTCTCTCCTCATAAGGCATGGTTTCCAGACCTTTCACCATTTTAGTCACCCGTCTCTGGACACGCTCCAATTTGTCAATATCCTTTTTGAATTGTGGTGCCCAGAACTGGACACAGTATTCTAGGTGAGGTCTGACCAAGGCAGAATAGAGCGGCACTATCACTTCCCTTGATCTAGACACTATACTTCTATTGATGCAGCCCAAAATCGCATTGGCCTTTTTAGCTGCCACATCACACTGTTTACTCATGTTCAACTTGTGGTCTACTAGGACTCCTAGATCCCTTTCGCACGTAGTCTCATTCAGCCAGGTCTCCCCCATCGTATATCTATGCATTTCATTTTTTCGCCCTAAGTGCAGTACCATACATTTCTCCGTATTGAATTTCATTTTGTTAGCTTTGGCCCAGCTCTCCAGTTTATCCAGGTCATTTTGAATTTTGATCCTGTCCTCCAGGGTATTAGCTACTCCTCCTAATTTGGTGTCATCTGCAAATTTGGTAAGTATGCCCCTAATTCCCTCATCCAAGTCGTTGATAAAGATGTTGAATAGCACTGGGCCCAGGAAAAATCCTGTGGCACCACACTGGTCACATCTTTCCAAGACTAAGAGGAGCCATTGCTGAGCACCCTTTGGGTTCAGCCGGTCAACCAATTACAAATCCATCGAACAGTTAACTTATCTAGCCCACATTTTACAAGCTTGTTTGCAAGAATGTCATGATGGAAGAGATTAGAAAAAAGACAGCGTGAGGACGACGGAATATCGGGAGAGGGAAGTGGGCATGCGAACCGTGGCGCTGCTTCCGGGACAGAAATAATTCTGTCCCGATCTCCCCGGGGAATAATTTCCCCGTCTGAAAATCTCCTTAGTGTTTGTAGCCTTTGGGTATGATACATTTGAAAATAATATAATGAATTTACATTATGCTAACTCTCCCTCCCAGATGTCTCCCAATGATTGTATGGCAAAGATTTGTCCATATGGGACTTCATATAAGTGTGACCTATCTCTTTAAGCACAGCCTATCTTCCCATCCTCATTTCATAATCTAAAAGTTGATATAACCCTTATTATAGAACAAAATTTGCATTTAGTGTAGTAGTAGCAGCATTAGTGGCATGCATAAGACCCATAATGTGAAGAGGTAGCTCATGCCTTTATTAGAACATCCCAGCATGCATAGAAGTTCATTGTGAGTTGCTAAGTTGACTAGAGAGAGGTGTGTGGGGGGGGAGAAATAATAATTTCTTACTCTGGAATCCCAAACATGTTCCGAGAAGGATTTTCATTAAATGAAGCTTCAAACAAAACATAAAGAAGCTGAGAAGAGACTCCACCTATGACAAGTTCACCTGGCTGATACCACTCTTGTGGAATAGAGAAGATGTCACTTGCAGGACACTTCAGAGTACTTCCTTTGTAAGCCATAATAAGTGGTAGAAACAAGAACACAAGTAACCCCAGCATCCTAGTGGGAAATCTCTCTAAATGCAGACTCTTCTGTCTTTATCCACTGCAACTGCGTGAGTCAAATAGACTTGCCCTGTGCCTGCCTCTGTCAATGCCTCTCTTAAGGGAAAAACATCAGTCTTACATGGCATCCACAGGGAGACATTTGCCTACCTTGAAGGCTACCTGAATTTGAAGCATTCCAAGTTCACATTGGCTAGTGAGATAAAAAGATGGAAAATGTCAGAAATGCAACTGACAGAGGCTTGTCTGCCTCTTGCCCCTATTCCTCATTCTCTATGGAACAAAGGCTTATTTATAACCACTTGCAGGATTTCTTATTAACTTCTTTCTACTGCCTTCTTGAACTCCTTGCAGTCTGAGTCAGAACTAATGATAGTGATCTGAGTTATTACATAGGGAAATAATTAGTTCTTCACAACTCATGTCCTGAGTGGTTTTCTTGGAAGAAAAACATATTGGTTCTCTTTTCTTCTTCTTCAACTGTGGCCATGATTCTCCCCTTCAGAATAAGGGACAGATGGTTAATAGAGCCCCAATGTGGGGAAACATGAAGAAGAAAGCTAGAGTTATCTTAACATTGGGCACAAAGCGGCACTAAATTGAGAAATGAAAGCCATCACTAAATTTCACTTTTATCAATGGAATGGAAGATGGTCCCAGAAAATTGGGGGGAGGTAGGATCACCCTAATTAGGATAGTAGGGGCTGAAGCAGGGCTGTCACTAAGGGGTGCGGGGATGCGAACTGCACAGGATGACACCATAAGTGAGGTGACACCATGACATCCAGCTTCATAATGCCATTGCCCAGCTGTTGTTCCTTTGAATGCCTGCCTACCCTTCTTTTTACCGCAAAAAAAAGAGTGAGAGTGAGTGAGAGAGAGAGAGAGAGAATGCTTCCTCTTGCCTGTGTTACCTGAATTGCTAGTGCATGTGGAATTTCCACGCATGTATGAATATTGATTTAGGGGATTTAATTAGCTCAAATTGGCATATGAGAGTCTGGGTAATGACAGGATTTTGTGACCAGTGTATACCAGTACACAGTGAATCGACCCAAGCCAGAACATACAATTAAAATAGTTTTTATTGGAAATTAATCTTAACAACATTCACACGAACACTCAGGCTTCAAGCAATCACACAAGGTTAATGAAGAAAGTAGGAAGTATGTGAAGAGGGGAAGAGAGTTTGGGATTTGGGGTGATGCAATATCGATCAGAGGAGCAAAGATTCATGCAGTAGAAGTTCTCATAATGGCATCTGAGGGTCGTACAGCAGATGGATGGAATGACGGGAGGATGGGAAGATATGCACACTGGTGAAACAGACTGGAGTCAGAAAGAGGATCTGTGGACATTTTGGTAGTGTTTTGAATTTATATCTGATATTTCCCCTGAAGGGATGGGATTTAGAGTGGAATACAATGTCTACCAAAGGTTCCAAGGCTTTGACAAAGGATTTTCCAGAAGAGTTAACAATTGTTAATGGGCAAGCCATTTGTGACTAAAAGGATTCAGGCAACCTCTATTGCTGAGGAGAGAGAAAGAGGAGAAAAACATTTTGTAATCATTGAGTGCTCAGCTATCTTTTGTTTGTTAGTTATTGAATGCTTCATTTCAAGTTTATTCATACAGTTCAGAGACCTATCAAACATTGAACAAGTTATAGATTATTACATAAAACCAGGTTGGCATCCATATACACAGAAATTAATAAAATTGGGATACATATTGGTAGATTTTGGGAATTCAGGCCAGCTTTTTACCTTTTAACTTCCCTCTCACTGGTCATAGTGACCACAGATAGGAACCTAGCAACTGACAAAGTAACATTAGGATATCTATCCTCTAAAAAGAATTTGACATAGAACATCTCAAAAGGCCCAGGTAGATGGCTTAACAAAGGAAAAACAAGTTTGAGACTCGGAGAATGAAGAACACAGGATTAGACATTGTGTCCACCTCCTAAGACCCATGTGGATAGAGTCTTAATGCGAAAGGCAGCCCGGCATAACTGCTATATAACATTGCTGAAGGAAAGACATTACTTCTGGCCTTCATAAGTAATATGTGATAGAAGGATACAGTCAAGTTTTTTATGTAATAGGCCAGAGAAAATGATCCTGAGTATTGTATATGCAAAGCACTAGGTGAACATGACAGAAAGGATTAGACCCTCAAATTACAAAAAAGCAATGTCCTGAAATCTTTGTTTAACAGGTTTAGGAGGAATGATCATGAGAGACCAATTGTAATTGCTTTTTGGGCAATATACTTCAACCATCTACTTGCATAAATGTCCATTGCAAGGTGGCTAAGTAGACCCTTACCATGCTTGAAGATTACACCTCTAAGCCAAAGTTTCATGGCTATCAACCAAGCCCTCATTGAGGGAGGGCTTTCCCCAGTTTCAAGCATTAGAACTGGATTGGGAACATATCTCAGAGAATGAAGAATGGCTCTTAAGACTGGCATTTTTTAAAATCTATCTCAAGAGTTAAATCATTCAATCCAGATAGCAGTTGCAAATAGCATAATCTTAGAATGCTTCATTTCCAGATGTCCTCAGAAAGATTTACTCTGACCTAGGTATAACCTCTGGAAGAATTTGGGAGGCCCCTGTACATACTTATTCCAGTCTTAATGTCTAGGCACTGCCACCCTCGTGGAAAGCTACAGTAAACCAGATTATTAGATATCGCCAATTATTTCATATTACAAATTGGGGGCTATCGGGGCAGGTAATACCAGCACAGTTGTGATGTACCCCATTGACTTCAATTGAGGGCAATGTGCTTCTCTGCAGCATGGTTGGTCAGGAAGGAGATTCTTAATTTTTAAATATTAATGTTTAAATATTATTGTTTAAACATTCGAAAGGGTGTCATACTGAAGATGGAGCAAGCTTGCTCTCTGCTGCTCCAGAGACTAGGACACAGAGCAATGGGTTCAAACTATAGGAAAATAGATTCCACTTCAATGTTAGGAAGAACTTCCTGACAGTAAGAGCTGTTTGGTAGTGGAATACGCTGACTGGGAGTGTGGTGGAGTCTCTTTCTTTAGAGGATGGGTATCTGTGTGGATGGGTATCTGTGGGGAATGCTTTGATTTTGTATTCCTGCATGGCAGGGGGTTGGACTGGAAGGCTCTTGTGGTCTGTTCCATCTCTATGATTCTGTGATTCTATAATCTACCTCACTCCCATAGTTTGAGGCTGCTCCACCTTCAGGAGTTGGGCACAGGAAGAATCCAGAGATTCTTCATCCACTCCACTTTCAAAGCTGGAGGGTGTTCTGCCTTTCAGAGTGGTGCACAGGAAGAATCCAGAGATTCTTCATCCATCCTAATTCTCAAGTGGGAGAATGTGCTACCTTCAGTAGTGGGGGTAGAAAGAATCCAGAGATTCTTCACCCAACCCACTTCCAAAGTGTGAAACCATGATACCCGAACCCACCCCCATTTGTCTATATCCTTCTTTAAAAATGGAGTTCTTCTGATGAGGCTTGACCAATGCGAAATATAGAGTGGCTATTATTTCCCTCCATTTGGAAACCATGTTCTACTACTGCAGGCTAAAAAAGATTCTTCTTTACTGCAGCATCACCCTGCCATCTCATAACTCCAAATGCCTATGAAGTCCATTTTGGCTCTGGGTGGTTCACTTATGACTTGAATTGGTTAGCAAATGGTGGAAAGACAGGGAAAGTTCTGTCATACTCTGCAGCCTCATTTACAAGAGAAGAAAGAGACATTACAATTTGAAAACTGGTGTTTCAGTTATGCTTCCTCCTCCCCTATATTACAGACTTTACCCCCTGATGCTCTTGGGAGATTGTGAACAACAGCTCCTATCATTTTCAACCAAGGTGGCCATGTTAAGTGGAAATGATGGGAAACTCACAATCCAGCCCCAGAGAGCATAGCCTTATGCCAAACAAAGGAGATTATCAGACTCAGGCAAAAAGCCTGTGATGATGACACCACTATACCGCACAGTTTGGCATATGCCATCATCCTCATGTGCTGCCTCTGTGCGGGCTCTGTGCTGCAGCAGAAAATAAGCCATTGCTATTCATTGGCAAAACTTCCATCAGTAAAAAGTGGCAGCTTATTCTCCACAGCAGCACAGAGTCTGCACAGAGGCAGCATGCAAAGATGACAATGTCATGTGAAACCAGGACCCGTTGCCAGGACAGTGACATCGTCCTTGCGTGCTCCTGTTGGACTTTTGGAAGCATCTGATAATCTCCTAAATTGCTCAGTTGCCAAAGTGTCACAAGACCCCTCTCATTTTACAAAAACAAACAAACAAACAAACAAAAAAATTAAACAAATTTGATTCTCCTCCATCTGGCACAGCTGTGTGGGAGGAGAGGTGTGTTTGCTGGCAGGCCAGGAAGGCAAGGCCAACTAACTGCATCACAGCACCAGCACCACATACAAGAGAGTGTGTGGGGGAAGGCAGTTTAAGACCTTGCAGCCCCCACCTCTTCCTCTTTTGAGAAAGCTGGAGCACCAAGTGGACTGTTGGTCGCAGAGCAAGTGTAGGAGTCCAAAATAAAAAAAAGGCTTTGGGCATTCAAGCAGGGGAAGTTTTTCCTAGATGCCTGTTGAGCTGGGCCATGTGGTAGAGACATGTGTAGTGGCTGTCCTGTGTGACCTTGCAACCAGCAGCCACCCTGCAATGCCTGGGCAGGGGTGGGCATGAGCAGTTGTGCTTACCAGAGGGTGTGTGTGTGTGTGGGGGGGAGCAAGCCCCTTCATCCTTACCATCTGACCATCTTCCTTGTGACAGGTACAGCGAACAGGCTTGGTAGCCCTTGCCCTCCTCCCCATCACCTGAGGGCAGGTCAGTTTAGCTTTGTGCAGCATAGAGGCATGGCACGGGATCATATGCCTTAAATCCCTCCTTCCTCCCCAGCTTCTGTGTTGGCCTAGTGGTTAAGAGGCCAGTCTTCACAGCGAGGCTCCCTTGGCTGGGAGTTTGAATACCCCATGTGTGTTTTTCTCCTGTTTCTTTCTTTCTTTTTAACCTCAGCACCAATGGCCTTTTGGCTTAAGCAGCTGGTTGGTGGCAGAGCTAGGTGTTCCTTTAGCTCTAGAAAACATGGAACGTCTGGCCCAACAATTGATGTTTCTAGGGATGCACATTGACATGACCAACCAGTTGTGTAGGTTACTGGATGCAAAGGTCCAAGATTTGAGGGACAGGGTGTTGGCTTTTATTGGGCACTGTAAAGCCACCTTGAGGGAGTTCCAGGAGCTTATTGGACACTTACAATTTCTTTGTAAGGTAGTAGCACTCAGGAGGTCCTTTTTCCAGTGCTTATGTGATGCCGAAGGTGAGATGGCCAGGGCACACCATCAGACTCGCATCACAGCAACATCAGGAAGGATCTGATTTTCAAATCTGATTTTCAAATCTAGATTTTCTATCTGATTATAGTGGCATTTCATTTTTGCTTCAAGAGAGTAGAATGCAGGACATGCTGTGGGTCCCATCTAATGCTGCAGGTTCTTTAGCCTTGAAGTTACTTACACTGGATGAGTGCCATCCCCATTCTCTCTCCTTCCTACTAGAGAAGCAATCACAGGAGATCCCCTTTCTGGGATTTGGCAGCAGTCAGGAGGGTGGAGTTTGGGATGTTGCAGAAAGGACTCTGGATGATCACCTTGAACTCCATCCAAAAAGACACATACATGGGAATAAACCTCACTGATGCCCATACACATCACTAACAGGGTTCCTGTCCTTATTGCCATCTTTATGTTCACTAAATAGGGCCAAGCATTTTCCTCTTTGCTTGAGAGACTGATTTGATATTTTAATAAACTTTGTAATATATAATTCATTATTTTGACACATTGCTAAGTGCTTCAGTTTTTGTACCATTATTAATAAATTATTATTTCTGCCACTTTTATGTTAAAGGAAGTTATCATTGTCTTTTCAAAATTTTCTAAAAACACACTTGTAAATATGCAAAATTCATAATGCTCTGACAGTCATTCTGGAGACACGCCCTCCCACACCCCCACTAACAGAGGTTTCTGCAATAGAAGTGAAACTTTCCATATAAAATATTATTGCAGATTAAAATTTTGATGAAGAAGAGAATAATAATAATAATAATAATAATAATATTTATTTATATCCCACCCCTCTGTTAAAACAATTGGGGCGGCTTACAAAAATTAAAATACAATACAGATAAAAATCCCTACCCTCCCCTATAAAAATATATAAAACAAATATAAATTAAAAGCAACTGATCTAAAATCACATTTAAATACAATAAATACAATAAAATACAATAAATAGCCAGCGGACTAAAAGAGGCCAGGATCCCCTGAGGCCGGGATCTAATTAGGGAACTCCTGCTGAAAGAGATCCGTCTTTAGTGCTTTTTAAAAACTACTCAGGCTTGTCGTCTGAGGGATCTCATTTGGCAGGTCATTCCACAATTTGGGGGCGATTACCAAAAAGGCACTCTGGGAGGTTGCAGACAGCCTAGATTTTTTTGGCTGAAGCAAATTCCTCCCAGAGGACCGGAGAAGAGGAGAATTCTAACATCTTAAGCCTGTGGAGGCAACAACGCCCTTTAAAATATTCTTGGATTGCAACCTACATCAATTCTAACCAGTATAGTGAATGTTGAGGAGTTATGAGAGTTAGTATCATAGAATAATAAGAGTTGAAAGGCAAGCCAAGTACCATCCAATCTAAACCCATGCAAGAATCTCTCTTTCCTCTTGGTCTAACCGAACTGAAAAAAAGAGCAAATAAGTTCTTTAAATCTGTCTCCTCATGAGCTGCTCCCTATTGTTCAGCTCAGGATGCAACAAAATGATGTAGCATTTAGGGAAGAAGATGCAGCCCAGTAAAGCAGCACCAGAGCATAAGATGCTAAAGACCTCCACAGCCACCATGGCTTTCCCAGTTGCACTCAGGTAGGTGGGGACAAAGGAGACCCACACACTGCAAAAGGCCAGCATGCTGAAGGTGATGAACTTGGCTTCATTGAAACTGTCAGGGAGTTTCCGGGAAAGGAATGCCACAATGAAACTGGCAAGAGCCAAGAGGCCCATGTAGCTCAGGACACAGTAAAACATGCAGACTGACCCTTCATTACACAGCAAAATCATGCTTTCTAGAAGTGAGTGCATGTCTAAATCAGGATATGGGGGAGAGGTTGCCAACCATACAGTACAAATACCTGCTTGAAAAAGAGAACAAGAAAGGACTATGGAATGATCCAGTCTTTTCCCTACCCACTTCTTCATGCTTGATCCTGGTCTTGTAGCTAGGAATGCCAGAGAAACAATGGTGGTTTTTGCTAGAACACAAGAAACAGCCACTGAGAAAGTCAAACCAAAAACTGGTTGTCGAAGAAAGCAATTGATGTGGTGAGGTTCACCAAGGAATAGGAAAGAAGAGAGGAAGCAGAGGAGGAGAGAAATGAGAAGAATGTAGGTGAGATTTCGGTTGTTGGCTTTGACTATTGGGGTATCTATGTGATGTATAAATATTCCTAGCACCAATGCTGTGATGAGGGCCAATGAGAGAGCAATTGCAGCTAAACTGATACCTAAGGGATCTTCATAAGACAAGAAAGTTATCTTTTTGGGGATGCATGTGTTTCTGTTGTTACTTGGATATTGATCTTCAGGGCATCTGAAACAGTCATCCAGATCTGAAAAATAGGAACAGCTTACATTTCAGTATCAAATGAGGTGTTCTTACTTTTAGGTGATAGATACGTGACCAGTAGCATAACCAAAGAGTTGGATGTCATACATAGAATATAGATGGATCTGGCCAATTACCATTTAGGACTGAAATAATTTAGTAAAGAATTTTAATATCTTGCTCATAAAATTATCTGGTTTGAAGGATGTTAGTTGTGACAATACAGCTTTAATTATGTGACCACCACCACCATTTGGTTTCACTTTCTCTCTCTTTTTTTTTTAATTAAATACTTAAACACAGCAAAACAGGAAAAAAGAAAGAAAAAATAACACAATTTTGGTGCATTATAAACATACATATATGAACAACAAAAAGGAAAAAAACAATGAAAAAAATGTTAACTTACCATGTTAACTAAATAACATAAATAGAGACTTACCCACTTTGACTAATGATTATACTCCACTGTTTAAAATACTTCCATTCAATGATCTTAAAGTCAAGCTTCTACTATAAATCAAAACCATACTATTTTTTTTAAAAAAACCTAGATATACAGTTGTCCCTCCATATCCATGGATTTGGTATCCACAGATTTAAGTATTCATAGCTTGAAAATATTTTTTAAAGATATAATTACCCAAAAAGCAAACCTCGATTTTGCCATCTTATATAAGGGACACCATTTTCCTATGCTGTTGCATATAATGGGACTTGAGTATTCACAGATTTTGGTATCCACAGTGGGTCCTGGAACCAAACCCCAGCGAATATGAAGGGATACACGGTTTTTAAAACAATTATAAACAACTTTTTTGAAATTAACTAATGTGTTTTCCCTAATCAACACTTTCAATTTGTCCATTTCAGCTAAATCCGAATCCCAATCTTAATCAACCAATCTTCTTTCGAAGGAATCAATGCATCTCTCCACTTCTGAGCCGGTAGTAGTATTGCAGCTTTAACTATATATTGTAGAATTCTCCCATGTTTCTCTCTATATTTTCTTCCAACATCACAAAGAGATAAACTTCAGGTTTCATCTGAAGTTTCATTTTAGAAATGGCCCCCAATATAATGGGCCCTTGGTATCCATTGGGGTTTCATTCCAGGAACCTCTGTGGATTCCAAAATCCATGGATGTTCAAGTCCCATTATATACAATGTCATAGTAAAATGGTGTCCCTTATATAAAATGGTAAAATCAAGGTTTACTTCTTTGATTAAAAAAAAACAAAACATTTTCAAGCCTTGGATGATTGAATCTGTGGATTCAGAATCCATGGATAAAGAGGGGACAATTTTTCCTATGAATTTGAGTCCAGTATTTCTGGGCTTTCTCACAAGCCCACCACATATGAAACAATTTCCCAGTCTTCTGTTAATGTTTCCAACACTTGTTTGAACAGTTTTTATACATTTTCACAAGCTACTCAGAGGAGAGGACAGATATCATCTGTACATCATCTTGTAGAAATTCTCTTTCAAATTGTAACTCAAAGTAAATTTCAAACTTGTAGACCATATTCTCTCCCATTGTTTCATTTGAATTTCTGTAGCTTTATTTTGTGCCCATTTTACCATATGATCTTTTACCTGCTCATCTTCTATCTCTAATCTCAGTAAGAATTTATACACTTTAACAATCAAATGTTTCTCATTTCAACTTAGATTTGCTTCAAAACCTTTGTTTCAAAGCATCTTTTTATCCATCTTATATCTTTCATTCCATTTCCTTTAGGAAAACCAATGCAAAGTATACCCTTCTACTTCTAGTTCATCGTTTAGTTTCAATCTGATTATTTTCCCAAATGAGCCTGAATTCTTTCTGACAGGTTTCTCTCTTTAATGATGCTTCCTGAAGTGAGAATCAAAGAGGTAATTTAGAATAAAATCTATTCTTATTATTCTTCCATACATGTAAGAGTGCTCTCCTCACAAAATGATGGTTAAAAGTTGGGTCAGCTTCCTCTTTCACATACCAAAGAGAACCATTAATTCCAAATTCCAAGTGAAACCTCTCCAATTGCAATAATCTAAAATTTGTCAATAATATCCAGTCTTTCAACCATGTCATACAACAAGCAGAGTAATAGACATTAAAAACTGGCAGTCCCAAACCTCCTCTTTTCCTATCATCTTAGCAAACTTAGCAAACTTAGCATCTTAGCAAAGTTATTTTACTTTCTTAGCAATTTGAAAACCAGATGTTTCAAACATCTGCTTTTGCTCAAATTTAACAATGTTCTTTGTCAACATTACTGTTTTCTCTTCATTTATCTTAAAAGTGGCCAAATCTCCATATTCTTTTAAAAAACATCTTTCAAAATATCCATAGTTTCTAAAGAGTCTTCTAAACAACATCACCAAATCATCAGCAAAAGCTCTTATATTAAAGTCATGACATTTAATCTTTCAACCTCACACTTTTGTGTGTTTGTTCTTAGGATCTTCTGAAGAGTTCAGGGTTTAGAAATGTCTTTAGCCTGAGTCAGCACTGGCAGCCCCTCAACTTTCTGCTTATAACCTTCATGACTTGTGTCTAACTGGCATGGTATTAAATGAGAGACCAACTTGCAAATCAACTGCTAGGTCCTCCTAGGTTACAACAGTTTTTGAAAGCATCAGCCATCAAACCCTTGCCATTAGGACTGCAAAGTATCACTTGCAAAGAGTTATTTGACCCTTAATGATGGGGAAATTGTGAACTAAGTATCCTACCTGTTGAGTTATGCTTCTTACTTGTAAATGGCAATTTGA
Source organism: Gambelia wislizenii (assembly GCA_030847615.1). Taxonomy (NCBI): domain Eukaryota; kingdom Metazoa; phylum Chordata; class Lepidosauria; order Squamata; family Crotaphytidae; genus Gambelia; species Gambelia wislizenii. The sequence continues at coordinate 7,300,475 of JAUMIR010000006.1, forward strand.
TCCAATCAGCCTTTATAATGGAGAAATGGTGCATTGCAAATGTACCTGTTGTGTTTGAAATCTTTCCTTCTGGACATAGAACACAGTCATAGCAGCAAAATTTTTCCCCTTCCTTCATTTTCTTCTGATTGCCAGGGGGACAGTGTTCATTACACAGAGAAAGGGGAGTGACCTACCCAATAAGTACAAGAGTTGAAAAAAATTAATAAAATTTTAACCAAAAAAAAATTGTCAAATTTGTAGAGCCGATGTTGTGTTGTGGTTGGAGCATTGGACTACAGCTCTAGAGACCAGGGTTCAAATCCCTGCTCAGCCATAGAGACCCATTGTGTGACCATGAGCAAGTCAAATTCTTTCATACTCTCTGAGAAGAAGACAGAAGCCAAGTCCTCTGAACAAGTCTTGCCAAGAAAACCCTTTGAGAAGTTCACCTTAGGGATGCCTTAAGTCAGAAAGAACTTCAAGGCACACAACGTTTCAAATGTATTGATTTATTGGGAATATGGAAAAAAATATGATTGACTAGTAGCCAGTGACTGGTCACCTGCTGGAATGACAATTTTTATTTTTTAAAAAACTCTATTACTACCCAATGATCCTGTATTGAAGAAAAGTATATTTAAGCAAAGAACATTTCAAACCTCAGGGTTGTATCTAATATTTCAACACTTAGTTCAACACTGCTTTTATTTTAGAACCCGATAGCGATTCTAATCAAGTAGTTATTTTTTAAAGTTTATGTCAGTATTGTGTTTCAAACATTTTTATTATTTTGTATAGCTGAACAATACACCAAATCAACAAACAACATTTAATCAAGTTAAAGGTAGGAAAAAAAATATAGAAAAAAAAATATAAAGCAAACCAAATACAACAGATATCTCTCCCAGGTTCCCCAAGACTTCCTGCTTATTGTTTACATGATCTCTGTTACTGTCTGAGCAGTAAATTCAAAATAGTACTAACATTTAATACTCTTCTGATTTTGAAAGCCAAAATCCCCAATGAGTTAATGGCAGACCCTGACCTGGTTTTTAGGTCAACCGTATATTATCTGGATGGATACCATCTTTCTGCAAAGGTGCCTTTTGCTATCTTTCCCCTTGTGAATCAAGTTTTCTTGCCAATTTCCCAGCTAGAGCCTTTCCCCAGAGCCTATCCAACCACCGTCAGAGGGACAGTACTGCCAATTTCCAGGACCTTACTCTTTCAGCCCGCTGCAGAATAGGACTGATAGGGTCATCCCCCATCTCTATAAACTGCTCTCAATATATTCAGAGAATGCAATTAGAATTTCTATAATTAGCTTTCATGATGAAACCTTTCCCCCGAGTTTCTTTCTTTTTACCAATAGTTGTAAATAGAATCTAAAAAAAAACCCACTAGTCAAATAATAAAATAGATTTAAATATAAAGAGATTTTATTTCTTTCAACAAGGATCTTTATGGGATTTTTTTAATTAACTCAGGTGCCTGATAAACTACCACAACATAATGGTAAGTAAAAGAACTTTATGGTATTAGATAGGTCCATCCATGGTGGGTCTTCCAATAATATCTTCAAATATGTACCTGGTTAAACCCTGTATTCCACACAAGCATACCCTCATGGATGATGAACTGTTTCTCTTCAGGAGCATTAAGATCCACCCTTCCGACTTTTTTTCTCTGGAAGGAATTGTTTGGCAATGTGATCAAATTAATAATATCCAATTTTTCTCGTACTTCCCTTCTGTGATTAAACGACACAATTTCTCCCACAGAGTTGTTGAATGAAATGTCTTGAAGAAATGGGTGCAGCTGATTAAAAGAGGGGAAGAGAGAAAGATCAAAAAGAAAAGAATACTCAAAGACATCATACTTCAGTACATAATAAATAAAATTTTTAGACTCCAGTTATATGGAGATAATTAAAACCACAGCATATAACAAAATATAAACAGATTACTTCTGTTTCCTCAGAATTAGAAGAAAGCTAGATTTAAGCATTCATTGTATTCATCTCACAAAAATTAAACTTTATTTATGGAGACATTACCTGCCAAGCCTGCAAACTTTGCAGGCTGATTCTTTTACATCTTCCCATTGTTTGAGATGTACATCCTCCTGTTCTGTGGTTGGATCTAGAGGACAATCTAGCATGCAAAGAATGTGCTACAACATGGACAGCATTATAAATACTGTAGCTATGGCCAGTCATGCTCATTTCAAAATGAGTGTTAGGGATAGTCTCTATTTTCTCATCCCCACTACAATTTCCATCCTCCTTTGATAGATCTTCTGGCTTTTGAAAGATGCAGTCAAATGCTTGTTCCCAGAAAACTTTAATAAATCCATCTCCTTTATTGCAATGAGGATTTATAGTTTGAAGAAATTCTCCGAAGCCTGTAATGTCTTGTGAGTGGGCTGAAAAGGAAATGGCACCATGGAACACCTGAAAATCCCAACCCCTTAGAAGGCCAGTTAAAATGAAATCAGTCTGAGAGGTCAAGATCCACACTTTCCCAAATAAGACAGTTTCAGTATCAGAAATTTCAAAACCACCAAAAGCTATTAAAAATCTAAGCCATCCAATAGTGAATGGTTCTCCATAAATGATAAATGCATGAGCTTTATTGTCCATTAAACTGAAACGAATGTTAATGGACATGCCAAAATATTCAGGGATATTATCCAAACGGGGCAGATGTGGCAATTTTTGTGTGAAGGATGAACAGATTCCATTCTTGGAAAGCAAGGGCTCCATGGTCTGCAAGAAATGCTCTCCACTGTTATTATCAAGTGCAAAGATCCCAACCCATGTCCATGCAAAATGGTGCAACAATTGGATAATTCCAGTCTTCTGATGGTCTTCATTTGGCACCATGCAATAAAAAGAAGAATCCTGAGTAGTATGGATCTCTTGAGGATCAAATGAGCTATATGTGAGCTAAAAGAAAATGTACAGACATTGCATGGGGAGATTAAAGGAAATGTATGCAACTAATATTTTTGTGAAAGAAGAGTTATTGGTGAGGTCAGTATTAAAGCTGAGGAATATTCCGGGTTTAATTTTTCAAGTTTGGGGAAGTTTATTCATTTGCATTTTTTAAAAAAGAATAGATCAGCCACATCCATCCATCCCTTTAAACAACAAGATTTTTCACAGAATAACATATACCCCCATGAAGGTATCGTACCTGTGGAACCTTGTAGAAACCTAAGAGATTAGTCATCTGGGCAGAGGTAGAAGAGCCAAGCCCACCAATTATGGCTACCATTTTTCTGAGTCTGTCACAGTTGTAGTTGGGAGCAAAGCTCTGTGACTTGAAGAGGAGATCCAGAGTGGTCCGATAGGTCATCCTGTCATCATAATAGCTATCATGAATATGAAACCCCAGAGTGACATTAGGCAAGATCTGCGCGTTTTGGTTGATTTCATGAACCGCAAAGACCAAGGCAAGGGCGTGCTGGTAGAATTTTGTCATCATGCTGGAAATGTATTCAGGTGAAATTTTTACAAAGTATAAACATTTCTATCCTAATATTTTAATTTCTGTGTAATTTTTGTTATGAGGAATCCTATGAATGACATGCATGTGCTTTCTCTCATTATTTCAACCCCCCTGCTTCATTCAATGGCATGAACATCAGTCCCACAACGCTTAGCATGTGGTAGTGGTAGGAAGAAGCTCCACATATCTAGGCTCTTGGCCCATTTATGTTGAAGCAGAATCACTTTGTTTGTATTTTACATTGAACTGTACACCCTGATAGCAGTATCTTACAAATTCATATATTTTTTTTAAAAAACTTCAAAGTATAGGGGAGTATAGGGGAGAGGTAGTTAGGAAATATTTCCACTCTACTTCTTTGGGAAGAAAACTGACAGTATTATATCCTCCCTCAGTGATGTTTTCAGCTAAAAGATGGTTACTCCAGAAGGCTACTCCAGAAACTGGGGAAATCTTCAGTTTCCTGTTCATTTCTTACCCATTAGTTCTAAATGTTCTCTTGGCAATAATTTATTTTCAAGTCTGTAGATTGGACCCAAGTTTAGTCATTCTTAGAGCAGAGTTATAATCAATCAACCAAAATGATCAAGGTACAGGAGTAGCTCTCTTATTAAGAAAGGGTTACTATGTTAGGTTATTCAAATAAGATGAAAGATTATTAAAAGGATATTCCATAGAGGTGTGCACAATGGTTCATTATTAAGGTCATTTACAGGGGAGTTATCCAACTGTTGCAGAATCGGATCCCAGAGTCACCAAATGATATTGAACAATGGGAAAATCAGAAGCAGAGATTTCTTCACACACCAGAGAGTTAGGAGATTATCAGACATTTCAAAAGTGGCATTACAACAACTCCAGAAGATCACAAAAGGGCTCCCTTACCACACAATGCCATCTCCTATGATTATGTATTCATTCTGCTCCCATTACACAGCCAATTTTTTATTGACAGGGAGAAGCTGGCAATAGATCTCCCACTCTGTTTCTGTCACAGATTTCCATGTGTGGGAGAATGTGCTCTATGTTGCTGGTGAGATCCCAGCATCAATGGGCGGTCCCTGCCAGAACACTTCCAGGGGAGATTGGGACATCCAGGTAAATGACAAACTTTTTGTGACCCTTCCCTGATTGCTTGTACATTTTAAAGTGTGTTTTTGTGCTTGGTGTTACTTTTAGTGTGTTATTTTTATTTTTGAATTTCCCATGCTCATGTCTTCTCACAAGACTCTTTGAGATGCCACTCCCCCTGATGATGGGCAAGGAGGTAAGTGTATTGAGAAGAATTATTGTTCCAGGACAGGGTGGGATAGGGGTGGGACAGCTTTTTTATTTCCTGTCTGAAAATCTCCTTGGACTATAGAACTGGCTACCATAGGTTATTCCCATAGCTTCCACCTCAAGTAGCTGATATAGATTAGAAAAAAAAATCATAATAGTCATGATCCTCAGATATCACCCCTGGTATAAGGGGAAATGTGTAGCTGAATACCAGCTGCTAGGTTATGCTCTTGTGAACTTAGTATAGGCTTGTGGTCAATCAGTGTAAGAATAAGATACTGGACATGATATGTAGCTCATTTGATCCAACATTACATTCATTTGAGGTTCAAGGTAGTCATAACTTTGTTGGGTCTATTATAAATATGACATAACATTTGGTCCTATGTATTCCTATTTTCTTGTTATTAACATGAAAAATGCTAAACATCATTCCCCTAACACTTCTGCATGTTTACAAGCAATATTGATTTTGGACACATTTTCAAAAATCCCACAACTCACTGGCTATCTCTCCACCTTAACATACTCTTTCACTTGTGTTATGCACTTTAAAATAATCCTTGCAAAAATATTTAATTTTGATTGTGCATTCATGATTTTTTTATTGTGATTGTGCATCCTTTGTAGAGATCTAGTTGCTATTGTTTGGGATTTTTTAATGCCATGGATTTAGGAGTTCACCCCAATTTCCATATGCTTTGTGTAACTGAATCATTAACAGTACTTACAAAGTACATTTATTCATTTCTAACGGCTGTATTGCAAGGATTTAAGACAGATTTACCTACACAGAGGGGGATGATCTATTTTTTTTTAATGCAAACTTTTTTTAAGCTCTGGTCTGATTGCAAAATAGAAAGAGCTTTTTGAGGACAAGAAAGATTGTATTTATTGTAGAGATGGCAACATTAGCACTATGCCTAAGACAAGGTGATTGGGGTAAGCCACATTTTTAAATAGAGCAACCTACCATGCATGGGAGAAATTCATTATAAGCTCACTGTATTCAGAAAAGACCATTAGGAAAAATAAGAGTCTCTTACTTTGGAATATCAAACAGCTCTAGAGAAGGATTTTTTCTGAATGAGACTTCATAGAAAGTGTACATAAGCTGAGAAGTGATGCCACCAATAAGGAGTTCACCTGGCTGGTACCACTCCTGTGGAACAGGGAAGATATCAAATGCAGGACACTTCAGAGCATTCTCCTTGTGAATCAAGGGAAGGAGCAGAAACAAGAACAACAGTAACCACAGTATCCTACTGGGAAACCTTCTCTCTAAATTCAGTCTCTTCTTGTGTCTATCCATGGGAACAGCCAGAATCAAATAGGCTTGCACTGTGTCTGCCTGCCTTAATACCCCTCATAAGAGAAATGCATTAGTTTTACATGGCATATCTGGGAATACAGTTGAAGCCTTGAAGCTTAATTGGGTTTCCAACACTCCAATTATACATCTGTCAAGGAGACATCAAGTGGGAAAGTATCAGAAATGTAATTAACAAATCCATACTTGCTCCCCCTCCCCATTCTTTATGGAAGATGGGTTTATTTATAGCCACTTCCAGCATTAGTTATTGACTCTGGAAATCCTGTAGGGGTTGGGCCAGATAGACAAATCCTAGTGATTTCAGAAATGCCTTAGGGAAATTATGTCATTGATGTTGTCTTGATGGGCTTTACTGGAAGCCAAACACATTGGATCTCTTTTTACCAGATGTGACCATGATTCCTCTCTGCACAATAAGTGGCAGATGCTTAATAGATGCCCAAAGTGAGGAACCACCAAGAAGAAGTTTAGGGTCAGCTTGGCTGAAATCAGAAAACAGCACTAAATTTGGTAAGAAGGCCTGACTCCCAGGGAATGGGAGTGGAATATTCTGTAGAAAACAAAACTGTTACTCACCATTCTGTGAAATAAGTAAAAAGTGACAGGAATTTTGTCATCTGAACCCATGAGGTGGGGCAACTATAGCCTACCACATAATGGTGAAGCATTATGAGAACCAGAATCAGAATTGTAAGAGCTGGAAGGAATCCAGTTGCCATCTAGGCCAATACATATACTTTTTGGTTCCCACAAAATATTTTCTGGCAGAACTGGTACATTGAGAGACTTTTTATACCAGCAACCCCCTGTTCAGTGAGGAATCTCTAGCTAAAGCATTCCCATCATGTGGCTGTTCTTCCTCTTTTTGAAGATGTCCAGAGAAGGGGACCCCAGCTCCTCTCTAGGCAATTGGTTCCATTGTTGAACCGCTCTCACTGTCATGAAGCTCCTTCCCATATTCAATTGAAACTACTCTTCTGTAACTTAAAAATAATTAGGTCCACAGAAAAATAATTAGGTTCCACAGAAAAAGGAAAGTTTCCTCCTTTCCCCTTTGAAAATGTACAAATTCTGTCTTTGCATGTCCCTCTTGCCATGGGGTGGCAATATTGGGGGGAGTGAATTGAGGGAAACTCTTCCCCAGTGGTCTTAAGTGCAAAACAATTTGTATTTTTGCCTTCCCTTGGCAATCTTCCCTCCCTTCCTTTCCCCTCTGGTGCCTTCTTCTGCAAAGCCCAATGCTAACTTACAGAACTCTCAGCCACAAGATGTGATGATCTCCACTTACCTAGGTGGAGATAAATGCAGGGGGGGGCATTTCTATCCACTCTGTTTTTCTTTATTACCTAGCTTACTTACTACAATTTTCCAACAAAAACAATGCTTATAAAAGGTTATCCGAAAGTTCAGTTATTGGTAGTTAAGAGGTTTAAGCTAAAACAAAAAACCAATTGGAGAGAAGGAGGAACCGAAAAGCAGCTGATCTCTTCAAATTGCAAGAGAAGAGATGCCATCTAAACATTAGGAAGAATATATTGACTGCAAAAGCTGTTCAGTAGTGGAGCAGACCACCTTGGTGGGTAGTGGAGTATCCTTCTTTGAAAAACCATAAATAAGGGTTGGATGGGCATCTTCTGGGAGTGTTAAGGTCTGGTCTTGACATGTGGGGCAGTAGAGAATAAACCTACCACCTCCTCACTATGAAAAGCCTTGAGGTATTTAAGGATTGCAATCATATCACCCCATCACCTGAGGATAGACCATTTTGGCCTACATGGAGGCACACAGCCTTTGTGCAACCTAGTGGCTTGGGGTGAGGATCATATTCCTTGAACCCCTGTTTCCTCCTCAGCTTCTTGGTTGGCCTAGTGGTTAAGAGGCCATTCTTCATATGGTACCTTTCTCCTGCAAGAATTGAAAATGTATCAGGCAATGTACATAATAAATGCTGAAAATATCAGGAAAGAAAGGGCACCCTCTTTCATCAATGGTGGGATTGAAATAGGGCAAAGAAATTCAGGTTTATTATTTGATCCAGGATTCAAAAAAATCATAAAAATTAAAACTGATAGGCTTCCAGAGTTTATTTCTGTTGGGAATCTATGACTCTAGCATAATTCCTAATGAAAACATAGAAAGGTTAATATGGTATATAGCAGTGATGACAAGAATTGTCTATGCTAGACATTGGACGAAAGATACCATACCCTCATATGAAGAATGGTTGGAAAAACTAACAGAAGTTGCAGAGATGGATAAACTCGCTTTTTAAAAAAAAGAAAATAAATTAAATTATATATATTTTTAAAAGCATGGCAACCATCTTTTGATTATATCCAACCTGATGATTAATATATAAGCGGGGGCAGAGGAGAAGAAAAGGAAAGTTAATATTTCACTCAATAGACTTTCACAATCAGAATGAGCAGGTGTGAAATAGTGGGGATTAAATAGAAATTGATGATTTAGAAATGAAGAGTTATGCAATAAAGGGATTATTTTGCACTTATTAATTTTGTTTGACTTTGCTGATGGATATAGATAAACTTATCTAAATAAATTTAATTAGGAAAACCTACTTAGAGTTAGTACAAGATTGTCGTAAAACCTAGCTTTTATTTCCTATGTAGGCATACTATATCCTTAAAACTGAAATTAATGATTTATTATTAACTTAGGGGCAGTCAAGTAAAGATGTATACACTCAAACTGTTGTTTTGTCGGGGAGGAAGTTCTTAATGTTGTTTGTCATATTGTTTGATGATGTTGCAAAATAGACGGTATACTAGAAAATGATGACATAAGATAATACGAATAGGTAATAGAGAAATTGTTTACGAACAATATAATTTTATATATGTAGTCTATATATGTAACAGGTCTAGTATATTTATTGTGATTGATGTAATATTGATTGTGTGTTTATCTCCTTACGTGTTGTTTGGTTACTGGCTTATGCAAAAAAAAAAAAAAAGTTTTGTAAAATAGAGGCCATTCTTCATGATGAGGCTCCCTTGGCTGGGAGTTTGAATTCCCCATGTGTATTTTTCTTTTCTTTTCTTTTCTTTTCTTTTCTTTTCTTTTCTTTTCTTTTCTCTTTCTTTCTTTCTTTCTTTCTTTCTTTCTTTCTTTTGAATCATAGCCCAAGTGGCCTTGCGGCTTAAATAACCTACAAGGGAATCGAAAGGCTTTAAGTTGAAATCTCCACTTGGCATAATTTTCCCCGCAAAGCAAGATTCATTTATTTGGTACTTAGAAGCACTGGGGAGGGTTCAGTTCAATTTAATAGGACTGCAGCTTCAGTCTGAATCAAGGCCCAGACAATCCTCAGACTTCAATAAGGCCAGTGCTTCATTCATTATTATTAAGGCTTGGCATGTGTGCATAAACTGCTTGGTAGTTAATGGCTGGTGGGGTTCCTGAGTGTTGGACTAGGACTCATGTCCTTTTTGGGGATGGCACCTAAGAAGGGTAAAGGTGGCCCCAAGGGCAAGGGATCTGCTGAAAAGAAATTCCTTAAGCCCCTTCCCCTTTGGAGAACCTTTCCTTGTCTAGTGATGAAGGTGAAGAAGTGTCATGGGAAAATATTCTAGATTGAAGAAAAGCACTCAAAGAAGCCCAATTTCTCTCTAGTCAAGTCTCCCCCCTGCACAATCCCTGCCAAACTTAGTAAACCTGTACACATTCTTTCAGGATTGGTGCAGCATCCACTGCTGCAATATGGGGAATGGATGTTGTGGCAATTATATGGATGGGGCATTGGAGGTCTTTCAAATACTGCAGGTCCACCAGGACTTTGCAAATATAATGGAACCTGCTTTTCTCTTTTCTTTCAGATTCTAGGTAGTGGCCCATGAGGCATCAAGTGATGATCTGTGGCCTCAGCATGGTTGACTGGGTGGGGCAGCAGGCCTGCCTGAGCCATTTTGGATGCCACCTGGGTATAGGCAACAGAGTCCTCGTTAAATGGCAAGAAGAGCCTTTGCTGGCATGGTCTGATAATTACACTATTTGGGGAGCACCGTGGGCCTCGGGTGCATATCCTTGTCATTCTTCTGGGAGGGAATGACTTTGGGTTACTCAAGGATAAGACCCTTATATTGTAAGTGCTGCATGACATGAGGATCATATAGACTGAATGAGCAGATGTGCAAATTATGTGGTCCACTATGCTACCTCGGCAAGTGTGGGTGTGGGAGAAAGGAACCCATGCCTAATTGATCAAGCCTGGCTCAGGGTGAGTAGGAAAATTCACGATGCCATGGGAAAGGGTGTGGGTTACTGTTTGTCACACCAGGAAATTGTTTTTGAGAGCCCAACCGGGCAGACAGTATTCATCTTTCTGAGGAAGGGAACTCTCTTTTTTGAGGAGATCTACAGTGCAGAGTGAAGGCCCTTTTGCATGATCTGGTGGGGAATAGGGGATAAGCAGACACTTACCCCATATCTATGGTAGGAGGAGGGGGAAGACTTAGTAGTTTGGTGAGATATTATGGCACCATGTTTTGGTGAAGGGGGAGGTTCCTGGAACTGCCTCTTAGGTCCTGCAATTGGGCGGGGGCAACGAATGATACTTCCCTTGGGGCTGGCCTGAGGGATAAACCCTCACTTTAAGACCTGTGACTTGAGGAGGGGACTTTTAGGTGGCCTTCCAGATGTGGGCTGGCTGGTGAGCAACCCAAATTTTGGGCTCCCTCTGGGGCCCAGATGTTTCATCAAGGGGATCCTGTGGGGAAAGTCTGGGGATACACTTCCTGCCCCAGCTGCTCCCACACTAGATTGCCCGCCCCTGTTGCAGATCTCCAGAAAACATATCATTAGGATATATTGAAATAAAGTGATCCATTTACAATCCAATCTCTGTGCTTGGTCTCATTTCCTCCTGGGTCGAACAGCAACTATCTTTGTGAATATTACTACTAGACATTGCATCTCTTGGTCATTTGTTTATTAACAAACTTTTAGACAATCCAAGGCTGATGGAGAGAGCTGGAGAGTATGACGTGAGTGCAGATTGGAACAACAACAGAAATGTTAACCATCTCAAGTCACATTGGGTAACAATCCTGTCATTCATAGCTAGGAGGTTCATGCTGCTAAGGATTATGGGGGTTTGACTCCCATATGGATGCTGAACAGTATATCTCTAGGTCTCTTATTTTAAAAAATGGATGCTAAACATGCAACCATGATATGATGGGAGTGTACAGATAAATAAGGATTTATAGCAATAAAAGAAACTATACAGTAATGATTTCATGATTAATTTCTTGAGTAATGATCCTATCAGTATACATGTAAAGTTGGGGGATCTTTTCATCATTCTATTCTTGTTCATGCTAAATGTTCTCCTGCCTATTTAATACCTAGTTTCAAAAGTTCCCTTTGGAGTTCTTCCTAATCCATTTTTTTGTTCTTCCTAATCTCAATACATTTGTGTCATCATCAAGCTGTTCATGCTGACCTGCAGGAATTTTCAAAGAAGTAGTCATCCTAGTCCCTTGAAGCATAAAAAAAAAGTGGAAAGGAGGGGTATAGGGGAAAAGACTATAGCAGCACATTTACAAGTATTTTTTTTAACATGATATAAATCCTCAAAAGTATCAGCTAAAATAAAAACTAGCCAGTCTTAAAGGTGCTGCTGAATTTCTTTTTCCGCCTTCTTTAACCATTTTTAAACTGTGGGAGATTTTCTACACCAAGCCTGATAGAGATACAGGATTTCAGATGAAGTAGTCCCCAAAAATATAAACTGTGCATGTGCTGACATAGCTCACAGCCTTTGCTCTTCAGGAAGGGTGCTGGAAGGAAGAGTGTGGTAGGAGACATTGGCCCAAGATTCTACTTCAAACAGGCAGAGTGTAAAATCCTCCAATTCCCTGTCTTCCCCTCACATATATCTTTTTGGGTGGTGTACAAACAGCTATCCAATAGCCCTTTGTTTCCCATAAAAAAAAAGTCCCTTTCTTCAGCTATCAAGTCCTGAGAAGGGCTACTGCTGTTGGTGGTGATTACCAGAAGGGAGGGCAGAGACCATGCACACAATTCAGATGTTCATGAACTGCTGATTTTAGCTCATGGCAGAAAGGAAATGGGAATGCACTCAAAGGTGGAGTGCATCCTCCTGTTCTTTCCCCTTGTAGCTACATTGGATGAGTTGGATCCACATTCTATCTCCTTCCTACTAGAGAAGCAATCACAGCAGAGACCCATTCTGGGACTTGGCAGAAGTCAGGAGGGTGGAGTTTGTGATGTTGCAGAAAGGACTATGGATGAACTCCAACCTGAAGGAGCCATACATGGGAATAAACCTCACTTATGCTCACATACATCACTAACAAGGTTTCTCTCTTTATTGCCCTCTTTCCATTTATGAAATAGGGCCAAGTATTTTCCTCTTTGTGTGAGAGACTGATTTGATACGTTAGTAAACTTTGTAATATATCTCCTCTTATTTTCACACATTGCTAAATGCTTTGGTTGTTGTACCATTATTAATAATTATTAGTCTTGCTGCTTTTATTTTAATGCAATCTACAATTGTCTTTTCACAATTTTCTAAAAAACACACTTGCTAGTATTCATAATGCTCCAATTATCTTTCTAAACATCACCACCACCACCCAGCTACCAGAGGTTCCTGGAATGGAAATGAAATGTTCTCTATAAAATAGTATTGTAGCTTAAAATTTCTGTGAAAAAAAGAGGAGAGGAGAATTCTAATATCTGAAACCTGAAGAAGCAGCAATGGCCTTCCAAATATTCTTGGACTGCAACTTCCATCAATTCTAACCAGTATAGTGAATGTTGAGGAGTTATGAGAGTTAGTATCATACAATCGTAAGAGCTGAAAGGGAAGGCAAGTACCATTCAATCTAAACCCATGCAGGAATCTCTCTTTCCTCTTAGTATAACCTGACTGAAAAAAAGACCAAATAAGTTCTTTAAATCTGTCTCCTCATGAGCTGCTCCCTATTGTTCAGCTCAGGATACAACAAAATGATATAGCATTTAGGGAAGAAGATGCAGCCCAGTAAAGCAGCACCAGAGCATAAGATGCTGAAGACCTCCACAGCCACCATGGCTTTCCCAGTTGCACTCAGGTAGGTGGGGACAAAGGAGAGCCACACACTACAAAAGGCCAGCATGCTGAAGGTGATGAACTTGGCTTCATTGAAACTGTCAGGGAGTTTCCGGGAAAGGAATGCCACAATGAAACTGGCAAGAGCCAAGAGGCCCATGTAGCTCAGGACACAGTAAAACATGCAGACTGACCCTTCATTACACAGCAAAATCATGCTTTCTAGAAGTGAGTGCATGTCTAAATCAGGATATGGGGGAGAGGTTGCCAACCATACAGTACAAATACCTGCTTGAAAAAGAGAACAAGAAAGGACTATGGAATGATCCAGTCTTTTCCCTACCCACTTCTTCATGCTTGATCCTGGTCTTGTAGCTAGGAATGCCAGAGAAACAATGGTGGTTTTTGCTAGAACACAAGAAACAGCCACTGAGAAAGTCAAACCAAAAACTGGTTGTCGAAGAAGGCAAGAGATGTGGTGAGGTTCACCAAGGAATAGAAAAGAAGAGAGGAAGCAGAGGAGGAGGGAGCTGAGAAGAAGGTAGGTGAGATTTCGATTGTTGGCTTTGACTATTGGGGTATCTCTGTGCTTAATGAATATTCCTAGCACCAATGCTGTGATGAGGGCAAAAGAGATAGCAGTTGCAGTTAAACTGATACCTAAGGGATCTTCATAAGACAACAAAGTTATCTTTTTGGGGATGCATGTGTCTCTGTTGTTACTTGGATATTGATCTTCAGGGCATCTGAAACAGTCATCCATATCTGAAAAATAGGAACAGCTTACATTTCAGTACCAAATCATGTGTGATTACTTTTAGATCACGGATAAGTGACCGGTAGCATAACCAAAGAGTTGGATGTCATACATAGAATATAGATAGATGGATCTGGCCAGTTACCATTTAGGACTGAAATAATTTAGTAAAGAATTTTAATATCTTGCTCATAAAATTATCTGGTTTGAAGGTTGTTAGTTGTGACAATACAGCTTTAATTATGTGACCACCACCATCATTTGGTTTCACTTCCTTTTTTATTTTTTTATTAAATATTTAAACACAGCAAAACAGGAAAAAAGAATGAAAAAATAACACAGTTTTGGTGCATTATAAACATACATATATGAACAACAAAAAGAAAAAAAAACCATGAAAGAAAATCTTAACTTACCATGTTAACTAAATAAAATAACTAGTGACTTAAACACTTTGACTAATGATTACACTCCACTGTTTAAAATACTTCCATTCAATGATCTTAAAGTCCAGCTTCTACTATAAATCAAAACCATACTTTAAAAAAAAAAACCCTAGATATACAGTTGTCCCTCCATATCCACGAATTTGGTATCCACAGATTTAAGTATTCACAGCTTGAGCTTGAAAATATTGTTAAAAAATAATAATCCAAAAAGCAAACCTTGACTTTGCCATCTTATATAAGGCACACCATTTTCCTATGCTATTGCATATAATGGGACTTGAGTATTCACAGATTTTGGTATCCACAGCGGGTCCTGGAACCAAACCCCAGCGAATATGAAGGGACACGGTATATCCCTTACTTGGCTTTAAAAAAAAATATAAACAACTTGTTTGCAATTAACTAATGTGTTTTCCCTAATCAATATTGTAGAATTCTCCCATGTCCCTCTCTATATTTTCTTCCAACATCACAAATAGATAAATTTCAGGTTTCATCTGAAGTTTCATTTTAGAAATGGCCCCCAATATAATGGGCCCTTGGTATCCGTTGGGGTTTCATTCCAGGAACCTCTGTGGATTCCAAAATCCATGGATGTTCAAGTCCCATTATATACAATGTCATAGTAAAATGGTGTCCCTTATATAAAATGGTAAAATCAAGGTTTACTTTTTTGGTTAAAAAAAACAACACATTTTCAAGCCTTGGATGATTGAATCTGTGGATTCAGAATCCATGGATAAAGAGGGAACAATTTTTCCTATGGATTTGACTCTAATATTTCTGGGCTTTCTCACAAGCCCACCACATATGAAACAATTTCCCAGTCTTCTGTTAACGTTTGAACAATTTTTTTATATTTTCACAAGCTTCTCAGAGGAGAGGACAGATATCATCTGTACATCATCTTGTAGAAATGATCTTTCAAATTGTAACTCAAAGTAAATTTCAAACTTGTAGACCATATTCTCTCCCATTGTTTCATTTGAATTTGTGTACCTTTATTTTGTGCCCATTTTACCATATGATCTTTTACCTGATCATCTTCTGTCTCTAATCTCAGTAATAATTTATACACTTTAGCAATCAAATGTTTCTCATTTCAACTTAGATTTGCTTCAAAACCTTTGTTTCAAAGCATCTTTTTACCCATCTTACATCTTACATTCCATTTCCTTTAGGAAAACCAATGCAAAGTATACCCTTCTACTTCTAGTTCATCGTTTAGTTTCAATCTGATTATTTTCCCAAATAAGCCTGAATTCTTTCTGGTAGGTTTCTCTCTTTAATGATGCTTCCTGAAGTGAGCATCAAAGAGGTAATTTAGAATAAAATCTATTCTTATTATTCTTCCATACATGTAAGAGTGCTCTCCTCACAAAATGATGATTAAAAGTTTGGTCAGCTTCCTCTTTCACATACCAAAGAGAACCATTAATTCCAAATTCCAAGTGAAACCCCTCCAATTGCAATAACCTAAAATTTGTCAATAATATCCAATCTTTCAACCATGTCATACAACAAGCAGAGTAATAAACATTAAAAACTGGCAGTCCCAAACCTCCTCTTTTCCTATCATCTTAGCAAACCTTAAATCTCACTCTGGGTCTTTTCCCTTGCTGATAAAAAAAGATAAATCTTTCTGCTGTTGTTTAAAAGGCTTATCATTCAGTATAATAGATACAGATTGAAACAAAATAACAATTTAGCCAACATGTTCATTTTAAGTGAAGTGAAAGCTTCAGCTTGTCCCATCTCTGCAGATCTTGATTAATTTGAGACCACATTTTACCATAAGGGTCATTAAACAAATTTAAATGTTTACCTGAAATATTCACTCCAAGTTATTTTACTTTCTTAGCAATTTGAAAACCAGATTTTTCAAACATCTGCTTTTGCTCAAGTTTACCAATGTTCTTTGTCAGCATTACTGTTTTCTCTTCATTTACCTTAAAACTGGCCAAATCTCCATATTCTTTTAAAAAAATCTTTCAAAATATCCATAGTTTCTAAAGAGTCTTCTGAAAAACATCACCAAATCATCAGCAAAAGCTCTTACATTAAAGTCATGACATTTAATCTTTCAACCTCACACTTTTGTGTGTTTGTTCTTAGGATCTTCTGATGAGTTCAGGGTTTGGAAATGTCTTTAGCCTGAGTCAGCACTGGCAGCCCCTCAACTTTCTGCTTATAACCTTCATGACTTGTGTCTAACTGGCATGGTATTAAATGAGAGACCAACTTGCAAATCAACTGCTAGGTCCTCCTAGGTTACAACAGTTTTTGAAAGCATCAGCCATCATACCCTTGCCATTAGGACTGCAAAGTATCACTTGCAAATAGTTATTTGACCCTTAATGATGGGGAAATTGTGAACTAAGTATCCTACCTGTTGAGTTATGCTTCTTACTTGTAAATGGCAATTTGATCCAATCAGCCTTTATAATGGAGAAATGGTGCATTGCAAATGTACCTGTTGTGTTTGAAATCTTTCCTTCTGGACATAGAACACAGTCATAGCAGCAAAATTTTTCCCCTTCCTTCATTTTCTTCTGATTGCCAGGGGGACAGTGTTCATTACACAGAGAAATGGGAGTGACCTACCCAATAATTACAAGAGTTGAAAAAACTTAATAAAATTTTAACCAAAAAAATGTCAAATTTGTAGAGCCTATGTTGTGTTGTGGTTGGAGCATTGGACTACAGCTCTAGAGACCAGGGTTCAAATCCCTGCTCAGCCATAGAGACCCATTGTGTGACCATGAGCAAGTCAAATTCTTTCATACTCTCTGAGAAGAAGACAGAAGCCAAGTCCTCTGAACAAGTCTTGCCAAGAAAACCTTTTGAGAAGTTCACCTTAGGGATGCCTTAAGTCAGAAAGAACTTCAAGGCACACAACGTTTCAAATGTATTGATTTATTGGGAATATGGAAAAAAATATGATTGACTAGTAGCCAGTGACTGGTCACCTGCTGGAATGACAATTTAAAAAAAAAACACACACAAAAAAACTCTATTACTACCCAATGATCCTGTATTGTAGAAAAGTATATTCAAGCAAAGAACATTTCAAACCTCAGGGTTGCATCTAATATTTCAACACTTAGTTCAACACTGCTTTTATTTTAGAACACGATCGGGATTCTAATCAAGTTGTTATTTTTTAATTTATGTCATTATTGTGTTGCAAACATTTTTATTATTTTGTATAGCTGAACAATACACCAAATCGACAAACAACATTTAATCAAGTTAAAGACAGAAAAAGATATAGAGAAGAAAAAATATATAAATATATAAAACAAAACAAATACAACAGATATCTCTCCCAGATTCCCCAAGACTTCCCGCTTATTGTTTACATGATCCCTGTTACTGTTTGAACAGTTAATTCAAAATAGTACTAACATTTAATACTTTTCTGATTTTAAAAGCCAAAATCCCCAATGAGTTAATGGTTCACTCAGCCTCCCATCCTTCTGTAAGGAGATTTTCAGACAGGCAAAAATCGCCCCTTGCCGCGCGAGCAGCCTCCCGAAACTGCTGCGCGGCAAGGGTCTTTTTCGGACGACGCTGTGCCTCTAGCGAAGCCGTCCGTGTCACTTCCGTGAAGCTTGGGACGGCTCCGCGTCATATTTCAATCACGGGCAGCCTCCGTGCTTGAAATATGGCACGGAGCTGTCCCAAGCTTCACGGAAGTGACACGGACGGCTTCGCTAGAGGCACAGCGTCGTCCGAAAAAGACCCTTGCCGCGCAGCAGTTTCGGGAGGCTGCTCGAGCGGCAAGGGGCGATTTTTGCCTGTCTGAAAATCTCCTAAGTCGGTAAAATGAGTACCCAGCTTGTGGGGGCAATTAGTTTAACACACATGGAAAACTGCTTAATGCAGTGTAGATGTGTAAATAGCTATTGCTTAAAACAATTTGTAAGCCGCTCTGATAGTCTTGTGGCTGAAGAGTGGGGTATAAATAAATAAATAAAATAAAAAAAATAGATCCTAGCCTGGTTTTTAGGTCAACCATATATAATCTGGATGGATACCATCTTTTTGCAAAGGTGCCTTTTGCTATCCTTCACTTGTGAATCAAGCTTGTTTGACAATTTCCCAGCTAGAGCCTTTCCCCAGAGCCTATCCAACCACCATAAGAGGGACAGTACTTCTGCCAATTTCCAGGACCTTACTCTTTCAGCCCACTGCAGAATAGGACCGATTGGGTCATCCCCCATCTCTATAAACTGCTCTCAATATATTCAGAGAATGCAATTAGAATTTCTAAAATTGGCTTTCATAATGACACCTTTCCCCTGAGTTTCATTCTTTTTATCAATAGTTGTAAATAGAATCTAAAATATCCCCACTAGTCAAATAATAAAATAAATTTAAAGATATTTTATTTCTTTCAACAAAGATCTTTATGGAATTTTTTTTAATTAACCCAGGTGCCTGATAAACTACCAAATTATAATCCGGCTCCCCACTAGGCAGCAGAGTGGCTCGGTGCAGGGAGCTGTCCTTTGCCTTCCCCCTTGCGGGGTCGAGATCACTTCCTGGTCACAGACTGTCAGAAAGCCTGTGACGGAGGATGAGGGATGGGGCCAGAGTGTATAAAGGCACTCCTGCCCCTGACCTCCTCCTCTTTTGTTCGGTGATCTTAGACCCACCCTCCCGCCACTTGAATAGTGTGATAATTGGTTTCTCGGGAGCCGGGTAGGAAGTCCCCCCCTTTTCCCGGGGTGTGTGTATTTTGCCTACCCCATACTAGGATGGTGGCATTTGGCTCGGGTGGTGTCTGGATAGGTAAATTCCCTTTTGCTATGGCAGGGAAGGGGGAGGCGTAGCTTCGGTGGGCACCTTGGCACCAATTTTCAGTGAAGGTAGGGTCTCTTGAAGGCCCACTTCAGGTCGTGGGGCCTAGGGAGATGGAAGGAGACCCACCTTAGGGTTGGCCTAAAGGATAATCCTTCACCCCAATCCGTGGGGCTTGGGTGAGGGACTTTTGGGTTCACCTTCCAGATGGGGGCCGGCTGGGGAGCAATCCCAGGCAACTGGGGTTCCTCTCCAGGGCCCTGGTGTTCGCCAGGGAAGGCTGAGGGCTGTGGTACGGTATAAACCTACTGCCTCAGCTGGTCCCTCACAAGGTTGCCTCCCCCTGCTGAAGATATTAGAAGGGAATTAAATAGGTTGAGTTAATAAATACATTTTATTTCAACCCATTTCATGTGTGTGGTCTCTTTATTCCGCAATCGACTGGCAATGGCAAGTAAAAGAAATTTATGGTATTAGATAGATCCATCCATGGTGGGTCTTCCAATAATATCTTCAAATATGTACCTGGTTAAACCCTGTATTCCACACAAGCATACCCTCATGGATGATGAACTTTTTCCCTTCAGGAGCAGTAGGATCCACCCTTCCGACTTTGTTTCTCTGGAAGGAATTGTTTGGCAATGTGATCAAATTAATAATATCCAGTTTTCCTCGTATTTCCCTTCTGTGATTAAAGGACACAGTTCCTCCCACAGAGTTGTTGAATGAAATGTCTTGAAGAAATGGGTGCAGCTGATTAAAAGAGGGGAAGAGAGACAGATCAAAAAGAAAAAAAATACTCAAAGACATCATACTTCAGTACAGAATAAAGATAATTTTAAGACTCCAGTTATATGGAGATAGTTAAAACCACAGCATATAACAAAATATAAACATATTAGTTCTGTTTCCTCAGATTTAGAAGAGAGCTAGGTTTAAGCATTCATTGTATTCATCTCACAGAAATAAAACTCTATTTATGGAGACATTACCTGCCAAGCCTGCAAACTTTGCAGGCTGATTCTTTTACATCTTCCCATTGTTTGAGATGTACATCCTCCTGTTCTGTGGTTGGATCTAGAGGACAATCTAGCATGCAAAGAATGTGCCACAACATGGACAGCATTATAAATACTGTAGCTATGGCCAGTCATGCTCATTTCAAAATGAGTGTTAGGGATAGTCTCTATTTTCTCATCCCCAATACAATTTCCATCCTCCTTTGATAGATCTCCTGGCTTTCGAAAGATGCAGTCAAATGCTTGTTCCCAGAAAACCTTAATAAATCCATCTCCTTTATTGCAATGAGGATTTATAGTTTGAAGAAATTCTCTGAAGCCTGTAATGTCTTGTGAGTGGGCTGGAAAGGAAATAGCACCATGGAACACTTGAAAATCCCAACCTCGTAGAAGGCCAGTTAAAATGAAATCAGCCTGAGAGGTCAAGATCCACACTTTCCTAAATAAGAAAGTTTCAGAATCAGAAATTTCAAAACCTCCAAAACCTATTAAAAGTCTAAGCCATGCAATAGTCAATCCTTCTCCATAGATGATAAATGCATGAGCTTTATTGTCCATTAAACTGAAACGAATGTTAATGGACATGCCAAAATATTCAGGGATATTATCCAAATGGGGCAGATATGGCAATTTTTGTGTGAAGGCTGAACAGATTCCATTCTTGGAAAGCAAGGGCTCCATGGTCTGCAAGAAATGCTCCCCACTGTTATTATCAAGTGCAAACATCCCAACCCAGGTCCATCCAAAATGGTGCAACAATTGGATAATTCCAGTCTTCTGATGGTCTTCATTTGGCACCATGCAATAAAAAGAAGAATCCTGAGTAGTATGGATCTCTTGAGGATCAAATGAGCTATATGTGAGCTAAAAGAAAATGTACAGACATTGCATGGGGAGATTAAAGGAAATGTATGCAACTAATATTTTTGTGAAAGAAGAGTTATTGGTGAGGTCAGTATTAAAGCTGGGGAATATTCCGGGTTTAATTTTTCAAGTTTGGGGAAGTTTATTCATTTGCATTTTTTAAAAAAGAATACCGTAGATCAGCCACATCCATCCATCCCTTTAAACAACAAGATTTTTCACAGAATAACATATACCCCCATGAAGGTATCGTACCTGTGGAACCTTGTAGAAACCTAAGAGATTAGTCATCTGGGCAGAGGTAGAAGAGCCAAGCCCACCAATTATGGCTACCAGTTTTCTGAGTCTGTCACAGTTGTAGTTGGGAGCAAAGCTCTGTGACTTGAAGAGGAGATCCAGAGTGGTCCGATAGGTCATCCTATCATCATAATAGCTATCATGAATATGAAACCCCAGAGTGACATTAGGCAAGATCTGCGCGTTTTGGTTGATTTCATGAACCGCAAAGACCAAGGCAAGGGCGTGCTGGTAGAATTTTGTCATCATGCTGGAAATGTATTCAGGTGAAATTTTTACAAAGTATAAACATTTCTATCCTAATATTTTAATTTCTGTGTAATTTTTGTTATGAGGAATCCTATGAAAGACATGCATGTGCTTTCTCTCAATTCAACCCCCCTGCTTCATTCAATGGCATGAACATCAGCCCCACAAGGGTTAGCATGTGGTAGTGGTAGGAAGAAGCTCCACATATCTAGGCTCTTGGCCCATTTATGTTGAAGCAGAATCACTTTGTTTGTATTTTACATTGAACTGTACACCCTGATAGCAGTATCTTACAAATTCATATATTTTTTAAAAAACTTCAAAGTATAGGGGAGAGGTAGTTAGGAAAGTTCCACTTTACTTCTTTGGGAAGAAAACTGAAAGTATTATGTCCTCCCTCAGTGATGTTTTCAGCTAAAAGATGGTTACTCCAGAAGGCTACTCCAGAAACTGGGGAAATCTTCAGTTTCCTGTTCATTCTTACCTATTAGTTCTAAATGTTCTCTTGGCAATAATTTATTTTCAAGTCTGTAGTTTGGACCAAGTTTAGTCATTCTTAGAGCAGACTTATAATCAATCAACCAAAATGATCAAGGTACAGGAGTAGTTCTCTTATTAAGAAAGGGTTACTATGTTAGGTTATTCAAATAAGATGAAAGATTATTAAAAGAATATTCCATAGAGGTCTGCAAAATTGCTCATTAATAAGGTCATTTACAGGGGAGTTATCCAATTGTTGCAGAATCAGATCCCAGAGGCACTAAATGACATTGAACAATGGGAAAATCAGAAGCAGAGATTTCTTCACACACCAGAGAGTTAGGAGATTATCATACAAGTCAAAAGTGGCATTACAACAACTCCAGAAGATCACAAAAGGGCTCCCTTACCACCGTGCCATCTCCTATGGTTATGCATTCATTCTGCTCCCATTCCACGGCCAATTTTTTATTGACAGGGAGAAGCTGGCAATAGATCTCCCACTCTATTTCTGTCACAGATTTCCATGTGTGCGAGAATGTGCTCTATGTTGCTGGTGAGATCCCAGCATCAATGGGCAGTCCCTGCCAGAACACGTCCCGGGAAGACTGGGACATTCAAGTAAAAGACAAACTTTTTGTGACCCTCCCCTGATTGCTTGTACATTTTAAAGTGTGTTTTTTTGCTTGGTGTTACTTTTAGTGTGTTATTTTTATTTTTGAATTTCCCATGCTCATGTCTTCTCACAAGAATCTTTGAGATATCACTCCCCCTGATGATGGGAGAGGAGGTAAGTGCAGTGAGAAGAATTATTGTTCCAGGACAGGGTGGGGCAGGGGCGGGACAACTTTTTTATTTTCTGTCTGATAATCTCCTCGGACTATAGAACTGGCTACCACAGGTTAGGCTCATAGCTTCCATCTCAAAACAGCTGAGATTGATTAAAAAAATCATAATAGTCATGATCCTCATATATCACCCCTAATAGAAGGGGAAATGTGTAGCTGAATACCAGCTGCTAGGTTATGCTCTTGTGAACTTACTATAGGCTTGTGGTCAATCAGTGCAAGAACAGAATACTGGACAAGATATGTAGCTCATTTGATCCAACATTACATTCATTTGAGGTTCAAGGTAGTCATAACTTTGTTGCGTATATTATAAATATGACGTAACATTTGGTCCTATGTATTGCTATTTTCTTGTTATTAACATGAAAAATGCTAAATATCATTCCCCTAACACTTCTGCATGTTTACAAGCAATATTGATTTTGGACACATTTCCAAAAATCCCACAACTCACTGGCTATCCCTCCACCCTAACATACTCTTTCACTTGTGTTATGCACTTTTAAAAAATCCTTGCAGAAATATTTAATTTTATTGTGCATTCATGAACCTTTGAGACGATCTAGTTGTTATTGTTTGGAGGTTTTTAATGCCATGGATTTAGGAGTTCACCCCAATTTCCATATGCTTTGTGTAACTGAATCATTAACAGTACTTACAAAGTACATTTATTCATTTCTAATGGCTGTATTGCAAGGATATAAGACAGATGTGCCTACACAGAGGGGCATGATCTATTTTTTTTTAATGCAAACTTTCTTTAAGCTCTGGTCTGATTGCAAAATAGAAAGAGCTTTTTGAGGACAAGAAAGATTGTATTTATTGAAGAGATGGCAACATTAGTACTATGCCTAAGACAAGGTGATTGGGGTAAGCCACATTTTTAAATAGAGCAACCTACCATGCATGGGAGAAATTCATTATGAATTCACTGCATTCAGAAAAGATCATTAGGAAAAATACGAGTCTCTTACTTTGGAATATCAAACAGCTCTAGAGAAGGGTTTTTTCTGAATGAGACTTCATAGAAAGTGTACATAAGCTGAGAAGTGATGCCACCAATAAGGAGTTCACCTGGCTGGTACCACTCCTGTGGAACAGGGAAGATATCAAATGCAGGACACTTCAGAGCATTCTCCTTGTGAATCAAGGGAAGGAGCAGAAACAAGAACAACAGTAACCACAGCATCCTACTGGGAAACCTTCTCTCTACACGCAGTCTCTTCTGTGTCTATCCATGGGAACAGCCAGAATCAAATAGACAGGTTACTGTCTGCCTGCATTAATACCCCTTGCAAGAGAAATGCATTAGTCTTACATGGCATCTCTGGGAATACAGTTGAAGCTTTGAAGGTTAGTTGGGTTTCCAAGACTCCAATTACACATCTGTCAAGAAGACTTCAAAGTGGCAAAATGTTAGATATGTAACTGACAGAGCCATACTTGCTCCCCCTCCCCATTCTTTATGGAAGACGGGTTTATTTATAGCCACCTCCAGCATTAGTTATTGACTTTGGAAATCCTGTAGGGGTTGGGCCAGATAGACAAATCCTAGTGATTTCAGAAATGCCTTAGGGAAATTATGTCATTGATGTTGTCTTGATGGGCTTTACTGGAAGCCAAACACATTGGATCTCCTTTTACCAGATGTGACCATGATTCCCCTCTGCACAATAAGCAGCAGATGCTTAATAGATGCCCAAAGTGAGGAACCACCAAGAAGAAGTTTAGCGTCAGCTTGGCTGAAATCAGAAAACAGCACTAAATTTGGTAAGAAGGCTTGACTCCCAGGGAATGGAAGTGGAATACTCTGTAGAAAATGAAACTGTTGTTTAACATTCTGTAGAATAGGTAAAAGGATAGTGGAATTTTGACAGCTAAACATATGGGGAGCGGGGAACTATAGCCTACCGCATAATGGTGAGAAATTTTAAGAACCAGAATCAGAATTGTAAGAGCTGGAAGGAGCTGTAAAAGGCCATCTAGACGTGCCAATGCAGGAATCTGTTGGAAGAGGAATGCTGAAATAAGAATTCTGCAGCACAAATCAGAAGACTAAAAGGCCTTGGCTGATAGCCCTCGACAAAGGCTAAGGGAGACAGAGCATAATATTTCTACCTTGGGAAAAGTTGTGTATAATGAGGCGGGGAATTATAAAAGAGAAGGTTGAAGTCCTGCCATTGGGCTAAAAGTATTCATGGACAAAAAACAAAGAGACAAACAAAATGATAAGGAACAACCCCCCCCCCGCCAAAACCAAGCAAACAAACAAAACAAGACTAAAAGTTTTCAGAGAATTCAGACTCTGTCTAGTTGAAAAAACAAAGGTTCTCCCAACTTAGTTTTTTGTGTGATAGCTACCATGTAGGCATCAGAAAAGCCCAGGCAGAAAGTCAAACCAAGAGTGAGCCAAAATGGGAGGAACTGAATCTAGGGCATGACTGGGGGACGGAACAGATAAACAGATGCTTTGAAAGCTATCAGTGACAGACCAGTTATAGCCCTTATTGGTTGCTCACTCAGTCAACCAAGCCTAAACAGCATGGCTGTATTTAACCCCCCTTCCATAAGAGTGAGAAGTTATTTATAAGTCAGTGATAGCTAGTGGAACAGATAGAATTGACTATACAGTTGTCCCTTCATATTTGCTGGGGTTTGGTTCCAGGACTCCCTGTGGATACCAAAATCTGTGAATACTCAAGTCCCATTATATGCATTAATGTCACAGCAAAATGGTGCCCCTTATGTAAGATGGCAAAATCAAAATTTGCTTTTTAGATTATTATTTTTTAAAGAATATTTTCAAGCCATGAGTGTTTAAATCCGTGAATACCAAATTTGTGGATCCGGAGGGATGTGTGGATGTGTACTTACTAATAAGATGGACTTTTACAGCAAATTAAAAACACCCAAAAGTCCCAGATGTTGTCCCTGTTCTTTCTGATTGTATTTTGGCAATAGAGGCTCTTTTTGGTTATCCCAGAATATTTTCTGGAAGCTCCAGTTCATTCAGACACTTTTTATACCAGCACCCCAGATCAGTTTATATAAACCCAATATAAAATCAGAAAGAACAAGAAGAACACCTGGGACTTTTCAATCAGTCTGGATGTGCCCTAAGTTGAAAAATATCTGAAGAGTATTGAAAAATGTAATTGATAAGAAACCAAATTTCTTATATGCTCTGTACTGGGCAGGGACCTATGTGATGGAGTGATTTGATCATTGGACTACAACTCTGAGACCAGGGTTTGAATCCTCGCTTGACCATAGAAGACCGCTGGGTGACCTTGAGGAAGACATATTCTTTTAGATTTGGAGGAAGGCAAAAGAAAACTGCTTTGGCACATATATTGCAAGGAAACCCCATGATAGGTTTGCCTTGAGTCACCAAATGTTGGAAATGACTTGAGGCAAACCACCAGCTCAACAACATGTGCTGGAGTAAAATGTATGTGATGACTGCATGAGATGTGCTAATGCCCTCAAAAGATGATATGTTCCATGTGATGTTCAGATGTTGGCTGATCTTCCTCATCACCTGGGGTGGGGAAAATATGATGGTAATTCCCACTACACTCCCAGGGATCATTTTGGGGCATTTTGGATCAAAAACAATTTTAGGAGGAATGCAGTCTTTTGACCCAGGGTGCATAAAAACAGCCATGGGGCTATATGCAGCCAGTGGACTGCACCCTGCCCACCCTTCGCCTAGACTATGTAATGTTTATGAAAGGTCGTCTAAGAATGATTTAGTGCTGGCTTCCCCGCGAACATGCACTATGCTATGGGTGAGAGGCGCCCCCCTTCCGGCCGTGCTCTGCTTTCGAGATGGACGGCTCTCCGCACTGGGCCGGGAGGGCTGACTTTCAATAGATTGCAGCGAGGGAGCTTCTCTGCTACGTACAAAACCCTGACCCAGAATCAGGTCGTCTATGAAAGAACATTTGTAGAATATTCAAGAACATTCAAAGAGCCTAGATTGTCAATGTCTTTGTGATATGATGATAATCTACTAGGAACTTGGAACCGTATAAGCTAAATAATTTTCAGCTTCAGAAATATACAAAAGAAATTAAGCAACCTATTCATTCCCCTGTGATATACATTTCCAAGAATACCAACAAGGGATTCTTAAGGGGGAATATTGATCTTGATCTGCCTGCTAGATTATACTATTACTGTTACTGTTTTGATACTAGATGATACTGTTTACTAAATCGGGAGCTCCAGGGACCAAAACATTAAGGAACTACAGTATAGGCAGATCTACAATGGCACACATAAACCAAAGAAATGTCAGTCTCTCACAAGAACAGGTGCCTAGGTGATCTGCTTCAGCTACACTCCCATGTCAGCTGGCAATAAATTCTCAACACTTAAGGCAATCCTTTACCTATTCCCAACAATTCACTTCAGCTACTCATTTTGCTTGACTCAGAACTGAATTGATTGTTCTTCTTCTTCATCCTGATGATGAAGTTAGCTCTGGGTGCTGCATAACTTTTTCACTGGCTGTAGTGCAGGGCAGGCTGTGGGTAAGAGGAGGGGCTGAGAGCTAAAATAGGTGGAGAGTGAGCACAGGGAATTTAGAGAGTCAGGAAAGAGAGACAAGGGAAAGAGGAAAGGGTGAGATGACTTGGAGGGAGGCAATGACACTAAGAATGGGGAGATGGAGAGAAAGGTCTTGCAGGTACAAGGGGTGGGGGAACTCCTAAAAGCAGACAGTGGTAGCAGGGGACAGACACATGGGAAAGAACTGAGAAGAGGCTCCAGTGATGTAAAGGGTCTGTGGGAAAGCTTCTGTAAATGAATTACCTGGCCAGAGGCCCCAAGGAATCAGAAACCTCTGCCCTGAAGTGCTTTAGTCATAGTACATGGAAGCCTGCCTATGTATCGTAATATACCAAACAACACTGCAAAGACAAAGGAAGACTTTATTGGATATGGATTGGGTGGAGGGTGTTGCCAACTCTGGGGTGAAGTTCCAAAAATAACCTTTTCAGGCCATATTTACATGACTCCTACAGTAATGGTGTCTACTCCTTGGCAAAATACACATTTCACAGTTGAATTTCAAATATATTGAGAAATTAGATTTTTTTCCCCTGAGTACAGCATATAAGATGACCCCCAAATTTTTAAGTTAAAATATAGAGTTTGCCCCTCCCCGTCCAGCCAGCCACCCAGCTGCAAAGCCTGCCCCCCAGCAGCCAGCCAGCTCAGTGGCTGTAGATGATGGAATAGTCTGTGAAATTAAAGGACTGAGAACAGCTAAAAAAGCATGGGATACTTTAAAAAATCTCTTTGGTGTTCAATCTTTGGAAAGTAAGGTTGCATTAATAATGAAGTTGGTTAATATGAAGCTATCAAAGCCCAAATTTTTGAATGAGCACATTAATGATTTTAGAGCCACACTGTCAGACTTGCAAACTCCTGGAGAGAAAATCCCCAAAGCTATGCAAATGGCAATCTTCCTGGCAAGTTTACCAAAATACAAACCCATAATAAATACCATGCAATTAAAGAATGATTTAACTCTGCCAGAAGCTTTTATCCAGATAAGAGAATTTCACCATAGACAAAACTTGAAGCAAAATGATAAGTTTGAATCCAGAAATTCTAATTGTAGGACTTTTTCGGACAACTAAAATGCAGCGCAAGCAGCCTCACCACGTTGCGAGGCTGCAGCGCTGCAGGGCGTCCCTTTCGGATGACGCCCGTCCCTGCCGGTACTGTTGCGGTACCGCAGGGACATTTGAGTGGAATATTTTGCCGTTGATCATGAGTAAAAATCGACAAAATATTCCACTCAAATGTCCCTGGGGTACCGCAACAGTACCGGCAGGGACGGGCATCATCCGAAAGGGACGCCCTAGAATCATAGAATCATAGAATCATAGAATTGCAGAGTTGGAAGAGACCACGAGGGCCATCCAGTCCAACCCCCTGCCATGCAGGAAATCACAATCAAAGCATCCCGGACAGATGGCCATCCAGCCTCTGTTTAAAGACCTCCAAGGAAGGAGACCCCACCACGCTCCGAGGTAGTGTGTTCCACTGCCGAACAGCTCTTACTGTCAGAAAGGTCCTCCTAATGTTGAGGTGGAATCTCTGCAGGGCTGCAGCCCTGTAGCGCTGCAGCCTCGCAACGTGGCAAGGCTGCTTGCGCTGCATTTTAGTTGTCCGAAAAAGTCCTTAGGCTAACTTGTGCTGAAAAGAAACATAGTTTTGACTGCTTTTCGTCTCTCCTGAGCTAAATGGAGGTCAATTTACTACTTCAAAGACAAGGCAGTCATTCTCACAGCAGGGGAAAAGATCTGCTGCGCGTATAAGATGACACCCCCCCCCCCGCTTTTGAGGAGATTTTCAAGTGTTAAAAAGCAATCTTATACGGAGGAACATACGATATCTCTGTCTGGTTCAATATTCTGAACATCCTTTGCTGCATCTTACAACAGGACATTTTTACTCATAAAGTTCTGTCCAATACACCTCATGTTGGTCTTAGGAAATTATTGTGGCAACAATTTTCAGTGAAGCAAGGTCTGTCTGTTACAGATTCGTAGTGACCTAGAATGATGGGAAGTCGAAGGCTTTCACGGCTGGCATCGACAGGTTTTCCATCATTTTTTTCCAGGGTGTGAGGCTGTGTTCTGTAAGAGTTTTTTTCTTTCTGATGTTTTGCCTGCATCCATGGCTGGCATCTTCAGAGGAATCTCTGAAGATGCCAGCCACAGATTCAGGAAAAACATCAGAAAGAAAGAAACTCTTCCAGAACATGTCTTCACAGCCCAGGGGAAAAAAACACCATGGAAAACCTAGAATTGTGGCTTTGGAATTGACCTCATGGGCCATTAAGTCCAACCCCCTGCTCAGTACAGAATCTCTAGCTAAAGGATCCTCATCAGGTAGTTGTCTGGCCTCTTTTTGAAGATGTCCAGAGAAGCAGACCCCACCACTTCTCTAGGCCATTGATTTCATTGCCGAACCTAGGTTAGGGGAAAACTAGACACTAACTCTCTGCCTGACTTTGCAGGCTAAGTTTTTAAAAATGGGATATTGACCAGAGTAGCTCCAGAAAAGGGGAGAGGACAAATCAGGTCTAGGCTAAGATGATTTTGAAGCACAATCATTTTTTTAAAAAAAAAGATGGAGAAAGATAGTAGCAGAAACCCAAAAGAGAAGTCAACATTCAATGCAAGCTTTTTCTCAAGGTAAAAGAGGAGGGAAACTGCATGGGTGCTAAAACTCTACTCATCAATCTATAGGGACTAGAGGAGTCTAGCTAAGCTTAAGGGACTACAGAGACACATGGATTTTCTTGTTCTCTGATGTGAAGGAGAGTCCAGTTAACCTGGGTGTCTGAAGATTAAAGCAGCAGCACATTCAAATGAGAAGGCAGGGAAGCAATATCTGGAAGACAAGGATCAAAATGAAGGAGAACCATTGGACAAAGACTGTCTGACACACACTATCTGGCCTATATATAGCCCTTTCCTAACTTAGGGACTTTCACCTGGCAGGAGGGGTCACCTCTGGGTGGGGCAAAACATGACCATAATGTTATTCTATGGAGAGTTCAAAGGCTCCATGTACTTAAAGTGATGATTTTGCAAAGACTTTTGGTCTGTGTGCAGAGGGCAGATGTCAATGTGACCTCTGTCTTTCACCCTCTGGGAACTAGTAATGACTCCTAGATGGTTGTGGGAGATGAACCATTGTATAAATCCATTGTTGTGAAGTTGCACAAATGTGAGAAATCCAATTAAGTATAGACATTTACCATTTTCCAAATCCGAATAGGATTGGGGGTGGGGAGTATCAGTCTGAGCCAGGTTGGTACTGTTTCTATTCAGTGGAGGGAAACAAGACAGTTAAGCTCTGATTGCTCTCCTGAAATGCATCAATGAGACTATTTCCTTGTCAGCAAGAGGGAGAGAAACTCTAGTTTGAACTTTAAACTGAAGCCTGACTTCTCCAAGATGTACATGGATGCAGGCTTTGCACTGCTCTTCCCTTCCAGCCAGCATGCCTCTTACAGTGTGTACAGACTCTGACAAGAAGGAGTTCCCTGTCTAACACAACAAAGTATATTTGCAATTCATATTTATCAGGCATAACTTGTAACATCACTGTGACAATCCTTGATGGGTTTAAAGAGTGTAATCATATCACACCTCAGTCTTCTCTTCAAAGCTGAAAAAGCCAGGATTCTTCAACATTTCCTCACATGATTTGTTCTCCATTCCTCTTATCATCCTTGTTGCTCATCTTTGAACCTGCTCCAACTTGTCTATATCCTTTGAAAAATGAGGTGCCCAGAACTGAATGGAATTCTCCAAGGTGGCTGCTGGGCTTAGATGGGTGGCCAATTTGCAGCCCAGCTGGTTCTCGGAGACCTGGTGGTCTTCCCCAGCCACACGTGGCCATGTGGTGGCTGGAATGGGGGCCGCCATGTTGTCATCTTCTTCCCAGGCTGCTTTGTGGGCCAGGAAGAGGGCACAAAATGGCGGACCAATCAGGGCAGACCTCCCATGCCCCAATTGGCTGGCATGGCCCAGAGGGCAGGTCTTCTGGCTGGTGCGACCAGATGGCACCACCCCTGTGCAACGTTTTGCGATGACCACTTTACGGCCATCACTTTACAGTGCCAGGGCTGGTTTATAAGCCAGTCCCAGTGGTGTAGACTTCAGTGGCTTGCACAGGGCTGAAGACCCTCCCTTGCTTCCAGGATCATGGGGGCTTTGGTGAGCAGGTATTGTCTTAATTTATTGTGTTCCTCTATCTGTCACAAGTTGAGGAGAGCAGCTGGCATGGGTCCTGATTCAGAAAAATTGATCAGTGAGAAAGGTCTCTGTAAAGGTCAAGTTCATGGCCAAGTTCAAGGTTAAATTCAAGTTCCCAGAGACCTTCCCCCTTTTAATCTTGCTTGTTTCACAGGGGAGGGGAGGGTAGTCAGGCAGGCGCCTGACCAGGACCCCTACCCTCCATGCTGAGTGGTGTTGGTAGCACCCAGCAGGGCCATTAACCAACAGTGTGTTGGTTGAAGAAGGGATCCAGACCTATGTAATGTATGCCTACCATTTCAGCCATTATCAAAGTTGTGGCCTTTTATTGCCATATATACTCTACCTCATATATACTCTACCCTCATACTTATGCCTATATCATGTACTGTATGTTTATCCTTATTACTCATCTGAATATATTTTGTGAAGATAAACTGTGTCAGTGTCTTGTGTTATATGGGTGAGGTAGCAGTCTGGCTTGGGCCCTCAAATGAGGCCTGACCAGCACAGAGATTCCACCTCAACATTAGGAGGAACTTTCTGACAGTAAGAGCTGTTAGGCAGTGGAACGCACTCCCTCAGAGAGTGGTGGGGTCTCCTTCCTTGGAGGTCGTTAAACAGAGGCTGGATGGCCATCTGTCAGGGATGCTTTGATTGTGATTCCTGTGTGGCAGAATGGGGTTGCACTGGACTTGTTTATCTTGGATTGGCCTTTTTAGTCATCAGCGTGCTTGCAGAAAGCGCGGGATGAGTCCTTCCTGAATTTTCGTTCGCGAAGAAAAGCTAGAGACATCTATATTAGGCAACATATTGAGTAAATAAATTTTCATGCTCTATTTTAAAATCTACCTTCAGAGTTTGTTACAGTTTTAAATCTTGAGTTAACTCTTGGGGGTCCATGGCAATAAATAAATAAATAAATAATAAAAAAATAAAAATAAAGGGGGCCCCTGGTAAAGAAAAGGTTAAGAGCCACTGACTTAAGGGATTCTTAAGGGGGAATATTGAACTTGATCTGCTTACAAGGTGATAGTGTTGTTTACTAAATTGAGAGTTCCAGTGACCAAAAGATAAACTCTAAGGAACTGTATCTAGATCCAGACTGACACACATAAATCAATCCCTCAGACAGACAGGTGTCTAGTTAATCAGCCTCAGTTACATTCCCATGTCAGGGGGCAATAAATTATTCACCGTTAAGGCAATCCTCTGTTTATTCCCAAGAATTCACTTCAGGTATATATTTTGCTTGACTCAGAACTGAAATGATCATTTTTCTTCATCCTGATGATGATGTTAGCTCTGGGTGCTGCATAAATTTTTCACTGGCTGATGTGCAGGGCAGGCCGCGCGTAAGAGAAGGGGCTAGGAGCTAGAACAGGTGGAGAATGAGCATAGGGGATTTAGAGATTCAGGAAGGAGAGGCAAGGGACAGAGGAAAGGGTGAGAGGACTACAGGGGGAATGACACTGAGAGTTGGGGAGATGGAGAGAAAGGTTGTGCAGGTACAAGGGGTAGAGGAACTCCTGAAAGCAGACAGTGGTAGCAGTGGACAGACACATGGGAAGGAACTGAGATGAGGCTCCAGTGATGTAAAGGGTCTATGGGAATGCTTCTGTAAATGAATTTTACTTGGCCAGAGGCCCAAAGGAATCAGAAACCTCTTCATGAAGTGGAGAGTGGATGCTGCTTCAGTCACGGTACATGCAAACCTGCCTGGGTATCATCATATTGATCATGATTTCCTGCGTGGCAGGGAGTTGGACTGGATGGCCCTCATGGTCTCTTCCAACTCTACAATTCTATGATTCTATATACTAATCAGTGCTGCAAAGTCACAGAGACTTTATTGGATACTAGCTGGACCCAGCATAAAATATGCCAATAACCCCCCCCCCAATTCCTGTTAGACCTCGTGATAACCCTGTAAGGTAGGCCTGTGGATTTAAATTCCTCCTCCCCCTTCTCAGCGTTCCACACTTTTCCTGGAATTGTTGAGGGAGACTCGCTCTGTTGCCCTGCCACTACTACCGCTGCCAGTTGACTGCCTGGGTGCTATCGCAGCAGGAATAGAAATGATATTACTGTGAAGACTTAAATCATAAGTGGGAATTGTGCAGCCCTAAGACACTGGTGACCTGGAAAGACCTTAGTAACTATAGCCTACACTGGAGCACATTGCTTTATTCATTTATTTATTTATTTCTACCCCGCTCTTCAGCCTCAAGGCTCTCAGAGCAGCTTACAGATTGTTTTAAGCAATAGCTATTTACACATCTACACTGCATTAAGCCGTTTCCAATGTGTGTTAGCTAATTGCCTCCCACAAGCTGGGTACTCATTTTACCAACTTTGGTGGTTCCCAGTATGCAGATTGGCCATGAGTGGCAGGGGTGGATTGTGAGGTGTATAGGGAATGTGGATGTGGGTGGTGATTGGCTGAGGGAGTGATAGGAAGGATCCTAAGTGGCCAATCAGCACACTGAAAGAGGTAACATACTCAAACCCATTTTATATACCCAAGAGGCAACATCTCTACATACCTAAGCCCATTGTGCATACCCAAGAGATAAATAGATAGATAGATAGATGTATAGATAGATAGATAGATGGATAGATAGATGGATTGGGTGGAGAATGCTGCCAACTCATGGTGTGGAGTCGCAAAATCACTTATATTGACACGACTCCTACAGTAATGGCAACAAATACTGGGCAAAACACACTTCTTTTCCGAGTTAAATTTGAAATAAATTGAAAAAATTGAATTTACATTTCCCCCCTGAGAATATGTCCACCTTGATATTCTGAACAACATTTGAGTGCTGAATCTTACAAGAAGACATTTTTTCTCATAAAGTTCTAACCAATATAATTCTGTCTGGGTCTTACAAAATACCTAGGGTAACAATTTTTGGTGAAGCAAGGCCTACCTGTAATAGAACCCTAGAATCATAGAGTTGTAAGTCACCACATGGGCCATTCAATCCAACCACCTGCTCAGTATAGAATCTTCCGCTAAAGCATCCCTGGCAGGAAGTTGTCCAGCCTCTTTTTGAAGACATCCAGCAAACTGTTTAGGTGACCAAAAAAAAAAAAAAAAAAAAATCCACAAAGAATGCAGGCAGAATACCTTTTGCTCAAATGAGCTCCTGCCAGGATTCATCATATTGGGAAGGGGGGGGGGATGAAAACTCCAAATAGATCGTGATAACAGCATTTGCTCTTTCTTGTGATATTTTTTAAAAATTATGCAAAAATGGTGGAATTGCTCAAAAATGAAAGGATTCTGGTTAAAACTTCATGCCCATATCAACAATATCTTTCAGATACAATTGGACTTTGTTCCGGAACTATATTTACTAAACATAATTAAAGGCTTGAATAAGACTGAAGAAGGAAAATATTGGAAGAATATTTTGTATATTATCACATCAGCCAGGATGATCATTGCAAAAAAAATTGAAGATAAAGGAAGAGTCAACTATTGAGGAGTGGAGGGATAAGTTGTTAGATTTAATTGAGATGGATGATCTAACAAATAGATTGTGACAGTCTAAAAGTACCAAAACTGAAAGAAGTTGGAAACCAGTATTAGATTTTTTGGGAAATTCTGGAGATCCATATAAGAACTTAATCGAAACTCTTATCTAATAGAAATGAAAACACCCCAATCTTATGATCAAAGATGACCAACCCACACATTCAGAAGATATCTAATGTGGAATTAATGCTGCTTTGTAGTGTTTGTGGCATAAAGCGATATAAATCTACATAAATACTACAGCTTAGAAGCATATAAAATATAAAAATTAAAGTTAAATTATACACTCATAACACTCCAACACTCATAAATGGGAAAAATGATAATATAGCTAGTGAAGAACCATGAAGTAATTGGAGATTGAGAGAGGCTACAAAGAACATTTAGGAAAAGTAACATCTCAACTGAAGGAATTCACAAAGGAAGTATATAGGAACATACTTACATTTTAATACTTTATTATTAAAATAAGAAACAGATAATTTGGTGTATTAGTAACTCATGGATAAATGGAAAATGGAAAACAGGTGATTTATTTCGTATTCACAAATCGGGTGAATAATACACTTATAATGTACAAATGTCGAGTATATGGTTATGTATTTTTAAATCGTATCGTTTTGATGATGGAAACTTAATTAAAAAATTATGCAAAAATGGACATAATTACACATCTGAATAACTAATTCAAAAGGGGCATGGGAAAGGACTCAAACATGATTGGTCGGACCTCGATGGGGTGGGGTTGCAAAGGAGGAAGCAGCTGGAGCCACCATTTTGTTTTTGTTTTTGCTTTTTTGCAGGGTGAATGATCATGTGCACAATTGTTCAAGCAGCAGAGGACCAAAAAAAGGTTTTTTTAAAGTGGAAAATCACTCTTCTGCAACTGTCATTTAGGAACAAAAAAGGGGGGGGGATGGAGGGAGGTTTTCAGCAGGAATAAACTCACGGCAACCATCATTTTGGGGAGCATGCTCCATGTAAACGGCAAACTCAGCTGATTTTCCCTTCTAGCAATCTTGCAAATGAGTTGTTGGCACAAATGAACACTGCAGTGATAGGGAGGTAAGGTGCTATTTTTCGCTATTAATTCTCCCATCTAGCTAAGCCCCCAGAGAAGGAGAACCCATCACCTCTCTGGGAAGTGGGTTCTATTGCCTAACTGTTCTTATAGTCAAGAGGATCCTTCTAATGCTCAATCAAAATCTCCCCTCCTGTAACTTGAAACCATTAGACCTAATCCTACCTTCTGGGAGAGCAGATAACAAACCTGCTCCCTCCTCTCTGTGCCAGCCTTTGAGGTAATTAAAGAGTGCAATCATGTCACCCCCAGTCTTCTCTTCACCAAGTTAAACAAGCCCAGCTCCTTCGACCTTTCATCATATGTTCTGTTCCCCATGCCTCTTATCATCATTATTGCCCTTCTCTGAACCCACCCCAACTTGTCTGTATCCTTCATCTTTTTTTGCTGCAGTATTGCATCGCTGGCTCATTGCCCAAATGCCGGTGAAGTCCATCTTGGCTCTGAATGCTTCACTTGTGACTTTAATTAGTTATCAAATATTGGAAGGAAAGCAAAACTTCTTTCATACTCTGAAGCTTTACTTAAAGGAGAAGAAAGAGCCATCACCATTTGAATACTTTTTCTTCAACCTGATGACCCCAGGAGATAATGAAAAACAGCTCCACTTATTTCCGTTCAAGGTGACTATAGTAAGTGGAGATGATGGGTAGCCTTGGTTGGTTGCCAAAGTGCACTAGACTTCTCTCTTTTATAAAGAAGCAGATTAACATAACTATCTTTCTGGATATTCGTACTGAACATCACATCTCCTGTTCCTGTATTTACCATCAAATCATTAGACAATCCAAGCCAGTGCACCTGAAGGAGAGAGCTGGAGAGTGTGGTGTGGGTGAGGGTTGGAGAAGTCTCTCTCTCTCTCTCTCTCTGGCTTTTCTTCGCAAACGAAGATTCAGGAAGGACTCATCCCACGCTTTCTGCAAGCGCGCTGATGACTAAAAAGGCCAATCCGAGATAAACAAGTCCGGTTGCAAAAAGCACAGCAGAAGGTCTCCTTGGGTGATGTTTTTGGGTGGTGATTCTTTCTGCGTTGTCATTTCTCTTCAAGACTTGTTCGGTGTGAGTTCTCAAATAAGGCTGCAGCATTGTGGATAGTGCGTCTCCATGCCTCCCGATGTGAGGCCAGGGCGGACCACTGTTGGTGATCAATTTGGCCAAGCCTGAGATGTTGTTTCAGGGAGTCTTTGTATCGCTTTTTTGGAGCGCCCTTCTTACGCTGACCCATGGCGAGTTCACCGTAGAGTAGTATTTTGGGGAGGCGATGGTCCTCCATCCTAGAAATGTGCCCTGCCCAGCGCAGCTGTGTTCTCAATATCATGGCCTCAATGCTGGTGATCCCTGCTTGCTCAAGGAGAAATGATAACCATATCAAGTTACATCCTCAGCTAGGGGTTTGTGCTGCTGAGGATGATAGGGGTTTGACTCTAACACTCATGCAGAACTAGGTCTCTTATTTGGGGGGGGGGAATGAATGTCAAACATGGGACAGGATATAAAGGGAATGAATGAATGAATGAAGATTTACAGCAATAGAGGAAGCTTTACAATAATAATGTCTAACAAATGTCTTTAATTAGTGGTATAGTAAATTATTTGGTCTTTAGTTTTAAACTGCTGAATGATATACAACTGGGTAGCCCAATAATATTTTTTTTAATTCCTTCTCCTTATGAGTTGATCCTTTTTATTCAGTTCTGGCCTGAGAAGAAGGATGTAGCATTTAGGGGAAAATATTCCACCCAGTAACCCAGCACTGGAAGACAAGATGGAAAAGATCTCCACGGCCACCATGTCTTTGCCTCTTGAGCTGAGGTAGGTGGGAACAAAGACGATCCACACACTGCAAAAGCCCAACATGCTGAAGGTGATGAACTTGGCTTCATTAAAACTGCCAGGTAATTTCCGGGCAAGGAATGCCACAACAAAGCTGGTGAGGGACAGGAGGCCCATGTAGCTCAGCATAAAGTAAAACATTATGACTGACCCTTCATTACATTGCAGAATCATTTTTTCTAGAAAAGAGTGCCTGTCTACATCAAGAAAGGGGGGAGAGGTTGCCAACCATGCAATACAAATACTTGCTTGGAAAAGAGAACAACAAACCACGATGGAATGGTCCAATCTTTTCCCTACCCATTTCTTCATTCTTGATCCTGGCTTTGTAGCTTGGAATGCTAGAGAAACAATGGTAGTTTTTGCCAGAACACAAGAAACAGCCACCGAGAAAGTGAAACCAAAAATTGATTGTCGTAGTAGGCAAGTGACTTCCTGTGGTTGACCAAGGAATAGGAAAGAAGAGAGGAAGCAGAGTAGGAGGGAGATGAGAAGAAGGTAGGTGAGATTTCGGTTGTTGGCTTTGACTATTGGGGTATCTCTGTGCTTGATAAATAATCCTAGCACCAACACTGTGATGAGGGCAAACGAAAGAGCAATTGCAGTTAAACTGATCCCTAAGGGATCTTCATAAGACAAGAAAGTTATCTTTTTGGGGATGCATGTGTTTCTGTTGTTGTTTGGATATTGATCTTCTGGGCATCTGAAACAGTCATCCATATCTGAAAAAAAGAGGAAGAGAGTACATTTTATTACCGGTCTCTCTCTCTCTCTGGCTTTTCTTCGCAAATGAAGATTCAGGAAGGATTCATCCCATGCTTTCTGCATGCGTGCTGATGACTACAAAGGCCAAGCCGAGATAAACAAGTCCGGTTGCAGAAAGCACAGCAGAAGGGCTCCATGGGTGATGTTTTCAGGTTGTGATTCTTTCTGCATTGTCTTTTCTTTTCAAGACTTGTTCATAGTTTTAAGTAATTTTATTACCTATTCATATCTTAATTATGGATCACTCTTGCAATACCATTTAGTACTAACATTCAATATTGACTCCAATCATATAAAGCATTCCTACCTTTTGGGAACTTTCAGTCAAAATTGACCCAAGCAGCTGAGAAGCAATGTATGAAAATTCTATCACAGCTAACCAGCCCAGAAAGATACTATGATTAATAGTACTGAATGCCACAGAAGTTCGGCAGAACCAACAGGAATGCAGTCTCACTGTCAATTTGTTGGTGTACATCATTCACCAAAGTGACCAAAGATGTTTCTGTTCCATAATCAGACCTGAGCCTAGATTAGAATGGATCCAGGAGATCCATTTCATCTGAGAAAGCCATGGAGTTCTGTTGCTATTAGTTGTTCTAAGATCTAATTTGAAAAGGGACATTACAAACTAGACAATCACGATCTACATTTGTGGCTTTCAGTGGCATTTCTTTAGCAGACCATTTGATGACCCTACTGGCATTATTTTCCAGGTTTTAAGGGCAATGGAGGTGCCAGATTTCATTTCTACTCTCCCAGATATTAGGACCTGTTCAAATAGTTTCTTTTTTTTTTACATTATAGTTTTTATTTCCGCTTATCTGTTTCAATTACCATATTTACAATATTTATGTCTTCTAGTACATTCAATTTTACAGTCCATATCATAGTCTAAATCATCCATATCTCAGTTCCAAATCATACTACAAATCATTTATCCTCTAACTCTCTTTCACTCTTTAACATAAAATACCCACTTCTGCTTCCTCTACAGTCTACACTCATACCTCTCATATATTCAGTCTTCCATCCCTCTTTAGTTACTTCCTGTTGAGGCCACCATTGTTGATTCTATTCCAATCCTTAGCTTATTTGCCTTAATCTTATATAGTCTATTTATTACAATGATTTATATAACTATGTTATACCATTATTAGGTAAACCAAACTCACTTCCTGCTTTCTTTTCTACACAAGAAACCCCGTTTTTATCCAACTTCCCCATGTTACACTCAGGTATTCCTTAGTCTCATTCCATTCAGATTCAAATTCTTTAACATTCTTGTCTCTAATCATAGCTGTTAATTTATCCATATAAATCATTTCAACCACTTTGACTGTCCTCTCCTCCCACGTAGGGATACTCTCCAATTTCCAATGTTTAGCATAAACAATTCTAGCAGCCAAGATTAAGTTAAATAAAATTCTCTCCTTTCCTTTATCCATGATATCGTTGAAAATACTTAACAAATATTTAACAGGATACATTTGAGAGTGAACTTTAAGAATTTTCTCTATTGATGAGTGGATCATTTTCCAAAATTTTTAGGCTTGGTTACATGACCACCAACAGTGATAAAATGTTCCTATTTCTTTTTTACATTTCCAACATTGATTACTAGAATTCTTATACATACATGATAATTTTTCAGGTGTCATGTACCACCTATGAAACATTTTCCAACAATTTTCTTTCAAATCTTGACTAGATGTCAATGTCATTGTCTGATTCCAAAATTTCTCCCATTGATCATACATTATCGGCTTCTTGATGTTCTGTGCCCATTTAATCATGGGATCTTTCACCACCTCATCCTCACACTCCCATTTTAACAGGATCTTATAGATCCTTGACAGAATCTTAGCATCATCTGATGTAATAACTTCTTCCAATTCTGATTTATTTTGTTTTACACCATAACTCTTCATATCTTGTTTTAATTTCTCGCGGACTGAATGAACAAGGGTCATTGGTTGATATTGCCAGTCAGTTTTCTTAATTAACATTTTAAGATGAAGAAACCATGCCCTCCATGCCCTACCTGTTGAATTAGAAATTTCCCCTTCTGGACATGGAATACAACCATAACAGCAAAATGGCTTCCCTTCCTTACTTTTCTTCTGACAACCTGGGTGACAACGCTCATTACATAGAGAAAGGGGAGGCACCTGTCCATAAATATGAGAGTAATTTCAGTGAGAGAATTTTAAAGATATATCTTTCCAGTAATTTTCTGCACATAAAGAAAATTACTATTT
The DNA here is from genome assembly GCA_030847615.1 of Gambelia wislizenii. Lineage (NCBI taxonomy): Eukaryota > Metazoa > Chordata > Lepidosauria > Squamata > Crotaphytidae > Gambelia > Gambelia wislizenii. The sequence continues at coordinate 7,341,712 of JAUMIR010000006.1, forward strand.
CACTATTGGGCACATAGAAACAATCATGACTGACTGGCAAATGGTGGTTTGTTTTTGTTTGTTTTTGATTTTTAAAATCTCAGTTCTTCACAATGATCCAATCATTAAGAAAAGCATGTCAGCCCTGGTTAGTACTTAGATACAAGGTGCCCTATGAACACCAGGTGCTGCAGGCTATATTTGAAAGGAAGAAATTGACAAAACCGCCTCTGGATATTCCTTGCTTAAGAAAACTCTATGAAATACATAATATCAATATCATAGGGGGGGCCCTAAGTCAACAGTGGAACTGAAGGCTCATATACAAGCATACACGTTTTAACAGGGAATGTTTTGTTTAAACATTGTGGAGCTGCATGTAACATTTCCATATGCTATATGACACTTTTTTTTATTTTAGAATGTCATCAGTGTCCATGATAGTGCTCAAGAAAACAAATTTCTGGTTCTGGAAAGTGCCACCAAGAAATCTGGGTCCTCCAGGTCCCATACCTGGCTAAATCCTGGATGCCACACCAAAATATTTTCATCAATGGTGAACTGTCCATCTTGAGGAGCACTGGGGTCCACCTTTCCAACTTTCCTTCTCTGAAAGGAATTATTTGGCAATGTCTCCAAATTAATAATATCAAATTTACCTCCTGTTTCCCTTCTCTGATTAAAGGATACTCTTTCCCCTGCAGAGTTGTTAAATGAAATAGTTTGAAGAAATGGATGGAGCTATTTAAAAGGAAGGGAAAAGAAGGGGACAAAAAGATGAGAGAAGAATGGAGAATATCATACTTCATTTCAGAAGATTCATCTTATTTTAGGACTCCTGTTTCTGAGCCAAAGTCAGTGCAAGTAAACAAAATCTAAAATTCTGTTTCATTATCTTTTTGATGGGGACAAAACTGAATGCAGGCACACACTATAATCTTGGTGGAAAATAATATAGTGGAGATAATACCTGCCAACCCTGCAGATTTTGCAGTTTGCCTCTATTACATCTCTTCTTTGAATGAGAAGTACATTCCTCTCTTCTGTAGGTTGACCTAGAAGATATAATAGCATGCAAAGCATGAGCCACACTGTGGACAGCATTATAGATACTGTAGCTGTGGCCGGTCATGCTCATTTCAAACTGAGGCTTAGGGATATCTTCTAGCATCTCATTCCCAGTACATTGTCCCATGACTTTTGTTAGCTCCCAAGGCTGTGGAAAGGAGCAATTAAAGGCTTGTTCCCAGAAGACATCAATAAATTTATCTCCTTTGTTCCAGTGAGGCCTTGTTGTCTTTAGGAATTCTCTGAATCCTGGAATCTCTTCTGAGTGGATTGTAAATGCAATGGCACCATGGAACACCTGAAGATCCCAACCTCTTAGAAGGCCGGTTAAAATGAAGTCAATCTGAGCTGTCATGATCCACACCTTCTTAAATAATGTATATTCATTCCCAAGAGCTACGATGACTCTTAAAGCTGCAATTGTCAAAGATTCTCCATAGATAATAAGTGCCTTAACTATTTCATTTGTTAAATGCACATAAATATCAAATGCCACATGTGTAAGTTGGTTGAGCTCACACAAACGTGCTATATATTGCATTCTCTTTGTGAAAGCTGAACAGATGCCATTCTTGGAAAGCAATGGTTCTAGACTCTGCAAGAAATGTTCTCCACTATTATTATCAGCAGCGAAAATCCCAACCCAGGTCCATCCAAAATACTGAAGCAAATGGATAATCCCTATGTTCTGATGGGATTCATTTGGAACCATGGAATAAAATGAAGAATCCTGTGTGTTATTAATTTCTTTAAGGTCAAATGAGCCATATATGAGCTAAAATAAAATGTACATATATAGTACAGATATGTTAATAGGAGTGTCTTAATAGGCATGCACTTATCTAGTCAACAACCATTTTGTGAGGAATAGTTGCAAGTGTGGTCACTAATAAAGTTAAGGAATATTCTGAGTGATGATTCTCATGTTTGGAAAAGATGAATAATTCCTGGAAGATCTCCCCTCCCCCAACAGCTTTTCCTGTTCATCTCTTTGTACAAAGGTTTCCATATAGAATGAGAATGAGAAGATACTTCATGCACAGGACCTACCTGTGGAATCTTGTAGAAACCTAAAAGCTTAGCCATATGAGAAGATGTGGCAGCACCAAGCCCTCCAATGACTGCTATCACTTTCCTTTCTTTGTCACAGTTGTAATTGGGGGAAAATCTATGGGCCTTGAAGAGGATATCCAGAGTGGTCCGATAGGTCATTCGTGCATCATAACAGCTGTCAGAGATATGAAACCCTAGAGTGATATTAGGCAAGATCTGAGAATCTTGGTTGATCTCCTGTACAGCAAAGGCCAAGGCAAGGGCATGCTGGTAGAATTTTGTCACCATGCTGCAGAAGAATTCAAAAGAAAATTCTACTAGAATACTGTCAAAGTTTGACTGATATGAATTATGAGGGAGATATTCTTGCTGATGCTTCTGAGCCATTAATCCTTCTGTTTTATCCAAATTATGGTCTAACAGAAAGCTAAAGATTTTATTTCATAGTATTCTGACACATCCACCATTGCTCATGGAAATCCATATTTTGTTGGGCTTCAAAGCAGTGTTGGATGTTGGAAGGTTGTTATTATGCTTTTTTGGGGGAGGGGTAGAAACTAAAACTAAAAGTGAAAAGTTAAATTGGAAAGTGTTCAATGCTCCTTCCTCCCTCCTATTCCAATCCTATTTAGCACACACAATCTTGTGTGCTAAAGGATAATTACTTTTCTTTCTGTGATAAGGTAGCTACAAAAGCTGGGGGAAATATAAAGATAAAATTGTTACTCTCATCCCACTCTCATAATCCTAATTCCTAGGGAGCCCAATGGCACAAAAGAGTGAGAGATGGAGGCAATGACACTTTTCCATATCTCACACAGATCAGCTATAGAACTGGCTAGCACAAGATGCAGTAACTTCCTACATGTTAGACAAGCTTAAAGGGGAATAGATTAATTAACGGGGTAATAGTTGATAAATTTGTAATATATCTTTGTAATATATATACAAAGTTTATATTGGTTTTAACTGTGCAAATTTTTAAAATTTGTTTTTAAACTTTATACATTTAATATTTTGTACTGTTTTAATCTGGACTCTTTAAAACTCATTGGTAGTCACCTTCCTTAAGTTCCTATATTGGGAGAAAGGCGGGTTACAGATGAGTCCTACTCTGTGAGAAAGGTGGCATATTAAATAGATAGATCATAGAGTCATAGAGTCATACAATCATAGAGTTGGAAGAGACCACAGGGGCCATCTAATCCAACCCTCTGCCATGCAAGAATATCCAATCAAAGCATTCCTGGCAGATGGCCATCTAGCCGCTGTCTAAAACCTTCAAAGAAGGAGACTCCACTACACTCCGAGGCACTGCATTCCACTGCCAAACTGCTCTTACTCTTAGGATGGGTAGAGAGATAGATGTGTTGCACCAACATCCTGCTTGTGAGTTTATCATAAGCTTCTGATTGATGACTGTAGAATGCAGAAGTGGACAACTTACATTGTTCTCTGATCCAACATTGATTTTCTGACAATGATCTTAGACATTACTTCGTTGAATCTAGTCTACATTCAGCTTAGGACTGGATACAATGTAGTGTTGCCCCCTGATTATTATCGGGAAACAATAGCACCCTGCTAAACACAATCTGCTTCAACTGTATGCCTTAGCAGTAAACTTGATTTTAGAAATCCTGCCATGCATAGCTCAACATGTCTCAACTGTGTGCATCTCAAGAGATATGGCTATTTTGGCATATAATGGTCTGTGTTTGTGCTTTAAAATTTCTTCTAAAGTGTTTTAAAATCTGATTGTGTTTTCATGACTCTACCAGACATAGATGTGATTTCTTTATTTTCTTGGTTTAAGGAATTTTACCCCATTTTTGGTTTATAGTCTTTAGATATGATCAAATTGGAAATAATTCTTTTATATCATATTAATTCTCCCTCCCAGTTATCTCCCAATGGTTGTATGGTAAAAATTTGCCCACATTGGCCTTCCTTAAAGTGTGACAGATTTTTTTTTAAAAAAAATATATAGTCTATCTTCCCATTCTTATTTCATATAACAAAAGTTTAATCACTGTTATTATTGAACAAACTTGACATTTATTGTAGAATTAATGGCATTAGTAGCATGCATAAAACCTAGAATGAGAAGGGGAAGGTCATATCTTTATTAGATCATCCCACACCTGCATAGGAGAAGTTCATGGTGAAATTGCAAAGTTGAATGGAAAGAAAGAGAGGGAGGGAGGGAGGGAGTGTCGGAGGGATGGAAGAAATAATCATTTCTTACTCTGGAATCCCAAACATTTGTTGAGAAGGATTTGCTGTGAATGAGTCTTCACAGAAAACATAAAGAAGCTGAGAAGAGACTCCACCAATGAGGAATTCACCTGGTTGGTACCACTCTTGTGGAATAGGGAAGATGTCACCTGCAGGGCATTTCAGAACACTTCCTTTGTAAGCCATAAGAAGTGATAGAAACAAGAACATGAGGATCTCCAGCATCTTGGCAGGAAAGTTTATCTAAGTGCAGAGTCCATGGCAACTGCCTGAATGAAAAAGAATATCTTGCACTGTGCCTTCCTCTGCCAATACTCCTCTGAAGGGAAATGTATCAGTCTTACATGGCAAACATACAGAGACAGTTTCCAGCTTTGAAGGCTTGATCAATTTGCAGCATTCCAATTTCACATTCGACAGGGAAATCTAAAGTTGGAAAATTTCAGAAATGCAACTGATATAGTCTTGTCTGCCTCTTGCCCCTACTCCCCATTCTCTATGGGAAAGGGGCTTATTTATAACCAATTGCAGGATTTCTTATTTACTACTTTCTATTGCCTTCTAGAAATCCTTCATAATTTGAGGCAGATGAACTAATGATAGTGATTTGAATTATTCCATAGGGGAAAAAATTAGCTCATCACAACTGATGTCCTTAGTGATTTTCTTGGGAGAAAAAAACATATTAGATCTCTCTTTTCCCCTCCAGATGTGGCCGTGATTCAGGCCTGCAGAATAAGGGGCAGGTGGTTAATAGATCCCCAGTGTGAGGAAACATGAAGAAGAAAGTTAGGGTAATCTTCACAGGGGCCACAATGGAGTACTAAATTGAGAAAGAAAAGCCATTGGCTCAACTCTACTTTTCTCATTGGAATGGAACATGCACCCAGAAAGTGGGTGGGCTAAACCACCCTATTTAGTCTCATCTCAAAGCTTTACAGCTTTAGGCTAATGTTTCAGATTTGAATGACCTTGTTGTGCATGACAGATACAAAGGAAGAGTATATTTGTATATTAATATGTTACATGCAAACTCCTAAACTCTCTGAAATTTAAAATACATTTTTTATTCTATAGTCACAGTCATAGCATGATCAAACAGAAACAGCCTTTGATCGGGTTAAATTCCGAACAGAACTAGTAAGAAGGTAAAGAGAAGCAAAAGGATTTCAGAGGAAGTTTGTATGGTATTTGTTGTTGTTGTTGTGTGCCTTCAAGTCATTTCCGACTTATGGCGACCCTAAGGCAAACCTATCATGGGGGTTTCTTGGCAGAGGGGGGTTGCCTTTGCCTTCCTCTAAGGGTGATGTTACATACCTTGACAGACCCTATCCTGGTATATCAAATAATTGGCTATATTTAATACTTTGGCAAAAGTGACCATCCATGTAGTTACAGGTAAACCAGGGATCACCAAATAAGGCTGGATTCATGTATGCACCAAAGGAGGGGGCCTGTGGAAATTTCCAAAAATAAACACTCTCAAGTGAGACTCAACACCTGGAAGTGAGTCAACCACTTATCCACTCAATGATTGCAGGAAACCGTATTATTGCTTGTAAGATGGAATTTTCCTCTCCTGCCCCTTCTAACAATAGACTTTGCCTGTTTCCTATTCAATTCCAAAAGTATCAATCAATAACAATCATTAACTCTTCTAAATTACCCTTTGTTTTAGCCTGGGAACTTCCAAGGACTACTGTATTTCACCCACAACTATCCCTGTAGGAGAATTATTTCATATAAATACCACTCCAAAACACCACCAAATTGCGCACAGTTCCTCTTCCTCTTGACTCCATGTCAGACTGTGTAGGCAGGTCTACAGCTTCCCCTCCTACATCCATGCTGCCAGTTTGCTGCTAGACCCTCAGAATACAACTCTAAGACTCTGCTGCAGAAATATCTGCTCTACAGGACAGGTGTCATATCACCCATCATCCCTTCACTCTATTCCTCTATCCAAATACTTCCTATTTATTTGTTAGCCTTTTGCGAGTGCTTGAAGCTTGAGTGTTTATGTGAGTGCTGTCATATTAGTTTCCATAACAAAACCACCCCATTTAATTGTACCTTTTGGCTTTGAGTCTTCTCCTTAATACTGGTACACACAGGTTAAAAGGTCCTGCCATTATCCACCTGTTGTATTGTCAAATTGAGTGCATTAATTCTCCATATTAATATTAGTATATTAGAGGGCCCTCACAGACCCCCAACATTTTGGGTAACAAGTCAAGAGTGTGACTTGCCCAAGGTCACCCAACTGATTTCCATGGCTGAGTGGGGATTTGAACCCTGGTCTCACAGTGTTCTAGTCCAATGCTCAAACCATTACACCATGCTGGCAATCTCATATGGTATAAGTCTTTACATTAAGAGGGAACCAGATAAAGAAGTGCATAATGATGTCAAATCCACCACATATCTCCTTTCTGTCATTAAAAGACACTGTTTCTCCTGTTAAATTATTGAATGAAGTGCCTTGAAGAATCTGGTAAAGCTAATTGGAAAAGAAAGATGCCATTTAATGTAGATGAAATATGGATGCAGGGTTCTCTTGACATAGGACTTTTTCAAATGGTTAAAAAACCCCCGAGGAGGTCGGGAGAAGAACGGGGCTGTTGCACTTACACAGCCCCATTTCAGACAGCCTCGTCCTCCTCTGTCCTCCTCCCAACCTTCTCCCATGCTGCTGGAGCCTCTTTTTATTGATGGAAAACCTCCATCAGTAAAAAGTGGTGCCAGAAGAACGGGGGAAGGTCAGGAGGAGGTCGAGATGAGGACAGAGGAGGATGGGGCTGTCTGAAACAAGGCTGTGTAAGCACGACAGCCCCATTTTTCTCCCGACCTCCTGGGGGGGGGAGGGGTTCAACCATTTGAAAGCCCATAAAGCATGGAGAATTATAATATTGTAAGTTATAATAATGTTACAAGATTCTCATTACAGGAAGAAAAAACAAAAATCTGTGACTAAGATGAACAAATCACTTTGTCATTTGTTCATGGCGTGAGAAAATATGGACAGTTTCATCGTGGTGGTGATGAACTTTCCTTCAGAGAGCTTTACATTTCTTCTTATCAAAATGTGTGGCTGTTTTCAAGACTATGCCTTTTTTAAAATAAATATTCATATTAACTATTCATGTTTTTGATGTCTCCTATTGTAATGTTTAAGCTATTACTCCAGCACACCAGAGTATATACTTATGCCAACATAAGTTGGTCAGTTGCCAAAGTGCCATAAGAGTACTCACTTTTTTTTTTTACACAGAAGCAGACTAACACAACTATCTGTGTGAATATTACCTTCAAACTTCACATCTCCTGGTTGTATGTTTACAAAAGGACTATTAGACAGGCCAAGCTAGTGCCAGTTACCTGAAGGAGAGCTCCAGAGTGCATTGTGGGTGATGGTTGGAACAGCAACAGAAATGCTAACAACCTCAAGTCACATTGGGCAACAATCCCATTATCCTCAGCAAGGGGGTTCCTGCTGCTGAGGATGGTAGAGGTTTGACTCCAACACTCATGAAGAACATTACACTGCTAGTTTACTTGGCATTCAGGAAAAAAAGGGATGCTAGGCATGGCTCAGTGATATGAACAGATAAATGAGTTTTTTTCAGTGATAAATGAAGATTTACAACAATGATCTCAAAGGAATGTCTTTAATTAATGGTACAGTCACTTATTCTTTTCTTTTGCTATAGAGTACTGAGTGATATAAAATGGGTAGTCCAATGATAACTTGTTAATTCCTTCTCCTAATGAGTTGCTCCCTTCTATTCAGTTCTGGTCTCAGGAGAAGGATGTAACATTTAGGGGAAAATATCCCTGCCAGTAACCCAGCACTGGAAGACAAGATGGAAAAGATCTCCACGGCCACCATGTCTTTGCCTCTTGAGCTGAGGTAGGTGGGAACAAAGGCAATCCACACACTGCAAAAGCCCAACATGCTGAAGGTGATGAACTTGGCTTCATTAAAGCTGTCAGGTAATTTCCGGGCAAGGAATGCAACAATGAAGCTGGTGAGGGCCAGGAGGCCCATGTAGCTCAGGACAAGGTAAAACATTATGACCGATCCTTCATTACATTGTAGAATGATTTTTTCTGGAAGAGAGTGCCTGTCTACATCAGGAAAGGGGGGAGAGGTTGCCAACCATGCAATACAAATACTTGCTTGGAAAAGAGAACAATAAACCACTATGCAATGGTCCAGTCTTTTCCCTACCCATTTCTTCATTCTTGATCCTGGCTTTGCAGCTTGGAATGCTAGAGAAACAATGGTGGTTTTTGCCAGAACACAAGAAATAGCCACTGAGAAAGTGAAACCAAAAACTGGTTGTCGTAGAAGGCAACTGACTTCTCGTGGTTGACCAAGGAATAGGAAAGAAGAGAGGAAGCAGAGGAGAAGGGAGATGAGAAGAAGGAAGGTGAGGTTTCGGTTGTTGGCTTTGACTATTGGGGTATCTCTGTGCTTGATGAATATTCCTAACACCAAGGTTGTGATGAGGGCAAAAGAGACAGCAGTTGCAGTTAAACTGATCCCTAAGGCATCTTCATAAGATAAAAAACTTATGTTTTTGGGGATGCATGTGTTTCTGTTGTTGCTTGGATATTGGTCTTCTGAGCATCTGAAACAGTCATCCATGTCTGAAAAACAGGAAGAGATTGCATTTTACTACCAATTCATTTCTTACTTATGTATCACTCTCATAATACCATTTGCATATAATATTTAATATTTACTTTATTCATTGAAAACATTCCTAGGTTTGGGGAAATTTCAGCCACAAATGACCCTACTCACTGACAAGTACTATATTAAAGCCACATCTCAGCTAAACAGCCCAGAAAGATACTATGATCAATAGTACTGAATTCTACTGAGAGGTCCAGAAGAACGAACAGTCAAGTGGCTGGTGTAGGTCATTTACCAAGGTGACCATGGTTGTTTCTGTTCCATCACCAGACCTGAATCTACATTAGAATGGATGCAGGTGAGCCATTTCATCTAAGAAAGCTATGGAGGTGTGTTGCTACATGTTGGATGTTAAGTGGTATGGAAAACAATACATATGAGGAAAGGTTGAAGGATGATGTATGGGCACCTTCATCTTGGTGCAGAGAAGACTGAAGGGTGCATTTTAAAAATACCTCAAGGGCTGTCATGGAGAGGGCAGGCCTGTTTTCTGCTGCTCCGGAGGGCAAGACCAATTCTAATGCTTTGAAGTTACAGGAGAGTAGATATTGATTGAATATTAAAGTTCATGACAGAAAGAGTGGTTTGTCAATGGAATCAATTGCCTAGAGAGGTGGTGGGTGCTCCTCCTCTGGATGTCTTCAAACAGAGGCTGGACAGCTACCTGGTAGGGATGCTCTAGCTCAGTGATGCACAACCTGTGGCCCTCCAGGAAATCTTGACCATTGGATCAGCTGGCTCAGGCTTCTGGGAGTTGGAAGCCAAAACACCTGGAGAGCCACAGGTTGTGCACCACTGCTCTAGCTAGAGATCTTGCATTGAATGGGGCATTTTGAATTGATGGTCACTGAGGCCCAATGTAATTCAGCACCTCTTTAATCATATAAAAGCTTATTCTGACTATCATAATCATTGCCATCATCATCTGATTTACCATCTGTTTTTTGTTCTATGCTTTTTGTTTTTAGGATATTTATAAGCATCCAGGGTTTGGAAACTTCAGGACAAGCACAGCTCTGGCAATCAGTCACTTTTCTGCTGTCTCTAGCCCATGCCTTTGTTCCAAATGTCATGATTTTTCTGTGAATTTTGTGCAAAATACATTTTTGTGGTCCAAAGCTTGTGTATTTTTCTACAAAAGAATTTTCTCCAACAAAGAATGGGAATATGAATAGAGCTTAGAAATCATGCAGAAACCCTCAAATTCTTGTGGAATGGGGACAAAATTTTCAGAACTGTTTGTTCATGCATGCAGGCAAGAATCTGGATCCCCCTTTGTGTTGTGCAGCATCACTGAGGGGCACATTTGCTGGCATCCTGTGGTCAGAGGCCATGTTAAAAGAGTTGGAGGAACCCTGTGTATTGGGGGAAGAAAAGAAATTTGAAGATACTTTGGATCAAGACTCAGATAAAGCAAAGAATAAGGTAGAGGATGGAGAGGAAGAGGAAAAAAATAAGTGCAACTTGCATGGACTTTGCTAAGCTTTTGGCTTGAAAGAGGATTTGAGATACATCACCTGGAATATAAGGGAATAAGAAAGAAAATATTTCATTATTTGTACAGACTTAGTTGAGACATAGGAGATTTTCATACAGCGTTTAACAGTGCCTACCGCGGGATGAGGTCCTGGGAGAGGAACGGTGCTCTTGCACGGCAGGGGGTCGTTTTTGGATGCCGCCGTCCCTCTTCCGAAATCATCAGTGTCACTTCCATGAAGCTTTGGAAGCGGCCGCGCCATATTTTAAGCACGGGCAACTTCTGTGCTTTAAATATGGCACGGCCGCTTCCAAAGCTTCATGGATGTGACACTGATGATTTCGGGAGAGGGACGGCGTCGTCCAAATTCCCCACCTCTGTCTGTCACAAAAGTGCCAACTTTGTAGGGAAACTCCCTTTCAACAGAATTGACCCATTTTTTGATCATATCAGCAGCCTCACTTTTGGTTTTGAGCATTGCCACATAGGTAAACCTGGTATGCCTATCTACTATCAATAGGGTAAACCTGCTACCCCCTATACTCTTTACTTGATGCGGTCCTGATAAATCCACATGTACAACCTGAAAAGGCCTCTGGGTTATGCATTTGCTCACCTTCGCTACAGGGTAAGCCTTTACCCTTACCTTTTTGCAAATTGCACAGTCCAGGTAACTTTTACACTTCTCTACCTTGAACTCTGGGCAAACCTTCTCTAGGTTTCTCAAAGCTTTGAAGCTTATATGGCCCATATCTCTATGAAGTAATGAGCACACCCATCATGCAGTGGCTTATTTGTTGCTTTCCCACACTGCACCTGTGCTACCATTTGATAAATGTGATTTTTCTTTATGGCTTTACCACATACTACTCCCTCCTTGGACACAATCCCCTCATCTCCTTTGAAAAGGATTTCATATCCATCACTGGTTATTTTGTAGTTTTGGTGCACACAGTACATTATGAAATACCTTGCTTAAACCAGGAATTAATACAGACCCTTGAATCTCTACACTGCCAGATTCACCATCTGCAAATACCACAGTGTCCACGGGTGCTGGCTTTGGGCTCTGTAGTTTTTCCCTATCAGGGGTCATATCGTGAGAACACCCACTGTCCAAAATCCAGACAGACTGGTCCTTTTTCTCATTTACAACTCCCTCTACAGTAGTAGCAAACCCCCTCCCATCTTGGGGCTTGTCTTTTCTTTTGCTTTGTGAGTTCTGTCTTTTCTTTGCTACAGAGACCTTAGGACAGTTCTTTATCAAATGCCCGGTCTCTCCACAGGAAAAACATCTCTGTGTTCTGCAGACAGCAGCACTCCCTTCCTCAGACAAGGATGTGGATTGGTTGGTTGGTTGTCTCCTCCAGCTGGTCACTCCCTTGAAGCTCTCCTCTGAGTCTCCTCTGTGCCTCTTCCAATGTTCTGGATGCCACGAGGTTGACATTTAAATCAGCTTCGGCTACTCCTTGGAGGTTGTACATTAGAAACTCCCATTCACTGTTTAGACTACTCAGGAGTATAAAAGCTTTTTGGGTTTCTTCTGTTTGGATGCCACGCTCACAGTACTCTGCGAAATTATCCTGCATCCTTTTTAAATGCACAAGCACGGATTCACCTTCCTGCTTTTTACAACAATACAGCTTTCTGCTGCACAGCACTTTTGACAAGGCTCCAGCTGGTTGGTTGACATTCTCAAGAGCTTTCCAGACTTCAAACACTGACTTTTTATACTTGATATTATTCAGCTGATTCGGTTCTACAGCTAGAATAATGGTAGCTCTAGCTTTCTCATCACCTATTAATTCATCCTCATTAGCAAGGTCAGGTTGTTTCTTTACATAGTTCCATAAGTCCTGCTTTATTAGCAAAGCCTGAATGTAAATTTATAGGAAGCATAGTTCTTCTCAGACAGCTTTTCAAACCTGACTGTTGTTTCCATGTTTGCACTGAGTCTGCGACTTAAACAGATGCAAACAAACACACTGATAGAACCATTCCACAGAACCTTACTTTGCTCCTCTGCAATGCCAGGTCAGTTAAGAATAAAACTCATATTATTTACGATCTTCTCTTGGATGAGGATGCTGACCTGGCTTGCTTCACAGAAACCTGGCTGGGAGAGGATAGCACTGTCACGTGGGCGCAGGGCCTCCCAGCCAGGTATTCTGTCAGTGAGCAGGTGAGGGGAAGTGGGCGGGGGGGGGGGGCGGAGTGGCTCTGGTTTATAAGAACAATCTGACCTTGACCAGGATACCTGTCCGAAACACAGTCCACTTTGAGTGTATGTACCTTAGCCTGAGGACCAGGGATAGTTTGGGGATTCTGCTAGTATACCACCCCGTTGTCTAACAGACTCCCTAACCGAGCTGACACATCTGGTCTCAGAGTTCCTGTTGGAATCGCCCAGACTTTTAGTTCTGGGCGACTTTAGCATTCCACTCGAGACCAGCTTGTCAAATCTGACTCGTGCGGCTCGGGAGTTCATGGAAACCATGACAAACATGGGCCTATCCCAATTTGTCATTGGGCCCATTCTCCATGCAGTCTTTAGTATGGAACAGGAATATCCATGGGCGGCGGTTATTAAAACCATCGCATTGTCATGGATGGATCATTTCCTGGTCAAGACTGAACTAAGAGTCTCTTCCCACCCCACTGGGGGTGGTGGACCCATTAGAATGGTCCACCCCCGAAGGCTAATGGAACCAATAGGATTCCAAAAAGCCTTGGAGGGTTTAATGGTTGGTAACGCCGGTGACCCTTTCGAAGCTTTGGTTAATACTTGGAACACCGATCTTACCAAGGCTATTGACACGATCACTCCCAAGTGTCCTTTCCAACCCGCTTCTAACCGTAAGCCATGGTATACTTCAGAGCTTAGGAAAATGAAGCGGGTTGGACAACGACTAGAGAGCAACTGGCGGAAAACTCAACTCTTATCCGACAGGACTCGACATAGGAATTTTCTTCAGTCCTATTGAGAGGCAATACGTGCAGCACAGAGATCCTTCTCCTCTGCACGTATTGCGTCTGCAGAGTCCTGTCCAGCAGAGCTGTTTAGGGTAGTAAGGGAGATGACACAGGTTATCTGCGCAGAACCCATTGCTTAACCCAACAACGGCCTGCTGTGACGCATTTAACAACTACTTTGCAGATAAAATCTCTCGGATAAGAGCCAGCATTTTGACAGAAAATGCCAGCAATTTGACAGAAACAATTGACGAGGTGTCCAGCAACTCTGTTGATGTAAGTTTACTGAATCAATTTCAATCTGTGAGTACCGAGGATGTGGACAAGCTACTTGTTAGAGTGAGGAAGACGACCTGCCCTCTCGATCCTTGCCCTTCATGGCTGGCCATCCAGGGGGGGGGTACCTTGATGGTGTTCCTTAAGGACATCATCAATGCATCCCTCAGGGAAGGGTGTGTTCCATCCTGTTTAAAGGAAGCGGCGGTTAGGCCGCTCCTGAAAAAACCTTCCCTAGACCCCCTGGACATGAACAACTATAGGCCGGTTTCTATGTTACCATTCTTGAGCAAAGTGATCGAGAGGGCAGTTGCGCTTCAACTCCAAGTGGTCTTGGATGAAACTGATTATCTAGACCCATTTCAAACTGGCTTCAGGACGGGATTTGGAGTTGAGACTGCCATGGTTGCCTTGACTGATGATCTGCGTCTAAGTATCGACAGGAGTAATGTGTCCCTGTTGGTGCTTTTGGACATCTCAGCAGCTTTCAATACGATAGATCATGGCATTCTTCTGGATCGCCTGAGTGGGTTAGGAATCGGAGGCACTGTGCTCCAGTGGTTCCGGTCCTTCCTCTCAGGCAGGTCCCAGAGGATGCAGCTAGGGGACAGCTGCTCCAGCAGAAAGGAGCTTACTTGTGGTGTTCCGCAGGGTGCCATCCTGTCCCCAATGCTGTTTAACATCTATATGAAGCCGCTGGTTGAGATTATTCGGAGTTATGGGGTTGGGTGTTATCAGTACGCTGATGACACCCAGATCTATTTCTCCTTCTCCCGATCATCGGCCTCAAATTCCAATGGCATCTCTCCTCTTAATGACTGTCTTAAAGCAGTAATGGGCTGGATGAGGAAAAACAGATTGAGATTAAATCCGGACAAAATGGAGGTGCTCAAGGTAGCGGCCCCGAAACCAGGAGTTGGGTTGCAACCGCCAGTCCTGGATGGGGTCATGCTCTCCGTTAAGGACTGTGTTCACAGTCTGGGGGTGCTCCTTGATTCATCACTTCAGATGACGCGTCAAGTGAATGCGACGGTCAGGAGCGCTTGTTATCAGCTTCGGCTGATATGCCAGCTGCGCCCTTTCCTGGAAGTAAGGGACCTTGAGACTGTGGTGCACGTGCTGGTAACCTCTCGTCTAGATTTCTGTAATGCGCTCTACATGGGGCTACCCTCGTGCTTGGTCTGGAAACTTCAGTTGGTATAAAATATGGCAGCCAGAGTGGTCTCAGGAACATCCCAGAGAGATCATATAACTCCAGTATTAAAATCTCTCCACTGGCTGCCTATCAGTTTCCGGGCCCAGTATAAGGTGTTGGTTATTACATTTAAAGCCCTAAATGGCTTGGGTCCAACTTATCTCTGGAACGGCCTCCTCCCATACAACCCTCCCCGCGCATTCCTGTCCTCTGGAAGGAATCTGCTTCAGCCACAAAAATCTAGGCTGTCTGCAACCTCCCAGAGGGCCTTTTCGGTAATTGCCCCGAATTTATGGAATGGCCTGCCGAATGAAATCTGTCAGTTGACAAGCTTGAGTAGCTTTAAAAAAGCACTAAAGATGGATCTCTTTCGCCAGGCCTTTCCTGATTAGATCCCGGCCTCAGGAGTTCAGTCTCCTGGCTTTTTAAAATTATGTATATATTTGTTTTTAATGTGTTTTTAGTTAGAAGGTTTTAATTTTATATTGTTTAATGACTTTTTATGGGGGTGGGTGGGGATGGGTGGTGTTTTTAGTCATTATTATAATGTTTTAATTGTTGGAAGCCGCCCCGATTGTTTTTAGCAGAGGGGTGGGGTATAAATAAATATTATTATTATTATTATTATTACTGATAACAGTCTGGGCAGGCTGCCAAAAACAATTAGCTTCCAAAACAAACAGATAAGAGCAGAGTCCGTGAGTAGACACACTTAACTCACTCCTTTCCAGGACTTTTCTCTTCAGCCCTCCAGGAACATAAAACAGCTCACCGATTGGAGAACTATATCTCCCAAAGCTTCTCAAGCATTGTCCACGTGGACACTGGGCCCATAACCCTTGTTGGGGTGTAGTAAGATGCACTGTGTCCACCATGACCACCTGCAGAGTTGTTTCACGTTGACAGGACGCCAAGGAGAAGGTTTTCAGGAGAGATTTCTGCAAAAGAATTCAGGCTGAGAAGGAAAAATTCTTTCACCCTAGCACACTGCCTTGAGCTCTGGCTTGCCAAATAAAGACAGCAACAAGGCCAGCCTTCACTCAACTTGAGGGCTTTAATTTCTGTTTGTAGTATATTTACAATATATATACAGAGTATAGGACAGCCGTCTCTAATACTCATAAATCTCTCTCAAACCAACAAACTGCTTCGCCAACCACCATCCACTACAAACCCACACAGGAGATAATTCCCATCTCCTTTTTATAGGTAGTTAAACAATGCCTGTTGCATCAGGCATCTCAGATGTGCACACACTCAAGTCCTGAATCACACACAAACCTGCCACTGGAGCTTAACTACTTTCATTACTAAGCTTACAGCTCCATCTTGTGGTCACATCCATGTCATTTCCTGACAAGACGGAGGAAGTGGATGATGCCTTTCTAGAACAGATGAACACATACGCAGAAAGGAGAGATGTAGTAGTGATGGGTGACTTCAAGTATCCTGATATTTGCTGGCAATCTAACTCAAACAAAACTTCAAGGTCTAGCAAATTCCTTACTTGTCTGGAAGACAATCTCATGGTCCAAAACGTGGAAGAGGCAACAAGGGGGTCAGCTATTTTAGATATGATCCTAACCAACATGGATGACCTGGTTAATGGGGTACAAGTGGTGGGATCCTTAGGTGAGAGTGATCATGTTCTCCTGGAGTTTGTTATACAATAGAAAGGAGAAGCCAGGCATAGTCAGACACGCATTCTCGACTTTAGGAGAGCTGATTTCAATAAACTCAGGGAAACTCTGGGGGTGATCCCATGGTCAGGAATACTAAAAGAGAAGATACCTCAAGACGGATGGGCCTTTCTCAAAAGGGAGATACTGAAGGCACAATTTCAAACAGTACCATTGAGGAAGAAAAATGGGAGGTGTCTCAAGAAACCAGGATGGATGACTAAAGAAATATCAACAGAGCTAAGTTTTAAATGGAACATGTATAAGAAATGGAAAAAGGGGGAAATCACCAAAGAAGAATTCAAACAGATAGCAAACACATGTAGGAGTAAAGTCAGAAAAGCTAAAGTGCAGAATGAGCTCAGGCTTGCTAGAGAGGTTAAGAACAATAAAAAGGGGTTTTTTGGGTATGTCCTCAGCAAAAGGAGGAAGAAGGAAATGGTGGGGCCACTATGTGGAGAAGATGGCAAAATGCTAACAGGGGACAGAGAAAAGGCAGAATTACTCAACACCTTCTTTGCCTCAGTGTTTTCAGAAAAGGTAAAGGGGGACCAACCTGACTATAAGGGAACAGAGGACACTATAGGGGAAATCCAGCACAGAATAAGCAAAGAGGTAGTACAGGAATACCTTCTTAATCTAAATGAATTTAAATCTCCAGGACCAGATGAACTACATCCAAGGGTATTAAAAGAGCTGGCAAATGTAATCTCAGAGCCATTGGCAATAATCTTTGAGAACTCCTGGAGAACAGGAGAAGTCCCAGCAGACTGGAGGAGGGCAAACGTTGTTCCCATCTTCAAAAAAGGGAAAAAAGAGGATCCCAAAAATTATCATCCAGTTAGTCTGACATCAATACCAGGAAAGATTCTAGAGCAGATCATTAAACAGAGAGTCTGTGAACATTTAGAAGGCAATGCCATAACCACAAAAAGTCAACATGGGTTTCAGAGAAACAAGTCATGCCAGACTAATCTGATCTCTTTTTTTGATTAAATGACCAGCTTGGTAGATGAAGGGGACGCTGTGGATATCGTATACCTTGATTTCAGTAAGGCCTTTGACAAGGTTCCCCATGACATTCTTGCAAACAAGCTTGTAAAATATGGGCTAGACAAGTTAACTGTTCAATGGATTTGTAATTGGTTGACCAGCCAAACCCAAAGGGTGCTCAGCAGTGGCTGCTCTTCATCTTGGAAAGATGTGACCAGTGGGGTGCCACAAGGTTCAGTCCTGGGCCCAGTGCTATTCAATATCTTTATCAATGACTTGGATGAGGGAATTACGGGCATACTTATCAAATTTGCAGATGACACCAAATTGAGTGGAGTAGCCAATGCCCTAGAGGACAGGATCAAAATTCAAAATGACCTGGATAGACTGGAGAGCTGGGCCAAAGCTAACAAAATGAAATTCAATACAGAGAAATGTAAGGTACTGCACTTAGGGCGAAAAAATGAAATGCATCAATATAGGATGGGGGAGACCTGGCTGAATGAGACTACATGCGAAAGGGATCTAGAGTCCTAGTAGACCACAAGTTGAACATGAGTCAACAGTGTGATGCAGCAGCTAAAAAGGCCAATGCGATTTTGGGCTGTATCAATAGAAGTATAGTGTCTAGATCAAAGGAAGTAATAGTGCCGCTCTATTCTGCCTTGGTCAGAACTCACCTAGAATACTGTGTCCAGTTCTGGGCACCACAATTCAAAAAGGATATGGACAAATTGGAGCATTTCCAAAGGGCGACTAAAATGGTGAAAGGTCTGGAAACCATGCCTTATGAGGAGAGACTTAGGGATCTGGGTATGTTTAGCCTGGAAAAAAGATGGTTAAGAGGTGATATGATAGCCTTGTTTAAGTATTTGAAGGGGTGTCACATTGAGGATGGAGCAGGCTTGTTTTCTGCTGCTCCAGAGACTGGAACATGGAGCAATGGATGCAAGCTCCAGGAACAGAAATTCCACCTCAACATTAGGAGGAACTTTTTGACAGTCAGAGCTATTCGGCTGTGGAACACACTCCCTCGGAGCGTGGTGGGGTCTCCTTCCTTGGAGGTCTTTAAACAGAGGCTGGATGGCTATCTGTTGGGGATGCTTTGATTGTGATTTCCTGCATGGCAGAGGGTTGGACTGGATGGCCCTCATGGTCTCTTCCACCTCTGCAATTCTATGATTCTATGATCTAAACCTGGGGGTTTGATTCTTGGGTTGGCTATGGAGCAACCAAGTATGTTGGTGCTCCATGGACGTAAAGTGTTTTGCCCAGGGGAAACTGGGATTGAGGTCTGGGAGAGACCATGTATCTCAGATGCTCCTGCACCAAGTTTCTCCTCCTTTTTGCACTTCTCAGGGAGTTAAACTGTCAAAGATTGATAGTTAAATAATGTGGCTTATATTAATATTAAATAACAATCTTCTGTGTAGTCTCATTATTACATGCCTGGTCACCAAATACATGGTGCTTTACATCTCTACTGCTGACTACCTCAGTGAAAACATTTAGCTACTACACCATGGGCATCAGGTTTGTCAATTCTGAGACAAAATGGGCAACTATATCTATGGTATAAGAAAGAAAAGCCAAAGAAGAAACAGATATTTTTCTTGTCCTCCATACAAATGTCCATCCTTTGATTCCTATAATAACACTGAATGAACAAGAGTCATTTCTTGATATCGACAGTTTTTAAAGAAATCCATGCCCAGGAATAATTAAATCCATGTCCAGGAATAATCCATGCTTACCTGGCTACTATGGCAAATGAATAAAAATGGTAATTGACAAACATCTCAATTAACCTTTTAAGATGAAGAAATGGTGCCCTCCATGCCCTACCTGTTGAATTAGAAATTTCCCCTTCTGGACATGGAATGCAATCATAACAGCAGAATGGCTTCCCTTCCTTACTTTTCTTCTGACTACCTGGGTGACAATGCTCGTTACACAGAGAAAGAGGAGGCACCTGTTCATAAATATGAGATTAATTGCTGTGAGATAATATTAAAGATAAATCTTTGCAGTATTTCTCTGCACATAAAGAACTTCACTGTTGGGAATAGAAAACACTTATGACTGACAGGTGGCTGACTTCTAAATAATGATATAATCATTATTTATATAATAAATAATCATTATTTAGATGATGCAGGCATGTCAGGCCTGCTTAATACTTGGATGGAAAACCACCGGTGAATCGCGGGTGATGTTGGCTATAATCCAGAGGAAGGAACTTGCAAAACCACCTCTGAGTATTTCTTGCCTAAGAAACCCCTATTGGATCACTCATGGGGGGGTGGTTTAAAATACAGATGGGATTCAAATTAATTTGGCCCAGAGCTACAGCACATGAAATTTGGACTGTTCTGGCCTGCATTTAAGTGCAACACTTGCCAAAGCCTGAATCGGCATTAGGTTTTTACTTTTTCTTCACGCTTGACCCTGAGCTCTAGAAAAAGCAAAGTGCCAGGGAGAGTCGCCTCTCTAAAGCCAGGCTGGGTGGCTACCACTGGTGCTTTGTTTTTCATGGAACACAGAGGGGCAATTGTAAGCAAAGCTCCAGCAGCACTCATCCAGTAAGTCACCCATTCTGCTCTCAGGAGAAAGCCACCTTTTCTGCCCTCAGACTGAATGACTCCCTCTGGTGCTTTGCTTTTCCTGGGAGATTGTACGTCGAGAAAGCAAACCATCAGTGGCAGTCACTGGCCTTAAGAAAGCAGCCTGTTCTACTCTCAGACCAGGTTACTCACACTGGTGGGTTCCTTTTCCCAGTGCTTGGAGGTACCAGAATCCTCTCTGAAGCCAGAATGGGCAGCTAGCCTCACAATGGCAGGGCTCACTGGGGATTCTGCGCTCAGAGAAAGCAACTACCATTAGGGCTCTGTCTTTGAAATATGACATTGTGCTGAGGGGGTGGGGGGATGCCAGTAGCCAGGAAGTGCTTGTCCTTCCTCTCCTTCCCACCTCACTTCCCCAAACCAGTGTGGACGGCTTGTTCACACAGCAACTTTTTTCCTGGAGTTTCAAGCAAACTCCGGAGAAAAATGCAAGTTGTCTAAAACCCGGAATAAGGGCATAATAATAGAATCTTACTGCATGTGTCAATATTGAAACAGATTCAGAGGAAAGGCCACACCTCAAGTGATATAATCAGGCCAGATTTAGAGAGGATTCAAGTGTTGTGGTTGGCATTTAGAATCTGATCAATGTCCATGATGGTGTTCAACAAAGGAAATTTCTGGTACCAGAATAAGCCACCAAGAAAATCTGGGTCCTCTAAGATCCATACCTGGCTAAATCCTGGATGCCACACCAACATATTTTCATCAATGGTGAATTGTCCATCTGGAGGAGCACTGGGGTCCACCTTTCCAACTTTGCTTCTCTGGAAGGAATTGTTTGGCAATGTCTCCAAATTAATAATATCAAATTTACCTCCTGTTTCTCTTCTCTGACCAAAGAATATTGTTTCTCCTGCAGAGTTGTTAAATGAAATGCTTTGAAGAAATGGATGGAGCTATTTAAAAGGAAGGGAAAAGGGGTGGGAACCAAAAGATGAGAGGAAAATGGAGGATGTTATACTTCAACCCAGAAGACACATCTTATTTTAGGACTCCAGTTTCATAGTCCAAGGTCAATGCAAGTAAATAAAATCTACAATTCTGTTTCATTGTCTTTTTAATGAGTACAGAACTCAATGAAGACACACACTATAATGCCAGTGGGGGGGGATATGCTGGAAATATTACCTGCCAAGCCTGCAGCTCTTGCAGTTTGCCTCTATTACATCTCTTGTTTAAATAAGATGTACATTCCCCTCTTTTGTAGGTAGATGTAGAAAAGGACATGTCATGCAAAGCATGAGCCACACTGTGGACAGCATTATAGATACTGTAGCTGTGGCCGGTCATGCTCATTTCAAACTGAGGCTTAGGGATATCTTCTAGCATCTCATTCCCAGTACATTGTCCCATGACCTTTGTTAGCTCCCAAGGCTGTGGAAAGGAGCAATCAAAGGCTTGTTCCCAGAAGACCTCAATAAACTTATCTCCTTTGTTCCAGTGAGGCTTTGTTGTCTTCAGGAATTCTCTGAATCCTGGAATCTCTTCTGAGTGGATTGTAAAAGCAATGGCACCATGGAACACCTGAAGATCCCAACCCCTTAGAAGGCCGGTTAAAATGAAATCAATCTGAGCTGTTATGATCCACACCTTCTTAATTATTACATATTCATTTCCAAGGCCTCTTATACCTAAGATGAATCTTAGAGCTGCAATTGACAAAGATTCACCATAGATAATGAATGAATTTACTGTATTATTTATTAAATGCTCAGAAACATCAAAGGCCATATCTGTAAATCTATGAAACTCTTCCAGGTGTGCTATATACGGCATTTTTTTTGTAAAAGCTGAACAGATCCCATTCTCAGAAAGCAATGTTTCTATACTCTGCAAGAAATGTTCTCCACTATTATTATCAACAGCAAAGATCCCAACCCACGTCCATCCAAAATACTGAAGCAAATGAATAATCCCAATGTTCTGATGTGATTCTTTTGGAACCATGGAATAAAGTGAAGACTCCTGAGTGGTACTGATCTCTTTAAGGTCAAATGAGCCATATATGAGCTAAAATAAAATGCATACATATATAGTACAGATATGTTAATAGGAATGTCTTAAAATCAATCCACTTATAGCCAACAACCATTTTGGGAGGAAAAGTTGGAAATGTGGTCAATAATAAAGTCAAGGAATATTCTCGGTGGTGTTTCTTAAGTTCGGAGAAGATGAAACAATTCCTGCAGCATTTCTTTTTTTAAAAAAGGTCAGCCATTCTTGTCTATCTCTTTGTAGAAGCTTGAGAATGAGAATGAGAAGATACTTCAGGCATAGAACCTACCTGTGGAATCTTGTAGAAACCTAAAAGGTTAGCCATATGAGAAGAGGTAGCAGCACCAAGCCCTCCAATGACTGCTATCAGGTTCTTCTGTTTGTCACAGTTGTAATTGGGAGAAAATCTATGGGATTTGAAGAGAATATCCAGAGTGGTCCGATAGGTCATTCGTGCATCATAATAGCTGTCAGAGATATGAAACCCTAGAGTGACATTAGGCAAGATCTGGGTATCATGGTTGATCTCCTGTACAGCAAAGGCCAAGGCAAGGGCATGCTGGTAGAATTTAGTTGCCATGCTGCAAAAGAATTCAGAAGAAAAGTCTACAAGTAAAAACAAAATCCTTCTATCACAAGACTATTAATGTTTGACTGACTTATGTGGAGAATATTGTTGATGGTATTTCCTATCCTTTAAACATTCTCTTTCATCCAAATTATAGTGATTTTTTTTACCAATTTCATTTTAAGAATTCTTATATATAAAAGAGAACTAGAACTAGAAATCATAAAAGACCAAAAAAGAAAAGAAAGCTATATACAAATTGGAAAATATTTTTAAAAAATAAAGATAAAAGTGACATATCTTTTTGTTAGTGTATAAGGAGTATAAACCATGTATAAGATCCATCAACACTTCACTCATTTAATAAATTCTCAACACTTTTATATAAAATACATTTCTTAAAAACTGAAATCAAATCTTAAACCCTTTAAAAAGTCTTTCCTAGACAGACATCATTGGTTATTAATTTAAAAAGCACTAATAAACATTTGTAATCATTATCAAGAATTTCTAAAGAAAAGTATGACACCTTGCTTCTTAAATATATGTACTTCTGTTAAAGTAATCAAGTTAATCCCTCTCATTTTCCCATTTCCTATCCATCGGTTATAATATAAGCTAAATCTCTTAGTCATCCATAAAGCAAAAGCTACATTTCCCCCTTCATTTTAAAAACAATTTTCAGGTCAACAATTATCTCTTTAACACAAGCCTCTAACTCCTTTTGAATTATTTTTTCCCTCTTTCTACATAGCCATGTGACTAGAATCTATATAACTCAACCTTAGAGTCATTTTAAAAAGCAGTTCTCCTAGTTCTGATTGCTCCAATGCCCAATGGCTTCATTTGAATTGATAGAGCTGAATTGCAAACCTATTGCAGTCAATCAACCCAAATAATCAAAGGACAGAAGTCACTCCTTTATTAGGAAAAGGTACTGTGTTTGGAGATATTCTACTTCGACAAAATATGAATAAAGGGACACTCCACAGCAGGTAAGAAAGTTATACATGGTATTGAGGGAGTAGCATGCAAGACAAAATACCATGATAAATAACCACTGATGTAAGCATAAATATTATCTGAATAATAGTTGCATGTAACACAAGTAGGATGGTAGTTTTGTACTAACATCCAGCTTGTCAGTTTACCATAGGCATCTGATTGATTGCTCTAGAATGCAAAAGTGGACTACTTATATTTCTAGTCTGATCCAGCATTACCTTTCTCACACTGATCTTAGACATGACTTCCTTGCATCTATTCCACATTCAGATTCAGACTGGATGCAATGTAGTGCTGCTCCCTGATTATTATAAGGAAACAATAGGACTCTGCTAAACACAATCTGCTTAAACTCTATATATTTAGCATTAACATTACTTTTAGACAACTTTTCAGAAATTCTGCCATTCATTGCTCAACATGTCTCAAGTGTGTGCATCTCAAGACACATGGCACTGTCAGCATGAAAAGTTCTGTGTTTGTGTGTTTTAAAAAACACTGATAAAATACATTAGAATCTGTTTGTGCATTCATGCCTCTTCCAGATCTAGGTGTAGGTTTTTTTTTTTTAAACTGTCATAATTTTAGGAGTTTCTCCCATTGTTGTGTTTGTAGGCTTTAGATGTGATAAATTTGGAAATAATTCTTTTACACCATATTAATTCTCCCCCTCAGATATTTCCAAATGGTTGTATGGCAAAGGTTTTTCCATATTGGGCTTCTTAGTGGCATTTTTTAATAAATACATAAATAAAAATACAGTCTCTCTTCCCATCCACATTTCATCTTCTAAAAGTAGAAATAAGTCTTATTATCAAAGTTTTCATTTATTGTAAAATTAGTAGCATTAATTGCCATTAATGCTACTAATTTTACAATAAATGAAAACTTTGATAATAAGACTTATTTCTTGCTTAAGACTCAGAATGTGAAGGGGTAGCTCATGCATTTATTAGAGCATTCCAGCATGCATTAGAGAAGTTCATTTTGAAGTTGCTAAGTTGAATAAAGAGAAAAAAAAGGGGGGGATGATCTTTTCTTACTCTGGAATCCCAAACAGCTTCTGAGAAGGGTTTTCTCTGAATAAGGCTTCAATGAAAACATAAATAAGCTGTGAAGACATTCCACCAATGAGGAGTTCACCTGGCTGGTACCACTCTTGTGGAATAGGGAAGATGTCACTGGCAGGGCATTTCAGAACAGTTCCTTTATGAACCATGAGAAGTGGCAGAAACAAGAACATCAGCAACACAAGCATCTTGGCAGGAAAGCTTCCCTTTCTAAGTGCAGACTCTTCTGTCTCAATCCATGGCAGCTGCCTTATAAAAATCTTGCACTGTGCCTGCCTCTGCTAAAACCCCTGTGAAGGGGAATGAATCAATATTGCATAGCACCCACAAGGAGACCTTTGCCCACCTTGAAGTCTAGCTGAAACTGTCCAATTTGACATTGGCCAGTGAGAAATGAAATTGGAAAATGTCAGAAATGCAGCTAGTCTAGTCTGCCTCTTGCCTCTACTCTCCCTTCTTATGGAACAAGGGTTATTTATAACCACTTGCAGGGTTGCTTATTGACTGCTTTCTACTGCCTTCTGAATTCCTTGGCAGTCTGAGGCAGATGAACTAATGATAGTGATTTGAATTATTCTACAGGGAAATAATTAGTTCTTTATAACTGATGTCCTGAATGATTTTCTTTGGAGCAAAACATATAGGATCTCTTTTCCCCCTCCCAATGTGGCCATGATATGAATAAGAGGCAGATGGTTAAGATATCCCCAGTGTGCAAAAACTTGAAGAAGAAAGTTAGGGTCATCTTAACAGAGGGCACCAAGAAGCCGTAAATTGGTGAGGGGGGAATTGAATTGTTGCTCCACTCCACTTTTATCAATGGAATGGAAGATGGTCCCATAAAATAGGAGGGTTATTGGGCTGGGGGTGTGTGTGTTGAACATTCCCATGAAATGATTAGGCAAAAGGAGACTACCAAACCTCTGTAGTTAAGCTGCTTCAGGAATCATTCATCAGAAATGTATTAAACCATCAAATATATATATATATATATATATATATATATATATATCACCCAAAGATTAATGAGATTATGAGACAGGAACAACAACAAAAACCATCAAATATATATATATATATATATATATATATATACCACCCAAAGATTAATGAGATTATGAGACAGGAACAACAAAAAAAAAGTGTTCCTGTCCCACAATCTCCACTCCTGCCCCTGTCCCATTCTAGTACTGCCACAATTACCCTCCCCACCACACTTACTTACCTTCTCTCTCTGATCGACAGGGCAGCCGAGGAGTGAAAGGAGCTCTAATGGAGCTCTGTTCACTTCCAGGATCAAAATCCCACAGATTCTTGTGAGTAGATGCAAGCATGGGAAATGCAAAAATAAATATAAAAGTATCATTAAAAAAGTGACAGCAAGCACAAAAACACACTTTAAAATGCACGTTTATGCCCACGTGGAGCTGATTTGTTCCTTCTACAGTGGCTATTAACATATTTTTTTAACTACCCAGTTCTTCTAGGTATTCCTGGAAGAACTGATGCATTTTATACCCACTATTTGCTGGCAGACCACTGTCCATCAGTGACAATTAAAGTGGCCAGCTTTTGTGCTACAGCACTAGCCTGTCAGCGAAAAATGATATTATAAAATTTTATAATGATGAAATTTCTGTTTACATAAGGAAATTTTGTTTTGTAACTAAAATATCCACTTTTATATAACTTTTATATAAAATGCATATTAAATTTATCACTTAGAATACTGTGTCCAGTTCTGGGCACCACAATTCAAAAAGGATATTGACAAATTGGAGCGTGTCCAGAGAAGGGCAACTAAAATGGTGAAAGGTCTGGAAACGATGCCTTATGAGGAGAGACTTAGGGAGCTGGGTATGTTTAGCCTGGAAAAAAGACGGTTTAGAGGCGATATGATAGCCCTTTTTAACTATTTGAAGGGGTGTCACATTGAAGATGGAGCAGGCTTGTTTTCTGCTGCTCCAGAGACTGGAACACAGAGCAATGGGTGCAAGCTCCAGGAACAGAGATTCCACCTCAACATTAGGAGGAACTTTTTGACAGTAAGAGCTGTTCGGCAGTGGAACACACTCCCTCAGAGTGTGGTGGGGTCTCCTTCCTTGGAGGTCTTTAAACAGAGGCTGGATAGCCATCTGTCGGGGATGCTTTGATCATGATTTCCTGCATGGCAGGGGGTTGGACTGGATGGCCCTCGTGGTCTCTTCCAACTCTGAAATTCTATGATTCTATGAACTGTTTTTTTTCTCTGATCTGTGGATTGTAATAAAGAACAAAAGAAAGAATTCCACGATAGTTTAAATTGTCCACCCTTTCCACCCCCTTCCATGTCATCCCTTCACATATATATCTTTTTGGGTGGTGTACAAATCCCTTCCCCAACTATCAAGCCCTGAGAGGGGCTACTGCTGTTGGTGGTGATTACCAGACTGGAGTGCAGAGACAGAGTAAGCAATTCAGATGCTGATGGATGTGTCAAATCCACCACATATCTCCTTTCTGTCATTAAAGGACACTGTTTCTCCTGCTGAATTGTTGGATGACATGCCTTGAAGAAATGGGTAAAGCTAATTGAAAAAGAAAGATTCCCTTTAATGAAGATCAAATATGGATGCAGGGTTCTCCTGACAGAAAGATTGGAGAATTATAATATTATAACTCACAGCAAAGTTACACATCTCTCATTACAGGAAGAAAACATACAAATCCATGTCTAAGGGGATTATCAGACACAGAAAATATGGTGTTATAATGATGTCAGGAAACTGCAAAAGGGCTTTCTTAATGCGTGATGGCATCCTCTAGTATTCTGCTGCTGTTAAAAATGTGTGCTTTTTTATTAATGGGCCAAGCCACTAATTGATATCCCATGGTATTTTTTCAATGTTAGTGCTTGTGTGCAAAACCATGTCCCGTTCTGCTTGTGTGATTTCAGCGTCTATGGCTGGTCACTGTCAGAACACTTTCAGGTGAGAATGCAAAAACTAGGCTCTTTTTATGAACTTCCCCATGTTGCTGGTAATTTTTTTAACTGTATTTCAATGCTTGTGTGTTTGTGGTTTTGTTTGTTTGTTTGTTTAGGTGTTTTTAGACTTTTAACCATGCTTGCATCTCCTCATGAGAACCACCGAGATCATGTCCCCCTATGAATGCAGAAGTAAACAGTGCTAGCCATCATGTTCTGATAATGCTGGGCCGGCTCTTTCTCATGATTATAGCAGTGTGTGATAAGAAGTGTAATTATGCCAGGATACTTATGCTTTAAAATATAGTGTGTGTGGGGGATTTAGAAGCTCATCGGAAAGTCTCCTAAGATGAACAAATCACTTCATCATTTGTTCATGGAGTGGAAAATATGTATAGTTTCACCTTGGTGGGGATGAACTCTCCTTCAGTGGTGGCACTAGGGGTGTGTGGAGAGGCCGAACTGCACCAGGTGACACTTTTGCGGGGAGCTCTGACACTAGCCACAGTGATGTCACAGTTCTTCAGAGAACTTTACCTTTCTTCTTACCAAAATGTGTGGCCATTTTCAAGACTATGCCTTTCCGATAAACATTTATATTCATGTTTTTGGTGTATCCTATTGTAATGTAGAAGCTTTCAATCCAGCACCCCAGAAGATATCCTTATGCTGAAATAAATTGGGCATTTGCCAGTGTGCCACAGTAATCCTCACTTTTTACACAGAAGCAGACTAAGATAACTGTCTTTGTGAGTATGACTACCAAACATCACATCTCCTGGTTGTGTATTTACAAAGCATTAGACAACCCAAACTGCTTCTAGTTACCTGAAAGAGATTGCTGGAGAGTGTGGTGTGGGTGAGGGTTGGAGAATCAATAGAAATGTTAACCACATCAAGTTACATACTCAGCTAGGCGGGTTGCACTGTCAGGGCCGGTTTAAGGAATTTTGCCCCCCCCCTGCAATGCTTTATTTTGGGGGTCTCATATGTTTATCTCAGGTCAATGTAACCTAACCTGACCTAACCTATTCACAGTATAGGATATTCAGATTATTACTAATAATGCTTTTGCAGGAAGAGTGTTATGACAGCCCCCCCCCACAATGATGGGGCCTCCTGTGGCTGCAGGTGCTGCATGACCCTTAAACTGACCCTGTATGCTGCTGAGGATGATAAGGGTTTGACTCCAATATTCATGCAGAATGTGACAGCTCTAGGCCCCAAGATATTTAGAAAATTAATCAATGCCATGGTGACTCAGAATCAACCTTAAGTAACACCCATAATATTTTAATTTTTTGAAATTTTGATTGTACTCTTCATTTGCTCTGGAGCTAGTCTATCTCAAAGCCTTCTAACTTTAGGCTAATATCTCAGATTTGAATGACCTTGTTCTGCATGACAGATGCAAAGGAAGACAGTATTTGCATATTAATGTGTTACACATAAGCTCACAATGTCTCTGAAATTTAAAATTCGATTTTTCATTCTGCAGTCATAGTGACAGCATGATCAAACAGAAGCAGCCTTCGATTGGGTGAAATTCCTAGCAGCACCAATAAGAATTCAAAGAGATCCAAAAGGGTTTTAGAAAAAAAGTTAATTTTGTTGTTATTCTGTGCCTTTAAGACATTTCTGGTGACCCTAACGTGAACCTATCACAGGGTTTTCTTGGCAAGATTTCTTCAGAGGGGGTTTGCTTTTGTGTTCCTCTGAGGATGAGAGACTTGTGACTTGCCCAAGATTACCCAGTGGGTTTTCATGTTTGAGTAGGGATTGGAACCCTCATCTCTCAGTGCCCTGTTCCAGCACTTAAACCACTACACCACACTGGACATCTCATATTATACACACTTTATCTTAACAATGAAACTAGATGTAGAGGTGCATTTTGCTTCCTCCTCCTTCTCCTCCTCCTCCAACACCACCTCCACCTCTTTCTAGTTAATTCAGGACTTATGCTAGAGAGGAAAGGGAACTCTTTTTTTTTCTTTTCTTTGCCTAAACTAGGAGGATAATAGCATCATAGAGTTGGAAGAGACCACAAGGGCCATCCAGTCCAATCTTCTGCCATGCAGGAATATACAATCAAAGCACTCCCAACAGATGGCCATCCAGCCTCTGTTTAAAAACCTCCAAAAAAGGAGACTCCACTACACTCCAAGACAATGCATTCCACAGTTGAACATCTCTTCCTGTCAGGAAGTTCTTCCTAATGTTTAGGTGGAATCTCTTTTCCTGTAGTTTGAGTCCATTGTCCTGTTTTGTTTTCTCCCGAGCAGCAGAAAACAAGCTCACTCCATCCTCAGTATGACATCCCTTCAAATATTTGAAAGCGGCTATCATGTCACCTCTCCTCTCTTATGTCCACATGCTCTCTTATGCTCAGTTATCCCAAAATACCTCACTAAGGAGATTATCAAACAACCTAAATATGGTGTGACAAGGACACCAGGAGATCACAAAAGGGTTTCCTTTCAGATGACGTAGTTCTGCCCTCGTCATGCTCCTATGCCCCTTCTGTCCCGCCATCCACCTTTTTTATTCACGGCCTAAGCTGTAAAGAGATCACCTGTTCTTTTTCTGTCATGGAATGACAGGTGAGCAAAAAGGTGTCCCGTTATGCTGGCGCAATGCCAGCATTAGTGGGAAGTCCGTGCTGAACACTTCCAGGTGCAATTGGGACAATGAGGTAAGTGACACACTTTTTTGTACCCTCCCTGCCATGGGGAGGGGGCGGATATGCCATAAGGTAAGTGTGAATGTTTTTGTTACTGTGCTGGGATGGGGACAGAAAGGGGGTGGAAAAGGAGATAGTGAGATGGGGACACTATGTTTGTCCCTGTCTGATAATCTCCTAACAGGGTTCCTTTCCTTATTGCCATATTTACATACATATATTTTCCTCTGTGCCTGAGAGTTTGACTTTATATTTTAGTCAATTCTGTAATATTTCAATTATTTTTGACACATTGTTAACCACTTCAGTTGTTGAACCATTATTATTAATTACTATTGTTTCTGCTTTTGTATATGTATATGTATATTACATCATATTATATTATTGATGTGTTTTCACAATTTTCTGAAAACACACTTGCAGGTATGCAAAATTCCTATTGCTCTGACTGTTATTCTGGAGCCTCATCCCCTCCCATACCCTGCCATTGCCACCAGATTTCTAGGGAATGGAAGCAAAACTTCCCCCATAAAATAATATTGTAACTTAAAATTCCTGTGAAGAAGAGAAGAGGAGAGGAGAATTCTAATATCATAAGCCTGTGTGGGTAATTACAGCCTTCTAAATATTCTTGGACTTCAATTCTTGTCCATTCTAGCTAGCCTAGCAAATGCTGAGCAGTTATGAGAGTTAGTATCATAGAATCACAAGGGTTCAAAGGGAACTCAAGTGCCATTCAGTCCAACTATTTGAAAACTTCAGTGGGTCTAGAATGCTGTAGCCAGAATGATGACCAGAGCCTGTTATAGGGAACTCCTATGTTAAAACAGCTTCACTGGCTACTGGGTTGTTTCCAGGCACAATTCAAAGTGCTGGTCATGACCTACAAAGCCTTATAGATGGCTTGGGTCCAAACTATTTGAAAGACTACATCACCCACAAGGGTTCTATGATAATCAGAGAAAGGGTTTCTCTTGGTCCTGCCACCATCATAGTCTCATCTGGTGAGGACATGAGAGA
This sequence comes from Gambelia wislizenii, assembly GCA_030847615.1. Lineage (NCBI taxonomy): Eukaryota > Metazoa > Chordata > Lepidosauria > Squamata > Crotaphytidae > Gambelia > Gambelia wislizenii. The sequence continues at coordinate 7,373,278 of JAUMIR010000006.1, forward strand.
GAGCCTTCTCTGTGGCTCCTCCAATCCTTTGGAATTCCCTTCCAAGGAAGGCTAGTCTCGCCCCCTCCCTGCTTTCCTTTCACTGGCAGGCAAAGACATTTTTATGTAAGCAAACTTTTACTATGTATCTGAGCTTTCAAAATTTTCATTGGGGTGTGTCTTTGTCTTTGTTTTTTTTCCTTATTTTTAAACTTTAAACTTTTATTTATTCATGTAATTTTAGATTTTCTATATAGTGATGTTTTTAATGGTTTTTAAACTGTGTTTTACTCAATTTATTACAGTTTTATACAGCTGGAATGTGTCCAGAGGAGGGCAACCAGAATGGTGGGAGGTCTGGAAACCATGTCCTATGAGGAGTGGCTTAGGGCACTGGGTATGGTTAGCATGGGGAAGAGAAGGTTAAGAGGGGACATGATAGCATTGTTTAAATATTTGAAGCAGTGTCATATTGAGAATGGAGCAAGCTTGTTTTCTGCTGATCCAGAGACAAGGACGTGGAGCAATAGACTCAAACTGCAAGAAAAGAGATTCCATCTAAACATTAGGAAGAACTTCCTGACAGTAAGAACTATTGGGCAGTGGAATGCAGCACCTCAGAATGTGGTGGATTCTCCTACTTGCAGACTTTTAAGCAAAGGCTGGATGGTCATCTGTCAGGAGTGCTTTGATTGTTTGTTCCTGCATGGCAGAGGGTTGGACTGGATGGCATTTGTGGTCTCTTCCAACTCTATGATTCTATGATATTTTGTGAGCCGCCTTGGGTCCCTTCTGGGAGAAAGGCAACATATAAATGAGACAGATAAATAGATGAATAAATAAATAAATAAATAAATAAATAATCCCATGTAGGATTCTCTCGTTCCTCTTAGTCTAACCTGACCAAAAAAACAAACAAAACAAAAAAAAAAACCCAAAAAACCAGATAAGTTCCCTATATCCGTCTCCTCATGAGCTGTTCCCTATTGTTCAGCTTAGGCCGCAACACAATGATGTAGCATTTAGGGAAGAAGATACAGCCCAGTAAAGCAGCACCAGAGCATAAGATGCTGAAGACCTCTACAGCTACCATGGCTTTCCCAGTTGCACTCAGGTAGGTGGGGACAAAGGAAATCCACACACTACAGAAGGCTAACATGCTGAATGTGATAAACTTAGCTTCATTAAAACTGTCAGGTAACTTTCGGGCAAGGAATGCCCCAATGAAGCTGATGAAAGCCAAAAAGGCCATGTAACTCAGGACACAGTAAAACATGGTGTCTGACCCTTTGTTGCATTGCAGAATGATTTCCTCAGTTATGGAGTTCATGTCTAAATCAGGGAATGGGGGAGAGGTCAAGAACCATGAAATACAAATACTTCCTTGAATAAGGGAACAAGAAATGACAATGGAATAAGACAATCTTTTCCCCACCCATTTCTTCATCCTAGATGCTGGGTTTGTGGCTATGAATGCTAGATAAACAATGACAGTTTTTGCCAGAAGACAAGAAACAGCCACTGAGAAGAAGAAACCAAAAGTTGATTGTCGAATAAGGCAAGTCAATTTCCGAGGTTGGCCAAGAAACAGCAAAGATGAGAGGAAGCAGAGGAAAAGCAGGATAAGGAGAATATAGGTGAGATTCCTGTTGTTGGCTTTGACTATGGGAGTATCTTTGTACTTAATAAATATTCCTAGAACCAACACTGTGATGAGAGCAAAAGAAACAGCAACTGAGGCTAAAGTGATTCCTATAGTTTCCTCATATGACAGAAAGCTTATAGTTTTGAGGATGCATCTGTCTCTCTGCTTATTTGGATATTGATCGTCTGGGCATGTGAAACAATCATCCATATCTGAAAAAGAAGAAGAGGACCCATTTCAATGCCAAATCATGCTTTATGTATGAACCAATATCACTAAGCTATTTACTAGTTGGTTATAGAGTATTCACTAGTTGGTTTACTAGTTGGTCATAGAGTTGGTTATAGAGTATTGGTATTCACTGGGGTTTGTTTCCATGATCTCCCATGGATACCAAAATCCATTGATACTCAAGCCCCATAATCATATAGTAAAATGGTGTCCCTTATATAAAATGATGAACAGCAAGATTTGATTTTTGGAGTGTATTTTTTAAAAAATATTTTCAAGTTGTGATTGGTTGAATCCATGGATATGGAGGGGTGACTGCATTGTCTTCAACATTAAAATCTCTTTCTTCCAAAAGTGGTCTTTTGGAAATACACTGTAATATTTGTTTCATTATGCTACTGTTCCAGATGATGATGATGATGAAGAAGAAAATGGGCAGGCAAAGCTATCAAGAGAGTGCATACAATGCAAATATAAGAGCTCTAGGTGTGAAAAAGTTTCAAAGTCTCACTCTCTCATTCATAATTTGAAAAGAATGCAGATACAAATGATGATGCTGATGATGAAAAGGGGTGAGAAAGTTATCAAGATAATGCATGCAACGCAAATATAAGAGCTCTAGGTGTGAATAATAATAATAATAATAATAATACTTATTTATTACCCACCTCTCCTCTCAGGATTGGGGTGGGGTACAAAACACAATATACAATTTTCACAATGCAAAAATTTCAGTGTCTTACTCTCTCATAGCAATTGCAATCGCAATCGCAATAGGATTGATATTTATATACAACTTATCAGTGCAGAAGCATTCCTTAAGTGGATGGGTAATCATTTTACCAACCTACAGAAGGATGGAAGGCTGAGTCAACCTTGGAGCCCTCTGGAATCAAACTCATTACGTTGTCGCTTGCAGTACTGGCATTTAACGACCATGCCATCATTCATAATTTAAAAAGAATGCAGATACAAAGTGGAACAATAGCCAAATTTTTATATTTGTACTGTGTAAATTATTGGTCTGCAAATTTTAATCTGGCACAAACAATGGGGAAAACTGAAGTAATGTATAACTTACCCATCTTGTTTGAAACCTTCCCTTTTGGGCATGGAACACAATTATAGCAGCAGAATGTTTCCCTTTCCTTCCTTTTCTTCTGAGTCCCAGGGTGACAGGGCTCATTACAGAGAGAAAGAGGAGGTATCTATCCATAAACATGAGAGGAGTTATAATGAGAAAATTTGTAACAATAATTATTGAGTTGTGGATATGCAACTAAAAATATGGGCTGTAATCCTGTTGGTCTCACACACATTAGGGATGGAAAAAATATTCAGGGTCTTCTCGGTGGCTGCTCCCAGACTTTGGAACTCCCACCCTACAGAAGACAAGAGTGCCCTGTCCTTGCTGCAGGTCAAAACATCTTTGTGCCATCAGGCTTTTACAAACTGCCTAGGGTTGGGCTTTTCATGTTGCATGGTGTTGCTTTTGGCTTAAGGTTTATATGTAGTTTTTAAATGAATTTTAATATTATAAATGTTTAATTGTTTTAACTTTATAAATTGTTTGATTGGTTTTTTAAAAATCTTAAACTTTTATTAATGCTTTTGTATTGCTTTTCATTTGTACTGTTTCAAATACGTTCTTAGTCACCTTGCAAAGTTGCACAGGTGTTCTTGAACAGTTTCTTAAACTCCTGTCCAGTTGTTTTGTTTCAATATGAAGTTTATTATGTGCAGCCTTATTTGAGAACTCACGCCGAACCAGTCTTGAAGAGAAATAACAATGCAGAAAGAATCACAAGCCGGAAACATCACCCAAGGAGACCTTCTGCTGTGCTTTCTGCAACCGGACTTGTTTATCTCGGATTGGTCTTTTCAGTCATCAGCGCGCTTGCAGAAAGTGTTGGATGAGTCCTTCCTGAATCTTCGTTTGCAAGGAAAAGCCAGAGAGAGACTATTATATGTCAGGGGAAAAAAAAAAGTTCCCGTAAGTTGTGGTAAATTTCAGGGAGTTTTGAAATTTGATCCCAGTTGGGATATTAAACAAATTCCCATTCCATTCCTATGTGAATGCCAAATGCACCCAAGTCAACCAGATGGGAAAAGATAAATGGTTGGGAGGAACAGAAATCTAAACTCACATTACAAAAATAACAAAAACAAAAACAAACAAACAAACAAAAACAAACTTTAATTGCTTTGGTCAGGTTATAAATCCTCACGCAAAATCAAAATAGAGGTATTTTTCTTTAAAAAATGTAGAAGATGAGGAGCACACAATAAGCACTCAATGTGCCTCCCTCCCTACTAGTAGGCATTGTCTGTGCATCTTTTTGTGTAAAATAAGTCCAAAACTGCAAGAAAGTCCACAAGAACTGCCTAGTTTTCAAGAAAATTCTCACAGTGGAGGAAAAGATGCCCAAAATATATTCTTCTTGCCTAGAAGAATGAAGTTTATGAAAATTTATTTTCCTAATATACGTGTGTACATGTCCTCATGCATGTACAGTTGTCCCTCCATATCCACAGATTTGGTGTCCATGGATTTAAGTATTCACGGCTTGAAAATATTCTTTAAAAAATAATAATCCCGAAAGGAAAACTTGTTTTTGCCATTTTATATAAGGGACACCATTTTGCTATGCCATTGCATATAATGGGACTTGAGTATTCAAGAATTTGGGTATTCATGGGGGGGGGGAGTCCTGGAACCAAACCCCAGTGAATCTGAAGGGACAACTATAGTTATACTTATTTTTGGATGTAGTGCCATCTAAGCAGAGGTAGGGTAAGCAGAGTTTCAGAATTCTCTGTGAAGTATGCCCCTCACTGTTCCTTCTCTAGATAACTGATATTATTTTCTTCATCCTATTTTGCACCAAACTGCAAAGCTGATGGTGGTAACCTCATCTAAGTTGGAAAAGGAGAATTTCTGGATACTAATCTCTCCCATACATACAAGCACATACACACTTGGGCTGGAATTCTCCTACTATCGTACTTTTTGGACTGATGTGCAATGGATGTGTTCAGTTCATCATGTATAAGCAGAATTGCATAAATAAGCATTGCAGATGGATAGATCCTTTCATTGGTCCTGACTAGAGGAGAGAGATTGCATTAAGTAAGTTAGATTTGCTCATATATTGACTTACCATCCAACCATTAGTCTGCTCCAGTTGAGACCAACTAACAGGATTTCTGAGAGACGGTTGTGCCTTCTTGGATGGTGCATAACTTTTTCTCAATGCCCTTGATATACCACTTTATTCACTAGGATTGTATAAGTAGCCCCTGTGCATTCTTCTTTACAGAATGGGATAATAAGCAGGCACATTCTAAAACTGTGTATCTGCTAATATCAGTATTCAGCAAAGGAGTGGTGCAGCACAACTATTTTTATTTTTATTATAGTATTTATACCCCTCTCTTCAGCCACAAAGGCTTTCAGAGTGGATTACAAATTGTTAAAGTATAGCACTTACACATCTACACCACTTTTTTTTTTTATAGCACACTAGGCACTCTCTAAGCGGTTTCCAATGTGTGTTAGAGAATTGCCCACATAAGCCTGGTACTTATTTTACTGACATACAAAAAGATGGAAGGCTGACTGAAACTTGGAGCCCTTGGGATTGAACTCACAATGTTGTGGTTGCATTTAACCACTGCACCACCAGGGCAAGCTGCACTACCATCTAATGACATGAGAGGAGACTTCTAGTATGCAACCAGTGAAGCAGATTTTTGGCAACTGATGACTAAAATGCACAGATAGACAGATGGCTGCTTGGTCAATAATAATAATAATAATAATAATAATAATTTGTCCATACTGTCCAATGTTTGCACAAAGTGTGATTACATTTTAATCACATTCTGCACTTGTGTGAAAAAGTGAAAATTGTTTTCAATATAGTAATATGGATATTCAGGGCTTACATGCTTTATCTAGTTTTTGTAAAGTCCCATTTAATGTGTTATTTCAGACTCTGTCCAACCAACATGGCATCATGTAAGTAAAGAGAAGAACCTTCTGGAACTTCAGTGATTCATCTATAGAAGGGAGTCTCCTTCTATGGATTATGAAATCCATACCTGGGTAAATCCCCTATGCCAACTGAGCATATCATAATTAATAACAAATTCTTCTTTTCGAGGAGCATTTGGATCCACCCTTCCAACTTTCACTCTCTGGAAAGACTTATTTGGGTATGTGACCAAATTAATGATATCGAATCCACTTTGTATTTCCCTTCTGTCATTAAAGGACACCATTTCTCCTGCTGAATTGTTGAATGAAATGCCTTGAAGAAATTGGTGGAGCTGGATGAAAAAAAAGAGAGAAAGGAGGCAAGGAGAGTTGTTCAAGAAGAAAAGAACAGAGAGTATAAACATTTTGTCTTTCCCTATTTATGTCATTCCATTTAATGAAGACCAATATTGATGAAGAATTATGATATGTTATAATAATGTTATAAGTCTCCCATTACAGAAAGAAAACACAGAACACCAGTGACAAAATTCTGCAAACCACTTCATCATTTCTTAAAGAAGGGAGAAAGTAGGTACAGATTCACCTTGTACCGATCTGTTAATTGAAGAAAAACAATATTTTCTTGTGGAGATATTACCTGCCAAGCTTGGAGATCTTGCAGTTCAGGTCTTTTTTGTTCTGCCTTTCTTTTGTGGCTAGATCCAGAAGAGGACATCAGATGTAAAGCATGAGCCACAGCATAAACAGCATTATAGATACTGTAGCTATGGCCAGTCATGGAAAGTTCAAACATTGATCCTGGAAGGCTCTCCAGCTTCTCATCTCCAGTACATCTTCCACTGGCTTTCATTGGTATCTGAGGATTTGGAAATGAACAGTCAAACGCTTGTTCCCAGAAGTCTTTGAGAAATCCATCTCCTTGGGTCCAGTAAGGCTTTATGACCTGAAGAAATTCCTTGAATCCCAGAAGATCTTTTCCATGGACTGCAAAGGAAATAGCACCTTGGAACATTTGCAGATCCCAGTCCCTTTGAAGGCCTGTTAAAATGAAATCAATCTGAGTCGTCATGATCCACACCTTGTTAAAAGACTTACTTTCCTTATAGTCAGGACCTTGTAGAAATACAATAGCTCTGAGCCATACAATTGTCAGTGAGTCTCCATTGATGATAAATGTGCTGGTTGTTTTATCTGTTAAATGTACATAAATGTTTAAGGCTACATCACTAAGTTTATCTAAGTTATCTAGACGGGCTATTTGTGGGATTCTTAGAACGAAGGATGAACAGATTTCATTCTGGGAAAGCAGTGGTTCTAAGTTCTGCAAGAAATGTTCTCCACTATTATTATCAATAACAAAGAGGCCAACCCATGTCCATCCAAAATGTTGAAGTAAATGGATAATCCCAGTGTTCTGATATGACTCATTTGGAATCATATAATAAAATGAACAATCCTGAGGGGTATGAGTATGTTGAAAGTTGAATGACCCATATGTGAACTAGAAGAAAATGTACAGACATTGTACACATTAGTTAAGAAGAGCAGCTTTATGCACCTGTAACTGTGCTACAAATATAATTTAAATGGTCAATTAGGGTGGATTTAAAGGATTATTCTAAGGAACTAAGGATATAACAGAATTTCTGGGGCTTTTATTTGTTTTCAATAATGTTCCTACTTCCTTTAGAAGGGCAATATTGCTCACAGAGTGATAAGTGAAGATGTTTTCATTTAATCTTGCAGAGATCCTACCTGTGGAATCTTGTAGAAAGCTATGATATCAGCAATGTGGGAAGAGGTATCTGAGCCAATCCCACCAATGATGGCTAGCAGGCTTCTCTCTTGGTCACATTTGTAATTGGGGATAAATCTATTCAATTTGAAGAGCAGGTCCAGAGTGATACGATAGGTCATCCGTGCATCATAGTAGCTGTCATAAATGTGGAACCCAAGGGTGATGTTGGGCAAGATCTTGGGATTCTTATTTAACTCATCCACAGCAAATGCCAAGGCAAGGACATGCTGGTAGAATCTTGGAATCACCCTGCAAAAAGAAGACATTCACTATCTCAAAATTTAATTCTTCGCTGTATAAAAACTATTTAATTCTGCAAGTAGGGGGAAATGTTTTCTCTTACCCTTGGTTTCCCTTTTCTGAAAAAGTTCAGTTCTGAACTTTTAAGTCTCTGAATGATCTAATGCTCAAGACATGGTCCCAGTCCTATGTTGCTACTGGAGAGACAGTAAACTTTGTTTTACTATAGCATAATGCTATAAGATACAATACAATTACCAGCATCTCTTGTTTTTGAAAGAGTACCAGCTTTCACATATCTTCTTGTATGCATAGGTTAAAGCTCAAACAGAAGTCAAATAAACTGCAAGAAATGTGTATATGGTAGGTGGTATTATCATCATCACCACCACCCACCACCATTATTACTATTATCATTTCATGGTCTATCAAGTGTTACTGACTGGAGTTTGGGACCATGAATGATTCAGTTGGATTGTATCCAAGCAACTAGGAATCAGGGAGGTGTCATCATATGATGATAATCAATCAATCAGTCAATCAATCCTGACTTTTCCACAGCCCAGGAACTCAAGAGAGTTCCAGAGAGTTCCTGGAAGGAGACACTGAGAAGGACCTCTAATGTGTTTCCTCAAAAAAGTTCTAATTTTTTTTTTTTAAATGGAAAATGTACCAAAACTCAGAAAATTGTTATTTGAAACATTCACATGCCAAGCAGCCAGAATTAATCTAGTGGAAAGAAATTCCAGAGTTTACCCAGGTGATGTAGGAACAAGTCCTTTGTTTTACTTGTCTGGAATCTCTAACGCTTCAGCTTCGTATGGTGACTCCACATTCTAGAAAAATATTTTCCCTAGCCATGTCCTCAGCCACCATTTTCTAAACTTAACAAACACACACACTCAACTCAGACATAGTAATCTTTCCCCATAGTGGAAGCGCCTCAGCCCATGGACATCTCTGGAGGATTTTTTTAATGTAATAATTAAATATAATAATAATTAAATCCATCAAATTTAAGAGAAACTCACTTTGTTTTGCATTCTGTTCACATCATATACTTTATGAGCACTGGAGTTATATGCTGAAATCAGGAAGACAAGAAGAGCTCCAGTAATACACGTGGGACTATGAATAGCTCTGTGAAATCAGCAGGGGACTCTTTTTGCCTTGTGCAGTACTGTTTTCATTTTGTCTTCCTGATTTCTATCCATTGATTTTTATTTCCCAAGAATCGGAGTTCTTCCTCTTATTCATGACTGCTACTTAGTTTCCCATCTAGAAATATATGTATTCTATTCCTTTGGTCTTTCCTCTTCTACCAAGAGGAATATACTACCAAGGTGTACTAACGCTGGTATCACCTCTCCCTCCAATAGTGTCACCTGGTGCAGTTCGGCCTCTCCACTAGTGCTGCCACTGTACCAGGGGAAGCACTTAAGTTGGTTTCCCCATATCTGCATAGTTTGTGAAGTCTGAATATGTTCAGTTTTGGAAAGTAACTTGTAAAGTTTTTAGGCCAGATTCCTGTATCTGTTACTTAGTTAGGCATACTTAGCTAAATAACCTCTCCGGGCCCTGACACCTCCTCCAAAACATAGAGAAATATCATTCACCCATTTCCCACTCACAGGCAGAATGGATCTCCTTCTCCCTATGCAACTGATGCCCAGTAAAGTAGGTCTAAGAGAGGGGAGTTACCATCATGGCAATAGTATCACAATCATGACTAAATACCAATTGTGAATATGAAACAATTACCTAGATTTACTCATTCGGAACTTTGTACTGACAATTGCTACTTAATATACTCAGCTAAGTAGGTGAAACAGGATTCTGGCCTGAATTTCTTCTTCTATATCTTCCCCAGTGGATGGACTGCAAAGATATTTCACATATGCCTTGCAAGTAGTTTTTGATTTGTTTATTTTTTATAAGCTATCCTTTTCCCATAGCCATGGCACACCTCAAAACACAAAGATTTCTTCTTGTGGAAGATGAAACTTTACATTTATTGCAGAATTAGCATTAATAGTATGTCCTTTCTCTGGGCATCTTCTGATTTATTGGAACTTATATTTATTCATTTGGCAAAGATCAGAGACAACGTGGGAGGGATTGTCCTTACAGTGGGATCTCAGCTTCAAACATCTTCTGTGAAGGAGGTTCCTTGAAGAAAACTTCATAGAAAACATAAAACATATGAGAAGAAATTCCACCAAGGAGGAGACCACCTGGCTGGTACCACTCATGTGGGACAGGGAGGAGCTCATCTGAATGGCACTTTGAAGCATCTACTTGGTATAATATGGTAGAGAGCAGAAACACAGATCTCAGTAGCCACAACATCATACAAATGAAGCCTCTCTGCCTAAATGCAGAGACCCCTGTGTCCATCCATGGTAATGCAGAACTAAAACAGGATATCTTGAACTGTAGCTGATAATATCCCTCAGAAGAGAAATGCCTACTCTTACTTTTAGCATCAACAGGGGTATAGCTGCACAGCTTCAATGCTAGCCGAGACTGCTAATATTCTCATTTTGAGTCTGTTAAGATGTAAAATGGGGAAATGTAGAAATGAAACTGACAGAGACTTGCCTGCCAGTTTTCCGTGTTCCCAACTCTCAAAGGAACAGGGGTTAATTTATCATTTCCACAATGTATTATTTATTGCTTTCAACTGATTTCTAGAAAGCCTCTGGAGTTTTTGCTAGCGGAACTAATTATGGTTATTTTAGAAACTCCATAGGGAAATCAACGACAATTTGGTTTTTAACTCCAGTTTTATCGAGGGAATAGGATTCAACTAGTTGTGTTTTTAACAAAGATAATATTGTTATCTTAAGCAGGGTCTAGGCTCTGATATGAGAAGTAAGTGGTGTAGAATCCTGTGCAAACAGTGATTCAGAATCTATCAAATAGAATAGATTCAGAGAAGAAATTATTCAAAAAGACAGGCATGACTATATTTAATTTAAAAACTGTGATAAGAGTATTTAAAAGGAGACCGAAAGGAATGATAAGCTCTCCTTCAGAGAGCTTTGCATTTCTCTTTACCAAAACATGTGTCTGTTTTTAAGATTATGTCATTTTGATAAACAATTTTATTCATAATTTTGTAGTCTTACTGTATTTATAGAATCATAGAATTGTAGAGTTGGAAGATACCACAAGGGCCATCCAGTCCAACCGCCTGCCACACATCTATGAATTATTGCAATCTCCCTTGAAGGTATGGAAAAGTGGTATAGACTCACCCCACCAAAATAAACACATAATTTCAGTTTACCTTAGTTAAATTCAATGGAAAATTGTCCCAGGATTTGTCTAGATAGTGAAAATAATCCTAATAGAATTTGCAGAGAATAACTTTTGTCCCAACGAGATGTGAATGACATTCATGGTTTTCAGAAGGCGGGGGGGGGGGCACTCCATTTATTGTGCAGGAAAAGCCTTTGCGACTTTTCCTGTTTTTTTTTTTAAATAATGTGTGGAAATGCACATTAAGTGTCATCTGGACATCCAATTCTCATCGCCGCACATTCTTGGTGGAAAGCTGTTTGGTTGGATGTGCAATGGGGGGGATTGCCAGCACTGAAGTGGCCAGAAGTGCTATTTTTGAGTTTCACATTATCCATCATGCACTTTTTTGCTGTGCTTAGGTGACTGAGCAGCTTTTTAAAGCAGAAGGTCACGCTTGAGCATCTTTGATTTACATTTTTTTTTAAAAATCAAGCCTTGAGAACAAGTGAATGATAATAAAATAAGATCTATGAAGAAATAGAAAACATTATTTGAAATTATTCCCATGATGAGATGGAAAGCTTTGACTGAAATAACAAGAGCAATGGAGAAAATGAAAGCTTACATTGCAGAAGGACAGGCTCTCACAGAAATCCTCTCACTTTTTGAAATTAAAAGTTCTCAATATTTTGTTGTTGTGTGCCTTCAAGTCATTTTGGACATGCTGAACCTAAGGTGAACCTATCATGGGTGTTTTCTTGGCAATATTTGTTGAGAGTAATGTTGGTATTGCCTTCTTCTGAGGCTGAGAGAGTGTGACTTGTCCAACATCACCCGGATTTGAGTTTTGAACCCTGGTCTCCCAGAATCCTAGTCCAACACTCAGACCACTATACCATACTGTCTCACTAAAAAGTGGATAGCAATGACTAGCCTATTAACTCCTAGACTAACCTGGGAGCTTCTGAATACTAGCACAGGAAAAATGTGAACTCTAATATTTTAAAATATCTTTATTTAGTTTATAAAAATTAAAGTTACTACAACAAAAGACAAACATCCACATCACACAACATACACTACAATTAGACAAACTACATAAATCCTAATCCCACCCCCTCTTATCCCACCCCCACCTTAACCAACAGTACATATAACAGTTACATTTAAAACGACTTCCTGCTTATTCTCCTCCAGTCCAATGGTCATTCTTATCTTTACACCTCTTTTAATGGTTCACTTAATATAAACATTAATCTACGTTCTTAATATTATTTCATCCACTGTTGACAGTCCTTTCATTAATAAGTGAACCCTAATATTGAAAGGGAGTGCATGAGATGTTTATGAGGCTACTACCATATTCTTTCTTGAAAATATCTTTGGCTTCCGATATATAGGAAAATATGGCTGCACTAACTCCCTTGGCCAAATACTTTCCTATTTAGCCAATACAAATAATGTTAAATCTGGTGCGCAAAACTGAATTGAGTAATTGCACAATGCCTGTACAGGTTGCACACACACACACCCTGCATACACAGGAATACATTCTGGGACATACCTCGGATATGTGAAACAGCATATAATAGCAAACTGCCATATATACCATAGAATCATACTGGAGGACCTAGAAAATGCCTAGCGAGGAAGCCACTATAGGCATCTTGTGCTATGTATGGTCAACATGCAGCAGAAGCTGACCACAGAGCAGACTGGAGGACCTACCAATTCCTAGAGAGACCACCTCCAGCACAACTCTATGGTCCTCCAGATGCCTAGAGAGGCCTCCCCCCCCCCAGCACAAGTCCTGAGCAAATAGATTTTCCTCAAATTGGAGAAATCTTGTTAGCGGGGAGGGGAGTGTCTGCAATCTCCTCATGCTGGAGGAAAGAAATCCCATGGTGATTAATGAACTCTGAACTTTTTCAGATAGGGTAAAAAAAAAAAAAACACACACCAACACAGAAGTTGGGAGGAGGACTGCACTGTCCTGCTTCCAGTGATCAGTTTCAGATGACACCGTCCTCCTCCCATCCTTTGTTCATTCTCCCTCCATCTTTTGTTCCCTCTGCCACTTTTTATTAATGGAAATTTCTGTCAATAAAAAGCAGTGAGGGAAAACGAATGAAGGATGGAGGGCAAACAAATGAAGGATGGGAGGAGAACGGTGTCATCTGAAACTGATCGCTGGAAGCAGGACAGTGCAGTCCTCCTCCCGACCACCATGTTTTTTTTTTTTACCCTATCTGAAAAAGTCATCTGTACAGATTATTCTGCTGACACAGCAGAAGTAATTAGTAATTAATACATAAGTAATTTAGTGACATTTCATTACAATCATACATTAAAGCTGATTGCCAAGATCCTAAATTACCTCCTAACTTTCATAACTTGCATCAGCAGGAATGTTTTGATGCACATTGGACACTTATGATCTGCACCAAGTGTGCCTGTTGTGCTCTGGCACGTTCTAGCCAGTGTCCGGATGCACATCAGGGACCACACCAATGCTCATTGGTGCCCATTACACATTGGATCAGCTACTCTACTGGCTACTATTGTGCAACAGACATACACTGTCCATTGCACTATAGTTGCCAGTTGCCCATATATTTTAATGTCACAGGAGCCCATAGATGAATACAGGCCTTGTGAAAACACTCAATTCAATTTTGCCCCTGTGTAAGACCATTTACCAAGAGATAAGTTCCAAGCAGAATGCCAGCCAATGTTTTCCAGAGTGAGTCCATTAAGCAAAATAGAGTAATGCCCAATGATATGGGCTCAAAAGGAGAATTTGTATCCCTTTCCTCTTTTTATCAACAATATTCAGACAGATGCATTTGAAGGAACTGCCAGCGCTAAAAGAGGGTTTTTGCTGAGTTTCCGATTCACTTCACTCACTGTGTCTCTTGCACAGTAATAAACAGCAGTGTCCTCAGGCTTCAGGCTGCTCATTTGCAAAGATAGCAGGTTTTTTGAGTTGTCCTTGGAGATGGTGAATCGCCCCTTCACTTTATCCAAGTAGTAAATGGTGCCAGAGCTTGCGCTAATGTATGCCACCCATTCCAAGCCTTTTTCAGGAACTTGCCTCAACCAATTCATCCCATAGCTGCTGAAAGTGAATCCAGAGGCAAGACAGGAAAGGTGGAGGGCATGACCAGGCCTTCTTACATCTCCACCAGACTCCACCAGCTGGACCTCAGAGTGGACACCTGAAATAAAGTCACATTAATCAGCCTGCTTTTTTATTAATTCAAGATGTGCTCACTCCCTGGATTTTGAGGAAGTTCTGCTTCTTGCCCAACTTTCCACATTTTAATGAAAACCTTGCCATGAGTTAACTCTTCCCATTCAATTCAGAATAAACCATTTCTGGGAATTCAGACTAAACCAATATTTGAAAATTGAAAACTTACCTCTAAAGACTGTTAAAATGAAAGCACACTGAAGCCAAAATATCATTTTCCTTCTGTTGCCTTGCAAGGGACTGACTGCAAAGAGGCCACAGGCACACCAGATCGGGTGTGGTTAGGTCAAAGGATTCAGATTTCTAATTTAAACAGGAAGCTGTTTCTGTATTTGCATACACTTCAGGATAAAACAATAGCACTTGTCTGTTTCTTTTTCTGCCTGCATAGAACATGTTTTGGGAAACAGTGAACAAGGGGATAAGTGGTGGAATTAGGGTTCCCAGCCCCATGTGCAGCAGATTGCAGTAGTCCAACGGAATGGTTACCAGTACATGAGCTACTGTATCTAAGTTATGTCTCCCCAAGAAAGGTCATAGCAGTGCACAAGTTGAAGCTGGAGCCCAGCAATCTGAACCTCGTTGGCCTCCAGTGACAGGGATGGATCTGAGAGTATTCCCAAGCTGTGGACCTCCTTCTTTGGGGAATGCAGCCCCATCTAGGACAGACACTTTACCCAATTCCTGGACCCATGAACCAACAATCCTCAGAGCCCCTGTCTTATTGAGTTCCAGTTTCAGTCCATTGGATCTCATCCTGCCAATTACACCATCCAGGCACTGCTTTTCTATTTTACCTCCATGGCCCCAGCTAACTCCGAAGACAGGGAGAAACAGAGCTGAGTGTAATCAGCATACTGATGACACCTAATGGCCTCACATAGCAACTTCATATAGATATTAATGAGCATGGGGGGTAAGATTTCTTGTGATGAAATGAAATTGACAAATAGAATCAAAATACGTCTTTGTCTTCCCCATTTTCTACAGTGGTGTTCATGTCAGGGGATGATAAGACACTCAATTCCAAGCAGAATCCAAAAACTATCTGAGCACACTTAGTAGCAACCCTTTCCCAAGAGTGTTTGACATCCAAATAATCAAGAGGCACGTTTATCTTGAAAAGTCAAGCAGTTGCATATTATGTACAAATATTTACAATTGAAGGAGAAACTGCTTCACCAGGCATCAGCATTCACAAGAAAAAGAGGTGAGCTCTATTCTGAGCTCACTTATATATACAGTTACAGGGCATTGGGTTACTCAATCACATGATCGGCACAATCCTAAATATACACTGGACTGACTATGTGACAAATGTTGCTGTCCTTGAGCAAGCAGGGATCACCAGCATTGAGGCCATGATACTGAGAACACAGCTGCACTGGGCAGAGCATGTTTCTAGGATGGAGGACCATCGCCTCCCAAAAATAGTACTCTACAGTGAACTTGCATAAGAGAGGCGCTCCAAAAAATGCAATACAAGGACTTCCTGAAACAACATCTCAGGCTCGGCCAAATTGATCACCAACAATGGTCTGTCCTGGCCTCACATCGGGAGGCATGGAAATGCACTATCCACAATGCTGCAGCCTTATTTGAGAACTCACGCCAAACAAGTCTTGAAGAGAAACGACAACACAGAAAGAATCACAACCCGGAAGCATCACCCAAGGAGACCTTCTACTGTGCTTTCTGCAACTGGACTTGTTTATCTTGGATTAGCCTTTTTAGTCATCAGCGCGCTTGCAGAAAGTGCAGGATGAGTCCTTCCTGAATCTTCATTTGCGAAGAAAAGCCAGAGAGAGAGACACACCAATAAGAATCCTCTTTCTGTAGCTGTGGCATGGCTAGGAAGTTCACGGATTCAGCCATTATGACTCAGCATGACTCTGTAGTCCTTCGGCCATTTTATTATGGAATTCAGTCTCTAACTCCTAACAATCCCCTCCAAAATGGTCAAATTACTGCACAGGACACATGTTATCATTACAACATAACATTATCAACATACATTGTTGGACATCATTCGCCTGTCAGTTGACCTTTTCCTTTTGATACCTTTCACTTTACACACGAGTGGCAGTTCACTCTAAACATTGGTAAATCTAATCATGCTTCCTTTGCTTTTAAAACAAAGTTGTGAGGAATTCACCTGGGAATGTAGACCCATGCAGGACAGATATAGTATCTCTTTCCAATTGAGCAAATGAGGAAATAGCTCCACAGTCCAAATCACAAAATGGCACCCACAGTTTCCTGTAATTCCTGCCCTAGCACATAACAGTCTGTACTCTTTATGTCACTGCTGCCCCCTTGTAATATGGAAGTGAGGCCACTTTTTTAAGGTCTTATTTTATGAAGAGATGAAAGGACCAAAACCTACTTACCCCCAGGGACCCACAAACTGACTTGTACAAAAAGACCTCATCCTCCCAAGAGCAAGGGAAGTTATTTCTATTGAAATGTAATGCGTCCATAAGCTGTTACTAAACTCAGCATAACAGCAAGGCCTGTTTACTTCATCAGATGCTTTTGTGACTAGGTCAAAGAAAGCTGCTGGGTCAAGGAAAGTGTTTGTTTCATACCCTCCAACTGCTCTGATTTGACAGGGACAGTCCTAAATAATTCTCTGTCATTCCATTTTTCCAGCTCTTTTTAAATGTCCCAGTGTCTCTTTCCTCATCCCACTTCCCGCCTTTGTCCTTGGCTTACTTTAATTGCTCAAACTGAGTTCAAAGTGCAAAAGGACTTTCCACTCAACTCAGCATGGGAACAAGACAGGAATGGCTAGACTCTTGCTCTTCTCTGTAGGTAAAGGCAGAGGCCAACTGCTGCAGCCGCTTCAAATTGGTGTGTTCTTCCTCATTAATGTTTCCCATCTTAACCACATTCTGATATTGCTTGTCCACATATCTCCCAGTTTTCCTCTGTGAAATGTTGGAGAGCATGCCATTTAGAACAGGTGTGGCCAAGTACTGGGGGTTGAGCAGCCATGTTGGTTTGCTACGAGACCTTGGAGGGCTGCTCCACCTACAACACTCCCCCACACTGCATTTTATTTTATTTTTTAACCAAAAAAAAAAATGCCACCATGTTCTTTAGGTGCTAGTGGGAAACATTCCTCCCCCCCTGGTGTGCTTGGCCCAATGACCAGCTTCTTTTCAAAAATAAATAAATAAAAAGTGAACTGGAAGTTGACTTTTTAAAAAGGGCTTTCTCCTGGTGTCTCCTAAACAAATCCAGGGAGGTAGAACAGGGCAAAATTACAACTATGTCTTCTGAGGCATTCAAATTTTTAGAATTTAGAATCCATTTTCTGGTAGTGATAGTGGGAAAACTTCAGGTCACAAAATGCACCATGAGCAGCATTTTGCCCACCCTTGGTAAGAAAGGTGTCACAAGACTTTTTTTTTTCCTGCTAGGATCTAACATGGCTTCCCCTCTGCTTACTATGTAGGCCACAAAAGTTATGAGAACATCCCCTCTCTCACACATACACTGAACTTTCCAAATGTCCATTCCAAATGGCCTTGGGGTTATTCTTAGCTATGGTTTAGAATTCTTATTCTTCCTAACTAGGTCCAAATGGCATTGTGGCTATTCTCATCACAAACAAATAATAGTAAATGTAAATGTGAACCATTGTTGGTTCTGAGTTTGGCTGCAAAAACAAATCATGGTTAACTTGGGACATTTTCAGACAACCCTTGCCGTGCAAGGATCTCCCGGGAGAGGTTCATTGCAGCAGCACAGCAGAGGGTCGATTTTGGACGACGCCATCCCTGCTGCGAGATTATCCGTTCCTCTTGCGCTTGGAGTTGGAGCCTGCCACACTATATTCGGCCAGATTTTATTCACGGACCGTGAATAAAATCTGGCCGAATATAGTGCGGCAGGCTCCAACTCCAAGCGCAAGAGGAACGGACAATCTCACAGCAGGGATGGCACCCTCCAAAATCGACCCTCTGCTGCACTGCTGCAACGAACCTCTCCCGGGCGATCCTTGCACAGCAAGGATTGTCTGAAAATGTCCTAAAACAGGAAGTGATAATTTCCAATATTCCCCTTGTGGCCACTTCAGAAGAGAAGAGAAGGCTGTGATCTGATATTATTTTTTAAACTGGACTATTGACCTCTGTTAGGGCCTCACTTACCTATCCTAGACCGTAGTTCTTACAAGCTAAGTCAAGACAGGCTTAGGGTCAGCTAGTAGGAGGGACAATAATTATGTTTTCTATAAGAAGTGTGTCTTAGAGCTTCAAGTCTGCCAATGTAATTATCTTCCCCTACAATTACCCAACTCACTGCAATTTATTCACCTGCCTGAAGCCCCAGGGTCTTTCAAGAAAGCAGTGCAAATAATCAAAAGCAATACTATATTATAAATGAGTCCTTACATCATCAATAGTTGAGAGTGGGGCATCAGGCAGAGAGAAGACTCCTAATTTCATTGTTTCTCTCCCATTTATGCCTGTTTCCTGCTAATATTTTGAAACTGGAGAGTTCCCAATTTCTGCTAGCATTCCAGGCATGCATTGCAACCCTGTGCATACTGAAAGTCAGGGTGCTGGCTTTCCATTTAAGAAATGAAGATGCAGAGCAAGTGGAGCCATTTAAATGTTGCTATATAAGCATAGGAGAATGGACAACTACAAAGACCCTTTGCTGCTAGGATGCTTCAGCTTGCCTTGCTCCTGCTTCTGCTTCCTCCCATGGTTTGCAAGGTAGATACTCTGACTTGCACTGGAGATGACCCTCTTCCTATTCCACATGAGTGGTACCAACCAGGGAGCTTCCTTGTTGGTGAGATGACTTCTCAGATAATTTACATTTTTCATGAAATTGGTTTCAGAGAACACCCATCTCAGAAACTGTTTGAGGTTCCAAGGTATGAATTATGTTTCTTCTCATTTATCTCCGCCTGATTGCAAATAAATGTTTATATGAATGACAGCATTTTTACAGACAACACATGTAGTGCATTTCCCCCTTTCCAATCACATCCTTGCCTTGCCCATCCTATGAAGTCTGCAATATGTGAGGACTCTCTGTTGCCAAATGTTACAACAGCTTTCTTTCTGGGAAAGCTGGACAGGGAGTATGAGGGGGGTGATTTCAATTTCTTTTTCAATATCTCCAAATATCCATGCATCCAGTTAGGTGTTATTTTATGAAATGTAACCACCAAAAATGGTTTGGAAGCATCACTTCCTCGACCCATGCACACTACCAAATTAAGGGGAGAGGGTTTTTCATTTCTACATTCTCAGATTTCACAAAAAGGCAGCACAGGTAAATTTCTGTGAAAATTTTAACATTTTTTTTAAATACTCTGTGAAGACTCATGAATAGCTAATCTTTTTTTTAAAAAAAAAATCTGTTTCAAAATATTGTTTTAAAATAATGGTAAAACTGTGTGGTGGTTTTTACATTCCAAGA
Organism: Gambelia wislizenii; assembly: GCA_030847615.1. Taxonomy (NCBI): domain Eukaryota; kingdom Metazoa; phylum Chordata; class Lepidosauria; order Squamata; family Crotaphytidae; genus Gambelia; species Gambelia wislizenii. The sequence goes on from JAUMIR010000006.1 coordinate 7,393,115, forward strand.
AGTTGGGTTTGACTTGTAGCAAATCTATGAATCAGAGACCTCGAAAAATCTTGCTTCATGTTTGATTATCTCTTTGCAGGATTTCTCAGGTATAAGAGATTTCAGAGGTGGTTTATGCGTGTTTGCGTGCAGAGTTAAAATGTCACTGTCCTTGTCTAGAAGATACCGGGTGCACCTTCACTGTAGAAATAATGCAGTTGTACACCATTGTAAATGCTGTAAGCTTGATCCTATGAAATCCTGGGATTTGTAGTTTTGTAAGGTCTTTCACTTTCTCTTCCAAGTAAGCTTCACAAAACTACAAATCCCAGGATCCTTTGGGATGGAGCCATGGCAGTTAAATTGGGGTTAAAGTGCATTGTTTCTACCATGTAGATGCACCCACTCTCTGCTAATGCAACTTCTCAATTCTGCTGCTGCCCAGTCCTTCCTTTCCAGAACTAAAACTACTCTAGCATTGGCCAAATTTGTGCTAAGAGATGTGATCAGATATAACAATTTGTGCCTCTTTGTTCGGGTGAGCAAACCTTCACACTCTATGGTACTAAATGGATACCTCCTGTTAGGGCCATTTGTCATTATTTTCCCCAATTTGTTCTCATATTTGCAGTATGGTGACAAAGTTCTACCAGCATAGCCTGACCTTGGCATTTGCAATATATGAGATAAACAAGAATCCCAGACTACTGCCAAATGTCACACTTGGTTTCCACATCTACGACAGCTACCATGATGTGCGGATGACCTACCGCACTACTCTGGGCTTCCTTTTCACATCACATAGATTTTATCCCAACTATAAATGTAGCACTCAGCAAAACATCATAGCTGTTATTGGAGGACTTGGTTCTGATATCTCCTTTCACATGGCAGAAATCTTGGACATCTACAAAATTCCACAGGTAAAATCTGTGGGAGGTGGGGTTGAAGATTGTAGTTCTTACTTGTGATTTTGTGAGTGTGTTAGTGCTTCAGAAGGAGAATCTCTGACAGCAGGTGGGGAACAGAAATTGCATCATATTGCAATATTTTTAGAACATTCAGCACAAAGGAGCCTTGATATTTAACTCTCAATGCTCCTACTATTCCTTCAATGAATATTTGTTGCCTAAATATTAATTTACATGGAAAGTTTGTTCTAGAGATATATCTAAAGTGTCATGACATTTTATTTTAGCTCACATATGGCTCAGTTGCCTTGGAGAAGAACAAAGAAGTGACTTCTTTCTACCGCATGGTCCCAAATGAAGCCCAGCAATTTATGGGGATTATTTGGTTGCTGCAGTATTTTAGGTGGACATGGATTGGAATCTTTATTGTGGATAGTAACAGTGGAGAACATTTCTTGCGGACACTGCTGTCACTGTTTTCTCAGAATGGCATCTGTTCAGCCTTCACTGAACGAGTCCCTCAACAAGCCTATGCGGCGCATCTTGGTTTAATTGCTAACATGGCCTTACATATGTATGTCCATTTCAGAGACAAAAACATTAATACACTCATCCTCTATGGAGAACCTTTGACATTTATTTGGTTGAGGACTCTTATATTTATACAAGACCCTGAAAATAAGGAAAACTCATCATGGAGAAAGGTGTGGATTTTTACAACAGAAATAGATTTTCTATTATCAGGCATTCAAAGGACCTGGGATATGAAATTCTTCCAAGGTGCTATTGCCTTCACCATTCCCTCAAAAGAACCTCCAGAGTTTGAACAATTTCTTCAGCTCATAAATCCTTACTGGACTAAAGGAAATACATTTATTAAGGACTTCTGGGAACAAGGCTTTGACTGTCATTTTCTAGATGTCAAAGAACGGGTGCATATCAATGGGACGTGTACTGGGGAAGAGAAGCTAGAGAGCCTTACTAGGCCTCAGTTTGAAATACAAATGACTGGCCACAGCTACAGCATCTATAATGCTGTCTATGCTGTGGCACATGCTTTGCAAGCCATTTATTCATCTAGACCTAATTGCAGAACCATGGGGAGTGTTCAAAGACTTGATCTTCAAAGTCTCCAGGCTTGGCAGGTAAGTTGTCTCTATGACTAGATATATTCATTGCTATAAACAAAGTGCAGCAACCATCAGGATCCTCTTCAATGAACAAGTGGTGAAAGCATAATGTACATCTAACTGATACTCAAAATGTTTTCTTTGTTCATGTTTCTGCAAATAAGACTCTGCCGGACATACCTGGCGGGGCAGTTAAGTCCGGCTAGAGCCCCCAATCTTCACCCCTCCTAATTTGTGGAGAGCAAGTGGCATGGCCGCCACCATGCTGAGCTGCCTTCTCCCTGCCTGGCCTTGCTGGCAGGGAGGAATATGCTTCACACTGGCCCTGGACTTATCTCTGCTTCCTCGCTGGCCAAGGAGCTCCATGGAAAGTCTGTCTGGTACACCATCACTTCTGCTGTGGTCAGAACAGGGAGCCCATGCAGGAAGCAAGGAGAAGATAGAGTGACCCTTTCCCCTTGTTCACATGACACAGCACCCTATTCTGACCTCAACAGCAGCAATGGTGATGGCCAGGCTCTTGCAAAGACCTGCTTGGCCGGCAGGCAAGGCAACGGCAGTAATGGCACTGATGGCAACAGGCCAGTGGGGGCAATGTGGTGGGTGTGTAAATGTTTGGACAGCTGGGTCCCTCCATATCCAGCCTGATCCAGCTGACCACACATCTGAAACACTGGGGTTTGTGTTAAACTACCTAAGAAGACTGGATTCCCTGGGTGGGTCATGTGAACAAATCACACTGGATCCAGGGTGAGTATGTATTTTATCCTTAGTGTAGACAAGCCCTAAGTTAACTGAGTACAAACTACTTTTGTACTTTGAACTCACTTAGCAGCAACTGAAGTAAGCAAAGCACAAAGGAGGAAAGTGGGATTAGGAGAGAGGGACTGAGATATTTAAAAAATGCTTGCTAGACATAACACAGTTGAAAAAGTGGGATGGTAGAGGATTAAATGGGACTGTCCCTGCCAAGTCAGGACAGTTGTAGGGTATGCTATGTAACAACAGCTCAGTTTTCAAGATTGTGTTGTTGTTTTTTAAAAACGAAAATACTAACACTCTTATAGAGTTGTCCCTGTAATGTTTAGTGTGGAATTGACAATATATTATTTTCTAATTGTTGTTGCTGTTACTAATTATAGGGCCAACCAATAACAATAGGAGCTTGAGGAACTGGGAAAAGACAACAGTAGTGCTCTCCCAGTTTCAGGGCACACTGAGACAGGCAGCTGGAGGGATCCTTGGAGGTTCTGCTGCAACTGCTTCTCTCAATGTGTCCCATAGAATCAGAGACTTGGAAGGGACCACAAGGGCCATCCAGTCCAACCCCCTGCCATGGAGGAATAAAAAAATCAAAGCATTTCCGACAGATGGCCATCCAGGCTCTCTTTAAAAACTTACAAAGAAGGAGACTCCACCACACTACAAGGCAATGTATTCCTCTGGCAAACAGCTCTTACTGTCAGGAAGCTCTTCCTAATGTTTAGATGGAATATTTTCCTGTAGTTTGAGCCCATTGAGTGTGGCAGAGCCTCCTTCTTTGGAGATATTTAAACAAAGGCTTGATGGCCATCTTTTGGGAGTGCTTTGATTGGGTATTCCAGCATGGCAGGGGGCTGGACTAGATGGCCCTTGTGGTCTCTTCCAACTCTATGATTCTATGATCTCATGGTCCAACACGAGACCAGAATATCAAGTGGAGAGTTTGTTGTTCTTGTCTTGTTTTGTTTTTGCAATTTGCACAAAAAATATATCTGCAAAAAGAATGCCTTTTCCATTCCTGAAGCTAAGCATTCATCTGTACACATATATGCACATGCAGACAAAGACAGAGGCAGAAGGCATGAAAGGATAGGCTGATGTATGCTAATGATCTAGGCTGATAAAACAACCAGAGTTGCTTGGTTTAGCAAGAAACCAGAAAAGAGAGAAACAGCATCTCCACCCCTCCCTTGGCTTTTAAAAGAAGCATAATTCCCTGCTTATGGCCATTCTGAGGTAGCCTAAACAATTTATCCTTAAGGACCTGCAGTGACTCCTCCCCTCCTTGCTTTCTCCTCTGGTCAACAAGGAGATCGACAGCAGATTTATTGACCAACAGGTGGGAGGATCAATCTCTGGATCCAGACCCATGTGTTTGAGCCAACCAACTGCAGCTGTCACCAATAAAGTTGTTGCATTTTATTGCCAATAATTTTCCAACTATATTCTGTGTCTGACTGTCTTTGTGGTGATCGGGGAGGGGAGTGACATCTTGCTGAGCATGCAATCTCCTTCTATCCTCATTTGCAACTATCTTCAGCTTCTGTATTTCCCCCCTTTCAAATAGCTCCATCCTTTTCTGCAAAGCATTTCATTCAACAATTCAGCTGGTGAAACAGTGGTCTTCAATGAAAATAGGGAAGTTGGAGGTGGGTTTGACATAATGAACCTGGTGACATTCCCAAACAACTCATTCCAGAGAGTGAAAATTGGAAGGCTGGATCTCAGTGATCGTAAAGGAGAAAACTTCATCATTAATGAGGATATAATTGTGTGGCACAGGGGCTTCAACCAGGTATGGTGCAATTCTGCATTCCCATTTTGAAAATGATGTTCTATTTGCTGTACATAAGAAACATAGTGAATGTTTGGAAATCTTCACTTCACAATGTTACTATGGTGTATGATACAAGAATGAGACATGGCGTGCTTCATTTTCCAATTAGCAATTGAGCAACATCTATGGTGCTAGAGGATCAATATATACAATAGATGGACAGATTAGATTTTCCCCCTCATCTGAAATATCATCCATGTTTCTGTATCGGTGCTACCACGTGCTTCATTTTCCAATTAGCAATTGAGCAACATCTATAGTGCTAGAGGATCAATATATACAATAGATGGACAGATTAGATTTTTCCCCTCATCTGAAATATCATCCATGTTTCTGTATAGGTGCTACCAGTTTCTCTTTGTAATGCTCACTGTCTTCCGGGTTATCAGAAGAAAAGGAAAGAAGGAGAGACTTTCTGCTGCTATGATTGTGCTCCATGTCCAGAAGGGAAGGTTTCAAACAAGAGTGGTAAGTTGCAAAACACTCCCATTTTTTCACCACATAATCCTAATTCAGATATTTAAATACAATGACCATTTGAACATTCTAAATTCCCATGATGTGCATTGAACCCCTCTGTTAACCTTTCATGCTGTCATGCTACACGCAAGCAGACATGAGCAAAATTTTCCTGCACATGTGTTTTAAAATGTCATAATAACAAATACAGGAGCCAAAGAACAATGATAAGCATAGTGGTAGTTGAATTGCACTTTTATATGATCACCAGAATGCCTGGAACCAAATGGAAACCAACATAAGAAAGAACTGCCATATGGAGAAACAGTGTGAATTATACACAAATTGCCACTAAAAAGACTTTTATTTCTATTTTTCAGATATGGATGAATGCTTCAGATGTCCAGAAGGTCAATACCCAAGCATAAACCAAGATCACTGTATTCCCATGACTATAAGCTTTCTGGCTTATAAAGATCCACTAGGGCGCTGTTTAGCCTCAACTGCTGTATTATTTTTTCTGGCCACAGCCTGGATATTAGGAACATTTATTAAGCACAGGGATACCCCCATAGTCAAAGCCAATAACCGGCACCTCACTTATATTCTTCTTGTCTCTCTCCTGCTTTGCTTCCTCTCCTCTCTGCTGTTCCTTGGTCAGCCTGGGAAAATGACCTGCCTTCTCCGACAACCAACTTTTGTCACCATCTTCTCAATTGCTATATCTTCTGTGTTAGCCAAAACAGTCACTGTGGTTGCAGCTTTTATGGCCACCAACCCAGGATCAAACCTGAAGAATTGGGTAGGGAAAAAATTGTCCAATTCCATTGTTTTGGGTTGTTCTCTTATACAAGCAGCCATTTGTGTTATGTGGTTGGTGACCTCTCCTCCTTTTCCTGATTTAGACACACATTCAGCAACTGTAGAAATAATTGTGCAATGTAATGAAGGATCAGATGCTATGTTTTACTCTGCCCTAAGTTATATGGGCATCTTAGCATTTTCCAGCTTCATTGTAGCTTTCTTAGCTCGGAAATTGCCTGACAGTTTTAATGAATCTAGGCTTATTACATTCAGCATGTTGACATTTTGCAGTGTTTGGCTATCCTTTGTTCCAGCCTACTTGAGCTCGAGGGGAAAATACATGGTGGCTGTGGAGATCTTCTGTATATTATTTTCTGGAGCTGGCTTATTAGGTTGCATCTTTTCCCCTAAATGCTACATCATTATTTTGAGGCCAGAACTGAACAGCAAGGGCCAGGTACTAAGGATAAAGAAGTAAATAAAGCTATTTACTTTTATTTGTTTCTGATTACATTGTTATATAGGTAATCTGAGAAGAGACCCACAATTTTACTATAACATTAATTATAGGGATTAGAAATTCAGAGTCTATCTATCTATCTATCTATCTATCTATCTATCTATCTATCATTCTCTTGGGTATGTTGCCTTTCCTAGTGTGCTGATTGGCAGCTCAGGAAACACACCCAACCCACATCCAACCAATCACCGCCAACATGCAAATTCCCTCTCCACCTCACAATCCACTCAATCTGCCTCACCACCTCACAAGGGTTCTCCCTCCTCTCACTCTGTCAGCCATTCATCAGTCACAGCTGCAATGGCATCCAGGAAGTCAACTGGTGGTGGCTGCAGCAGGGTAACAGAGCAAGTCACCCTCAGCTATTCTGGGAAAAGTATAGAATGCTGAGAAGGGGGAGGATGAATTTAAATCCACTGGCCTACCTCATAGGGTTGTTATGAGTTCTTCAGGGCATTTTGGGGGGAGTATTTTAATGGCATATGGTACGCCAGGTCCAGCTGGTATACCTATTTTTCATTGCTTCCTCCTGAAACCCAGGAGAACCATGACGGGTAAGCAGTAAGACATGTAAGCAAGTAGACATGAAAGCAGGGTTTTGTTATGGTCAAAAACCACCATGGAGAATAATTTTTATGGAAAAAAACAAAAAGAAAGTGCTAACCAGGAGTCTTTGGTTTTAGGCAGATGGTGGTCACTAGATTTCTGCCTTTGGCCTTTCTCCTCTACTTCCAGATAAGTCCCACCTACCAACCTGAATTGCTGATATAGCCGTCAAGGAGAATGCTAGCTTAGCTGCTGTGACATACACCAGGCACCTCAGCAGTGAAACAACCAAAGAATCTCTAGATTTATCCCCAGTTTTGGTACTGGGGAACAGAAGCAGAGTTACTACACCACAGCTAGGAGAATTCCCATGCACCCCTGCTTTTTCAAAGTGGGAAGGAATACTGGTCTTTGATGATACTCACCAAAGGGAAATGGGTTGCCACTTTGGGAAGTATGGTAATTCAAAATGTTGAAGCCTGATACCAGCAAGAATGTATGGTACATTCCTTGCATGGGGAGGACTATATAGTATCTCCCTGCCATGTACTTAATGCTTAAAGATGCTGATGGGGAGAGGTGGCAATACCAGTTCCACACCAGAAACCTGGCTTAATACACAAGGATACAAGTCAGACTGGATGGGCAGATCTGTCAGTTAGTTCTTTCTGTGGAATTCATGTAACAATGTGCACATTTTGGAAAGTGCTTAGAATAAAAAAACTGAACAGTATTATCCCTGATTCCTGTTGAGAAGACAGTGTCATAAAATCTCACGTCTGGTGAAGAAGGTTTTGTGAGCAATGTACTGTCAGGCTTGTGTAAGAGGATTGCCACAATAGACTCCATTCTTTTGACAGGCTAGAAATGAATCAGATTGCAGAGACTCCAAGATCAAAATAAGACTTTTGCCCAGCTTTATATTCACTTTCTCACACTGTGTATCTTACACAGTAATACACAGCAGTGTCTTCAGGCTTTAGACTGTCCATTTGCAAATATAACAGGCTGTTTGCATTGTCTCTAGAGATGGTGAAGTGCCCATTCACTGCATCTGGATAGTTAGTAAAAGCTGAGGATGGGTGTAATTGGGCAACCCATTCTAGACCCTTCCCAGGAGCTTGTCTGACCCACTGCATCCAGTAGCTGCTGAAGGTGAACGCAGATGCTTGGCAGGAGAGGTGGAGGGACTCTCCAGTCCTTTTTAGGTCCCCTCTTGACTCTTCCAGCTGGATTGCTGACTGCTCATCTGGAAGGAATTACGTAAAGTTATGCTTCATGTATTGTTATGTATTAATAATAAATTAATTTTAAATTAATTTTAAATTCAAACATTACCTTGGAAAATGGCTAAAAATAAAATGGCATGAAACCAGAAAGTCATATTGTCTTTTGATCAGAGAGAGAGTAAGCAGAAAGTGGTCATAGCTACACAGGCTATGGGTGCAACTAATGTAGGAAAAATATATGAGTAGTTTGAACAGGAAGCTGAGTTTGTATTTGCATACCCCTCAAATTAAAAAAAAGCAGCACATGACAACTGGATCTTTTTGTATAGTCACAAATCTTCGGGAACACCCCAGGATTGCTGGGGATCTTTACTGAGGCAAATAGAGATCAGTTCAAGTGATCTGACTAGATTTAACTGTGACTTCAAAAAGGCAGAGCTGCTCAGCAGTGGAAGAAGCTGTGTGCAACATCTCTGTTCTTGATAGCTGAGTGACAGAATAAGTAAATCATAGAATCATAGAATTGTAGAGTTGGAAGAGACCACAAGGGCCATCCAGTCCAACTTCCTGTGCCCATTGCAGATGATTTACTTATCCTGTATGAGCTTGTGTTGCAATGGAATTGTATGTATCTTCATTACCTGTGTTCCTTTGTCAATCCATGTCTCCAGAAAGAAGTTTCTCTTCTGTAAGGAGAGGGTACAGATTTTTTTTTAGATGCTTGTTTGTCTTCAGTTTAGTCCAAAAGTGCATGCCATTTTTTTCACCTGATTAATGTAAGATGAGCATAGTGTAAGAGAGCTCAGGATACCAGCTAAGCTTCACTATCCATCATGCAAATAAGTGGCCATATGCCCTGACATATCTCTCCTCATTATGCCCCCTGCCCTACCACATGAGGTTGTCATCAAACCATCAACTTCTTCACATTCCAGAAGTAAGATAATCAGTGGAGTCTCACTTTCCTTTGTTACTCCCTTGGGAGAGTGATTTGACCATTGTTGTAGCCAAAACGAGCCTTCGAGGTGTGAAATAGGGTATACATACACCAACATAGACCCCAGTAAAGTGTGCCACAGATGGACATGTTCCTCTGCCAGATTCTCTGTGCCACCCTCAGCTGCCTCTCTAAGCCTCTTTGTTACATGAAACTCTTTTCTCTTCAAGAATGGTATAGTTCACCCATTTCCTAAATCTCTTGCTATCCAACCTTCCCTGCTTTCTTTCTGACAGCCTAGTATGGTTTGTAGAGTGCATATCTTCATATGTTTGTTTATATTCTCCAATAAAAATACTTTAGTTTACCTTAACTGGACTGGTCTCTCCAATTAGTACAGGTATACATAGGTGGAAAGATCCCTGAAGTTACCCTCCTCCTGCAGGTCAGCCATTGTGGGCTAATAATCCCACTAACTATTAAAACCAATGCTGGCATCATGGGTGGGTTCCCCACAGACCCCATCTGTTAGGGTAACAGTCTGTCTGGCAATATCCCTGATTATTAGGAAGTGCAGGGAGTGGGCTCCTTTGTGTCCCAACACTGGCAGAAGTACACTGTGTGGAAATCACAGGAGGAGTTATTTAGCCCTAGTACCTCAGTTGTGGAGTGTGCTTCCCTTGGAGTCCTTACTGGCATGAACTTTGCACTTGCTTCTGTACCAGTCTGAGACTAGGATGTTGGTTTGGCCATCTGAAAACAATTGAGATAATGGCTTTGTTTAAGACATACATGAAACTCCTGGGAGAGTGTTGCCCATGATATTTAATATACCAAAACGTAACTGGGGGTGGGATTGTCCAGAATTTTGCAGTCAAGTGTCACCAGTATGCTGATGAGCCAACTCTACCTCTCTTTGCCATCTAATTCCAAGAAAACTCTTTCTGTGATAAAAAAGTGCCCACTGTTAATAAAGGACTGGGTGAGGGTAACAAATTGAAGCACATTCTAGAAAAGGGCAGAAGTGCTCCTGGTCAACAGTAAGGCAAATTGGGGAATAGAGATTTAGCCTGTGCTGGATGGGGTTACCATCCCTCTGAAATCTCAGGTTCATAGTTTGGGGATCCTCAAGGAGTTAGACTTGAGCCTGGATACCTGGTTTCACTGGCAGGCATGAATATGTTTGGACAGCTAAAATGTATTGGTCCCATGCACTCATTCCTTAACAGGTGGGAATTGGCTGTGTTGACACATGCTGAATACATCCCATTAGGATTCCTCTAACACACCCTACGTCAGGCTGCACACCCTATGTCAGGTTTGGAAACTTTTTTTAAACATCAGAGGGTCCAGAAAGCTGACCAGACTACTGACAAGGATTGGTTACAGGGAACACATGATTTACTTATTGCTGTAGCTCCACTGCTTACTGGTCAATTTCCAGGAATTATTCAAAGTGCTGTCTATGACCTATACTGAGGGTCACCAGCACTACCAGAGGCATGTGTTGAGGGAATCCATTTGCAACTATGTAGGAAAGAGGCCATTAACTGTCCTTGGCACCTGCGCCATGGGAAGGAGAATGTTGGGCTGGACCAGAGGGTTCTTAAAGCCATGCCGCCCTCCATCTCCTACTTTTCAATAAAGATCAAAGTAAGACGAAGAGGACAGCTTCTGACTGCTTTGACAGCAGGCCTCGGCACTGGAAGTGTTTTGTGGAGCTGATCAGGTGGTTGACAGGGGGTAGGTTTTTCCTGACAGTCACAAGCTTGATGCTTGTCGGGGGGGGTGGTTGTGAGATTTCTCACAGTGATTTTATGAGCTGGTTGTTGGTTCTCTTCATCGTGGGCCTGAGTAACTAATCCTCTCGCTCCTTGTGCTTGCCTCCTACATGTGACCTTCTAGAGCATGTTGGTGCTCTGCACACCTGCTGCAGCACCCCCCTCCTATGGGGAAGGTTGTAAGATGGCTTTGGTTCAAACTATCTTGAATGGAATGAACTTCTATGAGCCTGCCTGAGTTTTAAAAACTTTCTGAGAGGGTTTTTTTCTTGTTCCTACCACCATCCCAGCATGTTTGCTGAGGACACAGCAGAGAGGTTGTGCAGGTTATTTGAAGGGGAGTTTACTCATTATTCCCTGCTCTGAGACGTCTTGATCTAGTGTAGGTTACAAATTCTTAAATAAATAAAAAATAAATTGTAATTTGATACAGTCTCCTTTTTATCCCAGAAAGTTTACTATTTGCCCCAGTATTCCAAATTCTCCCCACTACTTCTCCTGTCTGCATAACTCTAATTTCTTGCCAGATGTTTTTAAAAAATCTTCTTTTATTTTGTTTCATCATTTCAACACAAATGCCTCCCACATTTTCCAATGAAGCAAAGTGAAATAAGATCAGCCCATCATTGAACATCTTTAAAAAAAATGCATCTCGACATAAAAATAAAGCTATGAATAACTGTGGTTGTATCTTGCCCTTCCTTGGTATATCTCTTCTGCCTAATAAGTCCCTCATCTGTGGCTTTCTACTGCCCCCTCTGGTGACTTTTTTTCTAGGGTTAATGCAGTCAAGGGATTTTGTCTGAGATCTGCTGGGATCTCTCTCACTGTGTCTCTTGCACAGTAATATACGGCTGTGTCTTCCACTTTTAGATTGTTCATTTGCAGATAGAAATTGGTGCTGTCCTTAGAGGCTGTAAATCGACCTTGGATTGTAGGGGAATAATTGCTGTTCCTAGAATCATAATACCGAAGAAGCCATTCCAATCCTTTGCCTGGTTTCTGTCTGATCCAGCTCATCCAGTAGCTGCTAAGAGCAAACCCACTGGTGGCACAAGTCAGCTTATGGGATTCTCCAGGTTTTTTCAATACAGGATCTGACTGGGTCAGCACCACCTGTGAGATGACACCTGGAGGAAGAAGAGGGGAGGGGAGAGACACATTTAAGACATGGAAACGTGAACAGCTGCAACAACCCCATCCAGTCAATTTATATTAATTTGTTCCCAAAGTGGAAATCCCAACATACATGAGGAGGAGGCCACCAGTGCGATGAGGATTGGCAAAATGGGTTGCATTGCAGAAGGATGGGCTAGATCTCAGACTCTGTGTGCTGTGCCAGGAAGTCTGTGTCAGGTCAGATGGGTTGAGGGTTTAAGAAGGAAGTGCCCCCCCCCTGCATTTGCATAAAGCCATCAGCAAACAGTGGGGATGATAATGGTACAGAATAAAAAGCCCAAGCAACCAAGATCCCAGAGCTATTCTCTCAAGATTAGGAACTATACTTTTCTGGTGCACTCTTTACACTCAAGCTATTGTGTCTTTTATATTTTCTCCTGTGGTCCAGCCTCTAGCTCACTGTGATTCAGTGCAACAGTACAACAGTTCAACAACTTTGTGAGGATTTTGTGTGTGATGTCATTGTACCTGTCACCCGCAAATATGTATTTTCTAATTTGAAGTTAAGGATGTACCCACAAAATGCATCTTAAGAAGTGTTCAGATTTTTAGTCATTCATTTTTTTAAAAAAAAAATCTTTATTTTCAGGATGGGAAAAATGAGGGATTTTTAGAAGGGGAAAAATGATGTGGGCTAAATCTGAAGTGACTCATTCATCCATTCAAGCTTTGGTTGTGTTTGGATTTCTGTTTCCAATTATACCGATCCTGAAGATGATTTGGTACTCCCCTATTCTCTATTTTAAAGACTCTTCATCTTTTATAGCTATACGACAGGCAAATACAATATGTTGATCTCCATTCTGATACGGGTATCCATTTTGAATTTAAAGATGCAAATGTAGCAGATTTTCTTGTCACAACGTTTTTCAAGATTAAACATCTGGAACTGAACATCTAGAAGGAAAGACCACAAATTATATTTTGGTCAGACTAAGAATTAAATGTAATAGCCATTTTTATTTAAATGAAGGAAAAATGCCTTAAAATGTAAGAAGAAATGGAAGCCAAAATGTCATGTCCCCACTTGTTTTGCTTTGAAAGTAAATAGGAAGTGATCAAGGTACATAATGTTATGAGTTAAGGCTGTTTCACATTCTGTGGCTCAGATCTTGCTTATTTTACATTCTTACACTGTGCCTCTTTGGGGAGAGAATTTAGAAGCAAACTGCATGTTCTCTACCTGGTATGTTTTGCAGGAGCTCTGGATCTCATATTTCTGCCATTCTAACTTACACAAAAAGTTGGTTTTAAAAGTTGAAAGTCGAGGGGCAGGTGAATTTTCAAATGAAATTGGTGGAATAATTTTCATCTTCTATGAGAACTTCGCACACTTTTTAAATATTTAATGTTGAAAGCCATCCATCCTTGCATATTAGGCTTTTATTGTGAAATCACCTGGGTTTGGTCACAGAATTTCCACAGGGGTGAGGAGATACTAATATTATGATTTACGATCTGTAACCCTCCCATGTTTTTCCATTTCATCTCTCATCTGTTTTCTTAGGATCCCTCCCCCACACAGTAGAGAAGTGCATAAATAGCACACGCACACACAAACATAGATATACCAACATCTTTAAGGATGGGACACTGGTTCAGGATCTTGATTGATGACTATTATAGACCTAACATGCCATAAACTATAGCTATTTTGGCCCCTTCTGTGAAAGAGTTGCCCTGGAAATGTGGTCATGAGAGGAGAGGTGGAACCTTGGGAATAAACCATCACACACTCCTTGATGTTGGTATATCCTCATGAACCAGTGGTGGAGGTGACCTAGGAGATTTTCAGACAGGCAAAAATCGCCCCTTGCCGCGCGAGCAGCCTCCCGAAACTGCTGCGCGGCAAGGGTCTTTTTCGGACGACGCTGTGCCTCTAGCGAAGCCGTCCGTGTCACTTCCGTGAAGCTTGGGACGGCTGCGCGCCATATTTCAAGCACAGAAGCTGCCCGTAATTGAAATATGGCGCGGAGCCGTCCCAAGCTTCACGGAAGTGACACGGACGGCTTCGCTAGAGGCACAGCGTCGTCCGAAAAAGACCCTTGCCGCGCAGCAGTTTCGGGAGGCTGCTCGCGCGGCAAGGGGCGATTTTTGCCTGTCTGAAAATCTCCCTAGTCATCACCACAAGGTCAAGGCTCACCAGCTGGGCTTAGTGGAACATAGAAATGCACTAGCATTTTGTGCATTCAGCTCCACTGACACACAATTGCTTCCTGTGGATGCAGCAGAGACTGTGCCATCAAGGTGAAAAGAGGGTTTTTACTTGGCTTCACAGTCACTTTCCCTCACTGTGTCTCTAGCACAGTAATACACAGCTGTGTCCTCAGGTTTCAGGCTATTCATTTGCAAAAAAAGCAGACTGTTTGAATTGTCCCGGGAAATGATGAAGCGTCCTCTCACTGTATTTGAGTAATAAATGTGAGTGGCATCCGTTGGGTGCATGCGTGCAACCCATTCCAGGCCCTTTCCAGGAGCTTGTCTCACCCACTCCATCCAGTAGCTGCTGAAGGTGAACCCACTGGCTCGACAGGAAAGGTGGGCAGATTCTCCCGGTTTTCTCAACCCCCCTCCAGATTCCTCCAACTGGATCTCTGACTGCACATCTGTGAGGGAAAAAGAAAAATCACTTTTCAGCCACATCGAGAAATGAAACATCATAATTCTTTATTCAATAGAATCAAATCTACCATGGCAAACTGTTAAAAGGAAAACAAGATGGATCCAATATAACATTTCTTCTTCTCTTTTGAAGGAGATGAAGCCAAAAATGGCTGCAAACAACACCAATAGTTGTCTGTATGATTGTAGTTGGGACAGGGATAATATATCCCAGATCTGAACAGGAAGTTAACCATGCATTTGCATATCCTTGAGCATAAAAGAGCAAGAGAGGCCTTTGAAAACCTAATATCTGTCTACCTTTAGATGATTTGTCAGTCAGATTATGAGCAATATTTATAGGGATGAATAAGACATGAATAGTCAGATGATCTTATTGGACAGGAAGGAAGATACAAGTCAACCTTAAATGAAGTATTGCTGCTCAGTTGTGGAGCTAAACTGCCTGTAGTGTCTCCAAGTGTGTCAGTTTCCAACATAGGACAGATCATAGGCCTTGGTAGTTAAACCTTCTTTGTCCTTAGTATTGTATCAGAACGAGAGGCACATATCACATTATTGTGAACTGAGCAGGAAGAGGTCTTCACCTGTTCTGACCTCCCATTTAATGTATTATGTGAGAGAAAGTAACCTTCCCTGTTTCAAAGGTTCATCTATTTACCTGGAAGAATGGAATCACACAGAGCACTTTGGTGTGCTGTGATTGGCTTCAGGGTTGGCCAGGATAATAAACTGCATTATAGCTGTGCAGAAAGGGGGATTACCAACTCCCATACTTTGATTGATTGGTTGGTTGGTTGATTGATTGATATTCCACCTTTTCAACAAATAGGACTGGCTTACAAAATGGCTTACAAATATGTGCTCCAACTTCTCATATTACTTCATTTACATCCATAGTAACATTGTAATTGGGATGAGACCAGGTATAAGGATTCCAATCTACAACACATCTATTTCTAACACCATCCATTTGGGTCCGCATTCCATTTCAGGTTACACCCATGTAATATTACACCTGTCAATCCCTTGGAAATATGCTATTCTAGAGTACTTGGTGATTTACAGTTTTCCAGATGCACTGAGGTAAAGCATGATTGGGCTTTATTGTGGGTATAAGCTAAGCACTATCTCCCTAAACCCACTTTCTTCCAGTCAGCACACTACCATTCAATCAGACTAGGAGTTGTGTAAAAAAATGGGATTGTTATCAAATTCCCTGGAAAATTCTGAAAAAGAAGGCAAGTTGTATCCAAAATATCATCCCCCCACTTTTTGAAAATGAAAATTTGTCAATGAAAATTGAATAAATAGAGCCACCTTGGGCTCCACTTTGGGAGAAAGGTGGCATATAAATTGCACAAATAAAAATAGAATAGAATAGATAGCTAGATAGGGTCAGACTGTTCACAGGTACAACTGTGGGTGGATGTTCTCATTCTCAGTCTCTTGATACAATTCTTGAAATTACCCTCAAAACAATTTCAAGTGGAGGAGGGGACTTTCAGTTCTGTTCTAGGGAGGAGGGAAAAATGATGTCCATGACAGCTAGAAGTCCTTTGTCATGATGATCCTGCTGGATATTCCAGCAAAATCACAAACTTAAAAGAAAAGTAGATAAATGTTTAAGAAGAAGTTAGGAGAAAGGGAAATGGTCAGAAGAACAGGGCCAGCTTTGGCTGGCTTAATGGGAATTCCCTTTCCTGACAGTGACAAGCTGACCATAATAATTCAGACCTGGTGGTCTCCCATTTAGAGTATCACAGTCTACTCTATTTGGGACTGCCTTCTGAAAGCAGCTTGTGCAATATGTAATAAATAGACTGCAGTCACAAATAGCATATTATAACAGTATGAGATTTTCAATGTGAAGTCGAAGGCTCTCATGGCCGGCATCCATAGATTTTCCTTAGTTTTTTTCCAGGCTGTGAGACCGTGTTCTGGGGTCTCACAGCCCAGAAAAAAACCAAGGAAAATCTATAGTATAAGATTGGCTTCAAAGGAAACACACTACTTGCCAATCTGCTTCTGGTCTGAGTTCAACACACTGAGGATGACTTCCAAAACCTAAGGTCTATCTGTTTATCTCTTTGTCGTTCTATCTGCCTGATTATTCATGTGTGTGGGTAGTGGGCTCCTTTGTGTCCCAACACTGGGAGAGGTATACTTATGGAAATCATAGGAAGACTTATTTGGTTCTAGTACCCCACTCTGAGAGTGTGCTTCCCTTGGAGTCCTGACTGGCACGAACATTATCCTTGCTTCAGTACAAGGCTGAGATCTGGATGTTCATTTGAGCCTCTGGAAATCATGGCTTTAAGATATACATGAAATTTCTGGGAGAGTGTTGACCATGCTGTTTAACATACCATAGCACCACTGGGAGAGATTTTCCAAATTTTTGCAGCCAAGTGTCATCATTATGCTGATGACACCCATCAATACCTCTCCTTTCCATCTAATTCCAAGAAAGTTCTTTCTGTGCTAAACTAGTGCCCACTGTTAGTAAAGGATTGGAGGATGGTGAACACATTGAAGCACATTCTGGACAAGACAGAGGAGCTCCTGGTCAGCAGTAAGAAATATTGGGGAAGAGAGATTCAGCCTGTGCTACGTAGGGTTATACTCTCTCTAAAATCTTAGATTCACAGTCTGGGCACCCTCCTGGTGTCAGACCTGATCCTGGATGCCTGCTTTCAGTGGCAGGCATGAGAGTGGATGGATAGCTAAGCTTATTGTTCTTCCATGCCCATTCCTTGACAAGTTGGAAGTGGGTATGATGACACATGCTGAATATATCCCATTTTGATTCTACTAATACTCTCTATGCAGAGGCTGCCTTTGGAAACTGTTAGGAAACTGCATAGGTTCCAGAAAACCGTGGCCAGATTGCTGACCTGGACAGTTACAGGGACCATATGATTTACTTATTGCAGTAGCTCCACTGATTATCTGTCCATTTCCAGGAATTATTCAAAGTGTCCATGATGGCTTTGGGTCACAGGATCTGAAACTGTATGCAATTATAAGAGCCTGCCTGATTTTTAAGATCTTTGGGAGAAAGTTTACTTTTGTTCCCATCACCATCACATGGAGGTTTGATGAAGACACAGGAGAGAAGGGGCTCAGCAGCTGCTCTGAGGCTGTGGAATTCCCTTCTTTGGAAAGCTGGGTTGAGCCATTATTTGCTTCTTTTTACCAGCAGGCAAAGACCTTGGGCTGGTTTACACAGCAGATTTATTGTGGCAACTTGCATTTTAATTATTTTCTGCAGCTGTGCCAGTCAGGTTTTTTTTTCTAATTATGCCGCTTTTAAGTTCAGACTTGAATAAGTGTGGGGTGTGTGGCCTCCCAAGAAGACAAAGGCTGTATGGGGAAGGGCATAGACCAAGACTCACAGACTGCCCAAATAGCAGGGGGGAAGATCAAAGTGCAGTAGTGGCTCTGTCTCTGTAAATCTGCCTGTAAATGAACCCACTCTGTGAAGCAGAGGGACAGTAATCTCTCTGCTAAAAGACCTTGCTGCCATGCCGTGGATCCTAAGGTGAACCTATCACAAGTTTTTCCAGCCTCCCCCCTCCCTCCCCCCCTCTCTCTTTCCCTCCCTCCCCCAAGCAGAGCTGACAGATGGGAACCTTATGATTGAAAGGTCTTGGGAATCCTTTTTCTTGGCAGACCTTCTGCAAAATAGCAGAGAGGATTTTTCAAAGTTTCCTGATCGCTACTGAATGCAGTCCCTCTCTTTTAAGCCCACCCCTTACATCATAGCAACCAATCACAATGCAGATCTGATGCAGCCCTTAGTTTACACTGCCAATAAAATGCTATATTGCAAATATACCGGCAAAAATAGCAACATCCCCGGCACGCTATATTTGGGTGTTTTACCTTCCCCCCTTCTGAATGAGGCAATGCTATGCTGCGATCTGTGGGAACTATGAGCTATCTTAGTGGTATATTTAGAGGAATATTTGGCCATGTAAATGACCCCCTTGTCATTCATTAAGAAGTGGTTGTGTCAGAGGGGTCTTTTAATAGGGCATACTCTACTTTTATCTTTTGGGTTGTGGTTTAAATATGTTTAAATCCATTCTAAAATAGTGTTCTAATAGAACTGCTCAGATAAAGTTTTTTTTAAAGTACATTTTATTATTAGGCTTTTAGACGTACTTTTTTTTAAATGCATACTACAAGCCACCCTGGGTTCTGTGCCAAGGATAATAAATCATATAAATAAATATATTTTTCTTAACATTTTGCAAATTTGGGTTTAGATAAGGGATTGAAGCCTTAGAATGGTTTTAGCTTATTTTAACATGAATTTACTCATTGTTCCCTGCTATGAGATTTCTTAAAATAATACAGGTTAGATATATTTCAATAAACTAGCTGTACCCAGCGTAACATACACTGTTATCTATATATATGTTTCCATTCCCACTCTGCTGATTGGCTGCTTAGGAAACATCTCAAGAGTGTCTGTTTTCTTCCCCAATATGCTAAATTCTTCCCAATGCTCCCCTATCTGCCCAATTCTGTATACTTGATAGAACTGGTTTTTGGTTGTGTTTTTTTTTAACAATCTTTCTTTATTTTGTTGTATCATTTCAGCACAAATGCCTGCCACCTTTTCCAATGAACTCCTGAAGCAAAGTCAAATGAGATCAGCCCATCATCGAGCATCTTTTAAAAAGAAAACAATGTATCAAGACTTAAGAAAAAAGTTATGTTTAACTGCTGTTGTATCTCACCCTTCCTTGATATATCTCTGTTAGCTTATACGAGTACCTCATTTGTGGCTTCCTACTGTCCCCTCTGGTGATTTTTTTTTTCTAGGGTTAATGCAGTCAAGGGATTTTGCCTGAGGTCTGCTGGGATCTCTCTCACTGTGTCTCTTGCACAATAATACATGGCTGTGTCTTCTGCTTTTAGATTGTTCATTTGCAGATAGAAGTTGGTGCTGTCCTTAGAGGCTGTAAATCGACCTTGGATTGTAGGGGAATAATTGCTGTTGCTAGAATCATCATACCAAACAAGCCATTCCAATCCTTTGCCTGGTTTCTGTCTGATCCAGCTCATCCAGTAGCTGCTAAGAGCAAACCCACTGGTGGCACAAGTCAGCTTATGGGATTCTCCAGGTTTTTTCGATACAGGATCTGACTGGGTCAGCACCACCTGTGAGATGACACCTGGCAGAAGAAGAGGGGATGGGAGAGACACACTTAAGACATGGAAACATGTACAGCCACAACAAGCCCATCCAGTCAATTTATATTAATTTGTTCCCAAAGTGGAAATCCCAACATACATGAAGAGGAGGCAGCCAGTGCAATGAGGATTGGCAAAATGGGTTGCATTGCAGAAGGATGGGCTAGATCTCAGACTCTGTGTCCTGTGCCAGGAAGTCTGTGTCAGGTCAGATGGGTTGAGGGTTTAAGAAGGAAGTACCCCCCCCCCCGCATTTGCATAAAGTCATCAGCAAACAGTGGGGGCAGTAATGGTACAGAATAAAAGGACCCCAGAGCTTTTCTATCAAGATTAGCTGAAATGAAGGACTTCTCACACCTTCTCCAAGCAATTGCTCTGAGTTTCAGTTCAGTAATTTTTTCCCTTTTCAAATTGCATCATTTTCAGGATGGGAAGAGTGGGAGAAAACTAAAACAAATGGAAGGAAAAATATCATTTTGCCACATCATTTGGTTTGAGAGTCATTAAACAGAAAGTGATCAAGGCAAAGAATGTCAAGAGTTAAGGCAATCTCATCTTTTAATAGAGGACTGTAGTAAGTATCAAGGCCTTTTTGATAGGTGCCAAATGAAACCACTTCCACCGATTCCTTCCTATGGTAGGAATATGAATTTTTGGGCCTTTTTCTAGTCTGAACTGTCCAGAAGATGTCTGAGCAGTTCCAATGAGAATCCTAGACAAATACCATATAAAACAGAGTTGACACATGGTTCAAAACAAAAACAAAACCTCACTGTTTGCTGCACTTCTTCTAGAAAAAAACAGTGAGTTCAATGTAATGGGGGGGGCACATGTGTGGACTGCGTTGTGCCCAGGGCAGCCACTTCCTGGTTGGGTCTCACATTTTGCAACTGCTGTACATCTGCTGAGATCACTACAAGACACACAACCATGGAACCATGTCTGGGTACCTAGTTTCTGGCCTTGGAAAATAAGATTGGCACAGGGAAGAGAAGTGCTGTTTGTGCATGAACCGTGGGTGTGCAGACTGCCCTCCAGTACTGCAATAGAAGGGCAGGTATCAGGGGGAAATGCAGCAGACCTGGAGCTGGCATACTCTGGCCTGAAAATGGAGTATTCTAGTTTCTGTAGAAAAACCCTCAGACACTTAAGGGACAAGTTCTTTGTCGATTGTCACAGACCCCCCCCACACAAAATAACAGAGAAATTAAGCAGTTTTGCACTTGAATCCCTGCTTGGTGGCACCCTGAACTGGAGGTTTCTATTTCTTTTTCTTCTGCCCATCAGTGGTGCCCTCTTTTGAGAAGCAGAAGGAGGTAAAGATTCATGAAAAAGCAGTGGAATATCATCTAGACAAAATAGAAATGCTGACACCAGTTCCTGCCCTTGACCTTCCAGCTAAAACTCATTTTAAGTTCAACCCATGCAGATGTTCTTGCTGATGTAAGAAATTGGAAGCACTCTGATTGAGCTGCTCTGATACGTGATGTGTCTGGCCTTCTAACTATGAAACAAACATAGAATTCTGAGTCTCTCTCTTATAACTGGAGAAGGAGCAAGGATAGCTGCACACCTACTAGGACAAACTCCTTCCCTGATTTCACAGTAGGGAGGAAATGTACTTTTGTTTACTAAGAAGTGGTAGATGACATGCCGTGGTAACAATTATGCTCACTGAAAAAGCTGATGGACAATGCTAGCAAGAAAGTCTAGCATATTCCCAAAACTGTGGTCCCTCACTATTCTAGCTGTGACATCGCTGGAACTTAGATTCCAGAGAATGGTAGATCTGACATAAAAAGAGAGGTAGAAGAAGCATTCATACACATCCACAAATCAACCCATCATTTGGACCCTTCATGGGTTTCAAACTATTTTCCTATTTATAGTTGTTCATGGCAGCTAAAGGTAGACATACTGTGAACAGAACTAAAGTTTCAGCTTTAATTGTCCTCTTTTGACATCTTCATACCCAAAGCCATGTTCTTTATTTACCTTGGCAGATTTGCAATGTGATCTCACCACTTATGTTTAGTCACAAGGAACCTACATTCCAGACCACCACACTTTGCCTTGTTCATTCAGGTCCAAATCCAAATCTGGGGGATGGATGTCTGAAACCAGCAAAGTTGCCCTCCTTTTTCTTAGTCCTGCTTTCTTTTATGAATCAACTGGTCTTATTGCCGACCAATTCAGGGAAATAAAGAGAACACACACAAGAGATGGTGTGAAATAAAAGGGTCTTTATTTAACCCTACCTATTTAATACCCTCTAAATCTTCAGTGGGAGGAGGCAACCTAGTAAGGGAGCAGCTGGGGCAATTCATTGTCCATCCAAGACCAATACTCCCCAGCTTCCCCTGGCAAAGACTGAGCCCTGGAGAGGAATCCCAATGAAGGGGGTTGCTTCCCAGGCGGCCCATATCCGGAAGGTCAAACCCAAAAGTCCCTCACCCAAGCCACAGGGAGTAAAATGAGGGATTATCCTTCAGGCTAACCCCAAGGAAGGTATCCTTCACTTCCCTAAGTCACACAACCTAAAGTAGGCCGTTCCAGAGACCCCCCCTCCACCAAAATCAGTGCCAAGGTGCACACCGCAAGCTACGCCTCCCCCTTTCCTGCCACAGATAAGGGGCAAGCATCCGCTTAGTCCCTATCTCCCCCCCATGAGACCTCACCACTTAAGTTTAGTCATAAGGAATCTATAGTCCATACCCCCACACTTTGCCTTGTTCATTCAAGTCCAAATCCCGATGGGGGGGGATGGGTGCCTGAAACCAGCAAAGTTGCCCTCCTTTTTCTTGGTCCTACATTCTTTTATGAAGCAACTGGGTCTTACTGTGTTGCTAAAGGAACCCTCTGGTCAGTTGACTGATGTGCACTTGTTCTGCTTTAAGAATGGGTTGAACAGTGGGAGAAGGGGATGCCATCTTTCCAGTGGAAACTGGTGCATGCATTTCAGTGGGACAGTGAGTTCCGACCAAATTTTTCTCCAAACTTTAAAGGAACTATTCCAGGTGACGAACCGTATCTCCACTATAGCTTTAGTCCTACAAGTAGCTTCCTTGAAGTTTAGGATGGAGTTACTTTCCCAGCGACATGGAAGTTACCCACTGACACTATATTCCTTCAATTCTTCTGTAGCTCAGTTCTTCCTCATTTGACAATGTTCCTCTGTGACCTTCTAAACTCTGCATTCCCTACTGGTTCAAACTTAGACAAAAGGGAGAAACCAATATGGGCAGAGGATTTAGAAAGCAACTGGATGTTCTCTACCTGGCATGTTTTGCATGAGCATTGGATCTTCAATTTCTGCCATTCTAACTTACACAAATTTGTTTTTAAAGTTGATTTTGCTTGCTGAAAGGACAGGGGCCATGATAATTTTCAAATGGAGTGGGTGGGATAGTTTGATCTTCTATGAGAACTTGGCACAGTGATTTAATATAGAAAGCTAGGCCTCCTGGATTAGGTTTTTGTTGTGAAATCACCAGGGTTTGGTCACAGAATTTCACAGGGGGTGGGAAGATATGAACATCACAATCTACAATCTGTAATCTCCCCGCACCCCCATGTTTTACCATTGTGCCCTCCATCGTTTTTGTAGGAGAAAAAGATTAAAAAACAACAGACCAGCTGCCCAGTTTTTGAATGGGTTCCACTCCATCAGCCTCTATAATCTTCATGTAGCAACATCTTGAACAGAGGGAGAGTGATTCAGGATCTTGATTGAGCTCTACTCCAGATCTAACATGCCATCAACTGTTGCTATTTTGGCCTGTCCTGTGAAAGAGTTGCCCTGGAAATGAGGTTATGAAAGGAGAAGTGGAACACTTGCATACCCTTGGGAATAAACTTCCTCAACATCCTTGTTGTTTGTATATTCTCATGAATCACTGGTGCAGGGGACCTTGTCATCACCACAAGGTCTCGTCAGCTGGGCTTAATGGAGCAAAGAAATGCCCTCTCATTTTGTATATACATCCCCCATTGACACACAGTAGTGTGGCCTAGCTTCCTTTGGGTACAGCAGAGATGAATCTGAGTAGAACAATTCCAAAGTGAAGAGAGGGTTTTTACTTGGCTTCACATTCACTTCCTCTCACTGTGTTTCTTGCACAGTAATACACAGCTGTGTCCTCAGGTTTCAGGCTGTTCATTTGCAAATATAGACGACTGTTTGAATTGTCCCGGGAGATGATGAAGCGTCCTCTCACTGCATTTGAGTAATAAATGTGAGCGGCATCTGTTGGGTGCATGCGTGCAACCCATTCCAGGCCCTTTCCAGGAGCTTGTCTCACCCAGCTCATCCAGTAGCTGCTGAAGGTGAACCCAGAGGCTTGGCAGGAGAGGCGGAGGGACTCTCCAGGCCTTTTTAGGTCTCCTCCTGACTCTTCCAACAGGATTGCTGACTGCACATCTGGAAGGAAAGACCAAAAGTTATACTCCAGGCATTATTATTATATGAGTTATGAATTAATATTAATTTCAAACATTACCTTGGAAAATTGCTAAAATCAAAGTGATATGGAGCCAAAAAGTCATCTTTTCCTTTGCTCAGAAAGAGATTAAGCAGAATGTCCTCACAGCTACAGAGGGTTTGGGTGCACCTAATTCAGGAAAAGTATATGAGAGATTTGAACAGGAAGTTGTCTGTGTATTTGCATACCCTTCAGTTTAAAAAAGCAGCAAAGGACTAATGAATCTCTTTGTGCAGTCACAAATCATTGGGAACACTTCAGGATTGCTGGGGATATTTATGGAGAAAAATAGACATCAGTTCAAGGAATCTGACTAGATTTAAGTGTAACTTCAAAAGAAGTGGAGCTTCTCAGCAGTGGAAGAATCTCCTTGTAGCATCCCTGTTCTTGGTAGCTGAGTGAACATCCATTGTAGATGATTTCATTATCCTGTATTGCTCATATTGCAACAGAACTGGATGCATTTTCATTACCTCTGTTCCTTTTTATAATCCATGCCTCTAGAAATGAGCTGCTCTTCTGTGCTGAGAGGGTAAAGGGTTTTTATATGTTTGCTTGTCTTTATTTTAGTCCAAATATATACGGTATACCATTTTTCACCTGTATAATGTAAGATGAACATAGTGTGACAGAGCTCAGGATACCAACAAAGCTTCAGCATCTAGTACATCTTGAAGCACCCACTGTGGTCCTTACTCTTTGGATTTGCATTGGCAATGAGGCCACATTAGCATTTATTATTGATGGCCAGGCTCCAAATCTCCAGGCAGTATCTACCAGAAGCTTCAAGTATGTATTAAATAGCATGGGGGACAAAACAGAACCATGAGAGACAAATAACCGAGAAGTCCTGCAGGAACCCACCAGCACCATCTTCTGGCCTTGTCCCTGAAGGGAGGAACAAAAAAACAAGAAAGGTACCTCCAGGTAAAAGTATCCATTATAACTGGACAAACAGGGATCGAAGTTACAACTACTGGGTATATATCAACAATATTGGCCCCGTCAGAAGAATCATAAAATTCTTCCCCACATGTTGAAGACTAGAGAAGAGGTACCAGGCCCTGACATTCAGGGGCAACCCTAGCTGCTTCCATGTCTATAGAGTCTATAGTATAGGCTGATACTCTGAGGGATTAATCGACTTCCTTCTACATTAATTCCCCTCCTTTCTCATAGTCATATACTAAAGTGTTGCAGAATCCATATTTTATCCTCTTTCAAGTATGGAGCTCACTCTAATAAAACTTTCTCAGCACTGGAGATGGGGTTTCTCTGATGACTCTAAATATTAATTTTTATGTGGTCTTGTAGATGAAAGCAGCTAAGATGAACCATAGACAATAGGACACGACCTCCCAATAGCTTTGAGTTCTAATTTAAAAGCTCCCCCAGTCTCTTATTCCAATTACTGTTTAGACCCAACAAAGGGGAAGGAAGCTGGGATATTCTAAAAGTCACAATCCTCCCTTTAAACAGCCTCCAAAACACTCTATTTGGAGTAGGAGTTAGGAGAGCATTACCCCATGTAAGACTCTGAAAGGCCCACCCTCCATAACAACTGCCTCCATAACAACTGTGGCCTAGGAGGGACAGAAGAATATGCAGGCACAGCTCCATCATACTTGGGTCCCGAAGCTGAAGAAAGATCCTCCCTCCATTAGCAATAGCAGTAGCAATAGCACTTACATTTCTATACCACTTTATAGTGCTAAGCATTCACTGAGCAGTTTATAATGTGTTAGCTAATTTCCCACTACAAATCAGGTACTCATTTTACCAACCTATGGAAGGATGGAAAGCTGAGTCAACCTAGAGCCCTGCAGGATCGAACTCACAATATTGTGGCTGTAGTACTGGCATTTAATCACTGCACCACCAAGGGTCCTTACAATTACAATTGCCATTGCTGACAGAGAGAGACAGGAAATATCTCCTGGATCTAATCTCCTCCATGACTGCTATTACTTTTCCTTATGTGTCGTGTCCACCAGATCCTATCTGATCTTGGAAGCTAAGCAATGACAGCTCTGGTTTAGAGACAGATGGGAGACCACCAATGAATATTAGATGCTGTGCACTATATTTCAGAGTAAGGAACTAGCAAAACCACATCCAATTCTTCCTTGCCTGAGAAAACCTATCAAAATCATGAGGTTACCATAAATTGACAGGTGACTTGAAAGGTGCATATGCACATGCATGCAATCACACACACATGCACACACACGCATGCACACACACAACTCTTGTAAGCCTCAGAGCAGGGAACTGTGAAATTAACAGTTGGTTAGTCACTCTGGGAGTCTTTTAAGCTGAAGAGTGGGTACAAGTACTCTAAATAAATCTCTCTGGCTTTTCTTCACAAATGAAGATTCAAGAAGGACTCATCCTGCGCTTTCTGCAAGCGTGCTGATGACTAAAAAAGGCCAATCTGAGATAAACAAGTCCGGTTGTAGAAAGCACAGCAGAAGGTCTCCTTGGGTAATGTTTCTGGGTTGTGATTCTTTCTGCGTTGTCGTTCCTCTTCAAGACTTGTTTGGTGTGAGTTCTCAAATAAGGCTGCAGCATTGTGGATAGTGCGTCTCCATGCCTCCCGATGTGATGCCAGGGTGGACCATTGTTGGTGATCAATTTGGCTGAGCCTGAGATGTTGTTTCAGGGAGTCCTTGTATCACTTTTTTGGAGCACCCCTTTTTGGAGCTGACCCATGGTGAGTTCACCATAGAGTACTATTTTTGGGAAGGGGTGGTCCTCCATCCTAGAGATGTGCCCTGCCCAGAGCAGCTGTATTCTCAATATTATGGCCTCAGTGCTGGTAATCCCTGCTTGCTCAAGGACAGCAACATTCGTCACATATTCAGTCCAGTGTATATTTAGGATTGTGCATATACAGCACTGATGAAAGCGTTTGAGGAGTTGTAGGTGGTGGTGATAGGTGACCATGTTTCAACCCATAAAGGAGAATAGACAATACAATGGCTCTATACACACTGATTTTTGTGCTTTGCCTCAGGTGTTTATTACTCCAGACTCTTTTGTAAAGTCTTCCAAATGCGCTATATGCCTTTGCTAATCTATGATCGATCTCTTTGTCAACCTTGGCATAAATACTTAAATGTTTAAGTACATACAGGACCTCAGAGAGTTGCAATAGTTCCACCATGACCTTTCAGCAGAACTTTTTTTATGCAGAATGGGGTTTGCCCCCAAAATGTCCCATACGCCATCGAGATGGCATGGAATCAATTTTTTCATATCATTCCACACCTGAGGCTAATTCAGGCCAAGGGAAGGGCTTTTTAAAATAGACTGGGTTAACAAGCAGGAAGGAGGGACACTTTTATTTTGTTTATAAAAATAATTTTATTCTAAATGACTCAGGCTTTTCTTTGCAAACGAAGATTCAAGAATGACTCATCCTGTGCTTTCTGCAAGCATGCTGATGACTGAAAAGGCCAATCTGAGATAAACAAGTCCGGTTGCAGAAAGCACAGCAGAAGGTCTCCTTAGGTGATGCTTCCGGTTGTGATTCTTTCTGCGTTGTCATTTCTCTTCAAGACTTGTTCGGCGTGAGTTCTCAAATAAGGCTGCAGCATTGTGGATAGTGCATCTCCATGCCTCCCGATGCGAGGCCAGGGTGGACCTTTGTTGGTGATCAATTTGGCCAAGCCTGAGATGTTGTTTCAGGGAATCCTTTTATCGCTTTTTTGGAGCACCCCTCTTACGCTGACCCGTGGTGAGTTCACCATAGAGTACTATTTTGGGGATAGTACTCTATCCCAAAAACATTTTAAATGAAACAAAAAAAAATGTGTGGTGGTGGGCATTTGAGAGCCTCTCAAATGGGCCTCTGGCCTCTCATCCAGGGACATATTTTGGTCACCTTGGATTTAGGGGAAGAAGTGCTTTCCCAAAGGATGAACACTGAAAGAAGCTTTGAGTTGAATCCACCATCCAGCTTCAGTTTTGCTAGCTTTAGAGGGAACCTCAGTTCACCTTGGAAAGGGCCAGAACTGCCCAAAAGGCAGTCAATTAGGATTTGGCTTTGAGATTGCCCAGAACCTAACACTCCTCCTTTGTGGATAAGGTGAACTACCATTTCCCATCATTGGAGTAAAAATGGAGAATTGAGGGGGGTATACAAACACACACACACAAACTCACAAAGCCCAATCCAAGCTCTTCTCCTGGACCTTCATTCACCCAACTTATGTAGCTGCATTTCAAAGTGAAGCTGGAAGCTCAACAGGAGAGGCAGAGGGACACATTGTGGCTCTATACATTCCCTCTAGATTCCTTCTTCCAGTAACATAAATTTACACTGGTGTATCTGTGGGAATAAACTGGCATAATGTTTATCTATTGTCAGGATTTTTCTTGTGGAAGGGACTTAGCACCCTGAGGCTGAGCTGGAGTTACTGGAGCATAGAAATGCCCTGTCATGTTGAGTAATCAGATGAGACTTCTTGCTTGGCTTCATATTCACTTTCCTTCACTGTGTCTCTTGCACAGTAATATACTGCCGTGTCCTCTCTTTTCAGGCTGTTCATTTGCAAATACAGACGACTATTGGAATCATCCCTGGAGATGGTGAAGCGTCCTTTCACTGCATCTGAGTAGCGAAGGGGACTTGAGTATGTGCCGATCTGTGCAACCCATTCCAAGCCCTTTCCAGGAGATTGTCTCACCCAGCTCATGTAGTAGCTGCTGAAGGTAAACCCAGAGGCTTGGCAGGAGAGGCGGAGGGACTCTCCAGGCTGTTTTACATCCCCTCCAGACTCTAACAACTTTACATCTGAGTGAACATCTAGAAGGGGGGGGAAAAACCTATAATTATATTTTGGTCATACTAAAGATTAAATGTGATAACTATTGTTACTTAAAATAAGTAATAGATACCTTGGAAAAGGGAGAAAAAGAAAACAAAGTGAATCCAAAAGATCATTTCCTGGCTTCTTTTGCTTGGAGATAACAGAAAGTGATCAAGGCACTCTGTGTTGTGTCCCTGGGCCTAACTGGGTAGGATGAGTATATGGTAGATCTGAACAGGAAGTTGTTTGTGTATTTGCATGTCCTGCAAAATAAAACAGCAGTGCAGGACTTTGGCAACCCACTCGATATGATTTGGGCAATGTGAAAGAATTACAGTTAGGAATAGTGTATGACTATTAAGTCCAGGGTGCTTCATCAGAAGGAAGACGTAACTGAAAATTCAACAAAATTCAGCTACTCAGCAATAGAAGGAAATGCTTATGTAATTTTCAATCATGGTAGTTTGAAACAAAGAGCAAACAAACATCCATCACAAACAGTTTGTGTATTGTCCCTCAGCTGATAACATCATACCCTCCAACAGATGAAAATTGTGGCCAAGCAACCTCAGAGAGGTTTTCCCTTCCCCTGCTTTTTACAAGGTTTTCTTTTACCTTGAGAACCAATCTGGAAGCACACAGCACAGGATGTTAGGTTCCTAAACTAGAAGAGGTTGCAGCTGTTTGCTTTTGTCTGATCCTACTGGGAAGGGCAAGTGTCTCCACCCTCCTCTCTTTTTCTCCTTTCTAAATTCCTTTCTACCAAACTCTAGGCTGGATGCTCCTGATAGTTTCATTCCTGTAGATGTGACAGGTGAAGGAATGAGGGAGATTTTGCCTCATTTTTTATTAGGATGTAAAAACATTTGCACAGTTCTTCATATCTGGGAGGGCAAGAACTCAAGAACTTGAACGTGGCTAAGCAATGTATTGAGCCAGGCCGATGGCTGCTGGGCTGTTCAACCTCTAGCTTGTAATCTCAATGTATTCAAGCATGTTTGTGGTGCTGAACCAGGGTGGCAACTTCCTTCTTCTTATAGGTTCCTCTTTTTAACACTTAGGACATTTTCAGATGTGTAAAATTACCTTCTTGCTGCTCAAGCAGCCTCTGGAACAGTATCGAGGCTGCTGCGCGGCAAGGGTCCATTTTGGACAACGCCGTTTCTCTCTCGGCGTTGTCCGTTACTGTTGCAGCCAGCATTGGAGGCTGCCGCGCTGTGTTTTACTCACGGAAGTTGTCCTTGAGTAAAAAACAGCACGGCCGCCTCCAATGCTGGCCACAACAGTCACGGACGACGCCGAGGGAGAAATGGTGTCGTCCAAAATGGACCCTTGCCACGCAGCAGCCTCGATACTGTTCCAGAGGCTGCTTGCACAGCAAGAAGGTAATTTTACGTGTCTGAAAATGTCCTTATATATGGCAGGAAAAACCTCCTGGTTTTGATGTTGGACAGCATAATTGAACTTTGCTGGGAGGAGGCATCCCTCTCTGTGTTCCAGAATCATCTATGTTATGGGTTACTGTTAGCATACCCTACCTACCCTACTAGACACTTTTCAGGGTCACGCTGGCTGTAAGGCTAGGCAGGGTAGTCAAAGGTCATGATGAACTGAGAGATGTCTGGAAGTATAATGGTGGGATAGCCCAGTTAGGATTATGTGGAACCCCCACCCCCATGGATTTAAGCTAACAACCCAGCCATTAAGGGGTATGTGCTAATCCTTTCTCCCAGCCCTGGGTGCTTTGAGCAATAATCAAGTGATTGCTACAGAAATCTATCCTCACACCCTCTCTTGTCTAAACTTAGGATGTTGTCACAAGACCATCAATATTCTGCCTCTCTGGAATTAAAGCAATCAGTTAAGTTTTGGTCTCTTTTGTCTATTCCATGTGAGAGTAATCCAAACTTTGTTATAATTTGCCCTTCCAAGGCACATCATAGAGAATAAATATCATAGCCCCAACCATAGCAATGTGTGCCACAGCTTGATACAGCCAGCCTTCTTTGCTATGCCGCTCTTGGGCACCTGTCTGAGTATCTTCACTGCATGGAACTCTCTTCTCTCTGAGACTGGTAACTATAACTCCTCCTTCCCAGACTTCTCTCTATCCAACCATTCCTGCTTTTCTCTTCCAATAGCTTTGTATGTTTCATAAGAGTGTATAGTCTTGTGCATGATAGTCCATCTTATTCCAATAAAAATCCTTTATTTTACTTTCACTGGAGTGCTCTTTACAGTTAGTACTAGTATTCATAGGCGAAAAGATCCCCAAGTTACCCTCCTCTTGCAGGCCTCCAGTTTGAGCTAATAATTTCCCCAATTTTAAAGGAGACTCTGGCATTGAGGGCTGGACCTTAAAATCCCCACCCACTTCTTAGGGTAACATTACCTGGAAGAGGGGAATAAGCCTCCTTTGGTGTGCTCTGGTTCACTGCAGAGTTAGGGAGGATAATATACTTCATTATGGCTGTGTGCAAAAAGAGAATACCAACTCCCATAATTTGAATGATTGAGAGATTGGATTTTATTTACATCCCACCTTTCTCCCAAAGTAGGACTCAACGTGGTGTACAAATATTTGACCCCAAACCTGTGTATCTGTGAGTTAAAATGTGAGCAATGGTGAGAGTTAAGACTATTATCATATTTCAGCATAGGATTGTGGTAAATCCCGGATTCTTAAGGAACAGGTTCGTTGCTAATTGTCATCAAAATACTGAACTTAGCAGCTGAATGTGTGCTTGGCTACCCATTTCTATTCCCTTATGGACTGGGGGATTTTCTATTAATTTTTCTTCTGCACCTCAATGGTGACCTCTTGTGAGAAGCAGAAGGAGGAAAATGTTTGTGAGAAAAGAGCAGAGTACCATCTTGACAAGCTAGAAGTGGTGATCATTTGGGTCCTGCCACTCCAAGTGCTGCCCATGAGGATTTTCTTGCAAATAAAGTACATGAGAAGCACGCTGGTTAGGCAGCTCTGATGTGAGACATGCCTGGTCTTCCAACCATGAAGCAACCAAAGAATCCTGTGCCTCCTTCTTAGTCTTCCATCTTCCAAATGCAGATAGAGAGGATGGATGTATGGGGCCAGCAAAGATCCCCTATATTTTCCTGGTCCTGTGTTGTCTTATGAAGCAGCTGAGACAAGTGTGTTGCTAAAGGACCCCTCTCATGAGTTGCCCAGTATGTGCTTGTTCTTTTATCAGCAGCTGGAAGAATGGGTTAAGTAGTGGGAGAGGGGAATATCATTGTGCTATTGCCAACTATTCCTTCCATCTCACTGGGTCAGAGGATTTCCTCCATTATTTATTTTTTTGTTGTTGTTCAATCTTAAAGGAACTATTCCAGGTACTGAAATCCATGCACACTATAGGTTGGGTAGTTTACATACCTCCTTTGAAGTTTGGAGTGGATTTCCTGCCCTAGTGATATGGAATCTACCAGCTGCCACGGCATCTCCCTCCCTTCATCCTTCTGTTGCTCAGTCCTTCCCTAGCTGACAGTTCTCCTCTTTAACTCATTGGTAGTGTAGGTTCCCCTATAGATCAAATGTGGACAAAAGGGAGAAACCAATGTAGGGGATTTTGAAGAAAACTAAACCCTCTCTCTGGCATGTTTCAGCAGCTTGAGATTCCAAAATTCTGCCATTCTAACTTCAGCAAAACGGTTTGTTTGAGGAGTTTATTTTGCCTGCTTAAATGACAAGGGCCAGGTGAATTTTCAGAGTGGGTAGGATAGTTTGATCTTCTATAAGAACTTGGCACACTGATTTAGTATTACAAGCCAAGCCTGCTTCCCAATTTGGTTTTTATTGTGAAATCACCAAGGGTTTGTGACAGAATTTCACCCATGGGAGGGGGGAAGATACAGACAGCACCATCTAGAATGTATAGTCCTCTTATTGTTTCCAAATGCTTTCATCTGTTTACTTTAGAGAAGAAGATCCACTGATGAAGAAAGATGGGGGGTTTCTCCAGTTTGAAGTTGAAGGCTTTCACAGTCAGCATCCATAGTTTTTTTTTGGCGGTTTTTTTCCAGACTGTGAGGCCATGTTCTGGAAGAGTTTATTCCTGAAATTTTCCCTGCATCTGTGGCTAGCAACTTCAGAGAAAGATGCCAGCCACAGATGCAGGCAAAACATCAAAAATAAACTTTTCCAGAACACGGCCTCACAGCCTGGAAAAAAAAAAACCATGAAAAACCTTTTTGTTCAGTTTTTTTACAGTTTCTACCTCATCCTTTTTAATCTGCAGATAGCAACATCTTTAAGGGTGGGACACTGGTTCAGAATCTTGATCAAGCTCCACGCTAGACCAAACATGCCATCAACTATAGTTATTTTGGTCCCTCCTGTGACAAAGTTATACTGGAAATGAGGTTATGAGAGGAGAAGGGGAACACTTGCCTAACCTTTGGAATAAACTGTCACAAAGTCTTTTATATTGATATATCCTTGTGAACCACTGGTGCAGAGAACATAGGACTTTATCAGACATGGCAAAAATTGTGTCATAATGATGCGATAATATCATTACGGGAATAAATTATCAGATTATGACATCCTCCTCCCGTGGAAATCATGGGCGCCAGCTACAAATAAGGTGTCACTTTTTATTGATGGCGAAAGCTGTCAATAGAGCCTTAATATTGATTTTGGAGTAATATTAAAAGCGTCTGAAACCATTTCCTGCTGTAATCATGAGATTGCAGCATGAATGATGGGGTTCCTCTTTCCCCCATCTCCATTCCCAGGGAGAAAACTTTAGGTGAGAATGCAAAAACAATTGAAAGGATGCTCTTTTTATGAACGGTTCCATCTTGCTGAAAAGATTTTATATTTGTTTCAGGGCTTATCTGTACATTTTTTTTATTTTAAATGTTTTTGGTGCTTTTAGGTGAACTCACATCTTCTTGCGAGAACCACTGAGATCTCACACCCTGACTTATAAGGATGTAAGTGGACATTTCGCTTAAAGGAGCATGTGTGCACCAGTACACAGTGTTAATGCAGTGTGGTTATAAGGTTATGCCAAGAAAAGAGCTACTGTAGTGGGACCTTTGATCTCATTCTAAAAAATTAAGTGGTGGTTGTTTCATAATTCCAGTCATGGGAGCAGCATTTTTTATTTGCGGTTTTTCCACATTTGCAGGCGTCTCAAGACCGTAACCCCCGTGAATGTGGAGGGACGACTGTATTTGCATATACCTGACCATAAAAGAGCAACAGAGGCCTTTGAAAACCTAATATTTGTCTACATTTACAAGTTTAGTAGGTCTAATTATGAGCAATATTTATAGGGATGAATAAAACACTAATGGTAAGATAATGCTATTGGACAGGAAGGATGATTCACATCAATTTTAAATAAAGTATAGCTGGTCAGTAGTGGAAGCAACTGCCTGTGTTGGTTTCTAATGTAGGACAGATCAGAGGCATGGATAGTTGATCCTTCTTTGTTGTTAGGGCTCATCTACATAAGCTAGAATACACCAACTTCCCACTGGTGTATATGGACTTTGGATTAGGCCTCTACCCCTCCATTACTTGCACAAAATGGGATGGGGTCCACACGACCACTCTGGCCTGTCTCTGCTGCCCTTTGTGTTGCAATCTCCAAACCATGAACCTGGTCCACAGCATATGTTCAAGGCCGTCTTAGTGTGAATAGCCTTGGTCACATGCATCCTTCTGGCTTCAGAGACTGAGATGCAGATGGCAGCTGCAGAAAGGGGGCAGAACGGGGTAAAAGCCTTCATAGATTCCCCAGTACTTTTTCACAAAATGTGAGGTGGGTGCTCATTTTTGCTCGTTTAGACTATGAAACAATAAAAATCTCTAAGGGAATCACAAAGCTGATTGGCTGGGTGAGAGCGGGGGCAGAGCTTGCTAGGAGGGCAAGTTCCAGCTGCTGCCATGTTGGATTTTTACCTTAGCAATTGCTTGCTAAGGTGATAAAAAGGAAAAAATATTTTCTGTCTTGCTTTGGAGAATCACTTTATTGCACCAGCACACCCTGGGATAATTTTTAAAAAAGAAACAACAGTAGTGAAAAACTAATGTGAGTAAATCACTTGTGGATGCCCTTAGGAATGTGAGGCTTATGGAGGCTTCCAAGGCCAGATAAACCATTTGGACATGCCGCTGCTGCTGCAAGATGCTAATAATATGAAGAATTTGGGATTTTTTCCCCTCGTGTAGATGGGACCCCATCTATGCTCCAGCATCCACAGCTCAGTTTACTGTCATGATAATGCATCCAAGCCCAATGGGTCTATGCTGTG
The DNA here is from genome assembly GCA_030847615.1 of Gambelia wislizenii. Classification (NCBI taxonomy): domain Eukaryota; kingdom Metazoa; phylum Chordata; class Lepidosauria; order Squamata; family Crotaphytidae; genus Gambelia; species Gambelia wislizenii. The sequence continues at coordinate 7,428,599 of JAUMIR010000006.1, forward strand.
TTCCCTCTGAGGTTTGGGTTTCCATCCAAAGCTGCTCTCTCCAAATTGATTTTTGTTAATGGTATCTCCAATTTAAAATCCCTATTTACAGCATTTTCTGCACAGGAAACAATATTTATCCATAGAAATATTATCATATGTGCAGAAAATGGTATTTATTCTGCAAAACAACCCCATGCAAACTTTGCCCTGAGTATGTCCCGAACTGTCAAGATCTCTGTCAGTGCAGGATTCTTCTTGTCAGCATTTCTCAGCATTCAAAAAACATATTTTTCAACAATTTTCTGAAAATTTTAAACTATTCTTGCCATCCCAACTATCAGCTAGGTTGGGCACAGACCATGGAGGCCTATCTGCAATTTCAATGTCGCTGTAGCTATAAGAGCACCAAAGACTTGTTCTATGGTGTTGGCCTGATTCTAACACCTCCACATGTATCCACGAGCAAAATAGGAATGGGTGAAATGGTCTCCCCCCTTTTCTCTTCTTCTTCACCCTGAAGTCAAGTTTTTCATCAAGTGCAATGTAATGACCCCCTCACTCCCCCAGCATGGATTGCTTTGCTAATTGTTCTTTCATCTCTCTCTCTTTCTCTCTCTTGACCACTGAGTGTGTCATGATGGAGTGACTGCAACTTCATCATGGAGCCAGAACACATCTGCCAGAACTACATTTCCCATCATCTGTAAATTTCTATTCCATGGTCATCAAACAAAAGTGAGGGAATGGATCTTCATTTGACAGAGGGTAACTGGGAATTAGCTGTAATTAAATCAGTTTCCTCTTTTTGTACACAGTCCAAATAGGCGTTGTCTCACTGTGTTTCTTCGGGCACAGTAATACACAGCTGAATCATCTGGCCTCACAGAACTCAGCTGCAGGGAAAACTCATTCTTGGAGGTTTCTGAAGAGATGGTGATGCGACCCTTTAGAGAAGAGGCATAATATTTGCTCCCATCGTAGGGGTATATTTCTGCAACCCATTCTAGACCTTTGCCAGGAGGCTGTCGGATCCAGTTCCATGAATAATACCGAGTAGAGATGGAGAAACCAGTCACTCGACAGAGGAGATTGAGAGTCTCCCCGGGTCTCACCATTCCAGGTCCAGAAGCTATGAGCTGAACATCCAGGAATACACCTAGGAAAGAGAGAACATTTCAGTGAATATTTGATATCATTTACCATGCAATGCAGTAATGGTCCTGGACGTACCACAGAACATGAGCTTACCTTTTGGTAAAACCACCAAAAAGTACAAGAATACCAAGGACTTCATAATGTTAAATGAAGAAATATTTTCACTGGACAGGAAAGAAGGGCCTTTGTATTAGGTAATATTTGATCTGATATTTGAAGGGTTCTCTTTTGAAGAGGGTTCTTCACCATCCCCACCATTTCCTGGAGGGATTTGCATGAGCCATTCCCCTTGCAATGCCTGAAATATAAATGGGTTGGTAAGAAGACAGATGTGAAAAACTCCATCTCATTTTCATTACATCACCTCAAATTCTACCTATGTTTGGATCCCATCCTTTGCTTGCCTCAGATTACAACACTTTGTTTTTCTGCATTGCATTTATTGTGGCCAGAAATCTGTTGTAGTCATTCACATGTGTAAGTTCCTTTACACATTTGCATGTATATTTTTTTAGCTGTTGTGTCATGGATTCATTCAGTTCATGTTTGTCTAAGTGCAGATCTACTCCACATGGGACTAATCCACAAGATTCGAGCCATGCATTCTTCTCAATGCAGCACTCTCTTCATTGGGATTGTAGAAACAGCTGCTCTGTGTTCCACATTGTGGAATGGGAGAATAAGCAAGTGCATTGGCAGATACACAATTGCTTGTACAATGTCAGTAATTCAGCAGCAGTGTGATGTAGTGGATAGCCATGTGGGCACATGATCACAGATTTATCCATTTCAGGCAGCATATGCATTTTTCTTACATATTTTCTCAATGTAACAATTAATGTATGCATTTTCCCTACAGGCAACGTATATCTCAGTGTAATTTTCAAAGTATACATTTTAGCTATTCATTTCTTTTCTGAAATGATTGTATCATTTTGGCCACTTTGTACTTCTCTGCTATGCACAAAAAGCCTCACAAATCTGTACATATTTGAGACAAGGTGCTATTTGTCCGACTTTGTTCAAAGGTACAAAACTGGCAGGTTTTCTGGCTAACATTCTGGCATTCAACATCTGATAGGCTTATCACATGGAGAAAAGGTAACCGGAAGTGAGCCCAATAATAGTGCCTTTCATTTTGCCTTACTTCATGATGTCAGCATTCTTCAACTTTTCTTCCATTCTGATTCTTTTGGAAACTGGCATAAAAGTAGGGTTTAAGAAAAATGTATTTTTTCTGAATTAGCAAAAAGCATTTATAGTCCTGCTTATGATAGCATGGGTCTGCTATTTATAGTCCTGCTCATGATAGCCTAGGCCTGAATCTCCAGTTTTTGTGGATTGTCACCAGCTGGGAGATGAGGGGGGAAATTCTCCAGTTTTGAGGGGTTCAGATCTGGCAGAGAGGGAAGGACTGTATGTACATCTCCAGGTCAACAAGTGGAGCAGCAGCTTGCTACTGTTTGCAAGGCTTTATACATTTGTTCTTGCAAATCGCAAAGAGGATCCAGAGAGGACTGTATATTTACTTAATTAATTTCCTCCTTCCCTCCCAATTGTCTTGGTGTCAGGGCTCACCCTCCAATCTGCTCTGCATCTACATTCTGTCTAGAAGCAAATAAGCTACATTAAATGTTCCTTATCCTTATCCCACCTTCCTAAATAGATAAGAATAATCCCTTCATTTCCCCTTGATGTCAGAATAGCCCCTGTAGTTGAGATTTCTGTCTTAATTTCCAAACAGGAAAATATGTCCAGTATGTGTGTGTATGTTTGAATGAAAAGCTATGAGTAACTCTTATCTATTCTTGATGCATAATGCTGGTAGGAATCATAATGGGTAACACTGAATGCCATGTCCCAGAAGCAATAGGGCTTGGGATGATCCTAATTTGACAACCCTTATGATGAGCCATAGTTAGGTTGGGTGGCAAAGAAAGGAATGGTTCTTGGATTGCAATCCTTTGGCCTTGTAAGAGCAACCAAACATGAAGAAGATGACCAGAGAATGATTTCTTTTTCCCCTTGTATGGAGATAAGACCAGTAGAAAAACAAAAGAACCTACAATCAAATTCAGCTGTTTCCTTTCTCTCTATCAGGGAGCTGTTGGAGACAGAGGGAGAGAGCTGTTAAAGAAAGGCTGGAGAATGATGTTTGAAAGACAAAGGGATTTCCTGTATGGATGTGAGACATCACTCACATCTGACCTGGAAGTTTGGAAATTGTGAAAAGGAAAACCCTGAAGCAATACTCAGAAGACCTGAACTGGGTCTCAATGAATTATAAGTGTTAACTGTGAATTATGGATGTATGACTCTTTTGTCATGCAGCCACAATTTCTGGTTTGTGGCTTTCTGGTGCCCCCTCTGTTGACTTTTCTCTAAAGCTGATGCACTGAGTGAAGGGTTTTTGTCTTAGGTCTGTGGGATCCTTCTCACTGTGTCTCTTGTGCAGTAATACACAGCCGTGTCCTCCACTTTAAGGTTGTTCATTTGCAGATAGTAGTGAGAGCTATCTTTGGAGGCTGTGAATCGCCCTTGGATTGCAGGAGGATAATAATTGTTGCTCCCAGAGCTATAATAGTTAAGCCATTCTAGTCCACTGCCAGATTTCTGTCTGAGCCAGGACATCCAGTAGCTGCTAGGATTAAACCCAGTGACAGAGCAGGTCAGCTTATAGGATTCTCCAGGTTTTTTCAATACTGCATCCAACTGGGTCAGCATCACCTCTGAGATCACACCTGGATGGAAGAAGAAAGATGGGTGAAACAGCAACAAATGTTGCCAGTTATGATTATATTGTGCCAAAATGTAGTGGGGAAGGAATTATACTGTACAATCAAACACACCCGAGGAAGAGGTAACCAATGCAATGAATATGGGCCATAAGGGCAGCATGGTGGAAGAGAAGTCTGGATCACAGAGCGACACTGACTTTTCTGCAGGAAGTCTGTGTAAGGCTGGAAGCTTTGAGGGTTTAAGTAGAAATTAACATGTGGCTGCTTTTGCATAACTCCACCAATAAAAGAGGAATCAGTATTAATAGCAAATGGCAAATGTTAAGGAGCCAGGATAGCAAGTTTTCTGCAAAAGGGAGGTGCTACAATTTGCCCATGAACTGTACAGCTCAGTAACACCAATCAACTTGTGTTCCAGTAAACCCTGACAAGGTTTTCTCTCCAGACCTGTTTGTGGACCATACAAAGCCAGAGGATGCCCAACTCTAAGGGGTCTTTGAACCTTGGTAGTAGCATATCTACAGAGACTAGTACCAACACTCAGGGCTCACCTACATGAGCCAGGATATGCCAGTTCCCCACTAGTGTATCCCAGCTGTGGATCCACCTTTCCCCTCCCTGTTACCGCCTCCAAACAGGCCGGGGTCCAGACAGGCACTCCAGGCCATCACTGTAGCCACCACCACCACCATTTTCCTCACTGTCTTGGAAAGCATGAAGCTGGCCCACAAGATTTGTCCAAGGCCCCAGGCACATCACCAGCCATGGTCATATACTGTGGGATTCCCTCCTACCCTCCAAGACAGACAGGCAGTAGCAGAGAGGGCTGCCCTGTTGGGACTGGGCTCCTGTGGACATGGAGGGCTCCTCCAGTGGGAACAGAGTAAAAGAGGTATTATTTTAAAATGTTGTATTGGGTTCTACCCTGTCTTAGTTCCATCTGAGTCCTTTATCTGCCCCGGGGAGGTGAAGATTGCCTGGGGGAAGAACAGAACAAATGCCCTACGTCATCAGGACTTCAGGGCTCTAAGACAGGGGCAAGATGGAATATATTGCCTGTCTAGAAAAACCCTCACATACAACATTTGAAAAGAGATTCTGAACAAGTACAAACCAAAATACATCCAGTGACAGCATTGGGGAATAGCAAATATCACAGCAGAGCTTCATAAATTACAAATAAAAAATGAACAGAAGAAATAATTTGGTAGTAAAATGCCATTGCTCCATAATGCAGAAATACAAACTTAAAGAAGCAAATCAGAAAGCTAGGAATGCCCCAAAATCCAGGGCACAAATGGAGATCTAGGTAGGCTACAGAGTGCTGATTTTAACTTCCAGAAGGGACAGGGTTTGTGATTAAGCCATCTGGGGTTCAGCCATTGCTGGGAGGAAAAGGAAAAACTGTAGAGGCTCAAAGGAGGGGTTACAGAGATCAAGAAAGAGGAAATGACCCAAAGTTGTTTGTTATAGGACAGATGTATTTCGGAATCCTCTTGGGGTCTTACACATTCATAACTTCCCTATAAAAGCAATTAAATGTCATTTTTTGATGCAGAGTGGCCACATTCATTTAAAGGATACAGAAGTAGAGTTTCACAAATGATGCCATTTTCCACTTATGTCCATTGAACATTCTTTAATATGTTTTCAGCCTTCTAAAATCTTGTTTTTTAACTGTTACCTTTGTTTTAAATAGATGTGTTGTTCTGTTGTACAGCATCCTGAGACCTTCATATAGAAGTGGGGGGGGGGAGAAACATTTTTTATAAATCAATCAATAAAAATGAATCCATCTTTTGCAAGTACAAATTGATATATGCATAATAATATTCACTCACAATATTTTGGGCTTTCACTTCAAAGCTGGCTTATCCCAGTTAAAGCCAAAAGTGCTACTTACAGGGTAGCTAAAACTCTATGCATAGCATCGTTTCAATCGGAACAGACAGTTATGGACTCAGAAGGATGGTATAATGAATATCAGTGCTGACCAAGTGATTGTGATTCTTTAGGAGAAAAGGAGGGTAACCAGAACTGGACATCACAGAGAATTATGGTAAAGTCCCCTGGATCATTTGTGCTCCAAAAAGACAAAAAACACTTTTGTCCAGTCACAGGACATAGCTTATCATAGTTGAAACCACAGAAGTGCAGGTGTGGATCCCTATTTCATTTCCTTCATGACTAAAGGATTATTTTAAAATGCTTATCTCTTTGCTGTCCTCTTGGGAATCTGGAGGAGCATAATTTTTTGGTCTGAAGGTAAGATGCTGTGGGTTGTTTACCCAGACTCATCAAGCAGTGAAGGGAGAGAGGAATTTTAGTTACATACTGTGGGAAGTAAAAATCCTAAAATGCTATGGCACATGTGGGTCTTTAGGGTTCTTTGGAGTATTCCCTCTGTATTGTCTGCTATATCGCTTCCTTCCTGATAGAGTGATAATTTCCTCAGACTAGGATTGGTGAGACTGAGGTTGACATTCCTACTCAGCCATGAAACCATTATCTTGGGACAGTCACCAGTTGTCATCCTGTTGGGGACATATGCGGCAGTAAGGACCCGCAGAAGAATTGGCTGGCAATTTTTGTCCAATGTGATATGTCTATATTTAGTTCAAGGCTGAACTGAATGTGATGCATCTGATTTCATTGTGCATGGCCATACACAGTGTATCAAGGCACATCAATGTACAAGGGCCCCTGGAGGGTCATTGTGACCCCCTAACCTTTGGCACCCACCCATCCCTGATCTAGGGTCATTGACTTGAAGTGCTGGGTTTCTGATTAAATGGAAGTGTGTGTGTGTGTTTGGAGATAGCCATGTTGGCAAAATACAACAAAATCCCAAACCCACAAGCAACATTACCTTAATAGGCCAACTCCAGAGCATAAAATGCATTATGCAAGCTTTTGAAGCTTCACTTGCTTCTTCATCACGTTAAAAAAATATACAGTAGATAAATGGTGACGACGTTTGAGTCACAGGGCTACATTCTGTCTGAGATGTTGTCCATTAAGATGGTACTGAGGGACTTCAGTTCAAGCAGAGGCCTCTTGCTTTATCGTCCCCATGAAAAATAGGAACAAAAATACCAAGCAATGAAATTTCAATTCCTTTAGCAACAGAAAAGCAACTTCTTTTGAGTTCCAAGGACAAATTGACTTTTGCTGCAGTTTAAAAGAAAACCTGTATAAGATGATGTACAACTCGTATTTGACTCCAAATAAGCTGTTAACAATGTCCCAGAATGTTTCAAACCTGTGTTGGGGGTGCCTTTTTCTCCCTCCCTTCACTCTGTTCCTTCTCTTTATTTTCTGAATGAATACTACCTTCTTTGTTAATTAGATTGTGTGATCATTATTGTATGTATATTCCCCACTTGATAGAGTTACAAACGTGATAGATGAAGGGAATGCACTGGATGTATAGAATCATAGAATAATAGAATTGCAGAGTTGGAAGAGACCATGAGAGCCATCCAGTCCAACCCCCCTGCTACGCAGGAAATCCTGATCAAAGCATCCCCGACAGATGGCCATCCAGCCTCTGTTTAAAGACCTCCAAGGAAGGAGACCCCACAATGCTCCGAGGGAGTGTGTTCCACTGCCGAACAGCTCTTACTGTCAAAAAGTTCCTCCTCATGTTGAGGTGAAATCTCTGTTCCTGGAGCTTGCACCCATTGCTCCGTGTTCCAGTCTCTGGAGCAGCAGAAAACAAGCTTGCTCCATCCTCAGCGTGACATCCCTTCAAATACTTAAACAGGGCTATCATATCGCCTCTTAACCGTCTTTTTTCCAGGCTAAACATACCCAGCTCCCTAAGTCTCTCCTCATAAGGCATCGTTTCCAGACCTTTCACCATTTTAGTTGCCCTTCTCTGGACACGCTCCAATTTGTCAATATCCTTTTTGAATTGTGGTGCCCAGAACTGGACACAGTATTCTAAGTGAGGTCTGACCAAGGCAGAATACAGTGGCACTATTACTTCCCTTGATCTAGACACTATACTTCTATTGATACAGCCCAAAATCGCATTGGCCTTTTTAGCTGCCGCATCACACTGTTGGCTCATGTTCAACTTGTGGTCTACTAGGACTCCTAGATCCCTTTCGCACGTAGTCTCATTCAGCCAGGTCTCTCCCATCCTATATTTATGCATTTCATTTTTCGCCCTAAATGTAGTGTATCTTGATTTCAGTAAGGCTTTTCACAAGGTCCCCCATAATATTCTTGCAAAAAAGTTAGTAACCTGTGGGCTAGGCAATGCAACTGTTAGGTGGATTTGTAATTGGTTGAGTGACTGAACCGAAAGGGTAATCACCAATGGCTCCTCTTCATACTGGAGAGAAGTGAATAGTGGGGTGCCACAGGGTTCTGTCCTAGGCCCAGTGCTATTCACCATCTTTATTAATGACTTGGATGAGGTAATAGAGGGTATGCTTATCAAGTTTGCAGATGACACCAAATTAGGAGGGATAGCTAATACCCCAGAGGACAGGATAAGAATCCAAAATGTCCTCAACAGATTAGAAAGCTGGGCGAATACTAAGAAAATGAATTTCAACAGGGAGAAATGTAGGATAATACTCTGGCTTTTTGCTTCACAAATGAAGATTCAGGAAGGACTCATCCCGCCTTTCCTGCAAGCGCGCTGATGACTAAAAAGGACAATCTGAGATAAACAAGCCCAGTTGCAGAAAGCACAGCAAAAAGTCTCCTTGGGTGATTTTTCCGGGTTGTGATTCTTTCTGCATTGTCGTTTCTCTTCAAGACTTGTTCGGCGTGAGTTCTCAAATAAGTCTGCAGCATTGTGGATAGTGCATCTCCATGCCTCCCGATATGAGGCCATGGCAGACCATTGTTGGTGATCAATTTGGCCGAGCCTGAGATGTTGCTTCAGGGAGTCCTTGTATTGCTTTTTTGGAGTGCCCCTCTAACGCTGACCCATGGCGAGTTCACCACAGAGTACTATATTGGGGAGGCGATGGTCCTCCATCCTAGAAACGTGCCCTGCCCAGCGCAGCTGTGTTCTCAATATCATGGTCAATGCTGGTGATCCCTGCTTGCTCAAGGACAGCAACATTCATCACATAGTCAGTCCAGTGTATATTTAGGATTGTGCGTAAACAGCGCTGATGGAAGCGTTCGAGGAGTCGTAAGTGGTGGCGATAGGTGACCCATGTTTCAGACCCATAAAGGAGAATAGACAGTACAATGGCTCTATACACACTGATTTTTGTGCTTCGCCTCAGGTGTTTATTGCTCCAGATTCTTTTGTAAAGTCTTCCAAATGCACTATATGCCTTTGCTAATCTGTGATCGATCTCTTTGTCAATCTTGGCATCTGAGGAGATGATGCTTCCCAGGTAGGTGAACTGCTGAACGGACCTGAGCACAGATTTGCCGACGACAATGTGGGGATGGTGGTGTTCATCCTGCAGTGCAGGCTGGTAAAGAACTTCTGTTTTCTTCAGGTTGACTTCTAGCCCAAACAGCTCTGCAGCTATGGAATTCTGGGATTTGTAGTTTGGTGAAATATTTAACCTCCTCTGTCAGAGCACTCTGGTGCCACAACAAACTACAGATTCCAAGATTCCATAGGAAGGAGCCATGATAGTTAAAGTAGTGTTAAACTGCATTATTTCAGCAGTGTGTCAGCAGCCTTGGTGATAGTATATGCTCTTGACATTTTAATTAACAACTACTTAATTTAAATTTGACTTGAACACAGATTTGCCGACGGCAATGTGGGGATGGTGGTGTTCGTCCTGTGGTGCAGGCTGGTAAAGAACTTCTGTTTTCTTCAGGTTGACTTCTAGCCCAAACAGCTCTGCAGCTGTTGCAAAGCAGGATGTTAGGCGCTGCAGAGCTGCTTCTGTGTGGGCAACAAGGGCAGCATCATCGGCGAAGAGCAGCTCACGGACTAGATAGTTTAGAGTCTTAGTGTGAGCCCTCAGACGGCTTAAGTTAAACAAGCTACCATCAGTACGGTAGCATATATAGATGCCGTCGTCTTCTTCAAGCTCTGCCATAGCCCTTTGGAGCATCGTGCTAAAGAAGATAGTAAATAAAGTTGGTGCAAGAACACAACCTTGCTTCACTCCATTAGTTATTAGAAAGGGCTCTGAAACAGCATCGCCATATCTGACTTGACCGTGCTGGCCCTCATGTAGCAAGATAATCATTTTAAGGAATTTGGGGGGACATCCTAGTCTTTCCAGGATCTGCCACAGACCTTTTCTACTCACAGTGTCGAAGGCTTTGGTGAGGTTGACAAATATTACATAGAGACTCTTGTTCTGCTCTCTACATTTTTCTTGCAATTGTCTAAGGGCAAATACCATATCTGTAGTACTCCTATTGGCTGTGAAACCACATTGGCTTTCAGGAAGAAGTTCTTCTGCAATAGAAGAAACTAATCTGTTCGGGAGTATCATTGTAAGGATTTTTCCAGCAATAGAGAGCAGTGTTATGCCTCAATAGTTTGAGCAATCAGATTTTCCTCCTTTTTTCTTATACAGGGTGATGATGACTACATCTCAGAGATCTAATGGGAGTTCCCCTTTTTCCCAGAAATTCACAAGGAGTTTGTGGAATTTAACATGGAGTGCATCACCTCCATGTTTCCAAACTTCAGGTGGGATTCCATCAATTCCAGCTGCCTTTCAACAGGGAATTTCAACAGGGAGAAATGTAAGATACTACACTTGGGCACTAAAAATGAAATGCACAGATATAGGATGGGTGACACATGGCTTGAGGGCAGTACATGCAAAAAGGACTTAGCAGTCTTAGTGGACCACAAGCTAAGCATGAGTCTGCAGTGTGATGCAGCAGCTTAAAAAGTGAATGCAATTCTAGGCTGCATTAATAGGAGGATAGTGTCTAGACCAAGGGAAGCAATAGTGCCACTGTATTCTGCTTTGGTCAGACCTTACCTGGAATACTGTGTCCAGTTCTGGGCACCACAATTCAGGAAGGATATTGAGAACCTGGAATGTGTCCAAAGAAGGGCAACCAGGATGGTGGGTGGTCTGGAAGCCATGCCCTATGAGGAGTGGGTTAGGGAGCTGGGCACGTTTAGTCTGGACAAGAGAAGAGAAGATAGTAAGAGCTGTTCGGATGTGGAATACACTGCCTCGTAGTGTGGTGGAGTCTTCTTCTTTAGAGGTTTTTAAACAGAGGCTGTATGGCCATCTGTCGGGAATGCTTTGATTGTGTATTCCTGCATGGCAGGGGGTTGGACTGGATGGCCCTTGTGGCCACTTCTGACTCTATGAGTCTATGATTCTTTGCTAACTCTGACTGGAGGAAAACCATTGGCTGCTGCCACACTGTAGAAAAAAATGCAGTTTGACACCAGTTTAACTGCCATGGCTCATTGCTATGGAATAATGGATTTTGTAATTTTGCAAGAAACCTAGCCTTCTCTGTCAGAAGGCTCTGGTGCCACAACAAACTGCAAATCCCAGGATTCTATAGGATGGAACCATGATAGTTAAAGTGATACCAAACTGCATTATTTCTGCATTGTAGCACAAGCCATAGAGTCAATTGATTTTACCTATGCAGTGACTTACCATTTCAGAATTGATTCAATGGGTCTACTCTGGTTGAGAGTAATGAGCAAGATTCCAACCATGCAGTTGCACATTTTTGGATGGTGCATAACTATTTGTCAGTGTCTTCAATGTACAATTGGGACTGTAGGAAACAGCCTCTGCATATTTCCCATTGCACAATTGTACAATGAAATCTACTTTGGCAAGGAGCTTTGAGGGTTTAAGTAGAAATGAATAATGCCAGTATTCAGTAGAGGTGTAGTGTAGTGCAATCACAGTGTTACTACGTGAGTGTAGAGTTATTCTATTCAGGTAGAACATAGGATCTCATCTCATCCTGAATATACTACTCAGTTTAATGTCATGGTTATGCTTCTTCCAGAGACTCTGTACTCTGTGTTCAGGATCTTTTTTCTATGCAAATGTAGTCCACACAACCCAATTTTACAATTAATGCTGAGCAGGTCATTCTATAGCAGTACATAAAACACTTTTGCTTTGTGAATGGTAGTAAATGGTAGGCCTTCTGTCTCTACTGTCTACATCCAGGGCCATTGCCTTCAATATTTATATCCCTGCTCATGATGGCTGGGGTTGCCACACCTCAGGCCTAGGCCTGAGTATCCAGTTTTTGTGGATCATCTCCAGCTGGAAGACGAGGGCACAAATTCTCCAGTTTTGAGGGGGTTGGTTCTGGGCAAGAGTGAAGAGGTCTGAGTATATCTCCAGGTCAGCTAGTAGAGCAGTGTCTTATTACACTTTGCCAGGCTTTACTGATTTTTTGCTTCATATTGCAATGACTCTCCAAAGAAGACTGTGTATTTACTTAGGAGATTATCAGATGCCCTAAATATGGTGTGATAATGATGCCAGGAGATCGTGAAAGAGCTTCCCTTTCAGACAACATTGTCCCCATGTCATCATGCTCCGTGCTGCTCCTGTTCCACCATCATTTCTTTTTATTGACGGGCTAAGCTGTCAATAGATCATCTGTTCCTTTTCTGTCACAGACTGATGGGCAACTAAAAAGGTGCCCCGTTATGCGCAATGACAGCATCAGTGGGAGATCCATGCCAAACATTTCCAGGTGTAATCAGGAGATCCAGGTAAAATCACACACTTTTTGCACCCTCCCCATGTTATGTAAACTTTTAAGTATGTTTAGGTGCGTGAGTTTTACTTTTTAAAGTGCATTTTTCCTTTTCCTTTTGAATTTCCTGTGCTCTCGTCCTCTCACAAGAATGGCCCAGGATTTCAACAAGGAAGTGAATACAGCTCCGTTCAAGCTCCATTCACTCCTGGGCTTCCAAGGGGAAGAGAAGATGCAGCAATGGTAGGTGTCTGGAACTTTTTATTCTCATGCTGGGTTGGAGTTGGGAGGGGGTTGGGTGGGGAGATAGTGAAATGGGGATATTATTTTTGTCCCAGTCTGATAATCTCCATAGTTAACTTCCTCCTTCTTTCTCAGTCATTGTGATCCCAGGGCACACCCTCCATTCTCTGCATCCACCTTTTGTCTAGAAGCAAGTAGACTAGATTAAATGTTCCTTATCCTATCTTCCAAAATAGGTAAGAATAATCCCTTCATTTCCCCTTGATGTGGACCTCGCCCTTTTAGTTATGATTTCTGCCATAATTTCCAAACAAGAAAATATGTCCATGTGTCTGTGCATGTTTGAATGATGAACTAGGAGTAACTCTGGTTGGTACTTCATGTATAATTCCCTGAGGAATCATGGTTAGTATTTAATGGATAACACTGTCAGTATCCAGAGTGTGGATAGCAAGTTCTTTTAGCTAAGATGCTGGAGCCAGGGCAGTTGCAGAGGCAGAGAACCAAACCCCCAAGGGTCAAAGGCAAGGCAGGTTCAGGAAACGGACGCTAGGTCAGGAACATGGGAGACAGCATCCAGGAAGAGTCAGTGACAAGCTAAAGTCCCCCAAAAGAAACCCTGGGGAATAGTCTTTGAGAGACAGAGGGATTTCCTGAGTGGCAGTGGGACATCACTCTGCTCTGACCTGGCAGTCTGGGAGTTCTGAGAAGGAAAACCCTGAAGCAACACCCAGAATACCTGAGCTGGGCCAAAGAATTACAGTTGTTAACTATGAATGATGGATGTGTGCCTATTGTGTCATGCAGCCACAATTTTTGGTTTGTGGCTTCCTGGTGCCCTCTCTGTTGACTTTTCTCTAAAACTGATGTAGTGAGTGAAGGGTTTTTGTCTTAGGTCTGTGGGATCCTTCTCACTGTGCCTCTTGTACAGTAGTACACAGCTGTGTCCTCCTCTTTAAGGTTGTTCATTTGCAGATAGAAGTTGGAGCTATCTTTGGAGGCTGTGAATCGCCCTTGGATTGCAGTAGAATAATCATTGCTGCTCCCAGAGCTATAATAGTTAATAAGCCATTCCAGTCTATTGTCATGTTTCTGTCTGATCCAGGACATCCAGTAGCTGTTAGGATTAAACCCAGTGACAGAGCAGGTCAGTTTATGGGATTCTCCAGGTTTTTTCAATACTGCATCTGACTGGGTCAGCACCACCTCTGAGATCACGCCTGGATGGAAGAAGAAAGATGAGTTATACTTGAGATGGGTAAAACAACAAAAAATGTTGCCAATTATGATTATATTGTGCCTGAATGTAGTGGGGAAGGAAATATACTGTAAAATATAACACACCTGAGGAAGAGGTAACCAATGCAATAAGTATGGGCCATAAGGGCAGCATGGTGGAAGAGAAGCTTGGATTACAGAGCAACACGGAGTTTTCTGCAGGAAGTCTATGTAAGACTGGAAGCTTTGAGGGTTTAAGTAGAAATTAAGGTGTGGCTGCTTTTGCATAACAGCACCAATAAAAGAGGAATCGGCATTAATAGTAAATGGCTATTAAGGATGCCTAAGCAGTTAGGATACCTAGCTGTCTGAAAAGGGAGGAGCTACAATTTTGCCCAAGGATTGTAACAGCTCAGTAACTCAAATGGCTTTGCATTTCAGTAAACCTTGCCAGGTTTTCTTTTCAGACCTGTTTGTGAAGTGTACAAAGCCAGAGGATACCCACCACTATTGTACCTTTAGAGTGACTTCCACAGCCAGGGCCTAGTTCTAAAAGGAGAAGCAGATCCTGACAAACCCTTAATGACATCATCTGGAGATATTCTTAGGTGTTTGCCCAGAAACCTCTGGGCTTGGGATGATCCTAAATTGACAACCCTGATGCTGAACCATAGTGATATGGGGTAGAAGAGAAAAGAATAGTGCCTTTGGCTTTATAAGAAAACCCAAATATGCAGAAGAGGAGCAGATAATGATTTCTTCCCATCCTGTATGGAAATAAGACCAGTAGAAAAACAAAAGAACATACAACCACTTTCATCTGCTTGGTTTCTCTCTGTCAGGGAGGTGTTGGAGGCACAGGGGTAGAGGTTTTAAAGAAATGCTGGGGAACAGTATTTGAGAGACAGAGGGATTTTCAGAGAGGCTGTGGGACATCATTCTGTTCCAACCTGGCAGTTTGTAAATTCTGAAAAGGAAAACCCTGAAGCATCTCTCAGGGGGAATCCACACAACACAAATAATCCAGTTTGAAACTGGATTATTTGCTATGGCTCCTTCCTCTGGAATCCTGGGACTCGTAGTTTTACAAGGTCTTTAGCCTTCTCTGGCAAAGAGTGCTGGTGTCTCACCAAACTACAAATCCCAGGATTCCATAGGAAGGAGCCATGCAAATAATCCAGTTTCAAACTGGATTATTTGACTAGTGTGGATGCTCCCTCAGAAGACCTGAGCTGGGCCAAAGAATTATAGTTGTTAACTATGAATGATGGAAGTTTGACTCTTGTGTCATACAGCCACAATTTCTGATTTGTTGCTTTCTGGTGCCCCCTCTGTTGACTTTTCTCTAAAGCTGATGCAGCTTAAAGGGTTTTTCACTTAGATCTCTGGGATCCTTCTAAATGTGTCTGTTGCACGGTAATACACAGCCATGCCCTCCACTTTGAGGTTGTTCATTTGCACATAGAAGTTGGAGCTATCTTTTGAGGCTGTGAATCACCCTTGGATTGCAGGAGAATAAACATTGCTCCCAGATTTTCCTTGGTTTTTTTCCAGGTGTGAGACTGTCTTCTGGAAGAGTTTACTTCTGACATCTCACCACCTGCATCTGTGGCTGGCATCTTCAGAGCCACAGATGCAGGCGAAATGTCAGAAGTAAACTCTTCCAGAACACGGCCTCACAGCCTGGAAAAAACCAAGGAAAATCTAGGGATGCTGACTGTGAAAGCCTTCGACTTCACATTGCTCCCAGAGCTAAGATAGCTAACAAGCCATTCCAGTCCACTGCCAGATTTCTGTCTGATCAGTACAACTAGTAGCTGTTAGGATTAAACCCAGTGACATGGCAGATCAGTTTAAGGGATTCTCCAGGTTTTTTCAATACTGGATCCGACTGGGTCAGCTTCACCTCTGAGATCATGCCTGGATGGAAGAAGAATATACTTGTGATATCTGAAACTACAAGAAAAATTGCCAATTGTGGTTATATTGTGCCTGAACTTAGCGGGGAAGGAGCTAAACTGTAAAACTTATTTATTATTTATTTATTTTGTTAGATTTCATGCTTCCTTTCTCCTAAAGTGGGACTCAAGACAGCTCATAGAAAATTATCATCACAATTAAAACCAATTAAAAACATACAAAGTAAAAAGGACAGATAAAACCAACATAAAACACCCCCAATAAAAGCCACAATTATAATCAAAGAAACAAAAACAAAAAGCAATTGCAGTTAATAACTTATGACATAGAAAATTCCCTCAGCCACTGTTACACACACTCTTTACCAGGACTACTATACCTCTCTCCACCACTCTGACTTTAATTTCTCCTGGAGTGACAACTATATCTGGAGGATTTTTGACATCACAGATATAAGTTCCATTGTCCTGAAACTGCATGTTTGCTATATTGATAGATGCATCTTTCTTGTTCAGATCTCCAGCCCAGCTGATTCTGTCTTTATATTGTGCACTTTGTAAAGGATATGCTCTCCCATTGGAATAATAGAAGAATGACACAGAAGTTGTTGATCCCTCTGCTTGAAAGCTCCAGGTAACAGAAGCAGCACTGCTGATCACTTCTGATGATGCAAAGGTGCATGGAAATTTTGCTCCTGTTCCATTCTCCACAGAGAGTTCTGCTGGTGTGTATACATCTATGGCTGAAACCTTGGACAGGCACATGAATACCAACAGCAGCAGGAAGGAGGCAGTGGGCATTGCCTCTGACTGCCGCCTTTTAATTCCACCGCTACAGCCACCACCACCGCTACCCTTTTTGTTTTCCTTCCTCCACCTCCTTTTTCTGAGGAATGTACCTGAGGAAGAGGTAACCAATGCAATCAGCATGGACAATAAGGGCAGCATGGTGGAAGACAAGCCTGGATCTCAGAAGGACACTGAGATCTGTTCAGGCAGTCTGTGTAAGGCTGGAAGCTTTGCGGGTTTAAGTAGAAACTAAGACGTGGCTGCTTTTGCATAACTCTACCAATAAAAGAGGAATAAGTATTAATAGCAAATGGAAAACCTTACGGTGCCAGGATACCAAGCTTTTTGCAAAAGGGAGGAACTACAATTTGCCTGTGAACTATAACAGCTCCGAAACACCAATCGCCTTGTGTTCCAGTAAACTCTGGCCAGGTTTATTCTTCAGAACTCTTTGTCAACCCTACATACCGCGAGGATACCCAGCTCTAAGGGATCTTTGAACCTTGGTAGCAGCACATCTACAGAGACTGGTACCAACATTCAGGGCTCATCTACATAAGCCAGAATATGCCAACACCCCACCAGTGTATCCTGGCTGCGGACCTCCCCTCACATTACTGCCTCCAAACAGCCTAGAGTCAAGGCGGGCACTCTGGCCCATCACTGCAGCCACCGTGAGCGTTTCTCTTATTGTCTTGGAAGGCAGGAAACTAGCCTGCAACATGTGTCCAAGGCTCCCTTCATGTGACCACCCTTGGTCACAGTCTGTGGAACTTCTGCCTACCTTCCAAGACAGCAAGGAAGTAGCGGTGAGGACCGGCCTGCTGGGACAGACTCCTCTGGACACGTGGGACCTGATCCAGTGGGAATGGATTAAAAGAGGTATTATTTTAAAATGTTTCAGGCCCACCCCATCTTAGCCCCATCTGAACCCCGTCTCTGCCCTGGAAGTGGAAAGAATTGCCTGGGGAAAGAATGGGGCAAATGCAGAACTGAAGGGTTCTAAGATAGGGGCAAAATGGGGTATATTGCCAATCTAGACAAGTCCTTGCATACAACTATTTCAAAAGAGATTCTGAATAAGTGACAGCACTGGGGAGTAACAAATATTGTAGCAGAGCTTCATAAATGACAAACAATAAATGAACAGAAGAAATAAATCAGTAGCAAAAAAGTTGCTCTGCAATGCAAAAAATCATAGAATCATAGAATCATAGAATCATAGAATTGCAGAGTTGGAAGAGACCACGAGGTTTCCAGACCTTTCACCATTTTAGTTGCCCTTCTCTGGACACGCTCCAATTTGTCAATATCCTTTCTGAATTGTGGTGCCCAGAACTGGACACAGTATTCTAAGTGAGGTCTGACCAAGGCAGAATAGAGTGGCACTATTACTTCCCTTGATCTAGAATGTGTGAGTAACAATGTCATCTGATAATGTTAGCCCTTTGAGCTATCATCCCAATCTTATGACATGGTTTTTGACATGTCTGATAAAGTCCAGTGTAATCTGGGGTTCCGCTGAATTTGATGGGAGGAACAGGAAAAATTGTAGAGGCTCAATGGAGAGGTTAAAGAGTCAAGAAAGAGAAAAGGACCCAAAGTTGTTTGTTGTAGAGCAGGTGAAGTTTGCAATCCTCTTGGGATGTTACACATGAATAACTTCCCTATAAAATCAATTGGATTTTATTTTCTGATGCAGAATGGCCACGTTCATTTAAAAGATACAGAAATGGAGTTGCAAACACAATGCCACTTTCCATGGATGTCCATTGTACATTGTTTAATATGTTTTCAGCCTTCTAAAACATTAAAAAACATCAACACCCACTTTGCTTTCTTTTAAACAGATTGTGTTGCTTTACTGTACACTGACCCGAGGCCTTCATACAGAAGGGGGTAGAAACATTTTTTTTTTTTGTAAAACAGTCAATTAAAAAAATGACACAATCTTTTGCAAGTACAAGTTGATTTATGCATAATAATATTCACTCACAATATCTTTGGCTTCCACTTCAAAGCTGGTTTACTCCAGTTAAAGCCGAAAGCACTAGTTATAGGCCAGCTGAAACTCTATATCCCTAATATCTATTTAATAGGCAAAGACAGTTATGGACTTTAAAAGATGGTAAAATGAATGTAAGTGCTGACCAAGTGATTGTGACCCTTTAGGATACAAAGAAGGATAACCAGAATTTAACATAAGAGGGAATTATGGGAAAGTCTCCTGGATCATTTGTACTTCTAAAGAACAAATGCCATTTTTGGCCAGTCACAGGAAGTAGTCAGTCCTAGAGATGAAACCACAGCAGGTGTGGATTGGTATTTCATTTCCTTCATGGCTAAAACTTTCTTTAAAAAATACTTGTTATGTCCCTGCTGCTCCCTTAGGAAGCTGGAGGAGCACAATTTTAGGGTATGAAGGTAAGATGCTACTGATTGTTTACCCAGACTCATCAAGCAGTGTAGGTAGAGAGGAATTTTAGTTATATAATGTGGGAAGTAAAAATATTAAAATCATATGGCACATGTGACTTGGAGTGGAGATTGTGGGACAGGAATGCTTTTTGTGTTCCTGTATGATAATCTCATTTGTATTGTCTGCTATATCACTTCCTTCCTCATCGAGTGAAAATTATGCCAACTAGGACTGGTGAGACTAAGGTTGATATTCTGACTCAACCATGAAATCATGGTCTTGGTACAGTCATTCATTGGCATCCTGTTGGGGACATATGTGGAAGTGATGACCCCCAAAATACTTAGATGGAGATTTTTGTCCAATGTGGTATGGCCATATTCAGTTCAAAGCTGAACTGAATTGTTATGCATGTGATTTCATTGTGCAGTGTCATACACTATGTATCAAGGCACATCAATGTACAAGGGCCCCTGGAGGGTCATTGTGCCGCCCGTAACCTTCAGCATCCACCCATCCCTGATCTAGGGTCATTGCCTTGAAGAGCTGAGTTTCTGATTAAATGGAAGTATGTGTGTGCATCTGTATTCTGGGGTAACCATGTTGGCTGTGTAGCGAAATACAACTAAATCCCAAACCCAGAAGCAAAAATACCTTTTATTGAGCCAGGGTATAAAATAAATTACGCAAGTTTCCAGGGTATAAAATAAATTATGCAAATTTCTGAAGCTTCACTAGCTTCTTTAACAATCAAAGATTTTTAAAAAAATATACAAGAGAAAAGTAGTGATGATGTTCAAGTCACAGGGTACATGTTCCCCATTAAGATAGTATTGAGGTATTTCAGATCAGGCAGTGGCTACTCTCCTTACTGGCCACATGACAAATAGGGACAAAGAGCAATAAAAAGCAGGTGATTAAATTTCAGTTCCTTTAGCAACAAAAAAGTAACTTCTCTTGAGATCCAGGGACAAAATGACTGTGTGCAATAATTTAAAAGAAAACCTGTAAAATATGTCATACAGATAGTATTTAACCCCAAATAAGATGTTAAAAATGCCTTAGAGAATTTCAAAGCTCTGTTGGGGGGGTGTCTTTTTTTTCTTCCTTTTTTCTTTTTTCTTCTCTCTTTTCCTTCTCTTTTGTTTCTTTATTTTCTGAATGGATATTACTTTGTTTGTGAATTAGATTTTTTGTGCTAAAAATCAATAAAATACATAAGGGGAAGGGAGAAGCAAGTGGAGTTTAAAAGCTTGATTAAATGGAGAGTACTGGGATTTCTGCCTGTTGCCTTTAAACAACAACCCAAATGCCAGAAATAAACAAATCAATTTTTTTTTTCATCATGGAAAAAAATGAAGGAAAAGGTCTGTCCTAATATATTTGGGTGAAGACACTTTTCAAAGGCAAAGAGCAGGGCGATGAAACCAGCTGGCAACCCTGAAAATAATATTTTTATATTTTCATTGGGGAGCAGAAAACATAGTTTCCCCGCACTCTAAATTATTTCCCAGCATCTCAAAATTGTCCGAGGAGAGGCTGTTCCTGAAGACTGCTTTCATCCATGGAATCCTTCAGAGACTAGAAGATGTATCATTGAGGGAATCCTGGAAAAGGCATTCCATCTGAGACAGTTAATGCTAAAGAGTGTGACTCTCATCTGTCAAAGAAAGCTCCAAGAGCAAACACAGCAGATTGGATGTAGACCAGAGAATACCAGCTATTAAGTATTAATAACTCTTTCCTATGACATTCCTTAATATAGCTGTCCTACGTTAATAATTTCTACTCTGTGCTCCTCTGCTGCCCCCTTTGGTGCTTTACTTTTTCTATCAATTTCATGAATGGAAGAGTTTTTGTCTTCACTCTGTTAGAATTCTTCTCACTGTGTCTCTTGCACAGTAATATACAGCTGTGTCCTCCACTTTCAGGTTGTTCATTTGAAGGTAGAAGCTGGAACTATCTTTTGAGGCTACGTATCGCCCTTGGCTCGCAGAGGAATAATAATTGCTACTGGCAGTGTAATAGCTGACAAGCCATTCCAGTCCTCTGCCGTGTTTCTGTCTGACCCAGCTCATATAGTAGCTATTTACGTTAAACCCTGTGACAGCACATGATAATTTGTGAGATTCTCCAGGTTTCTTCATGACGGGATCAGACTGGGTCAGGACCACTTGAGAGAGGGCACCTGATAAGGGAAGAGAAAAGGTATTTTAGAAATAATAATAATAATAATAATAATAATAATAATAAGGCGACTCTAATCAAGCAGTACACTGAAAACCCCCAGATAGTTGCTGGAAGAAAGAATAACAGGAATGTCAACGCACATGAAGAGAAGGCAACCAGTGCAATGAATACTGGAATTAAGGGCATTATAGCAGATGGATTAGCTGGATTTTAGGGTCGCAATGTGTACTGTACCAAGAAGCCTGTGACATTTGATAGGCTTTGCAGGCTTAAGTAGGAGCCGCAAGCACTCTTGACTTTGCATAAACCAGATAGCATGAAAGGGAATTGTATTTATATGGGCTGAAGCACCTTAAAAATTAAGTAATCCAAGTGCTACACAGAGAATTCAAATTCACAAAGAAAAGGCTACAGTTTGCCTATGATGTGTTTTGAAAATTTGTTCTATAGACTTTTTTTTTTTTTTTTAGCGGTGTTCCAATAATTGGTTGAGGCTCATTTGAGGGTTGCCAGGACTCAGGGCATCATTTTCCTTCTCCGGAGTCATGGTGAAGTGAGGAATCTCAGGTCAAGAGTGTTGTCTTCAAAAATGTGTGTGTGCCCATTCCTTATTAGCTAGACTTTGGTTTAAGAATATATATTATTTGAATGGCACCCTCTGTGCTACTGTGGTTAATAATGTTAGAATACTTAATGATATCAGGGTCTACGGCCTTTGAGGATACCCCTAAGTCTTACATTTTAGCTCTGATAATTTCAGGGTCTGGTACAGTCCTGACCAGGCAACACTATTTATTAGGCTCTGGAGTACATTGCTCTTGCCCTCTCTTTCTCCCTCTCCTCCCCCCCCTCTCTCTGTGTGAGAGAGATGTGGGTAACCCTGAATTCAAACATTTTAAGAGGAAATAAAGGATTTTTCACACATGATCAAGTATGAAAGCACTGAAAGTATACCTGATGGGAGTTCGGGTGAATTCTCATTTTCTCATGAACACACAACATTTGTTTCTCATGAACACACAACGTTCTCGATTTGTATGGATTATATAGTGGCATAATCAGGACAGATTTAGCTGATATCTAAGTAGAGTCTCTCTCTCTGGCTTTTCTTCGCAAACGAAGATTCAGGAAAGACTCATCCTGTGATTTCTGCAAGCCCGCTGATGACTGAAAAGGCCAATCTGAGATAAACAAGTCCAGTTGCAGAAAGCACAGCAGAGGGTCTCCTTGGGTGATGTTTCTGGGTTGTGATTCTTTCTGTGTTGTCATTTCTCTTCAAGACTTGTTTGGTGTGAGTTCTCAAATAAGGCTGCAGCATTGTGGATAGTGCGTCTCCATGCCTCCTGATGTGAAGCCAGGGTGGACCATTGTTGGTTTTCAATTTGGCTGAGCCTGAGGTGTTGTTTCAGGGAGTCCTTGTATCACTTTTTTTGGAGCACCCCTCTTACGCTGATGCATGGCGAGTTCACCGTAGACTACTATTTTTTGGAGGTGATGGTCCTCCATCCTAGAAACGTACCCTGTCCAACACAGCCATGTTCTCAATATCATGGCCTCAATGCTGGTGATCCCTGCTTGTGCAAGGACAGCAACATTCATCACATAGTCAGTCCAGTGTGTATTTAGGATTGTGCGTATACAGCACTGATGAAAGCGTTCGAGGAGTCATAAGTGGTGGTGATAGTTGACCCATGTTTCAGACCCGTATAGGAGAATAGACAGTACAATGGCTCTATACACATTGATTTTCTACTCTACTAAGTAGAAGTAAAGTTCCTCCAAAGTGGACCAAACCCAAATCAAACCATTCCTGACATTTGATTAGCAATTTGAATGACACATTACAGTGCACTGGACACTCTGTACATGCTCAGAGATCCAGGCAGCCAAAAATTGTAGCAGAGTAACAGAAGTAACTCCAGTTGCCCCCCACATATCCTCTAGGACACTTAATAACCATATACAGTAGACACACAGGTGGTGCCTAAACAACTATACTTTATTGATACATGTTAGAATATATACAGAAAATGACAGAGAGTCTTCTCTGTGGCAAAATCCCAGGACACAGCAGCTTTGAATCACTGCTCCGTCCTGCAGTCAGCATTGAACAACAAAACACACACTGGGTATATCTGATACAGAGCTTCAGCATTTCAAATGGTAACCATCCTGTCTCATACAGTTCTCACACAGATAAGCATGATGTAGCCCATAACATTGGTCAGCTGCAGTCATGTTTACGGCTTGTATGTCCCCTTCAGGCAGACACATTGATTTGCTCTGTATCTCTTTACAACATGAATTTCATGTACTGTGTATCCCATACTCTGACATTGAATTCAGAGGGACATAAGGAGGCAAAAGTAGTTTCTATTTAATTATTTTATTTATTTAGAGTATTTATACCCCACTCCTTCTCCAGTTTCCCCATAGAAGGCAGTAGGGACATGAGAAGTATCACTTTAAATGCTTGTACTCATGAAGGAAATAAAATAATTACCTTTTGAATTTACAGATGCAAATGGGGAAGAATTTCATTTTACAACATTTTTGAAGATTTTGCCAAAATGTGCAAACTTCATAATTCAACTAGAAAGAATATCAGCCATTTCAAGTAAGAGTAAGTGAAATGGACAGATTGTCCCATCTGGAGGCCTACCTGAATTAGTATATATGACACAAGTCCAGACTACACCTGGTATCCTTGTTAGCATGCATGTATGGTATGAACTGTTAAAAACAGAAGTGTATTGCAAAACACCTTTGGTGACCAAAATTAAATGAATAGTACTTAGCAGTAGGCTGAATATGTGGAAAAATCAGTTTTGAAAAGTGTAGAGACTCTCTGATGAAGGAGGAAAGACTTATCTTGATTTCAAAAAAACATCAGAGGGAATTTTCTTAAGGGATTCAAAAACCTTCAAGGACATGCAAACAGCCACAGGAAACAGTCACCCATACAACTGAAAACCACATAAAGACACACATGAGTAAGTATTTTATTTCCTTCATGAGTACAAGAATTTTAAAGAGATACTTCTCATATCCCTACTGCCTTCCATGGAAAAAATGGAGAAGGTCATGTCTTGAGGTTGTTACATATCCCAACAGTCCCCATCTTGGAATATCCAATGATTGGCTATATTTAATAATTTGTTTAAGGTGGCCATTCACGTGGTTACAGGTATACCAGGAATCTCCAAATAAGGGTGGATTCATATATGCACCAAAGGAGGGGCCTGTGGAAATTCCCAAGACAAATATTCAAGTCAACAACTCAACAGCTGGAGGTGAGTCACTACTAATCCATTCAGTGATAGCAAGTGACCTTAATGCTTGTAAAACAGAAGTTTACTCTCCCGCTCTCCTCCAACAAAAGACCTTGCCTGTTTCCTATTCAATTCCAAACTATCAATCATTAACTATAGTTAAATCTTCTGGTGGAGTACCCTTTGTTTTGGCCTGGGAACCTCTGGGAACCGTTGTATTTTACTCAAAACTCCTATCCCATCAGGGGAACTATTCTATATAAATATCACCCCAAAACACAACCAAATTGTCTGCAGTTCCTCTTCCTACATCCATGCTGCTGGTTTGCTGCTAAACCCTCAGAACACAACTCTGAGACCCCACTGCTGCAGGAATCTCTGCTCTACAGGAAAGGTATCATATCACCCATCATCCTCCCCACTCTATTCACCTATCCAAATACTTTCTACTTATTTTGTTAACCTTGTGTGACTGTGTGAAGCCTGATTATCAACATTAAATCCCTACTCTTCTGGCAACCCATTTTGCTCCCTACGCATGGTGTAGGAGTGGATGGCCAGAGCTGTCTTACTCCTTTGGCATGATCTGGAGCCCCCTGGAATGGCATCCTGTCTGCTGGCTACACAGCATGATGGGAATAGATCAGGACCAGTTACCAGGGCAATTTGGACCAGAGTGTGGGGCCTCCAGGAATAAACCAAAGTAGAGAAGCTTCTTTACTGGCCTGCTTTTAACAAAGTAAAGAATCATAAACACAAACTAACCACGGTGATAACTCCAGTTGACAGTCAGAGTGGTGAAACTATTTCAGACAACAAAAGTGTTTAAATGTGCAAAGGGCATGTAGTAAGTTTCAGTCCCTTACAATTTCCAAACCCTGCCAGACCACTTCGGTATAATGGTGTTGTACTGTCATTTCATATCTTCCTTTCCTTTCACAGCTTCTGTGAGTAATGGTGTGTTTCCTACTCAACGGTTCCTGCTCTGAAGGGATATCTGAGGTTTTTGTGCAAGTTGTGAAGGAGAAGCTGTCACTGTGTCTTGCACAGTAATACATGGCAGAGTCTTCAGGCTTCAAGTTTGTCATCTGCAGATAGGCTGAAGTTTGAGGATTGTCTCTGGAGATGGTAAATCTGCCCTGGACCTTGGAGTTATACCACTGTTTACTTCCACTGGGTTTGCTAATTGCAGCCACCCACTCAAGCCCTTTCCCTGGTGGCTGACGAATCCAGTGCATGCTGTAATCAGTAAAGGTGAATCCTGAAGCCTTGCAGGAAAGGCGGAGGGTGCCTCCAGGTGCCACAACTCTCCCCCCAGTCTCCACCAGCTGAACCACTGAATGGCAGCCTGAAAACAAAAATCAAATTGGGAATCAGGGGATCATTACATAGAAAAATGTACAAGTTCCTGCTTTTCATGATGGAAGTAAAATTACCTGAGAGGAATACAAAGAAAAGAAGGAGATTCAGCCAAAGGATCATGTCTCCAACTATTTAGATGGCTTCTGGAAATGACAAATCAAACTGGACCAATGCAATTTGACTCTGGGTGGTTGAGACTGCAGTCTTTAAGAACGTGACAGTTAATCTGATTTGCATGGGCTCCTGGTTATAAAGGCTGCATAAATCCCTCTTTTTTGGATCTCAGTTTTCTAGTTAGAAGGATCCAAAGAAAGATGAAGAATGCCTTGCCACTGGGATTGATAAGGATGACACAACTTTGTGTTACCTATTCATCCTTGATCTGCTGTGTAGTTGGCAATTAAAGAGTGCACACACACATACACACACATGTACTTACTCCATTTTTTTGAAATTCTGCCTGCTAACTTCTTGTATCTGGCTTTCACTATAATGCTTTTCCCCAAAAGACTTCCCTGATAAGCAGTGGGAATTTTGTTCTTGTTGTTGTGTGACTTCAAGTGGCTTATGACTTATATTCTAAGGCAAGCCTATCTTGGGGTTTTCTTGGCAAGATTTGTTCAGAGGCAGTTTGCCTTTGCCTTCCTCTGAGGCTGAGAGAGTGTGCTTTGTGCATGGTCACCCACTGGATTTCCGTGACCAAGAGGGGAGGTGAACTCTGGCTCTGCAGAGTTGTAGTCCAGTGCCTAAATCCCTACACACTTACCAGAAACCCTAGACAACATAGCCAATGGTGAGAAAGGCATGGAGTCACCATTCAACTATATCCGGAAGGCCCCACAACACCCAGCTGAGTTTCCTTCCAGTTGTATTGTGTATGTTCTCTTCCCCTTTCCCCACAATGGGTTATTCATTGAATTGTCATATTTATTTAATTTATATTCTTCCTTTCTCCATGTATGGGACTCAAAGTTGCTTACAATATAAGTTAAACAAAACATAGCTCAAACAACATGTAATGTAATAGTTTTAAAACCCATCCAAGAAACAATCCAATCAAAGCATTAATTTAAAAGTTGGAAACACATTCAAAACAGGGTAAAAGATAGAGCAGGCCGCATTAAAACAAAACAAAACACGTTTTTGCTCCAACCATTTAAAAGCTGAAGACCTTTTCCCCTAAAAGGATATTTCCCTGCTGCTGCCATCTTCCTGCCTAGGTATTCAAAAAGGCCTTTCACCACTCTACTCAGAGAATGAGATGGTTCCTTTTTTGATAAAAGTTAAAGGATAGGACTAACTCCTAGTCCATCTGGGAGAACCTAAAAGAAGCACAGACCCTCTCTACTATCTCAGCGCTCCTTTGAGGGGAAGCACCAAAGAGCCAGGGCCTCTGGCATTTTCCCACTCAGGCATTTGAAAAGGCCA
This sequence comes from Gambelia wislizenii, assembly GCA_030847615.1. NCBI lineage: Eukaryota > Metazoa > Chordata > Lepidosauria > Squamata > Crotaphytidae > Gambelia > Gambelia wislizenii. Next base: position 7,455,969 of record JAUMIR010000006.1, read on the forward strand.
GAGGTGATGGAGCACTGGAGAGAGTAGAGGAGGTCAGTCCTTCTTTTAGGATTTACTGGGATGGACTAACTCTCATCTTTTTCTGCTCTACTCAGAGAATGGGTATGGCTCCTTTTTTTTTTTTAACAAGGGTTAAGGTACAGTACTTACATTGACTCATGGATACACTGACCCAGGTTTGCGGGGCATATATTTTGACCAAAATTTCTAGACTTATACATGAGTATAAATACTATACCTGACTAGGAGACGTGTGTTGAAGTTGTGCAGCATAGATCAGTCAAACAATGAAAAATCAAGTACAGTTGTCCCTTCATATTCACTGGGGGTTGGTTCCGGGACCCCCACCCCCATGAATACCAAAATCTGTGAATACTCAAGTCCCATTATATGTAATGGCATAGCAAATGGTGACACATATATAAGATGGCAAAATCAAGCTTTGCTTTTTGGATTATTATTTTTAAAGAATATTTTCAAGCCATGAATACTTAAATCCATGGATACCAAATCCGTGGATACGGAGGGACAACAGTGCTATATAAATATGCTTTCTTTCAGACTGCAAATAAGGCTCAGTGGACTCTTTTCCACTGTAGTGTCTATCATCCTATCACTCCCCAATTCATGATATGATGATATTTAATGTGTATAGCAAAAATTGCACTCCCCATCTTTTACTAAAATAAGTTTCCCTGGAGTCATCTTTGTGTACGTGCTAAGACTGCCAGCATAATGCTTCATATGGCGGTAATAAAAGTAATCCCGTTCAATCTGTTGAGTGCCTGGTGGAAACATTTGGAATTTTGTTTTGGGGATGAATATCTTCAAAGGTTGGGAGCAGGGGAGACTTTCTGTGATGGCAGCAGCACCTGTGGTCCTTTCCTTTTGTCACAGGATTGTTGCAACATTGTTCTCGAGAAATATGGATACTGTCCTTCCATTCGAAGGAAAAGGGCCATTGCCACCAATGCCATCACTTCTGGGATGACCATGCAGGAGAACATGAGCTGCTGAGTTTGTAATTTGGGGACTGCTTGCAGACACCTTTGTTTCACATCTCAGTTGTTTTTCAGCATTGCCACCTATGTGCATCTATTTAGAAGGGGACAAATTTGTGTTCTGCAAGATATGAGATACTATGGATTTGGGACAGTCTCATTTTAGGTCCATGGATAATCACTTCACATCTGGCTCCCAGGACCTATCCAGATGCTTCTATGATCCTCCCTCCTCTGTGCATAAAATGGCCTTGCAAAATGAGAACTCTGGGGATTGCTAAGCTAGCTACTCATTCCCTAGCCAGTGGTCTGCCTCCAAGTTACCAAACCAATATTTGTAATCTTTCTAGTTCTCCAACCATGTGATTTCAGTGTCATGGGTTTGTGTTGTATTATTGTCCATGTAGCACTGGGCCACAAGTCTTAGGGTGTTTTCAGCTTGTATGACATAAAGGTCCCTCTCTCTATGGCTTGCTTGGAACATTTCATCACAATCCCACATGTAATGGATAGGTGATCTCATCACAACATCTCTCCACCTCACAATTTCAGAGGTATTCTTCACCAGCTCTCTGTTGACATCTTCACAGAGTTGTTTCCTCACTGCAGCATCATGTCCACTGAATTTGTTACAGGGCTCGGGAAAAGAAATGCAAGTGTAGCAAGCAGGGTTTGAGCGGGATATATTGTACAGGCAGAGATCCCAGAAACTTCTCATGGCTCAGACTGTGAGATGTCTCACATTATTACATCCAGCATTCCAGTACATTGCCCATTGTGTGTGTGTAGGCCCACAAAGCCCAATCCAAGCTCTTCTTCTGGACCTTCATTCACCAAACTTATGTAGATACTCCTAAAAATGAAGCTGGAAGCTAAACAGGAGAGGCACTCTGTGGATCTTTATATTCCCTCCAGACTCCTTCTTCCAGTAACTTAAATTTACACTGGTATACCTCTGGGAATACACTGACATGAACTCCATAATGTTGACCTATCTTTATATTTTTCTTGTGCCAAGGGATTTAGCATCCTAAGGCTGAGCTGGAGTTACTGGAGCATAGAAATGTCCTGTCATGTTGCACAGTTCCCCATCATCACAGACTTTTGATACAGTGCAGGTGGATCTGAGTGAAAAAAACTTCCATAGACAAAGAAGACTTTTTGCTTGGCTTCATATTCACCTTCCTTCACTGTGTGTCTTGCACAGTAATATACTGCAGTGTCCTCTGTTTTCAAGCTGTTCATTTGCAGATATAGCAGACTATTTGAATCATCCCTGGAGATAGTGAAGCGTCCTTTCACTGCATCTGAGTAGCGAAGGGGACTGGAAGATGTACCTATTTCTGCAACCCATTCCAAGCCCTTTCCAGGAGCTTGTCTCACCCAGTCCATGTAGTAGCTGCTGAAAGTGAATCCAGAGCTTTTACAAGAGAGCAGAAGGGACTCTCCAGGCCGTTTTACATCCCCTCCAGACTCTTCCAACTTTACTTCTGCCTGAACATCTAGAAGGGAGGAAAAAGCCTACAATTATACATTAAAGTCATATTGAGTATTAAAGGTAAACATCACTTTTACTTGAAATAAGAAAAAATTACCTTGGAAAAGTGAGGAAAATAAAACATAGTGAAGCCAAAAGATCATTTCCCCACTTCTTTTGCTTTGGGAATAGCTAAACTGATAGTAATCAAGGCACACCGTGTTGTGTTTATGGGCCTAGTTGGGTAGGGTGAGTATATGGCAGTTCTGAACAGGAAGCTGTCTGTGTATTTACATATCCTGCAAAATAAAAGAGCAGTGCAAGACTTTGGCAATCCATGCTATATGATTTGGGCAGTGAGAAAAATTAGAGTAAGGAATAGGGCTTGACTATTGACTCCAAGGTGCTTCATCAAAAACTGTTACCCTAAGGGGTGGGGGGTGCTTTAGAGACCCGCCCATGATGCCAAAATCTCTATTATTATTTGGGGGAATTATTCGCTCAAACAGAAGCCTGAGAGAGGAGGATAACTTGGGAGAATCTTTTCACCTATGTATACCAGTACTAACTGTTAAGAGCACTCCAGTTTGAAGTGAAATAAAATCTTTTTATTGGACATAACACAGAAGCGAACTAGCATACACAACACACATGCTTAAGAACCATATAAAGCTATAGCAGAGTAAGACAGAAAGATTAAATAGAAGGAGATGTTCAGGAATATAGGGTGATAGTTACCACTCATGGAGAGAAGAGTTCCAAGCAGCAAAGATCAGACAGATGACTGAGGGAGGCACAGGAGGTTCCTTTATTATACATAAAGAAACAGGTTTTCTCTAAGTATGATTTTTTACATAAACACAGTCTCTGATTCTATGCTTACCAAAATCTATAAATGGTTGCCAAGTACCTAAATGTAATTGTGTGGCATTTCCTTTTATTGTATTTCTTAATTTATCTGATTCCATTAAATCCCCCAGTTTCTCTATCCATTCTTTGATAGCTGGAATCTTCTTTTGTTTCCAATATTTAGTATTAACCATTCTTGCCACTGTAACCAAATAACAAATTAAGTTCTTATTCTCTCTTTCAATTTTGTTTTCTATATCTATTATATGTAATGAAAATAATTCAGGTCTAAATGCTAGGTTTCCCTTTAAATTTTTTTTTGTATCATCCCATGAATTAATAGCCACTATTTTCTCAATTTCTTGAAGAAACTGGGATATCAAACGCAGCTGATAAAGCAGGGTGCCAGAGTCTTAACCAGAGATATCCCTTCAAAATTATGATGGTTGGAGGGTATGTGATGTTACCATACACTAAGATGCATCAGTACTTCATTTGTCCCATCTATCTTTCCATCACCTCTTTCCCCTAGCAACCAATATAAAGCGGATTCAAACCTCTTTCCCCTAGCAATCAATATAAAGACAAGTTCCTTTTAATTAGGTATTTATTGATAAACATAAAAAAAAGAATCCATTCCCTCTAAAAAGAAGAGAGCCTCATATTATCTGCCTAGCTAAGTGATTTCTGTTCACATGTTACCTTCTTCTTAGGACTTTTTCAAATGGTTGAAAAAACCCACGAGGAGGTCAGGAGAAGAACTGGGCTGTGGCACTTACACAGCCATGTTTCAGATGACACAGTCCTCCTCCATCCTCCTCCCAACCTCCTCCTGTGCTTCAGGCACCACTTTTTATTGACAGAAAACCTCTATCAGTAAAAAGCAGCATGAGCAGCATGGGGGAAGGTCACGAGGAGGCTAGGAGGAGGACGGAGGAGGACTGTGTCATCCGAAACAGGGCTGTATAAGCACCACAGCCCCGTTCTTCTCCTGACCTCCTCGTGCGTTTTTTCAACCATTTGAAAAAGTCCTTAGATGACGTATAGATAAGTCCATGTCTTCACTCACTTCTTTTCCTCTGAACTCTTTGCTAGATACTACTCATGGTTTAATTCCTATAGATGTGATAGATTAAGGAATGGAGGAGAATTTTGTTTCATTTTTTATCATGCTTGTTACTCTAAGAAGTGTGTGTGTGTGTGGGGGAATGTTAGCATCCCACGTACAATGCTAGCATCTCCTTGAAATTTGGGGGAATTATTGCTCAAAGGGAGGTATAGCAAGAGGAGGGTAACTTTGGGGATCTTTCAACTCTGTATACCACTACTAATTGTAGAGAGCACTCCAGCTGAAGTTAAACAAAGTATTTTATTTGACTTAACACAGGGAATACACTAACATACAAGAATATACACTCTTAATAACCATACAAGGCAGAAAGGGTTGGATAGAGAGAGGAAAGGGTGGAAGGGTGATAGTTGCCAGTCTTGGAGATAAAGGTCCATGCAGTGGAGGGACTCAGACAGCATCTGAGGGTGGCAAAGGGAAATCATAGCACACAGAGAAAGAGAATGTCAGGGCTCACCTGTGACACACACAACTAGGGTTGGAGCTAGGATATTTAAACCCTATTTTGTATCCTGGGGGGATGCACTAGTTATGGCAAAGCTTGAATGGCTTTCTCATGGAATGGGCAAAAAGGTCCAGAATGGACTGATTGCTTTAGCTCTGGAGTGACAAAACATTGATGGGGTTTGCAACAACCTCTTAATGTTTAAACTGGTAGGGTGTATAGGAAAGAGTTATGTAAAGTATGGGTTGAGGGATGATCACTGATTGCATGTTTGAAAATATTACTATAGACCCATTAACGACTGGGTTTTCCACATAATCCTATTGGAGTTTTCCCACCAGACATATCTCAGGTAATTGTGACCTTTGACTGTCCTTTGGTCAGCTTGACCCCAAACATTTCCCAATCAGCATGACCCTGGAAAGTGTCCAATACATGCAGTTATGAAATCTCGTAGGAGGGGTAGGAGGGTATGCTACCAATAATGTACTAACATTTGTATAAAGTTCTTCATATTTGGAAGTGGAAGAACTTGAAGGAAGGTAGTTAATAAAGTAACCGGCTAGGACCAGGGCTTTAAGTGCTGAGCTCTTCAAAGTCTAACTTGGAATCCCAAAGTATTCTACCATGTTTGTGGTGCTGAACCAAGGCAAGAACAACCCCCCCCCCCCGTGCTGGACATAGCAATAGAACTTTGCTGGGAGGAGGCATCCCTCCCTGTGTTTAATGACCATCTTTGTTATGATTTACCTGGAAGAAGGGAATAAATTTCCTCTGATGTGCTATAATTCACTACGGAGTTAAGCAGGATACTATATTGCATTATGGCAGTGTGCAAAAAGAGAATACCAACTCTCATCACTTTATTGATTGATTGATTTGATTTGATTTATAACCCAACTTTCTTCCAAACTAGGACTCAAAGTAGCTTACAATCATTTGGCTCAAAATCTCATCTCACTTCTCTCACATTCATAATGAAATTATAGTTGGGTTGGGACCATGTTGTGAGGAATTAACAATCCTAAATAAAAGTCTACAACTGAGGTCTTCCCAACACCATCCAATTTTTGGCCCACAATCCACTCCAGGTTACACCAGCATAATATTACACCTGTGAATTCCTGGGAAATATGCTATTAGAGAGTAACTGATGCTTCACAGTTTTCCACACCATTGCCATATAGGATTTTCCACTGTCATTTACAGAAGTTAATGTGTAATGTACAGACCACAAAGAGGAAGGGCAATGTATAAGTAAGCTGGATAGGTCAATGCATTCACAGCAATTCTATGCACTTTATGTATGAAAAATGATGAGCTTGCTTTGCTTCTTTGTGACCTAAAGGGCGAGCAAGGGTAAGAGTTAAGGCTGTCTCATCCTTCAACAGAGAATTGTGGTAAGTCCCAGACTCTTAAGGACACGTTCATTGTTAATTGTCAATAAAACAACTAACGAAATAACTAAGTTATAGCAGCTGAATGCCTGCTTGGCTGCCCAGTTATATTTCCCTCATGGGCAGGGGAATTTCTATTTCTTTTTCTTCTGTACCTCAATGGTGCCCTCTTGTGAGAAGAAGGAGGAACAGGTTTGTGACCAAAGAGCAGGTTACCATCTTGACAAGCTGGAAGTTGATAATTCTGTTCCTGCTATTGTCCTTCCTCCTGCCACCTGTTATCAGACCCTACCCCATCTTCCTCCTGTCTTAGCCCTGTCTTCGCCCCAGGGGACGTGAGGACTGCCTGGGGGCAAAAGAGGGCAACTGCCCTGCATTTTCAGGACTGCAGGGCTCCAAGATGGGGTAAATTGCCAATTTAGATAAGCCCTTAATAGAAAATTGGGAGGTCTCTTGGGGACTCACACACTCAAGAAATTCCTGTAGCTTTAGTGGCTGAAGCCATATTCAGGGGACACCATTTTGCTATGCCATTGTATATAATGGGACTTGAGCATCCAAGGTTTCTGGTATTCATGGGGGTTTGGATCCTGGAACCAAACCCCAGTAGATACCAAGGGCCCAGTGTAATAATCAGCATTAAGGACTTTATCAGACACATGAAATAAGGCATCATAATGACACCACATAACCGCAAAACGGTGTGCAGATCAGACAACGTCACCCTTTCACAGTTAAATTTAGCCCCAAACTCATACCTTTTTTATTAATGGCTGAAGCCATCAATAGATCCCAGTGGTACTTTATTGCTGGTATTGCCGGCATAAGAAACCTGAGGCCATTTAACTCTCGTGACTGCAGCGAGAATGGCCAGTCCAGCAGAAACATTTCTGGGTGAGATTGGGACATCCAGGTAAGTTTTGCTCTTTTTATGACCTTCCCTGGGTTACTTGGGACTTGTAAAGTGTGTGTGTGTGCTTTTTTTTAAAAAAAAAATGCTTTCTTTTTTCTTTTTCTTTTTAAATTTCCCATGTGACGAAGTGTCGCAGGATTTCGAACAAGGAAGTGAATGGGCCTCCATTCACTTCCTTTCCATTACTGGGGCTGCCTTTTCCAGGAAAGGAAGGTAAGTGCTGTGGGAATGTTCTTTTGCCTGCATTAAAGATGTATTTATTTATTACCAGCAAAAGAATGTTTTAAGGGGCTAGTCTGATAATGTCCTAAGTGTGAATAACTGTTGTACCATTTCCTGTTTTGTCTCACATGTCTACGGTTTGTGGCTTTCTAGAGTTCTCTGTGTTGACATTTGTATTAATTCAATGGTGAGAAAGTTTTTTTGTCTGGGGTCTAGGTGGATCTCTCTCACTGTGTATCTTGCACAGTAATACATGGCTGTGTCGTCTTCTTTTAGATTATTCATTTGCAAGTAGAAGTTGGAGCTATCTTTAGAGGCTGTGAATCGCCCTTGGATTGCAGAAGAATAAAAGCTTTGCCCAGAAGCAGTACCATAATAGTGTACAAGCCATTCTAGTCCTCTGCCTGGTTTCTGTCTGACCCAATCCATCCAGGTGCTACTAAGAGTGAAGCCACTTGTGCCACAGGTCAATTTATGTGATTCTCCGGGTTTTTTCAATACGGAGTCCGACTGAGTCAGCACTACTTGCGAGGAGACACCTGGTAGAAGAAAAAAGGGCAATATGCTCAAGTCAAGAGAAACATCAACAACAAAATCCAGCTAATAGTTATTGTATCAACCCCAAATTCAGTGTTCCCAAGAATCAAAACACAGCCTACATGAGGAGGAGGCAGTCAGGGCGATGAATACAGGCAGTAGGGGCAGCATGGTAGAGAGACAGGCTGGATATTAAAAGGACGGTGTGTCCTATGCTAAGAAGTCTGTGTGAGGTGGGAAGCTTTGAGTGTTTAAGAAGGAAATGGAGGTGTTCTTGGCTTTGCATAAATCCTTTAATAAAATGAGGGAGCAGTATTAATACCAAATGTCAAGCCTTGAGAATCATGTTTATCGGTCTTTCTCCAAAAGGGAGGAGCTACAATTTGCCTGTGAACTGTGATAAATTTAATCACCTTGTGTTTTCTGCTACTTGTTTCCTCCTGCTCCAGAGATGGGAGTGGTGTACATCTACACTGTAGAAATAGTGCAGATTGATACCACTATAAGTGTTGTAGCTCCATCCTATGGAATCCTGGGATTTGCATTTTTACAAGTTCTTTAGCCTTCTCTGCCAAAGAGTACTAGCACCTCAACAAGTACAAATCCGAGGATTTCAAGGTGTATATAGTTTTATTGCATGTTATTGTTTAATGTTTTAACACTTTAAATTGTTTTCTTTAAATTTCATATTTGTATTTTTAATAATTTGTGTATTGTTTTTAAACTCACTGTTAGCTGCCTTGAGTCCCTGTATTAGGAGAAAGACATGATGATGATGATGATGATGATGATGATGATTCTGCAGGGTGGAGACATGGCAGTTAAAGTGGTGTCAAATTCCATTATCTCTACCAGTGTAGATGCACCCTAGAATATGAACCGATGGATTCAAATTCTAAAAAAGGAGAATTCCACCTAAACATTAGGAGAAATTCTTTAATGTAACATCTGTTAGATAGTGGAACAGAATACCTCAAAGGGTAGGACCTCTTTTTCTTTGGATGTTTTTAAACACAGGCATGATGGTAATCTCTCAGGAGTGCTTCAGTTTTGTAATTCCTGCATGGCAGGGGCTGGACTAGATGGCCCTTCAGTCCCTTATACATGATTCGATGATTAGTTCTCCAGGTTTATTTCTGTGGTCCATCCACATACACATTTTGACTTTTTGTGCTCTGAAAAATGTTGCTTACTCAATGGTGAGCTATATATTTGTGGTGTGGATTTCCTTTAGGTATAAACATCTTTTCTTATTTCTTTTTGTCATGCATAACAAGAATTTCAAGTAGACTACAGATTTTTTTTCAGGATTTCTGAGGACTCTTTGGGGTGAATTTGGGGAGGGCTGTGGGGAAATGCACAAAATTCAAATTTTTATGCAAAACTGTGTGATCTTGTGATTTTGCGATCTTGTGAATTCACAAAACTGTGAATTCCCATCTTGGGAGAAAGGTGGGATATAAATCCAATAAATAATAAAAAATAAATACATAACAACTTCAGGGTGACTTTGTAAAATGGGTCAGATGTTGTTTTGTGTGGGGTTTTTTAATTCTAAAATGAAAAGGGGGAAAAAAAACCCCTGCAATTTTCTTGATGGGATATTTCAATATGTTAATAAAAAAAAAAAGCCAAAGTCAGTCTATATGTAATATCTTTATTAGGCTATCCAAGATCCATCTAGCATTGCAAAATACACTGTGCTAACTTTCAAAGCTCATAGGCCTCTTCCTCAGATGAAGATGGTAAAAGGTACAGAGGGTAAAGGAGGTGCCAAAGGAAGGTGGAGTTGTGGCTCCAACATCACACACACACACAGAGAGAGAGAGAGAGAGAGAGAGAGAGAGATGGACAGGGACACTGAACACGAGTTTACTAGAAACAAAGGCAATAAAACCAAGGCAATGAGTGCAAAAGCCACTTTTTTCTCTTTTTCTTCTACTTTTTTATGTTAAGACACCTTTCATAACAGAGGCCAATAAAATTTGCTAGTGTTCTTAGATTCCTAGTGTCCTTTCAATCTCAGTCTTCTCAGATTCAAGCAGAAATGCAATTCCTTGCTTGTTTTAATTCCAAAAGAAGCAATGAGTAACTGTAACAGTTTTCTTCCCAGTCCAAGAAAGTCTTCAATAAAGACTGTGCAGTTTTCAAGGACTGTTCATAGTCTGAAACTTATTCTGTGCAAAATTCCCACGTGGCATTTTTGCATGGAAGACAGCAGCCGAGATCCTGGAGCAGATGTGTAGCCATCATATCATGGCTGTGCTCCAATCTGACCCTCAAAACCCACCTTAAAATCCAACCAGCAACACTGAGAGGCAGAGTTCTGTGCTCTTGGTGATTGGGGCACTCACCCTGTACCAACCAGAAGCAGAGCCCCCTGCAGGGTCTTGTTGCAACTTGTTGTTGCACAGCTGCTTGCTGGAGGAAGGAGGGCGGCATGTATCATTCTATATGCCTAGAATCAAGTGGGGGAATTTCCCTACCTATGTTAGGTACTTAATTCTGATAATGATCCAGGTCATGCTTGGCTTCTTTGTAATCTTGAATATCGGCACTTAGTATTGATATATATCTTAGGTGTTCACCTCTGATAATGTGATGTTCCTAAATTGTAGGCAAAGGTTCTTGCTTTTAGGCTTGTTAAAAAATAAATTTCCTAACTTTTATAATGAGCTGAAAATCATTATTAATTCAAAAGAATGATTAAAGGTGTTTCCATATCAGCTGAGCAATTGTCTTCATTCTATGGGGTAGAGAGGAAACCATGCCTTGACTTCAGAGAGAATACTGGGGAAGTCTTTTGGGAGATTCAAACCCTTTGGGACAGATAACAGATAATGAGCAAATAGCATTAGCCCCCACAATTAAAACCACACAATGTTACAGTTCAATGTGTTGTTTCCTTTCTGACCCATGAGTTTTAAGGGCAGAAATGTTCATGCTATGCTGCCCTCTTTGGGGGAGGTAGAACATGACAATCTAGTTTGTGGTACTGCAGTCATGAAGTGAAATGCTACTGGCAGCTCATATAGGTTTGCACCTTGCAATGATAGGTCAGCTGTATCCATGGGCATTGCATAAGGTGGTAGAAAAATGCTCCTTGCACAATTACTTCCAAACCACATCCACAGACATAACAGAAGTTGATGCTTGTGTATGTCACCAAAAAGATTTCAGCCATTTTCTGCAAAGAAAAACCACAGCCTAAGTTCTATTGCTAGCATTGACTGAAGTGAGGCCATTGAATCAAGGGGATTTATCTATGTGTTGATCTGTCATGATTCCAACCCATACATGGATTCCAAAATCCATCTGATTTTGTGCAAATGGATTTTACCGGGTGAACTCTTGAAATATAAAAAATCGCATGGCTGTTCTTTTCCTCAACAGGGTGTATAAAGGTGTCAGGATACCTTCCCCCCCCTCCATCAAGGATAAAATATTACTGATCTTCAAAATCTCAAGCCTGAGAAATCCCATCAGATTAAGTGTCTTCTGATGCAGGAGTCTTCATTCTTGAGTAAGAGCAAAATGACACATTTCCCCTGTTTTTAGTGGGTTTTGCACATACAGATACACACAATCATTGTGGCTGGTGTCCTACTGGTGTTTTATGTACATGTAAGTTCCCTACTATATGCAGCTGGACAATCTTGGCCATGGTTTAAGGTCCATACTCAGTCCACAGCTGCATAAACAGACTTTCATAAAGCAGACTTAACTGTTGCACATGCTCAGTATGATTACTCGTCCATGCCTGCAATTTACCACTTCATTCCCTGGGATTGCAGAAAGAGTAAGCACATTCACACATATGCAGTTGTTTGCTCAATGGTGGAATTCAGCACAAGGATGTGTAATGCAACCACCACTTAACTACATGAGTGTAGATTTACACTACAAAAGAATGATGTAGGATAGCAGATTGAATTAAGAGAAATAACTGTTGTTTTCTGCAGAAATTGAGTTTGTGTCTTCTGCATCCTGTTTCACATTAGTAGGGAGAGGCCTGAAGAACATGTTTGTATAAAAAACTGCCCAGAGCCTAGACAGTTACTTTTGAAAAGTAACACAGTTACTGAGGTAGCTAGAATTAGTTATAACTTGCACAATCATAACTAGAACTTCATTCAGTTTTTAACAAAGTTCTACACACAGAAAAAGGGAGCTGGCAAGGAGTGATGATGAGAAGGACTAGTCATAGGGAACTCTGTGAATAAGTGGAGATGATCTCACCGGACAGTGTATGAACACTGTTAGCATTTTTAACATTTTGTTTTGCAAATAATGCCCCCTAAATTATACCATTATTCACAGAAGCTCTGTGGGATACTCTTTAATACATAAGTAAAATACAGGTCCCCTTCCCCATATGACTGAGAGCAGTACACACAATTTCAATTATCCGTCCTCTAATAACATGGTGTCTTTAAGCATTTCCTAGGTTCTCCAGTGTCACTCTCTGGTAAGTTCTGCCAGAAGAGATCTGCTGTAGAAACCTAGAAAGATAGGCTCTCTAGGCATTTCCTAGGTGCTACAGTGTGATTCTATGGGATTCACTATTACTAGTATTTTCAAGTATTTGTGGTAAATCTGGGAACATATCACCCACAGATACGGTGGGCAATTTGTAATCAAATTCATGTTTTCATTCAGAAAGCTGACTAAGGCAATGAAGTAAGTTTTAGTCCCTTACAATTTTCCAAGCCCTGCCAGAGCACTAAGGTATAGTGATGTCATACTATCATTTCATATCTTCCTTTCCTTTCACAGCTTCTGTGAGTAATGGTGTGTTTCCTACTCAACCGTCTCTGCTCTGGAGGGACATCTGAGGTTTTTGTGCAAGTTCTGAAGGAGAAGCTGTTACTGTGTCTCTTGCACAGTAATACATGGCAGAGTCTTCAGGCTTCAAGTTTGTCATCTGCAGATAGGCTGAAGTTTGAGGATTGTCTCTGGAGATGGTAAATCTGCCCTGGACCTTGGAGTTATACCACTGGCTACTTCCACTGCCACTAATTCTAGCCATCCACTCAAGCCCTTTCCCTGGTGGCTGACGAATCCAGTGCATTTCGTAATCAGTAAAGGTGAATCCTGAAGCCTTGCAGGAAAGGCGGAGGGTGCCTCCAGGTGCCACAACTCTCCCCCCAGTCTCCACCAGCTGAACCACTGAATGGCAGCCTGAAAACAAAAATCAAATTGGGAATCAGGGGATCCTTACATAGAAAAATGTACAAGTTCCTGCTTTTCCTGATGGAATTAAAATTACCTGAGAGGAATACAAAGAAAAGAAGGAGATTCAGCCAAAGGATCATGTCTCCGACTATTTAGATGGCTTCTGGAAATGACAAATCAAACTGGACCAATGCAATTTGACTCTGGGTGGTTGAGACTGCAGTCTTTAAGAACGTGACAGTTAAACTGATTTGCATGGGCTCCTGGTTATAAAGGCTGCATAAATCCCTCTTTCTGGATCTCAGTTTTCTAGCTAGAGGATCTGAGGAAAGATGAAGAATGCCTTGCCTGTAGGACTGACAGAAATGGTGCAGCTTCATGACAAAGTCTTCTCTTCTAAGGGATTCCTGTCAAAGATAGAGACTAAAAGGGAAAGGGAAACATCTTCAATGGGCTGCACATGATGTGGGTCATCCACTGGTGTTATACTACCATGGCAAACAAATAAAAAAATACACCAATAAAACAACTAAAGCAATACTGCACGAGAGCTCTTTTGCTACTGGGTCTTGGGTTCTCCTTGTTAGGGTCTCCCAGCACTTGAGAAATATGCTTTTCCACCATTTTTCAAATATTTTACCTAGTTTGAAGGCACTGTCTCTCTTAGTGACACAAGTGTTACTGCCCTGTACATCAACTCCCTATAATATTTCAACATTGGCAATATTAAGACACTTGAAGAGGTCTTGTAGGCCAGGGTGGACCAAAGGTGAGGTTAAACAGAGGTCACTGGGACCTCAGGAAGGTGCCATGGTAAATTATTATCAAATATGCCCAAGGTAGGGTTAGGCATAAGCTCCTAGTAAACAAACCCATTAAGGTGGCATGTGCTAATCCCATCAGGTCCTATCTCTTGTCCATTAACAGCAATCAGTAGAGATTCACTTTCCTTTGTTTAACTATGGGAAACCTCTCACAGCTTTGTTCTAAGCCCAAACACCCCTTCAGGACTCAAAATATAGTATAAATATTAGCCCCCAACAATAGCAATGTGCACTACTTCAGGTGACACCCAGGCATCCTGTCAACATGCCTCCAGACCAGACCCTAGTGCAACCCTCAGAATTTGGTCTAAGCATCTAAGCTTCTTCACTTCCTTCTCTTCAAGACTGGTAATTATAGTCACTTGTCCTTGAATCTATTCCTGTATCCAACCTTTCTGCCTTTGACTCTTTGCTATCTTTTTGTGGCTCTTGTTTGAGTGTGTGTGCAAGTGAATTCTTCCATGGTTATTTTCCAATACAAACCATTTAAATTTTAACTTTACCCTGAGCCTCTGCAGTTAGTACTGGTATACACAGGTTAAAAGATCCCAAAGTTACCCATCTCTTGCAGCCTACCATTTCAGCTATAATAATTCCCCCAGCTAATAATTGGTCATGGGTGGGCTCCCCACAGACCCCACACCTATTCGGGTAACACAAGCTGAGGACAAAAAAATAAGGAATTGCAAGCATCTTCTTATGAATTCCAGAATCAGTTGAGAATCTTGAGAACAGACTACAGATTCCATGTCTCTATGTGAATATATACACATTTGTTAAGGCAAGCTACTGATACAAGGAAAATAATGGGTCAACGTCATGAAGGATTTTTCTAGCAGTAGAGTAAGGCTCAGGTGTGTCATAAAACAACACTCCAGTCTGGCTTGGATTTCCTCCTGAAAGGTCATGGCAAAAATGAATGTATATGGAGGTTAAGTTGTTAGGTAGCACAATATGTGACACTGCACAACAGCATTCCTGATCACAGGGTACATCTGTTAAAACATTGGCTTTAGTTTTGAATTTGAATTTCCAAGGTTTACTTTCTAGAGCATGAGACTTTGTAATATAATATGAGTCAACATGAGATAGCCTCAGCATAACATAGGCCTTGTCTACACAGGCCAAATGAAATGGCCTCCCCTCCCCCCTCCCCCATTCCTGTGTCTGGCTGTCCAGACGATGCAGGGTTTTGGTCCTGCTTCTAGTCCAAACTTTCCAAATGATGTCCAGGCAGTTCTGACAAGAATCCAGGACAAATACCCCTTAAATGAAACAGGCACGTGGTAAAATACCATTTGCTTTGGTTCTTCCAAAGAAAGTGGTGAGTTCCATTACTGCAATGGGGAGATTGTCTGCAAACACAATCTGCATGGTGCCTGGTGCAGCCATTTCCTGGATAGGTTGCATGTGTCACATCTTCTGAGGTCACTGTGAGGCACCTGGCCATCTGGCCATGGCTGGGCACTTTGTTCCTGGCCTTGGGACACAACCTATATGGGGAGAAGAAGAACTGGTGTGTGCAAACGCATACCCCTCTGTTTCCGCAATAGTATTTATTTATTTATTTAGTTAGTTAGTTAGTTTTATTTAGTTATTTATACCCCACTCTTCAGCCACAAGGCTATCAAAGTGGCTTACAAATTGTTTTAAGCAATAGCTATTTACACATCCACATTGCATTAAACAGTTTCCAATGTGTGTTAGCTAATTGCCCCCACAAGCTGGGTACTCAATTTACCGACCTACGAAAGGATGGAAGGCTGAGTGAACCTTGGAGCCCGGTGGAATTGAACTTGCAACGTGGTGGCTTGCAGTACTGGCATTTAACCACTGTGCCACCAGGGCTCCTGGTATCAGGGGAACTGCCATGGGCCTGGAGCTGGAACACTCTGGCCAGAACATGGCACATTCTGGCCATAGCCCATGGCCTTTACCAGAAGGCTTTTTTTGATCATGGAAAATTCTATCTATCATTCTGTCTGTCTATCTATCTATCTATCTATTTTCCTACCTAACTACCTACCTGTTCATCTCTCCAGCCTTCCATCCATTAGAAAAGGCTTTGCTGTACCCTGGCTGACATTCTGTTATTCACAAACACAGGCATAAATCAACCTATGTACATCTGGTTTTGGTCAATATGGAGATTGGTATTCCCTCCCTCCCTCCACAATGACCAACCCCCCCCAACTGCTGAGATCTCAGGAAGGCCCAGATGAACCTCAGTGAATGATGTAGTCTTTTCACATATGACTGTGTGGACATAGCCAGATGCTTCTCCCGTTCCCCAACAGCACTAGGTGCAAAACAGCCAGGGGCTCTGCAGGGGCTCTATAGTACATCTCTCTCTCTGTGTGACTAGCCAGCTGTAGCATAGTTCTACATGTGGATCTACTGTGCTACACTGAGCCATACAAGATGCCAGCCTCTATGTGATATGTTTCCGCTGCAACATCTCCATCGGCTGTATTCCCCATTTGACAGACATTTCCCTGGTTTTATGGATATTAGTGTTCATTAAGATATGGCTGGCTGGCTGCATTTTTTAAGGGGAAAGGAGGGCCAAAACCCATTTGTGCAAGTAATCCCTGATTATTTCACCTTCAAAACAGTTCCCCCATGTGTACTTCCAAACCTCATTATATGTTACAAAAGAAAAGAGTGTTATAACCTTATAGCGTCTGACTGGCATGTATGTTAAGGGGTCTCCTGCAGTGGTGTATAAACTGCTGTTGATGAGTTCTACTTTGCTGTGGTGAGATGGAATCCCAGGCTCCAATTTGGCTATGTCTTGTTTTGTATTCTGTTAG
Source organism: Gambelia wislizenii (assembly GCA_030847615.1). Classification (NCBI taxonomy): domain Eukaryota; kingdom Metazoa; phylum Chordata; class Lepidosauria; order Squamata; family Crotaphytidae; genus Gambelia; species Gambelia wislizenii. Next base: position 7,472,751 of record JAUMIR010000006.1, read on the forward strand.
GTCCAGGAATATGGGCGGCATCTTTCAACTGTATAATGCACCTTCATTGAGAGATTGTGGTATGAGGAAACTCAGTGTGAAAGGGATCTAGGAGTCCTAGTAGACCACAAGTTGAACATGAGTCAACAGTGTGATGCAGCAGCTAAAAAGGCCAATGCAATTTTGGGCTGCATCAATAGAAGTATAGTGTCCAGATCAAGGGACGTAATAGTGCCGCTCTATTCTGCCTTGGTCAGACCTCACCTAGAATACTGTGTCCAGTTCTGGGCACCACAATTCAAAAAGGATATTGACAAATTGGAGCATGTCCAGAGAAGGGCAACTAAAATGGTGAAAGGTCTGGAAATGATGCCTTATGACGAGAGACTTAGGGAGCTGGGTATGTTTAGCCTGGGAAAAAGGCGGTTAAGAGGTGATATGATAGCCCTGTTTAAGTATTTGAAGGGGTGTCCCATTGAGGATGGAGCAGGCTTGTTTTCTGCTGCTCCAGAGACTGGAACACAGAGCAATGGATGCAAGCTCCAGGAACAGAGATTCCACCTCAACATTAGGAGGAACTTTTTGACAGTAAGAGCTGTTCGGCAGTGGAACACACTCCCTCGGAGCGTGGTGGGGTCTCCTTCCTTGGAGGTCTTTAAATAGAGGCTGGATTGCCATCTGTCAGGGATGCTTTGATCGTGATTTTCTGCATGGCAGGGGGTTGGACTGGATGGCCCTCATGGTCTCTTCCAACTCTGCAATTCTATGATTCTATGTCAGAGGGTCCTAAAAGAGGCCTCCCTGCCATGTTACATTTTGATGTGGGTTGCTTAGCTGCTCTGTAGCCATGTTAGAAGGATGTTTAGAAAAGGGAGGAGGTGCTGGTGTGGGGACAGGTAATGTGGAGACCAAGGTCACTGGAGCTGCCTGGTATTGTATGGGAAAGAATGCTGCTACATGGTAGGGGGAGAGAATGGTAACTGTGAACAGTTTTAAAAGTGAAACATGGGAGAATGTGTTAGAGCTTGGAATGTTCATCTATTGTGCTGATCCTATACTTCAATAAAGCTTGCTTTGATTTATCCAGAGACCTTTTCTTTGAGTAGGGGAAGACAGGGGCCTCAACACAGCTGAAGTCTAATTCTCAGGCAGACACCATAATGGAATTGCATCAGTTCCCAGTTCACACCAGCATAATTGCACATGAGTTTATTCCCGGCTACTTGTTATTTGCTGTCAAGTCAACTTTGACTTATGGCAACCCTATGAATAAAAGTCCTCCATGGTTCCTGGTCATCAACTGCCCTGCTCAGGTCATGCCAATTCAGGGCATTTGTGGCAACCTGGATTGAATCAATCCACCTGCAATGTAGTTGTCTTCTTTTCCTACTGCCTTCTCCTTTCCCAGCATTTATCATCTTTTCAAATGAATCAATCATCTCATGATATGCCCAAAGTGCTACAGCCTCAATGCAGTCACCTTCACTTCTAGTGAGAGTTCAGGCTTGATTTACTCTTAGACCCACTCATTTGTCTCGTTGGCAGTCCATGGTAACTATAGAACTTTTCTCCAGTGCCACATTCCAAATGAGTTAGGAATACCCTTGAAATAAAATCTCTGATGATGATGTATCTATAAGGTGCATTGGCATATTAACTTTATGCTCACCATCTTCATTTCTGAGAATGTAGCAAAACATTAACCCTTTCCTCTTTTTGCGAACAGTGGAGGAATCAAAGAGTTTTCAAGTTACCTTGAATCCTGTCCTGGGAGAAAGGTGGGGTATAAATTAAATAAATAAATAGTTGTTAACAGAAGAAGGTTTTTGCTCAGCTCCTGCTTCACTTCCCTCACTGTGTCTCTTGCACAGTAATACACAGCAGTGTCTTCAGACTTTAGACTGTTCATTTGTAAATATAGCAGGCTGTTAGAGTTGTCTCTGGAGATGGTGAAGCGCCCCTTCACTGCATCTGGATAGTAAGTGGAAGATGAGGATGGGTTTATGTAGGCAACCCATTCTAGACCTTTCCCAGGAGCTTGTCTCACCCAGTTCATCCAGTAGCTGCTGAAGGTGAACCCAGAGGCTTTGCAGGAAAGCCGGAGGGACTCTCCTGGCTTTTTCACATCCCCTCCAGATTCTTCCAGCTGGATTGCTGACTGGACCTCTGAAAGTAAAGAAGCAAAATTATACTTCAGACAAGCAAAAACGTAAAAAGTACTTATGCTCTTTGTTTGAAACGGGAAGAGTACCTTTGAAAACTGCTAAAAAGAAAACAAGCAGAAGCCAACAAGCCATCTCCTCTTCTTTCACTTTGAGAGAGAATAAGCAGAAAATGGTCACAGGACCTGCTGAGTTGGGTATTGCGGTGTAGCTTAGCAGGGAGTTTATGCACCAGATTTGAACAGGATACTGTCCATGAATTTGCATACTCGTCAGCATAAAAGTGCAAAAGAGGCTTTGGTCAACCCACACTGATCAATCTGCAAAATATCAAATTGTACTTTGAAGGAGAACTAGGGCAGGGAGGATGAGATGGCGGTAAGGATCCAGGTGTCTCTTAATTGTAAGGGATACCCCTTATTTGAGGGCCAGGAAGCTTGTCCGCATGGGGCTGGCATATATCCTTTATTATAAGAGGTGCCCTCCATTAGAGGGTTGGAAAGCTTTTCCTCTTAAATAGACTGAACAAGATACCCCACAATCCTGTGTTTTAGGGTGTGAGCCCTTTGTCAAGATAGAAATGTGTGCATCAGTTAATTTATGAATGTGGACAATGACCAGTATTAGATTTTCCTTGGGTTTTTTTTTATTTTTTTCCGGGCTGTGGGGCCATGTTCTGGAAGAGTTTATTCCTGATGTTCATCTGCATCTGTGGCTGGCATCTTCAGAAGATGTCATCCATAGATGCAGGTGAAACATCAGTAATAAACTCTTCCAGAACATGGCCTCACAACCCGGAAAAATCCCGAGGAAAATCTGTGGATGCCAGCCGTGAAAGCCTTTGACTTCACAATGACCAGTATTCTTTATCAGCTACTTACTTAAGTTTACTTAATCACTTCTCCTGGCCTGACCCTCCCCACAAACCTTATGGGAACACTATTCACTCCTGCTCCAATCACTGGCAGAATGGTCTTCCTTCTCCCCATGCAGCTGATGCCTTCATAAAGTAAGTTGGGTTATGTTCATGGCAACATTTTCACAATCATGACTTTGTAGCCATTTTGCATATGGGTCAGTTACATCAGCAACAACAGCAACAACTGTGTGTGTGTGTGTGTGTGTGTGTGAGTGAGTGACTGATTTGGCAAACTAAGGGTTTCTTGAATTTCATTGGAGAATTTTAAGAAATCAGTTACTAGATGTGTGGACCTACTTACACCAATACGTGATGTAGGTATCTATGGTAGTAAACAGTTTCTGTTTAAGCAGAAAACTTTTCCTACCTGCCTTCTTACTGAAAATGTATATGAGTCCAAGTGCTGTTTGCCTTCCTTATGAGTGTATGCATGTGTGATTTCCACAAATCCAGATTTATCCATGCATTTTCATAAATGTATGTTTAAAATATTTTTGGCTGAAATGTGATCTTCCCATACTGAACCTAAAAATGATTCCTTGTTGGCTAGCTGAAACAGAAGAAGCCTAAAAGCTTAATTTACATTGGGTAATTATTTATGAATTCATTGGGAACAATTAAATGCATCTCTATGCCATTTTGGTGGTTGTGTTCACTCTATAGCATAGAATGGAGCATGAGTGTATTGAAAGAATTATGGTAAATCTCTTGGGGGATCAAATCATGCAAGGAAAAAAAAACAGAGGAAACAGTCACCCACAGAACTGTAGCCACAGAACAGCACATGTCCTTCATCAGTATTACAGTTCCTTCATGACTAAAAATGACTAAAAGCCATTTTAGGAATATTTTTTCATGTCTCTTCTGCCCTCTTTTGGAGGAAGGAGGAAGGCAGCCTTCTGGTCTTGCACTGAGGTGGGAGGGTGCTGTTCCAAAAATGCTCCAGCAAATTCATACTTCAAGCAGACATGAAAGGCATTTTTGAAAACAGAGGGAGGGAGGGAGGGAGGGAGGGAGGGAGGCTAGGAGCCTCCATCTCTCCATGCCTCATCTGTTATAATTCATGATTTATGAATCATATGAAACATTAACACACATACATCATACGTAGCTAGCTGTTAACATACTGATTAAAAGCAGTTCCACAAATAAAGCATCTGCAATTCATCCTGTTTGCTAAACACCATGCTTCCAGTCTCTTTATCTCTTAAATTTCCCCCCTACTCTCTACTGATGACCTTCTTTTCTCAACAATGCAACGTTTATGAAATTTCACTAAGGTTTTTGATATGTATAGTGGACCCTCTGTATCTGCTGGGCTATGGCTCCAGGATATTCTGTGGTATCAAAATCCATGGATGCTCAAGTCCCATTATATACAATGTCATAGTAAAATAGTGTCCCTTATATAAAAAGGCAAACTGCAAGATTTGCTTTCTGCATTTTTTCTCCCCTGAATATTTTTGAGCTTTGGTTGGTTGAAGCCATGGATGCAGAACCTGTAGATATGAAGGGCTGACTGTATGTTGTTTTTCTTTGGCTCCACTTCTGTTTCAAAAACACATAGATAATGTTGAATCAATCTTTTTATAATCAGTGTCACATGTGGTCACCCTTAAGTTTGTTTTTGTATTTTGCCTAGCTTTGAGCCAACAAAAATATTCACCAGGCACTGATATAATTTAGGAACATGCCCAAACGCAGAGCACTTCATGTGTAATGAACCAAAATGTACATACATCATCACCCAACTATTCTGACAGTCTTCTAAAGATTGATTCCATCTAAATATTAGGAAGAATGTCTTGACTGTAGGAGATATTTGATGGTTGGATGCACTTTCTTGGAGGGTGATGGACCCTCCTTCTTTGGAGTTTTTTTTTTTAAAAAAAAACAGAGGCTAGATGGGCATCTTTCAGGAATGGCATGGCAGGCATTGGACTAGCTGTCCTTTGTGGTTGCTTTCAGCTCTAAGATTCTATGATGCTGGTCAGGGTGATTGTAATTCTAGTGGCAAGTTTTTGCGAAGTTACAGAAAGGCAGAATATTGGGTCATTCATAGATTCAGAGAGCTGGAAGGGATAACAAAGGCCATCTAGTCCACTCCACAAGTTGGAAAACACAATGCACTCGCCAAAGATGTCCATGGTTTAAAAACCTTGAAAGAAGACTAGTCTACTACTCTCTGAGACAGTGTATTCCATTGTCAAACAGCTCTTACAGTCCAGAAGTTCTGCTTTGGCCTGACACTCTGTTCATTGTCCTTTCAGATTTATTTTATATATTGGCTACGGAGTACAACTAGGAAGTATACATTTTCATAAGGTTTCTTCTTTTTGTACGCTGCCTTAATTGCCTGGTCCCACTGTGCTTTCTCAGGCACAGAAACATAAAGCTGAGTCAGCTACTCCCAGGGAGATCAGCTGAAGGGAATACTCATTCTTGGAGGTGTCTGAAGAAACAATGGTCTGGCTCTTCAGAGAAGAGGCATAGAAATTTCCTCCAGGGTTGACTGTTATGTAACTACATAGCATACCCAGAAAAATGAACATTGTGCATTGGAAGGCTTCTGACCCTCACTGCATTGGGCACCAACCGGCCGCAGAAGGGGGAAGCTGCCATGAGAAGGGCAGCAGCAGGGCAGGGAGTCAGTTTCACCCCCCCACACACATACCCTCCCTTTGATGCCTTCTTGCTCAGGGAGAGCAAAGGTTGTACTTTGAAAAGTGAGGGGAAAGGAAAAGTGTCGGGTGAGGTCAAGTTTCCCAAAGAGGTGGAGACGGAGACAGACACACAAGGTCTGTGGGCCCTGTTTCTCCTGGAGCGACAGGATCACCTGAGGGAAGAGGCAAGAAAACTCTGAAAGGGCAGTGAGGGATGAGAGTACCTGGCAGGCAGAGAAGCTGAGGTGGAAAAGGCTGGAGGGTCACCTGAGGGAATGGAGAGAGAACTCAATGCTGGTGTGAAGGGAAGCCCTCTTGGCGACTGCCCCTGAGAGGATGGAGGAGGTGCTAACAAGCTGTGTGCTCCATGCATTAAAGGGTTTTACTATTTGTTATTTTAAAACTCTTAGCCTAGAAATATGAGTATCTAGGCCTCTTCACTTATGAAGAAGAAGACTCCCCACTCTACATTTCCTTTAAACATAATTAATGCCAGGGTAGTGGGTTTCCCAAATGGTCTAGGTGGGGTCAATAAGACGAGCCTTCAGTCTAGAGGAGAGAACTAAACCATCTCCAGTTTCCAACTGTGTATATTTGTTCGAGAACCAAGCAGAAAAATATTCAAAAAAGTCAATTGCTTTTCAAATCTCTCTCTCTCTCTCTCTCTCTCTCTCTCTCTCTCTCTCTCTCTCTCTCTCTCTCTGGCTTGTTTCAAATCCATAACGTAGAATAGACAGTACAATGGCTCTATACACACTGATTTTTGTGCTTCACCTCAGGTGTTTATTACTCCAGAGTCTTTTGTGAAGTCTTCCAAATGCGTTATATGCCTTTGCTAATCTGTGATTTATCTCTTTGTCAATCTTGGCATCTGAGGAGATGATGCTTCCCAGGTAGGTGAACTGCTGAATGGACTTGAGCACAGATTTGCCGACGGCAATGTGGGGATGGTGGTGTTCGTCCTGTGGTGCAGGCTGGTAAAGAACTTCCATTTTCTTCATGTTGACTTCCAGCCTAAACAGCTCTGCAGCTGTTGCGAAGCACGATGTTAGGTGCTGCAGAGCTGCTTCTGTGTGGGCAACAAAGGCAGGATCATCAGCAAAGAGCAGCTCACCGACTAGATAGTTTAGAGTCTTAGTGCAAGCCCTCAGACGGCTTAAGTTAAACAGCTACCACCAGTACGGTAAAGTATATAGATGCCGTCGTCTTCTTCAAGCTCTGCCGTAGCCCTTTGGAGCATCATGCTGAAGAAGATTTTGAATAAAGTTGGTGCAAGAACACAACCTTGCTTCACTCCATTAGTTATTAGAAAGGGCTCTGAAAGAGCATCGCCATATCTGACTTGACCATGCTGGCCCTTGTGTAGCAAGATAATCATGTTAAGGAATTTGGGGGGACATCCTAGTCTTTCCAGGATCTGCCACAGACCTTTTATACTCACAGTGTTGAAGGCTTTGGAGAGGTTGACAAATGTTACATGGAGACCCTTGTTCTGCTCCCTACATTTTTCTTGCAGTTGTCTAAGGGCAAATACTATAACTGTAGTACTCCTATTGGCTCTGAAGCCACATTGACTTTCAGGAAGGAGTTATTCTGCAATAGCAGGAACAAATCTGTTCTGGAGTATCCTTGCAAGGATTTTTCTAGCAATAGAGAGCAGTGTTATGCCTCGATAATTTGGGCAATCAGATTCTGCTCCTTTTTTCTTGTACAGGGTGATGATGACTACATCTCAGAGATCTGGTGGCAGTTCCCCCTTTCCCCAGCAATTCACAAGGAGTTTGTGGAATTTATCGTAGAGTGCATGACCTCCGTGTTTCCAAACTTCAGGTGGGATTCCATCAATCCCAGCTGCCTTGCCGTTTTTCATCTGCTGTATGGCCTTAAGGGAGGTATGTTTCCTTTCTGTTTGATGTTGAGATCAAAAAGCTTTGCTTTGGGCTATTTAGAAAGCCCTTTGGCATGCTAGAGTGGCGAGGAGAAGGGGTCAATCCCCCTCAAAGGAGTGATTTTGCTCTTTGGGAATCACATTTCTTCTCTGTTGGGGGTGTTGTGGAGTGTGTGGGTGAGGGAGTAGGAAGGGAATCCTGCTTAGTCCTGTTAGGATTCAACTTTCCTCTGAGGCTTGCAAAAGGGAAGGAGCTTTTTCCTTCTGCCTTTCTAGAGACCAGTTTGCATCCCTGTGACTGAGACTGGGGAGGGGCAGGAATTTGCCCACCTAGTCAGCTCTGGAGAAACAAACACAGCCTTTGTTTTGTTGTGTGTGTGTGTGTGTGTGTGTGTGTGAGAGAGAGAGAGAGAGAGAGAGAGACTGGGAGGAAACGGAAATCCCTGACTGGGTTCTTTCAAGCTGGTCACCTGTTGTTAAAAGCTGCTTGCTTAGCTCTCCATAGGATGAGCAGAAAAGGCGGAATTGGTTAGTTGGTGTGTTTTGAGGCTGTGTGTTTTGAGGGGGGGAACCCCTGGGTCGGTTGGCCCTTCCCCTTCATTGCTGGCTAAAGACAGGCAGTTTGAATTTAAATCCTGGTTCTTCTCTTCTCTTTGGGGTTTTGCTGTACGAAACTAAGAATTTTTTCTTTCCTCTGGCTTTTTAGCTGCTGGAGTCCACCTGTGAGATTTCAGTCACAAAAAAAGGACGGACGGGGAAGTCTCTTTGAAGTTTTCTTTCCTAAACGCAGGAGGTCATTGCTCCCTTTTGTTTGCCCAGCTCTGTAGAAAGCCTCTCTCAACCTGCCTGATTTCTTTGCAACTGCAATGTTGAGAAAGGCTGGGTGTGTTGCTTTTACACTTGCCTAAAGGCTCTACTGACTGTTTTCAATGCATTGCAACCAGTCCTTTGCTTTTCTGCCTTCTCTCTACCCTCTTTCTCCACTGGAAAAAGGGAGGGAAAAGCAGAAGTGAACCCCACCCACTGAAATAGGCAATTTCAGCATTTTTGGAGGGGCAGGCACTGAGAGTTTCGTTTTGAACTTGGAAAACAGCAAACATGTGGGTCTTTCTCTCCTGTGCAAGCAAGTGGTGTCTTTCTCTCATATCTCGTGCATCAGCTGCTTTTGTCTGAGGAGAGGAGGAAAGGAAGAGGGACTGGGGTGCTGGATTCTTTATTTCTCTTTGTTACTGTCTACTGTTGCTAGGTAAGAAGAGAGGCTTGCTGTTTTATCAGTTCGTGTTCTTGCTTTCGGAAGAGAGGGAAGTGGGAAACTTAGGAAGCTTTCTATCCCAAGGACAAGCTGTCTTGGGAGAATCTGTTTTGTTGGGAATCTTGCCTGAAGTTTTCTCTTTCCTTTCTGTCCTCTATCCTTTCCCTTCTCAAGAAAGTGGGGAGTTAATTCCCCACCCACCACAGCAGACTGCCCTCCTTTGGCAAAGGGAAATATTTCTTTTCTGCTCATTCAGCCAAAGTGGTTTTTATTTTTTTCTTAGTTCTTGTGCAGAGAAGATTGCTCAGTAGCTAGAAATCCTGCATGCTTTTGCATTCTGCATGCTTTTGCCTTCTGGAAAAGGAAAAGAAAATATGTAAGCAGCTGAAGAAGGAGCCGATGAAGCTAGTGGCATTGGCATCCCTGCTGATCCCCTTCTGCCAAGCTCAAGGACATACCAGATGACTTCTGGAATACCATGGGGAAGGGCAAGGTAACTCACCAGGAGTTTAAATACCAGTTAGAAAGGCCATGGAGGCCATGGAGCCAGAAGATGTGCTGTAAAACATCCGGGCCATCTCCTTCACCGTGGGGAGGCCAGTGCAAGGCACGAAATGAGCCATCTTGGAGAACAGGTCCACCACCACCCAAATGGTGGTACAGCCTGCAGAAGGGGGCAGGTCTGTGATAAAGTCCATTGGGATGAGTTTCCAGGGCCCCGAAGGCATCGGCAGAGGCAGCAGTAAGCCCGCAGGTCGCCCGGGATGATCCTTAGCATGGCGACACACAGGGCAAGTGTCCACATACTGGGCCACCTCCACACGGACCCAAGGCCACCAAAACTCCCGGGTGAGGAGGTGCAGGGTTTTGCAAAATCCAAAGTGCCCTGCTGTTTTGGCATCATGGCACAACTGCAGGACTGCCTCCTGACATGGGCCTGCTGGTACATAAAGGTGGCCCTGGTGGTAGAGCAGGCCGTCTCAGAACTCAAAAGTAGAGGCTTCCCCCTCCACCGAATGCTGGGTCACGAACAGGTCCTGGCTCTGGAGGTCACGGATCTGGTCCAGCAGTGTAGCCTCACTTGGAGCAGCAGCAAAATTCTCTGGGCGCAGAATGGTGGAACAAATCTCCCCCTCTGGTTCCGTGGCGTACTCTGGCTTCCAGGAGAGAGCATTGGCCTGCTGATTCTGGGCCCGAGGAACGTACTGGAGCTGGAAATTGAAGCACCCAAAAAACAGGGACCACCGCTTCTATCTCTGGGACAACTTCTGGGCCGTCTGGAGATGCTCCAAGTTCCTGTGGTTGGTGTGGACCCGGATGGGATGAGCTGCTCCCTCCAACAGATGCCGCCATGTGTCGAAGGCGGCCTTTGTAGCCAACAGCTCTTTCTCCCAAATGGTATAGTTGCGTTCAGGAGGAGACAGCTGATGGGAATAAAAGGCGCAAGTCAACAGGCGACCCTTGGCCCCCATGGGCTGAAGCAGCACAGCCCCAATCGACACGTCTGAGGCGTCTGCCTCCACCACAAAAGGTGTCAGTGGATCCGGGTGCTGCAGGTTTGGGGCCGACCTGAACTTCTCCTTTAGGACCTCAAATGACTTCTGGGCCGCAGGTGTCCACTGAAAGCGGGTCTTCCCCCCAAGCAGTTGGGAAAGAGGGCTCACCAGGGCCTCATAATCCATGATGAATTTTCTGTAGAAGTGGGCGCACCCCAGGAACCACTGGACATCCTTCCAGCAGCGAGGAGTTTGCCATGATAACACTGCCTCCACCTTGGAGTTGTGCATGGCCACCCCCTGAGCGGACACTCGGTAGCCCAGGAAGTCCACCTCCCGGAAGTCGAAGGCACACTTTTCCAACTTGGCATAGAAGCGGTGTTCTCGAAGACGCTGAAGGACGGCCCGAACGTGGGCATCATGGGCAGCCTGGCTGGGAGAATAAATCAAAAAGTCATCCAGGTAGATGATCACAAAGCGATCTAGATAGTCCCGGAAGACATCGTTGACGAAGTGCTGGAAGATGGCTTGGGCATTACAGAGGCCAAATGGCATGACGGTATACTCATAATGTCCATACCTCGTCTGGAAGGCTGTCTTCCACTCATCCCCGGCCCTGATCCTCACCAAGTTGTAGGCCCCTCTGAGGTCCAACTTAGTGAAGACCTTGGCATGGCGGAGCCGCTCCAGCAGTTCTGGGATCAGCGGCAAGGGGTACCGGTTCCTGATGGTGATCCAGTTAAGGGCGCGGTAGTCATTGCAGAGACATAACTCCCCACACTTTTTCCGCACAAACAACACAGGGGCACCTGCAGGAGACTTTGAAGGGCAGATAAACCGCTTCTTGAGGTTCTTTTCCAAGAAATCCCTCAGAGCTGCCAGCGCAGGCTCTGAGAGGGAGTAGAGGCGACCCATTGGGATCGGGGCCCCAGGTATCAAGTCAATCACACTGTCATACGGTCTGTGCGGCGGGAGCCAATCTGCCTCCTTCTTGTTGAAGACGTCAGCGAAATCCCGGTATTTCTCGGGAAACATCACTGAGCACACCTTGGCGTCTGTTGACATGGACGCCAGGATCCGCTCCAGCTAACAGTGCTCCTGGCAAAACTCGGAGGCGAACAGAACCTTCTGCCGGGCCCACGAGATGTGTGGATCATGCTTGGAGAGCCAGGGCATCCCTAGGACCAAAGGGAAGTGAGGCACCTCAGCCAACAGGATCTCCTCGACATGGCCCTGGATCTCCAAGTGAAGCAACGGGGTCTGGTGAGTTACAGGAGCCACCCATCGATAGTCTCTATGGGTCTAGGCTCAGCTAGGGCCTCCAGTGGTATCTGATGACTGGTGGCAAATCCTAAGACCATGAAATTGTTGGAGGCTACTGAGTCTATCATGGCTCCCAGGGGGACAAGCTCCATGGAATGTAGTCTAAGGTTAGCTGCCACCAACAACGGATCTTTGCTGCAGGTCATGCTGGGGTTAGCAGGTTCCAAGGATGTTCCAGGTGGTGAACCTGCTCTACACCTGGGACTGGCTGTTTCCTGGCAGCGGTGCTTGCTGTCCCTTGGCTGGGCACTTTCTGGCAAAATGCCCTGAGAGACCACAGTACAGGCAGAGCCCCTCTCTCCTCTTTCGTTCCTTCTCAGCCGCAGTGAGCCACAGCCGAGCCCCTCCCAGCTGCATTGGTTCTTCTGCAGGCGGGGCATCCACAGGGGAAGTTGCCAGTTTCTGCGGTGCAATCACTGGGGAAGAGGGCGGGTTGGAACGCCTGGCCTGCCTGCGAGCTGAGAGGCGGCAGTCTATGCGTGTTGCTCGGGTTATTAAGGCAATTACGGTGTCTGGAGGCTCTGAGTGGGCCAGCTCATCCAAAATGGGGTCTGCCAACCCCAGCGAAACTGGGCCTGCAAGGCACCATGGTTCCAGGTCAGGTCCTGGGCTATGAGACGGAAGGCGGTGGCATATTCAACCACAGAGCCTTTGCCTTGCTGGAGGGTCTTAATCTGGTGCTCAGCAGTTTCAGTCTTTACAGGATCACCCCAGGTAGCTCTCATTTCCTGCAGGAAATCCTGCAAGCTGTTGAGGACAGGACTATCCTCATTCAGATAGGGAGTAGCCCATTTACTTGCAGGACCAGCTAACAGACTGATAATGAAAGCCACTTTGTGAGTGTCTGTGGGGAAATCAGCCCCTCTGATTTTGAAGTGCAGCTTGCAGTTTGCTATAAAACTGTCCAATAATGCACTATCACCAGAAAGCTTTTCAGGTAAAGCAATGATAGATTTCCCCTGGGGCTGGGGTGGGGGTTGGTTCTGAAGTGCAGCCAAGCCTTGAGTTAATTGTGCCAGCTGGGCTGCTAATTGCTGGTTTTGGGATAACAGTTCCTGAATCACAGCAGACTCGGCCATCTTTTCAACTTAATTAGGGGTTTTCAGGCAGTTCTGTCGAGAACCCAACTTAAATAGCTGATAAGATCGCCCGGCTCAGCAACAACTCAGTTGAAAAGCACAGTACCTGGTGTTGTCAGTAGCAGTCCTATAGGGTCAGAAGTACACACACACACAGAGAGAGAGAGAGTGCAGAACGAAGAGGCAGTCCAAGGTCAAAAGGATTCTGGTAGGTGGGTCAACGAAGGCAGTCCAAGGTCAAGATATCTGAAGTCTCAAGATAGCAAGGTTCCAAGAAGCAGGAGAATCACAGGCAGAGGCTTCCTCCAGGAAATGCAGACTGCCTGATACAAGGAACTCAGCATCCCCCAGCTGCTTATGTTGGCCCAGATCCTACTCACAGCTGCGGGGTGATTGATGACCTTCTCTCTCTTAATCTCCGGGAACGACGCAGCCAGGCCCTCTCTGCTCTCCTTTGGCTAAATGTAGGTACCTGCTCTTCTACCTCTTGCTCTTGCTCTACTATGTCTCCCAGGCTTGGACCCTGTGCTGGGGGAGGGCTAGGCTGCTGAGCCCTGGGTACTTCAGGGCTAGACTCAGAATCAGCCAGCTCTTCTGCTACTGGCTCAGCCTCCTCGCCTTCTGAGTCCTCAGATTCCTGGCTGACCATGACAAGGACCACACAAACCAAAGCTAGGGAATCAATTTGCCAACAAGCCAGGGACCCAATTTGCCAACAAGAACCACCCGAATGCTCCATTTCAGATGGAGGGTTCACACAGTGTTCCCAAACAACGGCAACAGCAGCAGATCCACTCTACTCAAAAGGAGGGTGCCCAACCACCCCAAGGGTAGTTGAAGAAAAAAGCTGCCCTGAAATGTTTCTCATGGGGACGAACTGGTCATGTCAAGGTGAACTGTATACAGAAGCCCAAGGCAATTAACATGATAGGTGCATCAACTTCCACTGCTATGGTGGCTAGGAAGGAGGTGCTACCCAATCCTGAGGCAGATCTGCATTGCCAACACCATACATTGATTTTGGATGGGAAGAAAGTTGTGGCTTATAAAGACACAGGGGCACAGCTTTCTGCAATTCATTCTGCTTATGTTGATCCTATGTTCGTAAACAACCACACAATGGTTTCTGTTCAACTATTCCACTGCGCAGCTATCCAGTTCCCTACTGCTTGTGTGCCAGTGGAGTCCAAGGGCTGGAAGGGCCAATGGACTTTTGCAGTCTACAATGACTATAATTGCCCTGCTATGTTGGGAGAAGAGCTAGCATATCAGGTGTCAGAATTCCAGGAGACTCGGTGGCAACATGCCGTGCAGATGTGCAGCCAAGGTCTATCAATGACAGCTGTGCATTCTGAGGAGGAGGAATTCCCTGAAGATAGCACCATGGTGGAGGAGATAGCCTTGCAGGCCGCTGCAGTCCTGGATGCACCCATCAATACTGCAGAGCTTATTGCAACCAAGGGAGCTGAGCTGCAGAGGCTGTCGCTGAAGACGATTCATCTGCAATCCTGACACACCAACAATCTGAATCAACCCTGCCTGCAATCCAGATGGAGCAGCTCAGTTTGGTTGGACATCAACAATTCCAACAGGAGCAGAAAGTGGATCAGATTCTACATGCTGCATGGAAGAAGGTGAAGGAAGACCTGCAGATTCCTTCGGAAGTTCAGCAGACCAGATTTGTGATTGCCAATGACATGCTCTACAGAGAGACTTGGCTGGATGGCCAGAAAGAAGACTGGTAGCCCCAAAGACAGCTGTTGGTCCCCACCAAGTACAGACCCAAACTTCTGAGTGTGGCTCACGATCATCCTAGTGGACATGCTGGGGTGAATCATATTAAGGACAGAACAGGGAAGTCTTTTTATTGGAAGGGGATGGACAAGGGTGTCTCAGAGTATGTCTGATCCTGTGAGATCTGCCAGAAGGTAGGGAAACACAGGAATCAAGCTAAAGCCCCTCTCAAACCACTTTCTATCATTGAGGTCCTATTCTAGAGAGTGGCTGTGGACATTTTGGGACAATTTTCTTGCAAAACTGCAAGGGGGAAACAATATGTCCTAATTTTGTGGATTTTTGCACCAAGTTGCATGAAGCTGCAGTAATAGAGAATATCTCAGCCAATGCCATAGCTGAAGCCTTGACTGATATCTTTTCAAGGGTGGAGTGGCCAGGCAAAATCCTGATGGATGCTGGGACTAATTTCCAGTCACAGGCCATTACAAGTTTATTGGCAAATCATGGAGTGTGACACCTCACATCATTCCCTTGTCATCATCATCAGTCTAATGGTTTAATGGGTCTTCAGGAACTATGATAATGTAAGTTTATTAATGAACACTCTAATGACTGGGAGTTGGCACTACAGCAGTTCTTGTTTGCATACAGGGTTGTACCACATCCCAGCTTGGGCTACTCGCCTTTTGAGTTAGTGTATGGCCATGAGGTGAAACAGCCATTACAACTAGTGCAACAGCAGTGGGAGATTTGCCTTCTCAAGAGACGAATGTGGTCAACTTCTTCAAAAACATGCATAAAACACTCAGGGAAGCTTGGGTGGACGCAAATCAGAACCTCCAACTGACTCAGCAACAGCAGAAATTTTGGAAACCGAACTTGTTTGTCTCGGATTGGACTTTTTAGTCATCAGCGTGCTTGCAGAAAGCGTGGGATGTGTCCTTCCTGAATCTTCATTTGCGAAGAAAAGCCAGAGAGAGAGAGATCATTTGAACAACAAAAAAAAGTGAGTATCGAACAGAGTGTTGTCAGTTGAAATTATTGGTTATATACTAGGGGAACTCACAGTACAAAACACAAAGGTAAACATAAAATTCCATGTAACTACAAAAGTCAAATGAGCATTGTTAGGATACTTAAAGTCCAGACAAGATTATCTGTCTCTTGTGCAGTATGTGATCAGTCCAGTACATCTTTCCATAACGTGCCATGGTGAGGCGGGGGGTTGAGGTTGATCTTGGCAGCATTTAAGTCTATCAGTGGGAGCCATTCATCAATGAAGTGGGATGCCCAGGTGCTCTCTTCATATTGTCCGATAATTAGCCAGCTTTCCCACAATCTTCCCCACCAACCTGTTTTCCCCACCTTCAGTTTTCCAATGGTGGGTTGTCTCTGCTCTAGTTATAGCCAATAAAATGGTTGTAGACTTTTGTGCTTGCGAGATTCATTTGTGCCCAAGAAAAGGGAGAGCAGGAGTAATTTAGGGACAAGTGGTATGCCTTGCTTAGTGATTTTCATTATGATGTCTAGTGTTGAGTACCAAAATATTAGTTTAGATGGGCACTGTAACCACATGTGTAAGTAGGTACCTCTGACAGCACAGCCTTGCTAACAGTTGGGAGCAGTTCTCTTTGTTGCATGTGGTAGGAGGATTGGCATTAGGTGCCATTTGTGTATTAATTTAAGTGATGTTTCTCTGAATAAAATTGATCTAAATTTATTTCAGGGTGAAGTCCAGATGGTAAGTCAGTCCAATTCTGGGATGGAAAGTTTAAGATCAACCTCCCAGCCTGCTTTACGGATACCCCCCCCCCCCCCGTGAATCCTCAATCATAGAATCATAGAATTGCAGAGTTGGAAGAGACCACGAGGGCCCTCCAGTCCAACCTCCTGCCACGCAGGAAATCACGATCAAAGCATCCCCGACAGATGGCCATCCAGCCTCTGTTTAAAGACCTCCAAGGAAGGAGACCCCACCACGCTCCGAGGGAGTGTGTTCCACTGCCGAACAACTCTGACTGTCAAAAAGTTCCTCCTAAAGTTGAGGTGGAATCTCTGTTCCTGGAGCTTGCATCCATTGCTCCGTGTTCCAGTCTCTGGAGCAGCAGAAAACAAGCCTGCTCCATCCTCAACGTGACACTCCTTCAAATACTTAAAAAGGGCTTTCATATTGCCTCTTAATTGTCTTTTTTTCCAGGCTAAACATACCCATCTCCCTAAGTCTCTCCTCATAAGGCATCGTTTCCAGACCTTTCACCATTTTAGTCGCCCTTCTTTGCACACGCTCCAATTTGTCCATATCCTTTTTGAATTGTGGTGCCCAGAACTGGACAGTATTCTAGGTGAGGTCTGACCAAGGCAGAATAGAGCGGCACTATTACTTCCCTTGATCTAGACACAATACTTCTATTGATGCAGCCCAAAATCGCATTGGCCTTTTTAGCTGCTGCATCACGCTGTTGACTCATGTTCAACTTGTGGTCTACTAGGACTCCTAGATCCTTTTCATTGGTGTATTTTAGAGGCATGTCTTCTGTCTGAAATGTGTGTTGTTACACACATTTGCTCAAACAGTGTGAGGGAGTGGAGGTATTTTCAGTTTGGACTAAATGTGTCATGAATGATAAGACCTGTTGGAGCTATAACCAATTGGGACAAATGGGGTGCAGTAACTGTAGAGATCTTCCTTTGTTTTGGGACCACTGGCATTAAAGAAGTCATTGATGGTGTAAAGACCCTTGTGCTCCCATGACTTAAAGGCCAGTAACTTGTCTTGATTGTAAAAATAAGGGTTTAGGGTAAATGGTTAAATCAGTGAGGGACTAAGTGCTAACGTGTTTCCACGTCTTCCATGCAGATGCTGTTGCGTGTAGAAACAGTTTGGTGATACTTCTAATATGTCTATATGCAAGATCAGAGAAGAAGAATTGGAGTTCAAGCAATTGATCTAGATTAATTTCCAAATTTACCAAGTTGGTGTTGGGATTTCCCCCCCAATATATGTGGAATTCTGAGAATTTGAAAGGCCTCAAAATAGAGGGTAAAATTTGGTATGCTGAGATCACTATGTTGGGGCTTGCTGAACTGGGTATATTTGGGAATCGTGTTTTTTTTTTTTTTTTACAAAAGATGAAAGAGGATATCAAGACTGCCAAGAAGAAAACTATTTGTCAGGGGTGGTTCAGGGATAGAGTTTGGAGTAGAAACAAGAATTTTTTATAATATGAACATCTTAATGAGGGCTATCCTTCCCAAAAGTGATGCGTGAAGTGATTGCCATTTTTTCACTTTTAATCATGTCCATTGAGAAGAGGTTTATAATAACATGGCAACATTTGGGACAGGTCTTTTGTAACCAGGATGTCTAGGTATTTAAAGCCAGATGGTTGTAAGTGAAAGTTCTAATTTTTTTTGCAATATTAGCTGTGTGTGTAAGGGAGTATTCAGGCAGAGAAGTGTTCATTCTTGTTAGTTAATCCAAAAGCTTGTATAGCTGTCAAATGTGGCCAAGATTTTGTTAAGTGCAGGGAGGGAGGTTTGTTCATTGCAAAGTTAAACCAAATTATCATCTGCATACAGACTCAGTTTTTGTTCTCAGTTGTTTATAATGGGGCCAGAGGTCTCAGGGTTACTGGGTTATTTCTGATCGTTTCCGCCAAGGGTTTAAGTGCCAGTGTGAACAGGATCGGCAAGAGGAGCAGCCCTGTTTGGTTCTTCTGTGTAGTGTTATAGGGGGCATGTCCTGTCTATTGACAGGTATGTATGCCAAAGATCCAATATATGTGCCCTTAAGATATTTCAAGAACATGTCTCCAAAGTCCATTGTTTGAAGGAGGCCAAAGAGGTAGTCCCACTCCAACATGTCAAATGCTATGAGTCTGTCCAGTGAGGCCTGGGAGACAGGGGAATGAGTTTTGGAAGTGTGATAGATTATATTGAGGGTTCGCCAAAGCACATCTGCCAGTCTGCATTCCAGCATAAAGCCTACTTGGTCGATATGTATATATTGAGTGATGAATGAGTTTATTCTTTTGATGAGGATGGAAGACAGTGTTTTAGCATGTACTTTGATAAGGGCTATGGGTATGAATGCTTTAACTATAGGGTGGTCCTCCACGCTTTTAGAAAGAGGGATGAAACGGGAGTATTTTGAACTGGTGGGTTTTTTTCAAAGGGTAAGTACTTTGTTATAAAGGTTGAGCATATGGGGGAGGGGGTGTCAGCTCCCTGGACATGAGTTTGAAAATTCATCTGGGCCTGGTGCTTCATTTGGATGGAGGTAATTCATGGCCCTTTCGATTTATGTTATGGTTATTGGACTGTTTAATTGTTGTTTATGTTATGGTGCGATTGTTTTAATGTTTAAAGACTGGAGGAAAGAGTCTATGTCTAAATCTCAGGTTGTAGAGGGCTGAATAGAATGATTTAAATTCTTGTAGAATTTCAGTCGTTTTAGACTTTATCTTGCTATCTTTGGCTTTGAAGATGGGAATTAATTTTTTCTCTGCCCCTTTTTTTGGCCATCATGGCAAGGAGCTTAGAATGTCTATTTTCGTATGTATAGAAGTGTGCCTTGGTATATGGCAGGGCTGATTGGATGCGAATGAGATCTAGTTCCTCTAATTCTGTTTTTTTTTAAAAAAAAATAGCGTTAGTGTGCTGTGATCTTGAGTGCATTTGTGAGTTGTGGTGAGGTCTGTTTTCTCTATTAGAATTGAGAGTCTTTTGGCCTCTCTAATTTTTTCTGTCTGGCACATTCATGATTAATTAAACCTCTAAGAACAGTGTTTAAGGTGTCCCAGAGATGCATTTTGTTAGCTCCAGCAGATTTATTTTTGTTATAGAAGTGTTGGATTGCTTTTTTAATTGAGGATTTGAAGTGTTCATCTAAAAATGTTGGGAGTTAAAGCACTGGATTCTATCCAAAGTGATATCCAGATGGAGTTACCATGTTAGGAGGAACGGCACATGGTCAGAATATAAAATTGAAGATATAAACAATTCTTGGAACTGCTTTAGACGATGCTTGTTGATAAATAATTGATCGTCCTTGGCCGTTTGATTAAAGTGTTCTCCATGGATCAATTAAGCTGGCAGCTTCCAGAGCATCCCACATGGTGACGGGGGGGGGGGAGAATGCTCGGCTGAGCCAGGTGTATAGGACCTATCAAGAAGGTGGCCCAAAACAGCATTGGAATCCCCCCTATGATAACTTTCCCTTTGGCCATGTCTGTCAATGTGTGTAGGAAGGTGTTAAAAAAACAGATTTGTGTTTGTTAGGTGTGTAGAAAGCTAAACGAACCCAGAAATAACAGCACCAGGGTTACAGACCACTGTATAACAACACTATATGAGGAATTGTGTATCCAATTCTCAAAAGTTTTGTATGTGGAACTAGTAATGTATTATATCAATGATGCCACAGTATAATTTTTAAATTTCTATGTACTGTATATACTTTATGATGATCTACAAGACATATCTACTTTTCATGCAGTCTCTTCCACACAAGCATGAGGCTGGAAGAACCTGCTTTGAAGATTTATTATGCATCTCCTGCAAAAAAGGACATTGGGCTTAAAGGGTTTGATTTGTTTGAGAATTTTGGCCCTCCTTGCAGGAGACCCCAACCCTTTGACACTGAAGGAAATGAAACAGACACTAGACATTGTCAAGGGTGTCCTAGTATGATGTCAGTCCCTGTCCGTCTTCCCTCTCCTTCATTCCACCACTCAAGGATTGGGGGAACTGGTTAATAAAAGGAGAGTTTGACTGTACAGTGCTTAAAGTGTTAGGCTTCACGTTCAAAGACATATAGAAAAAACATACAACCAGAATCAGCAAACATATCTACAAGGGGGAACAACACAACCAAGAGGAGGGGTTTGCACCCAAGGGCTTAACCCTGACTAGGTCTGTATGGACTAGTCTTCTCTGTTAGAACATTTGGAGGTGAGGACTGTCCTAACTGTCGCTGTTGGCCTCAACCTCTAAACCATTTAACTATCAACTTAGAGAGTTAACTGTGGGGAGAAATACCTGGCAGAGAAAATGAACAGCTCCTACGCATAGAATCCTCTAGGCATTGGAAGGTCCTTGAGCACAAATCTATGGTCAATTTCTGCCAGACATTGGCCATAGGGTTGCATTCTCTAGGTCCTCTGACACAATTCTATAGTCTAATATGGCAGTTCATTATTATATGGGGTTACACATATGTGTGGTAAGTCTAGGAACACCTCTCCCATGAAAAGGACATATGTGACCTGTCCAGTACAATCAGCCCAGAGTGTATCCATAAATTTCATAGCCTACAGGTAAAAGTTTCAAAGGCAATTGTTCCCATTGATAGGCCACTGTTCTGTTCTCTCTTAGCTTGGTATATCATCATAAGCAGGATACCAGGTGCAATTTCCAGTTTCTATCCAACTAGATTTTCTTCCTCTTTGGCTGTACCCCAGGGCCAAAATCTCTTGGGCATATTTGCTCAGTTTGATCAATCTCCCTCTGTAACCAGTGGTGTCAATCAGAACTGGAAATCTGCAGAGGCAATTATCTCCCCTATAATTATCAAAATCACTACAATTGTTTCTGTGGGCCAAAGCTCCAGCACTTTCCAAAAAAGGCTTGAAACACAATCTATATTCAAATAAAAATGTGGTTTTAAAATCTCCCTCATGTACCATTCAGAGCTAGGATGAGGGCTGAGACCTTGGCAAGGCTCTGTCAGGTTGAATTCAGAAGCCCCAACTTCATTGCATAGTTGTGGTTTGATGATTATTGGTCAAGGCATGCTTTCCTAACTGTGTTGATGTCCTCTTTAAGATGAGGCTGATATACTTCTTTCTTACAAAGCTGCATTGGGATGGTCAGCTACTAACCATGGCAGCTTTTTAAATGTAGACCAATGCCAGCAGTCAGGTGGTAGGAAGATGTAGACAAGTATACTTTAGAAAGAAACGTAAGTGTAAAAATGATAAAGTTCCTGGCATTGCTTCTTCTGCTGACCTTCCATCAATGTGAAACAGATAATGCAAAGTGCCCTAGAAAGGATGCCCTCCCCATTCCGATTCCTCATGAGTGGTATCAGCCAGGGGCCCTCCTGATTGGTGGCATTGCTTCTCACATCATTGTTCTTTTCAACAATCCTTCCTTCGAAAAGGATCCTAATGACTTTCGGGAACTGGGTCTTGATCTTCCAATGTAAGGAACTCTTCTACATTTTCTTTATCATGTGTTCTTGAAAACAGAAGAACTGTATAATTCAGGAAATAGAATTTTCAAAGCATGTACACATGGGATTCATTCAAGTCAGAAAACTGATGTCTCAAAAAATATTCTTAATCTGTTGTGAGTCTCCTGATTTCTTATTTCTTCACAGTGTCCTCTTCCTCCCGAAATTAAAAAAAACTGTCATTTTCTGTCTCTATTTATTTTGAATGTAAATAGTGTGTTAACAGGAAAGGTTAGGAAATCAGAGCTCATAGTAGGGGTGGGGAAAGCATTGATAAATACTCTCAGCAGGAGACTGCAAAATACGGTTACAGTGAGAATGTGGATTTCAAAGAAATTAGTGTTGAAGGAACTTAACCTACTAAGGGAAGCTGCACATTCACAGGCAGAGGAAACAGACACAGTGAGGGTAGGGAAAGAGAAGAAAGGAGAGGAGGGAATGAGGAGGTTATCTGAGGGCTTGTCTACACCAAACAAAAAATATGGACTCCAATGCTTGCAGTCCAGATGATGTACACCTGTTTCTTGGGAGGAACTATGGTGTGTTTTGTTTTGTTTTGTTTTTGCCCTTCACCTAACTTTGTAAGTAAAGTTGGGAAGAACTCCAGAGTTTCCTGGAAACTTCTGAATATCCTTGGTTTCTTTTGCTGTCTGTGATCCCTATTCACCACATGTCTGGGCAAATGTTTCTACCCTCAACAGACGCAATGGCATGTTGGGCAGGCTTAACACAGAGCTCCTTAGTTGGCGTGAAAATGGTGGTGGTAGATCCAAAAACAGGGGGAAGGCCAGTAGGATTGGTGGGGTTTTCTTGAGGCTGGCTCATATTGACCATGATGTGAATCACACTGGATCCATCCCGGTGCATGTGGCTGCTATCATGGTCGATCTGGGATTGTGCCAGATTAAGCAACCAGTGTAGACAAACCTTGAGTCACCTCCTATGAAACCTTGTTCATTTGGGGGTTCGTGCTGAAAAATTATTCCCCAGAGGAAACAAAATGAATGAAATGAACCTCCATTTGCTTGTACCAATGACAGGTTTATGCCAATGCCTCAGGAGCCATAACAGTGAGTTGTTTTATTTGACTTTTTACTAACTTCCAAGTTGTGCCTTTTTCAGCTGCACTTCACAAATTTAATTACCACCCTCCCTCTTGTCCTACACAGTTTTACATTCTCTCTCCCTTCTCCCTATGAAACCTTTCCATAAGTTACTTTGAAGTCCAGCATTCTAACAAAGGTATTTTATGCAACATAGAAATTACTACGGAAAGATCATGTAACTTTGTTTGCAGGATGGTGACAAAGTTCTACCAGCATGTCCTGGCTTTGGCATTTGCTGTAAATGAGATCAATGAGAATCCTGAGATTTTACCCAACGTCACCCTTGGTTACCACATCTATGACAGTTACTACTTTGAAAGGATGGCATATCGCACAATCCTGGACTTGCTCTTCAAATCCCAAAGATTTGTCCCCAACTATCAGTGTGGTGCACAGAAGAACCTAGTAGCTGTAATTGGAGCCCTTGGGTCTGATCTCTCCTTCCACATAGCAGACCTTTTAGGATACTCTAAGATTCCACAGGTAAGAATTGTATGGAGCAATTATAAAGTCTCTTTTCCTCTTATGGAGACAATTCTTCTGAGAAGTCAGAGTTTTGATAAATGGGAACACAGCTTTGTTTCAAGTCTACATATGTCAAGTGGAGAATGCTTCCCAGAAATTGAATCATAGAATCATAGAGTTGGAAGAGACCACAAGGGTCATCCAGTCCAACACCTTGCCATGGAGGAATACATAATCAAATCATTCTCAACAGATGGCCATCCAGCCTCTGTTTAAAAACCTACAAAGGAGGAGACTCCACCATTCTACAAAGCAGTGTATTCCACTTCCAAACAGCTCTTATTGTCAGGATGTTCTTCCTAATGTTTAGGTGGAATCTCTCTTCCTGTAGTTTGAACCCCTTGCTGCATGTCCTAGTCTCTGAAGCAGCAGAAAACAAGCCTGCTCCATCCTCAGTATGACATCCCTTCAAGTATTTAAACATGGCTATCATGTCACCTCTCAACCTTCTCTTCTCCTGACTAAATGCCCATCTCCATGAGGTGCTCCTCATAGGGCATGACTTCCAGACCACCCACCATCCTGGTTGCCCTCCTCTGGACATGTTCCAGCTTGTCAATATCCTTCCCGAATTGTGGTGCCCAGAACTGGACACAGTATTTGGAGAGATAAATGCAATAACTCTGGAGAAGAAAGCTCTTCTAAACAACCCCCTACCATATAATTCATAATCATAGGTACAAAATTATTTTTAAAATAATATTTTCACCTCACCACACTCATTTAACTAAAATCATTGTGTATTATCTTTTAGCTTGCATATGGTTCATTTGCATCAAAACAGAGTGATCCAAGACACCTTTCTTCCTTCTACCGAATGGTCCCAAATGAATCCCATCAGTATATGGGGATTATCCATTTGCTTAAGCATTTTGGATGGACATGGGTTGGGCTCTTGGCTGCAGATGATGACAGTGGAGATAATTTTTTGCAAGACATGGAGACTTTGTTCTCCCAGAATGGAATCTGCTCAGCATTCACACAAAGATTGCCCTGCCGTGGCCGTTTTATTGTAGAGCATGATAACAATTTTGTGAAAGTAGCTATAGATAGTAAAGTCAGAGTATTTCTTATGCATGGTGATGCTATCACGATTATGTGGATGATTGCGTTCTATAATATATTACTTCCTGATGAAATGGAAATG
Organism: Gambelia wislizenii; assembly: GCA_030847615.1. NCBI lineage: Eukaryota > Metazoa > Chordata > Lepidosauria > Squamata > Crotaphytidae > Gambelia > Gambelia wislizenii. The sequence goes on from JAUMIR010000006.1 coordinate 7,497,261, forward strand.
ACATATTTTGGGAAACTGTGGATTATGACAGCCCAGATTGAGCTTGTTGTAACAGGTATTACAAGGAGATTAGACTTCAAAATGTTCAAAGATACTATATCGTTTGCAGTTCACTCAAAGGAACTTCCTGGTTTCCAAGCATATCTTCTGAATGTAAAGCCTAACCATTTCCAAGGAGGTGACTTTCTTCAAGAATTCTGGGAGCAAGTTTTTGAATGTTCATTTCTGCATCCTAATATGCCAATGGAGGAGAATAAAATATGTACTGGGGAAGAGAAGCTGGAGTACCTTTCTAGGTCTGTTTTTGAAATGCACATGACTGGCCACAGTTACAGTATCTACAATGCTGTGTATGCTGTGGCACATGCTCTACATGCCATGGTCCTATCTAGGATCAAACGCCGAACAACAGTAGGAGTTCAAAGAGTTGCATGTCAAGATCTTGAGGCTTGGCAGGTAATATTTCTGTGATGCTCACTTTGCTAAAGAACAAAAAGAGCATCTAGCTCTCTCAGCTGTAGAAGGCACTGCAATGTGGTATTACTGACAATATTAATAGTTGTTTTAGAAACAGTATTATGATATACCCAATCAGTAGAGGTGGAATGATGCAATAGTAAAGAAGGGGAGTTAGGCTGATCTGTCCAAGAGTAGGAAAGGAGAATTAGGCTCATTCTCTCTTATGCTAACCAAAGGCAAAAAGTGAAGAGTGCCCCTAGCAACTGGTTTTAACTTTATATCTGTTTCTTAGTTAGGATATTTTTAGACCAGCCCCTAAAGACATTCTTTTGCAAGCATAAAAAATACCCCATTCTCATGCCAGCAAAAGATTTTCCCCCACCACACTTTTTTAAAATAAAAGTGATAATTTGTTAAAGGACAAGCAAAGGGAATTATCAAAATAGTCTGGGGAGAGGGGAGGAGTCTGCTTTTCAAAAAGCTTTTTCTTTACTGAAAATTTGTACAAATGTTCTAGTAAAGAATGCTTGTCAAAGGGCTCACTAGAAACCCAGTGCTAAATCTTTGTGTTTGCCTCCCATTTCTGTTAGCTCCACAAGTTTCTACAAGCCACTTTCTTTAACAACTCAGCAGGAGAAACCATATTTTTTACTGATAACAGGGAAATGGTCAGCAGATTTGACATAATAAACATGGTTCTGTTTCCAAACAATTCCTTTTTTAAAATGAAAATTGGAAGTGTGGATCCCAATGCTGTTGGAGGAAAGCAGTTGACCATTAATGAGGATATGATTGAACAGCGCAGAAGATTTAACCAGGTATTTTTCATTGGCATTGAACCTGTCCAAACTATTGCAAAAAAAGCAGGAGCTCTTGCAATTGAAACCCTCCTTTATTAGCTGTTAGGACTTCCTGGATGGTGTTTTTGAATGCACAAAAACCTCTGCAAATTGCAGGGAGGGTAGGATAGATAAAGGAAGATGGACAGGCAATCACCCAACAAATATTCAGATTTCATAAAGCTATGGAAAATGTGCCAGTCAGAAACCTCTACTGTGTCTTCAGTCACTATTGGCTCTGGAGGCCTGGATGGGCATGCCTTCTTTTTAAAATGTAAAGTTGTCCAAAACTCTTACCATTCTAACATAAAGGCCCTGTGTTCTTCCTCCCATCCTGCAAAGAGGAAGAATGACCTTTAATTAGAAATATGCAACAATGTTTATTTGCTCTCTTTTTGCTGTGAAGTATCCTGGAATAAAAACCACTAGCCTCCAGGTAAGACTAAAATTACCTAAAATTAAATGAATGTGGTGGGAATTGCCTCTGGATGTTCTATGAAACCCAATGAATGCTTGTTTCTTTATACACCAAGAAGGAAAGCAACAGATAGAGCAACCAGCTGGAACATTTCCTCCCTCTGTTTCCCTCATTGCTGGAGGGCTCTCCATTATCTGTGTAAATGATCTAGAGATTAAAGGTTTCCTTTGCTGCATAATCTTGAAGTTCTCATTAGTGCTCTGCTTCTATATATCCGATTACTGTGTTCGTGACATGGCACTCCCTTCCTGGACCTTGTCTTGCCTTTGATCCTCTGGACCCCTAAGTAGCTGTTCTGACCCTGGATCCTTTTTGGCTTGGAGTTATCTTTGACCCTGCCTGGACCTTGGACCCTGTCTCTTGTGTTCCTGACCCAGCCCTAACATCTCTGCTCCTAGTCCCTGCCACCTACACCCCAGACCTTGACAGTAGGAAACTTCCCAACCCATCAAAGCTTCCCATTGGGCAAACAATCAGCATACTGGGGGAGGAAACATGTGGAATGCTTCAAGTCCTTTCTAAACATGGTGGTGGCAAAGGGACTCTCACATCCTGCCATGTATGGTGTGTGTGTGTGTGTGTGTAGCATGGTTTGTATGTGCATGTGCAGTTGCATGCTGGCAGCAGAAGGCTCTTGCATCCTGCAATGAATGAGGTGTGTGTGTAGCATTGTGTTTGCGTCTGTATGTGCAAATGCATGGCAGTAGTGGAGGGGCTCTCATGTCCTGGTGTGTGCAGTGTTTGTGTGTAGCATGGTTTGAGTGTCTCTGAGTGTAGCATGGTGTGTATGGATGTGCAGTTGCATGGCAGTGGCAAAGTTGCTCTCGCATCCTGCCTCTTCTAGTCTGAGTATAGTGTGGTGTGTGTGTAAGTGTAGCATGGTATGTGTGAATACGAGTGGTTCCATGATGGCGGAGGGGCTCTCGCATCCTGGATCACTTGGTGTATGTGTCTTTCTAGTGTTGTGTCTGTGTCTATGCATGTTTGCACTGAGGCAGTGGAGGGGCTCTCATGATGTCACTAGTTGTACCTGGCATAACGTACGCAATTATAGTTGATTTGAAAGGTTATATGTTAATGTGTCAAATTATTGCATTCTTGAAATGTTTCCTAAGTGGCAAATCAGCAGAGTGGGAACAGAAGCATACCAAACCATTTAGGTAGGTAAGTAAATAAACAGATAGATAGATATTGGTGTATGTTACACCAGATATACCTAGTTTTATAATAAGGGACACCATTTTACGATGCCATTGTATACAGTGGAACTTGAGGAGCCATGAATTTTGTTATCCACAGAGGGTCCTGGAACAAAACCCCACCAGATACCAAGGACCCACTGTATTTTTTAAAATGTATTTGCATTTCTGGGTGCAGAGGAGAAGGATGAACCAGCTGTGTTTACCCAATTATTCAGCCTGGCCGCCTCTCCACTGCCACTGCCACCTTCCTTTCAGAATCCCCTTATCTATTCTTAGGACGGAGGTCTGCCTTTCTCAGGATACTATTTGTGATTGTGTGGATACTATTGGTAAGTGTGCCTAATAGATGTCAGTGAGAGAAATAATTCACAAGGAGTCTGGAATTTATAAACAGAACACAACAGTTGGTTTATTAGCTGTATATTTGTAACAGAAGTGCTTCAATACTGTGCCTCCAACCTGTTAATTGCTTAATATCTCTTAGTCCCATACTTTTGGTGACAACTATATATGAAAAGCTCAGATAATATTCTTTGAATCCTTAATAATAAAATCCTATAACTACCAGACTCAATCACTTTCTTATACTCTTAATTTCCACTTACTATATAATCTCTTCAGCCTCAACACTCTCTCAGTCACAGATCACACTTCACACAGCCATCATGTGACTTCACCCAAAAGCAAACAGACATAAATTCAAACTCAAGCTGACTTTCTTAATTATAATCCATATTTGCCAAACTTTAGGAAACCCCTCCCATTACAGTTTTCTGCTCTGGGATTAGCTCCCTCATGCCTCTTCCCATTCACTCAGCGGCATTCCATCATTTGCTCATCCCAGCGGGGGCAGTTATTACAATATTCTGTTTTCATATCTGTAAATTCTTAACCAGTTCTTTGAAATTCATTTCCTGTACCTCTGTCATCCCAAATTTTTATGGACAGGTGCTTCCTGTTTCCGTGTGCAGTGACTCCTGTCAGCCAGGTTATCAAAAGGTGAAGGCAGAAGGGCAAACATTTTGTTGTTTCAATTGTCCTCCATGCCCAGATGGAAAGGTTTCCAACAAAACAAGTATGTGACACATGCAAAAACTACAGCATCAACATAGACTGTTATTTCTTAATAGATACATAGAAGCACAGAGATTTATGGTTCGAAGTGTTTGGTTTTACATGCCTTTGCTTAGAATATATCCTAAAAACAATCATTTTTTAAAATCACTTAGAAGGAAACTTTTAAATATTTTAGTCAAGAGATTGCTCAATGATGGGATTATAGGATGATTATAGGATTGATTATAGTCAATCAATAAAGCCATTATCGGAACTGCAGGTTTTCAAGGCTTTATTTAATGCCTTGGTCTTGCATCAAATATTAAAGAACCCAAAATTTTCACAAAGTCAGAGTTCTGGGCACATTGCATAATCTGTATCTGTATGGGGACGACTGCTTTTTAATTTGTATGTAAGCATCAAAATGGACAAATTACTAATGGCAACAATATAAAGCAAGACATTCCATGGCCCTTCCTAACGTGTCATTGAGTGATAACATAGTTTTCTTAAAGCTTTCACATGTGCAGAAGTGCTTGTGTGCATTCTCTACATGTTGACTTTTAATACATGGTGCCTTTTAATCAGCAACTCCCATTTCAAATACTCTGGTAGTAAATAGGGCATTTTTTCATATAAATCACGATTAATACAACCGTTACTTCTATTTTCATCCAACAGATCTGCAAGAATGCTTTGAATGTCCAGAGGATCAGTATCCTAGAAAAAGCAAAAATGGATGCATCCCTAAAGAGTTATCCTTTTTGTCTTATGAAGAAACTTTAGGGATCGGTGCCACATCAGTTGCTCTTTCTTTTTCCTTGATCACCGCTTTGGTGCTCACAACTTTTATCAAGCACCAAGATACTCCAATAGTAAAAGCCAACAACAGGAACCTCACATATACTCTCCTCATTTCAATCCTGCTCTGCTTCCTCTCTTCTTTCTTATTCATTGGTCGGCCTAGTAAAATGAGCTGCCTTTTACGGCAAGCTGCATTTGGCATCATTTTCTCAGTAGCAATTTCTTGTGTGTTGGCCAAAACTATCACCGTCGTTGTTGCTTTCACGGCTGTGAAGCCAGGGTCCAATGTGAGAAAGTGGGTAGGAAAAAGATTGACCATCTCCATTGTGATTTTCTGCTCTTGGATACAAGCAGTTATTTGTATGGCCTGGTTGAGTACCTCTCCTCCATTCCCTGATTTGGATATGCACTCAGTAACTGGACAAATAGTAGTGGGATGTAATGAAGGTTCTGTTACCATGTTTTATTTTGTCTTGGGTTATATGGGATTGATGTCCATCATTTGCTTTACAGTAGCTTTCCTTGCCAGGAAGTTACCAGACAGTTTTAATGAAGCCAAGTTTATCACTTTCAGCATGCTGATATTTTGCACTGTTTGGTTGTCTTTTGTTCCAGCTTATTTGAGTACTAAAGGGAAATATATAGTAGCTGTGGAGATCTTCTGCATCTTAGTCTCAAGTGCTGGGTTACTGGGATGCATCTTTTTCCCAAAATGCTGCATCATTTTGTTGAGGCCAGAGTTAAACAGTAAGGACAATCTAAGAAACAGAAAGAATTAAACATTGTAACTTCCGTTTGTTCTACATTGGGATGTTTGTTAATTGTTTCATTCTTGATTAAAATATATTATTTAGAGTGTTGAGACACCCCACTGAGAACATGGGTAGTAGTCATGAGCCTTTATTTATGTATTTACTTATTTCTGAAGAGGTTTTTTAAAATGAAAAATTATCATGCAGTCTATGGACCAAAACAATTTTGTTTTGTTCTATTCTGTCTTACTTGGAAAGCAATGGAATTCCAACAGATTGGTTTCATGAGATCTAGGGACCCAGTGGTTGGGAAAGAGATTACCTTTAGGGCAGGCCTGTGGGTGGTACCCTTAATTTAAATCATGAGGTTTGGGGGAGGGATTTCTTGGGTTTGCTTTCTTTCAGCTGGCTGGCCTTGGAGCAACCCAGGTATTTGGCAACCCAGATATTGTGCTCCCTCACCATGTTACTCCCCACTCTTGCACCTCACAGAGTTGAACACAGTCTAATAGGTAAATAAAGAGTCCCTTATTATAGCCACTCTCTGGTATCTTGTCTCTTTATTCTCACGGTAGGTCAGCAAATCTTGTGAGTCCAACTGTTTTTTAAAATGGTTCAGAAAAAGCCATTGACAACATGGCATGTGTCCAGACGAGGTGAACCAAAATGGTGAAAGGTGTGGAAGCCATGCTCTATGAGGAGGGGCTTTGGGCGCTGGTTATATTTAGCTTGAAGAAGAAAGGCTTAAGAGGTGGCATGATAGCCGTGTTTAAATACTGAAGAGGGAGAAACTTGTTTTCTGGTGCTTTAGAGATTAGGACATGTAGCAATATTCTCAAATTACAGGAAACGAGATTCCACCTATGCATTAGGAAGAATGTCCTGATGGTAAGAGCTGTTCAACAGTGGAATGCACTGCTTCAGAGTGGGATGGAGTCTCTTTCTTTGGAATGTTTTAAACAGACAATGGATGGCCATCAGTCAGGGGTGATTTGACTGTGTATTCCCACAAAGAAGCAAGTTGGACTGGATGGCCCTTGTGGTCTCTTCCAATTCTGGGGTTCTATGAATCTATGATCCAGAAAAGGGTTACTAGAATATTAACTGTAACTTGGAATTATGACTACATCATACAGAAATCAAAGTAGCATTGCAAGATTATTTACTTGGACCTTCAGTTTTGACCATGTCTTACTGCACTTATCTGTTGATGGAGCATTCTCTATATTTCTGAATGTAATTCAAAGAAATGGTTTGAATCCTTAATTTTTTAGAAAGTCAATGGCACAAACTGTAAGTTCTTTGGAAAGCCTAATCTCAGTACCCTCCCTGTATAAATATTAATCAGTAGCAAGATATTTTCAGTGGTGGCACCATGTATGTATTGAGACAATTGTGAAAGATGGAGTTAAAAAGGGAAAAAAGATGTCAAAATACAGACTATCTAGGACAGGCTTGCAGGAGCTGAGTGTTGATTTTCTATTGCATGGAACTCATACTTGCTCAATATCATTTGAGCTTTGAAAACTAGGAATTTTAATATAGCACTGCGTAGAAAGTAGGAAAAATAATTTGTAATACTGTATATGTGTCTGCGTGTGATTTGTATTCTATTCAGCACTTTTGCTTATTTGTCATTAATATTGAGCCTGTCTTACCATTTCTATTGTCCTTACAGTGCACCTAAATGTTATTTTCCCATAATAAGAGATTTGTTCTTATTGTTGATCATGTAAAGGTCCTTACTCTCTTATTTAAACATTCTGAATGGAACTGTGAGTCAAATTACAATTCATTCAAGTCATTATTACTTCATTTTGCAGATAAATGTTGTCATGAAGGCAGTCCCATCATCCTGCAAAGGTGATGGCACACCCATCATTCTGCAAAGACCACATGTCCCGTTATCTGGAAACAACAATAGTCTTGCCAGCAGGACATCAGGTTAACAAAGGATTAAAGGTTAAAGGAACCAAAAGTGGGCGGTGAAATGCATCTCCTGATTCAGCATCATCATGATGTCAGATCTCCAGAGGCAGACTTGAGCAACCAGGAATGCCAGAGTGGGAATTCCGAGGAAGGTATAAATGATTTTTGTGAGCACATGGCAGAGAGAGACAAAGAGGGCTGAGATGGACACCACATTTTACAGTCCTGGGGTGGCTGGCCAGCCAGGCTCATGGCATTCCCTGATTCCAGATGGATATGAACTGCTTCCTATGTATTACTGCTTGATATTGTGAGTAGAGTCTTTAGGGACTGTTATTAGATGTTGTGTTAGTGCATTTCTATTTTATTTCTAACTTTGGCTGAATGTAATTCCATACTTCAGCTACTTCTGTAACTCTAAAGTGTACCTGGGGGCATGGAAGGTGCCTGCCTTCATGAGAGATTTGCATTACTTGAACTTGATTGAATAAAATAAGCTTTTTCTAATCTTCCTATATGCTGATGCTACACACACCTCATTATTTTGGGGATTGCTACATTTTTCTCTCTCTCTGGGGTAGGAGGGAGGAATTAGTTAGTTCTACAGTGGCAAGTCGTCCCACTGGATAATCAGAGACCCTGCACAGCTTCTTGCTGTGCTGTCTGGAAAGGGAGTAACTCACGGAGTGGGGGTAGCATTTTTGGCCTGTAGGGAGCACTTTTGAGGGAGGCCGCTCAGGATTGCCTTTAGAGGGAAGCTAACTCAGGGGTGCCAAGCCGAAAGCCCCCAGACTAGCCTGACTTGGTTGGCGGCAGCGGTGACATTGCTTCAGTTTGGAAGTTAGATAAACTACATCTCTCTGACACCCTGTTCTTCCTTGTCTCTTCAATTGAAAGGGCTTGGGCTTGGGGGGAATGTGGCTTTTGATTTCTTCAGTCAGGAGCTGTTTAAAAACTCCCGCAGCTCCCTGAGTGTGGAAAAAAGGGAGGTATGTTTCCTTTCTGTTGGATGTTGAGACCAAAAAGCTTTGCTTTGGGCTATTTCAAAAGCCTGTTGCCGTGCTAGAGTGTCAAGGAGAAGGGGTCAATCCCCCTCAAAGGAATGATCTGGCTCTTTGGGAATCACATTTCTTCTCTGTTGGAGGTGTTGTGGAGTGTGGAGTAGGAAGGGAATCCTGCTTAGTGCCTGTTAGGATTCAACTTTCCTCTGAGGCTTGCAAAAGGGAAGGAGCTGTTTTCCTTCTGCCTTTCTAGAGACCAATTTGCATCCCTGTGACTGAGACTAAGGAGGGGCAGGAATTCGCCCACCTAGTCAGCTCTGGAGAAACAAACACAGCCTTTGTGTGTGTGTGTGTGTGTGTGTGTGTGAGAGAGAGAGAGAGAGAGAGAGAGAGACTGGGAGGAAAGGGAAATCCCTGACTGGGTTCTTTCAAGCTGGTCACCTGTTGTTAAAAGCTGCTTGCTTCGCTCTCCATAGGATGAGCAGAAAAGGCAGAATTGGTTAGTTGGTGTGTTTTGAGGATGTGTGTTTTGAGGGGGGTACCCCTGTGTGGGTTGGCCCTTCGCCTTTCTTGCTGGCTGAAGACAGGCAGTTTGAATTTAAATCCTGGTTCTTCTCTTCTCTTTGGGGTTTTGCTGTACAGAACTAGGAATTTTTTCTTTCCTCTGGCTTTTTGGCTGCTGGAGTCCGCCTGTGAGATTTCAGTCACAAAAAAGGACAGACAGGGAAGTCTCTTTGAAGTTTTCTTTCCTAAACGCAGGAGGTCATTGCTCCCTTTTGTTTGCCCAGCTCTGTAGAAAGCCTCTCTCAACCTGCCTGATTTCTTTGCAACTGCAATGTTGAGAAAGACTGGGTGTGTTGCTTTTACACTTGCCTAAAGTCTCTACTGACTGTTTTGCAGTGCATTGCAACCAGTCCTTTGCTTTTCTACCTTCTCTCTACCCTTTTTCTCCACTGGAAAAAGGGAGGGAAAAGTAGAAGTGAACCCCACCCACTGAAATAGGCAATTTCAGCATTTCTGGAGGGGCAGGCACTGAGAGTTTGGTTCTATATATCTATATCTATATCTATATATTAACATAATGTAATGTATTGAATTAACAACCAAAGGGAGGTGTTATATTAAAGAAATGGACAGCTTCAGTTCTCACAGTACTCAGCTATAGAAACAAATTATGATAAATGGTTACAAAAGCTTTATAAATGTTAGGGAATGATGGGATGGAATCAGGCGAGATTTATTACTAAGGTGCAACAGGTCTTCATGCCTTCAGTTTCCCATACCTGTTTTAGAAGGGCCACTCAGCAAAGTAATCAGTCTTGTGTCATTGTTGTTGTCATCATCAAATCCCCTGAAATTGGCTTTGATGTATGGTGTTCTATGGTGGGTGAGAGACCTCCAAGACACTATGTCATCAACAGCCTTGTACAGATCCTGCAAATGGACAGGCAATCACCAAACAAATATTCAGATTTCATAAAGCTATAGAAAATTTGCCAGTCACAAACCTCTACTGTGTCTTCGGTCACTATTAGCTTTGATTGTGATTTCCTGCGTGGCAGGGGGTTGGGCTGGATGGCCCTCTTCCTTGATTAATTTTTTTTAATATATAATAAAGTCTTCCTTTTTTCCTACTGCCACCCAATTGACCAAGCATTATTCTCTTTTGTAATGAGTGATATCTTCATATGATGCAGTGAAAGTTCGATAGCTTCGGTTTGGTCATGCTGATTTTCCAGTAAAGGAACAGATGTAAGAGCACAATAAGCACTTTTTTGGATATTCCACATAGAGGTACTCTGTACCTCCTTGCACAACACATCTGTCACAGTTGTGTAATTGTTCCAAATGGTGACTAGGAGCAGTTCTGTGCCTCAACAGCCACTAATTGCCCATATGTTCAGTGGAGCCAGGGAACAGGGAACCATCTTTAACCTCCAAGACTACTTATCTAAATACACTGGCAAGTCTCCATACTTTAATAGCATCTAATAGGACCTGAGATCTTTTCTGCTATGTTTGGTAATGTATTTGGGCTTTTTTGGGGGGGGGTATTTCATCTGTCTTGATTTTGCCATCTATCTATCTATCTATCTATCTCTTGGGTATGTTGCTATTTTCAGTGTGCTGATTGGCGACTTAGGTATCAGGCGCTGCCTGTCTTCACATGAATAGGCCCCTGGCTGCAGCAGCCGGCACACCCTCTTTGCAGACTCAGGCCCTGGCTGTGGGAGTCTTGGAAGAACCAGGGCCAAGCTATCAGTTGTAGTTAGCTGCAATCATGCAGCACACCTGAAGCAGCCAGGGGAACTGCTATTTAAGAGTGGCATTTGGCCCTCAGTCTTGGCTAAACATCATGGTTTTCTATATTGTCTGTAGTTGGACCTTTCCACTTTGTTTGGTGCTTGCTTTTTGGACCTGCCTCTGGTCCCTGGATATCTGGAATGTACTGTAACCTTGGACTGTTTTTGGACTTTGGCTAGCTTGACATCTGATTCCTGTGTTTGTGACATGGCACTCCCTTCCTGGACTTGTCTTGCCTTTGATCCTCTGGACCGCTAAGTAGCTGCTCTGACCCTGGATTGTTTTTTTGGCTTGGGCTTATCTTTGACCCTGCCTGGACTTTGGACCCTGTCTCTTGTGTTCCTGATCCGGCCCTAGCATCTCTGTTCCTAGACCCTGCCACCTACACCCCAGACCTTGACAGTAGGAAACTTCCAAACCCATCAAAGCTTCCCATTGGGCAAACAATCAGCACACTGGGGGAGGAAACATGTGGAATGCTTCAAGTCCTTTCTAAACATGGTGGTGGCAAAGGGACTCTCACATCCTGCCATGTATGGTGTGTGTGTGTGTGTAGCATGGTTTGTATGTGCATGTGCAGTTGCATGCTGGCAGCAGAAAGGCTCTTGCATCCTGCAATGAATGGTGTGTGTGTGTAGCATTGTGCTTGCATCTGTACGTGCAAATGCATGGCAGTAGTGGAGGGCTCTCATTTCCTGGTGTGTGCTTGTTTGTGTGTAGCATGCTTTGTGTGTTTCTGAGTGTGTGTGGATGTGCAGTTGCATGGCAGTGGCAAAGTTTCTCTCGCATCCTGCCTCTTCTAGTCTGAGTATAGTGGTGTGTGTGGGTAAGTGTAGCATGGTATGTGTGAATACGAGTGGTTCCATGATGGCAGAGGGGCTCTCGCATCCTGGATCACTTGGTGTATGTGTCTTTCTAGTGTTGTGTCTGTGTGTATGCATGTTTGCACTGAGGCAGTAGAGGGGCTCTCATGATGTCACTAGTTGTACCTGGCATAATGTACACTGTTATAGTTGATTTGAAAGTTATATATTAATGTGTCAAATTATTGTATTCTTGAAACAGAAGCATACCAAACCATTTAGGTAGGTAGGTAGATAAGTAGATAGACAGATAGGTAGATATTGGTGTATGTTACATCAGATATACCTAGTTTTAGAATAAGGGACATCATTTTACGATGGCCTTGTATACAGTGGAACTTGAGGAGCCATGGATTTTGACAGCGGGTCCTGGAACAAAGCCCCACCAGATACCAAGGACCCACTGTATTTTTTTAAATTTGCATTTCTGGGTGCAGAGGAGAAGGATGAACCAGCTGTGTTTACCCAATTATTCAGCCTGGCCGCCTCTCCACTGCCACTGCTACCTTCCTTTCAGAATCCCCTTATCTATTCTTAGGACGGCGGTCTAGCTTTCTCAGGATAGTATTTGTGATTGTGTGGGTACTATTGGTAAGTGTGCCTAATAGATGTCAGTGAGAGAAATAATTCACAAGGAGTCTGGAATTTATAAACAGAACACAACAGTTGGTTTATTAGCTGTATATTTGTAACAGAGGTGCTTCAATACTGTGCCTCCAACCTGTTAATTGCTTAATATCTCTTAGTCCCATACTTTTGGTGACCTCTCTCTGGCTTTTTGTCGCAAACGAAGATTCAGGAAGGACTCATCCCACGCTTTCTGCAAGCGCGCTGATGACTAAAAAGGCCAATCCGAGATAAACAAGTCCGGTTGCACAAAGCACAGCAGAAGGTCTCCTTGGGTGATGTTTTTGGGTTGTGATTCTTTCTATTCTTTGAATCCTTAATAATAAAATCCTATAACTACTGGACTCAATCACTCTTTCTTATACTCTTAGTTTCTACTTACTGTATAATCTCTTCAGCCTCAACACTCTCTCTCAACACTCACTCTGTTGAGGCCAGATGGCTGTGACTTTTGGGTGAAGTCACAGCCATCACGTGACTTCACCCAAAAGCAAACAGACATAAATTCAAACTCATAATGACTCTCTTAAATGTCATCCACATTTGCCAAATTCTAGGAAACCCCCCCCCCCATTACAGTTTTCTCCTCTGGGTTTGGCTCCCTCATGCTCTCTTGCCATTCACTCAGCAGCCTTTCATCATTTGTTCATCCCAGCGGGGGCGGTTATTACAATGTTCTGTTTTCATATCTGTAAATTCTTAAACAATTCTTTGAAATTCATTTCCTGTACCTCTGTCATCCCAAATTTTTATGGACAGGTGCTTCCTGTTTCCGTGTGCAGTGACTCCTGTCAGCCAGGTTATCAAAAGGTGAAGGCAGAAGGGCAAAAATTTTGTTGTTTCAATTGTCCTCCATGCCCAGATGGAAAGGTTTCCAACAAAACAAGTAAGTGACATATGCAAAAACTACAGCATCAACATAGACTGTTATTTCTTAATAGATACATAGAAGCACAGAGATTTATGCTTCGAAGTGTTTGGTTTTACATGCCTTTGCTTAGAATATATCCTAAAAACAATCATTTTTAAAAAATCATTTAGATGGAAACTTTCACAAGAATTTATATGAGTCCCACCAGACTTTTTCAATGTTGTCCATTGATCAATTGGGAGGCACAGAATTTATGGCACAAAAGTGAAAGGCTTCTTGTTAGGGTTGGAAAAAACATTCACAATTCTACTAATGCTCAGTGAGATGGATTGTAATAAACCCCAGTTCTGTCAGCTGTTTTCAAAGTTTCAGGAGCTTCAGTTTGACATATTGAAGCCAGTTCTTGCTTGGTTCTTCAGTTGGACTGACCTAAGTGGCTTGTGAGAACCATGACAGTAACCAACACGTATAAATATTTTAGTGAAGAGATTGCTCAATGATGGGATTATAGGATGATTATAGGATTGATTATAGTCAATCAATAAAGCCATTATTGGAACTGCAAATTTTCAAGGCTTTATTTAATGCATTGGTCTTGCATCAAATATTAAAGAACCCACAATTCTCACCAAGTCACAGTTCTGGGCACATTGCATAATCTGTATCTGTATGGGGACGGCTGCTATTTAATTTGTCTGTAAGCATCAAAATGGACAAATTACTAATGGCAACAATATAAAGCAAGACATTCCATGGCCCTTCCTAACGTGTCATCGAGTGATAAAATTGTTCTCTTAAAGCTTTCACACGTGCAGAAGTGCTTGTGTGCATTCTCTACATGTTGACTTTTAATATATGGTGCCTTTTAATCAGCAACTCCCATTTCAAATACTCTGGTAGTAAATAAGGCATTTTTGCATATAAATCACCATTCATACAACCCTTACTTCTATTTTTATCCCACAGATCTGCAAGAATGCTTTGAATGTCCAGAGGATCAGTATCCTAGAAAAAGCAAAAATGGATGCATCCCCAAAGAGTTATCCTTTTTGTCTTATGAAGAAACTTTAGGGATTGGTGCCACTTCAGTTGCTCTTTCTTTTTCCTTGATCGCCGCTTTGGTGCTCGCAACTTTTATCAAGCACCAAGATACTCCAATAGTAAAAGCCAACAACAGGAACCTCACATATACTCTCCTCATTTCAATCCTGCTCTGCTTCCTCTCTTCATTCTTATTCATTGGTCGGCCTAGTAAAGTGAGCTGCCTTTTACGGCAAGCTGCATTTGGCATCATTTTCTCAGTAGCAATTTCTTGTGTGTTGGCCAAAACTATCACTGTGGTTGTTGCTTTCACAGCTGTGAAGCCAGGGTTCAATGTGAGAAAGTGTTTAGGAAAAGGATTGACCAAGTCCATTGTGCTTTCCTGCTCTTGGATACAAGCAGTTATTTCTATGGCCTGGCTAGGGACCTCCCCTCCATTCCCAGATTTGAATATGCACTCACTAGCTGGACAAATAGTAGTGGAATGTAACGAAGGATCTGTTACCATGTTTTACTCTGTCTTGGGTTATATGGGGTTGATGTTCATCATCTGCTTTATAGTAGCTTTCCTTGCCAGGAAGTTACCAGACAGCTTTAATGAAGCCAAGTTCATCACTTTCAGCATGCTGATATTTTGCACTGTTTGGTTTTGTTTTGTTCCAACTTATTTGAGTACTAAGGGGAAATACATAGTAGCTGTGGAGATCTTCTCTATCTTAGTCTCAAGTGCTGGGTTACTGGGATGTATCTTTTTCCCAAAATGCTACATCATTTTGTTGAGGCCAGAGTTAAACAACAAGGACAATCTAAGAAACAGAAAGAATTGAAGGCTGTAACTCCCCTATGTTCTATATAGGGATGTTTATTAATTGTTTCATTCTTAATGAAAAGCTATTATTTGGAGTGCTGGGACACTGCATTGAAAAAAATGCCAATAGCTAGTTACCTTTTTAAAATTTTATTTTTGATGAGTTTTTTTAATGAAAAATTATTATGAAGTTTATGGACCAAAAACAATTTTGTTGTGTTGTGTTTTTCTTGAAAATCAATGTAATTTGCACCAAATTGGTTACATTAGGTGAAGGGACCCAGGGGTTGGGAAAACAACTACGTTTATGGCTGCCTTGGGGGTGCTCAGTTTAACTGAGCAACAAGGAAGGCTTCACTAAATACACAAAACAGCTAAGTAAGAGGTAATAGTGTATTAATTCTACTGTCTAAATACAATAAAGACTACTATGAATATCTTCTATGATTTTACAATAAATATTTATTTAACACTAAGTCCCCAATTGTCTGCTTGTTGTGAATAAATTATCTATAAACCATCACAAGTATTTTATAACTCTGAATATATAAAGTGCTGTGGTACAGAAAAGTAAAGTGCTTATTTAATACATATAACCATTACACATTCCCTTATTTTACACATATAAATATTTTAGATTACACATATGCAATCATTTCTAATGTCACCATACAAGAAATACTGTTATGTTGTTGAAGTCCCAAGTAGTTAATTGCTACTGGCAAAGACTTTTCCTTCACTCCAATGTCTTCAGATGTAAAACAGAATTGAAGGGCTGTCTTTAGTTCTTAGATGAATTCGGGAGTACTTCTTGTAACAGTACTGATTTATTTGCACAGAAGAACAACTTTCACCAAGAACAGTTTATCAGCATAAGCTTCCAATAATATATTTTATCCTGGTAGGTTTTTATCCTTATTTATTGCATTTGCCCATGGCATGTAGAGAGTTTGCGTTTAGGTATTGCACTATAGAGCCCAGACGGCTACCTCTAGAGACATTACTTCTAGTAGACCGTTTTGCTGTTTTGTTTTTTGCTTTTTCAGTGTACTTACATACTTAAACCACACATTCTTAACATACAGCCATGGATTTACAGCTGCTCCCCTCTGCTGAGAAGAAGGTTTTAAGTAGTGCATGTTTCTTTGGAGCTGAGGACATATTGGTTTGGTCTTTGGTTATGTTTTGGGATATTTTGTCTAAAGAAATTAGCGAAAACATTCTGATACCTGATCGTGATTCTGTGGACATTTAGGACACCAGAGGTAATCAGTGGATGCTTGTAGTTAATGTGTCACTATCATGGTTTCAAATTTATTTGTCAGATTTTTTTGGGGGGGGATGCATATTTTGGCTGTTTCTCAAGAAGCTTGGACATATCTGAAGAATATATGCCAAAACACTGAATATCTAGAACACACTCGCAGGAGCTGAAAGTTGACCTTCCGTTGCATGGAACACACACTTGCTTGATACTATTTGAGCTTGGAAATCTAGGAAAAAAGCAATATGTCTCTCTATGTGTGATTTGAAAAAATTCTCTCTAGGCAACTGGAGGATCATAGAGTCGAACTAGAGGTGGTCTCTCTAGATATCAGGAGGTCACCCAGTACTACTCTATGGTCTACTTCCATTGGAACTTGATAATAAGGTCAGACCAGATGCCTAGAGAGGCATCCTCTCTAGGCATTTTCTAGGTCCTCCAGTGTGAGTCTATGAGCTAATATGGTGCTTCACTATCATACACAGTTTTACATATGAGTAGTGTGGTATGTGTGATAAGTCTGGAACTGCTTAATTAAGTTCCTACTTAATGGGGGAGGGGGACCTGTACAGTGTAAGAGTGAATCCATATATTTCACAGCCACCAGTCCAAGAGCTTCAAAGGCAATTCCCCCCATTGAAAGGTCATTGACCTATTCTGTCTTATCATGGGATATCATCATAAGCAAGACAAGCTGCCATTTCCAATTTCAAATCCCATTATGTTTCCCTTCTTCTCCCTGTCCATACCTCAAGGCCAAACTCTCTTGTGTATGTTTGCTCAGTCTGATCAGACGCAAACACCTCTGCTTCCAATGGTGTCAATCTAAGCTGGAACTCTGCAGAGGTAATTATCTCCCCTATAATTATCAAAATCACTACAATTGTTCCTGTGGGCCAAAGCTTCAGCACTTTTCCAGAAGGGGCTTGGAAAACAATCTATACTCAAGCAAAAATGTGGTTATAAAATTTCCCTCATATACCATTCAGAGCTAGGATGAGGGCTCAGACATAGGCAAGGCTCTGTCAGGTTGAACTCAGAACCCCCCCCCCCCCTTCATTGCATCGCTGTGGTTTGATGACTGTTGGTCAAGGCATGCTTTCCTAATTGTGTTGATGTTCTCTTAAAGATGAGGCTGATATACTTCTTTCTTACAAAGTAGCATTGGCACAGTGAGCTACTCACATGGCAGGTTTTTAAATGTAGACCAATGCAAGCAATCAGGTTGTAGGCAGATCTAGACAAGTATGATTTAGAAAGAAACTTAACTGTGAAAATGATAAGATTCCTGGCATTGCTTCTTCTGCTGACCTTGCATCAATGCAAACGAGATAATGCCAAGTGCCCTAGAAAGGATGCCCTTCCAATTCCGATTCCTCATGAGTGGTATCAGCCAGGAACTCTCCTGATCGGTGGCATTGTTTCTCACATCATTTGTATCTTCAATGAACTTTCCTTTGAAAAGGATCCTGATGACTTTCGGGAAATGGGTTTAGATTTTCCAGTGTAAGGAACTCGTTCACCTTTTCTATATCACATGTTCTTGAAAAGGTTAGAACTGTATAATTCAGGAAATAGAATGTTCACAGAATTTATATCTGGGGTTCACCCAAGTCAGAATATTAATGTCTCAAAAAAAATATTTAACTGTTTTGAATCTCATGATTTCTAACTTTTTCACAACATCCTCTACCTAGACATCTTCCTCCCATAATAACAGAGCCCTCCATTTTCTGGGTTTTTTTGGCTCCCCCCCACCTCATTTATGTTCAATTTAAAATAGGGTGTTAACAGGAAAAATGTGGATCCTCAAAACTTGTAGTGGGAGGTGGGGGAAACACTGAAAAATAATTTTAGCAGGAATCTGCAAAATATAGTTACAGTGAGAATGCAGATTTCAAAGCCATCAGTGTTGAGAGATCTTAACCTTCTAAGAGCAGCTACACTGCCACAGTCTGAGGAAACATATATATATTAGGAAAAGAGAAAGAGAAATAGGGGAAGAGAAGAAAGAAGAAAGGAGAGGATGGAATAAGTAAGTTAACAGCGTTGCCTCCTATTTGTTTGAGGGTTTCTTTGTTTTTCTGGGGGAAAAAATATTCCACAGAGGAAACAATATGGA
This sequence comes from Gambelia wislizenii, assembly GCA_030847615.1. Classification (NCBI taxonomy): domain Eukaryota; kingdom Metazoa; phylum Chordata; class Lepidosauria; order Squamata; family Crotaphytidae; genus Gambelia; species Gambelia wislizenii. The sequence goes on from JAUMIR010000006.1 coordinate 7,515,681, forward strand.
GGAAATGAACCCCCATTTGTTTATACCAAAGACATGTTTATGTCAGTGCTTCATTAGCCTTAAAAACGTTCAAACCTATATTGCTCATATAAAGATTTTGCATGTGAAATATCTTGAGGTCAGTTGCAGAAAATTACACAACATCAGGGCAGGGACTGGAAAGTAGTCAGACTAAGAGAGGCCAGAAGGTTGAGTGTGTGGAATGAATGAACAGTGTTCCTGAGAATAGGGCACATTTTGTGTTTCTTACTGATTTCCAAATTGTACCTGTTTTCAGCTGTACTTCACAAATCTCTCTGTCAGTGTATTTCTATGTTTTGTTTCTTCCTTTCTGGCCTGAGTTTGAAGTTTCCCACTATAGTTTATATTTAAAACACTTTGTTTCTTTTCAAAAGAAGAATGGATGGTTATGTAATGCTATGTTATGTTACCTAACCTTCCCTGACATTGCACAAAAATATTTTGAAATGTATAGCAGAATAATAACTAGTATGCTTCTTGGGATGGCAAATGCATTTTTTTATAGAGTGAGTAATTTTATTTACCTCTTTACCGATTTTCATGTTGTGCCTCTTTCAGACACACTTCACAAATTTAATTATCACCCTCCCTGTTGTCCTACCCAGCTATATTTGTCTCTGCCTACTCCCTTTGAAAGCTCTCCAAAAGCTACTTTGAAATTGAGCATTCTGACAAAGCAATTGTTTGCAACATTAAAATTACTTCTGAAAGATCATGTAACTCTGTTTGCAGGATGGTGACCAAGTTCTACCAGCACGTCCTGGCTTTGGCATTTGCCGTAAATAAAATCAATGAGGATCCTGAGATTTTACCCAACACCACCCTTGGTTTCCACATCTATGACAGCTACTATTTTGAGAGGATGGCATATCGCATGATTCTGGACTTGCTCTTCAAATCCCAAAGATTTGTCCCCAACTATCAGTGTGGTGCACAGAAGAACCTAGTAGCTGTAATTGGAGCCCTTGGGTCTGATCTTTCCTTCCACATGGCAGACCTTTTACAACACTATAAGATTCCACAGGTAGGAAAAGTATATGAGAGTTGAAGGGTTTTGTTTCTTTCTTTGCTTCTCAAAAGTGTAACTCATAATCTCTTTTCCTGCTAAGGAAATGATTATTCTGAAGGGACACCATATGATCCCACAGGTAAGAATTGCATGGGAGAGTTAAAAGCGTATTGTTTCTTTCTTTAGTTATTAAAAAGTTTAACTCACAGATTCTTTTCCTACTATGGAAATGATTGTTCTGAAGAGTCAGAGATATGATCAATGGGAACACAGCTTTGTCTCAGATCTACATATGTCAAGTAGAGAATGGTTTTAAGAAATTGAGGAGATAAAGGCTACAAGGTCTGGAAAACAAGAGTTCTCCAGGCATCCCCCTTCTGAACATATCTTACCAAGAAAACCCTGTGATAGTTTCACCTTAGGGTTGTGGTAAAATGGAAATGACTTAGAGGCACATAAGAGCAAAGGCTACAAGAAAGTGTCAGGTTGACTAGCAGGCTACATTTTTACCATTCTTCCCTCCCAGAACTGTGGAAAGCTCTTCCAAAAATACTCCACTTTAATTCATAACCAAATGTACAAAATAATTAAAAAATAATAATTTCACCTCACCATGCTCATTGTTTCATTTAACAAAAATCATTGTGCATTATCTTTTAGCTTGCATATGGTTCATTTGCATCAAAACAGAGTGATCCAAGACACCTTTCTTCCTTCTACCGGATGGTCCCAAATGAATCCCATCAGTACACGGGGATTATCCATTTGCTTAAGCATTTTGGATGGACATGGATTGGGCTCTTGGCTGCAGATGATGACAGCGGAGATCATTTTTTGCAAGACATGGAGACTTTGTTCTCCCAGAATGGAATCTGCTCAGCATTCACACAAAGATTCCCACTCCATGGCCGTGTTATTGAAGAACATGATAACAATTTTGCAAAAGTAGCTGTAGATAGTAATGTCAGAGTATTTCTTATGCATGGTGATGCTATGATGATTATGTGGATGATCACGTTCTATAATATATTACTTTCTGATGAAATGGAAATGACATATTTTGGGAAATTGTGGATTATGACAGCCCAGATTGAGTTTATTGTAACAGGTGTTACAAGGAGATTAGACTTTCAAATGTTGAAAGACAGTCTGTCTTTTGCAATTCACTCCAAGGAACCTCCAGGTTTCCAGGCATATCTTCAGAATGTAAAAGCTAACCATGTAGAAGGAGGAGACTTTCTTCAAGACTTCTGGGAGCAAGTTTTTGACTGTTCAGTTCCAAATCCCCAGAAGCCAAAGGGGACTGGTGATTTATGCACATGGGAGGAGAAACTGGAGAATGTTCCAAAGTCTGTTTTTGAAATGAACATGACTGGTCACAGCTACAGCATCTACAATGCTGTCTATGCTGTGGCATGTGCTCTTCATGCCATGAAATTATGTAGAGGCAAACTCAGAACAATGTTGGGAGTTAAAAGTGTCAAAAGTCAAGATCTTCAGGCTTGGCAGGTAATATTTACATCATGAGTATTTTTATAGATAGCTAAATAGCATCACAGCAAGTCACCCACAAAAAGGTGCTGTGGTGATATTGTAGTAGTAATAATACTAACAGGTGCAGTATTATTATATGTCTGAGTATTAGAAGTACAATAATGCAGCCGTAAACTAGCAGTAGCATTCACAGTAGTACTAGCAGCAGCAACAAAAATCTCACCAATTTATAACCAAGACAAGCCAAAAACACAACAGACTGAAAGAAAAAGGAAACCTGGGGGCGGGGAAGTTCAACATTAATTAACAATGCTGAAATCCTCCCTTAAAAAGCAGCAGTAAGCAGGCAATCCATCTCATGGCAATCGAAATAGAAATTTGTGCTTTTCTTACCCAATGGATATTCAAAGACCACCCAAATGGAAAAGTGTGGCCTTTGAATACTGTATATGTCACTGCTCAAGGCAATGTATAATTTTGGTACACTTTTGTAAAAGCAAAAAACAAAAACAAACAAAAAGCAACAACAAACAAAAAACAACAACCCACCACCCTGAATTATCTCAAGCTGTAACATGTTCACCTGTTCTCTACAATTCCACTACCTCATTTCCAGCAGATTGTAGAGAGAAACCTTTGAGCCATATTACATGGCTCAGCATGAGCAAGTTAAATTGGGCTGCTAATGGGAAGATGGAAAGTAAAAATAAAGCCAAGTGACATCCTAGTGACACTTCAGGATCAACCTAAATATATACAGAACATTTTGCTCCCCACAGTACAGGGTCATTAGAACAATTACTTGCTCATAAGGTTTTAAATAAGGAACAATAGTGCCATTACAACTAAGCCAAGAAAATCCATAAACAAAGGAATAAGAGGAGAGGCCATTCTTCTGCACACTATTTTATTTTGGAGTAGTAAAAAAAAATGTCAATGAAACAACAAAGGGAATTATTAAAACACCCTGTGGTGGGGTGGGGTGGGGTGGACATTGCTTTCATATTAACTTTCTGTTTGATGAGAATCCATACAAGTGAATTACCATTAAATGGTTTTGAAAAGATCCACAAATAGCCCAAATATCTGTATGTCACTTCTTTTGCTATTAGCTCCACTCCTTTCTTCAAGCCATTTCCTTTAACAACTCAGCTGGAGAAAAAATTTCTTTCAATGATGATGGAGAACTGATTATCGGATTTGACATAATGAACATAGTCATATTCCCCAACAATTCTTTCCTTAAAATAAAAATTGGAATGGTGGATCCCAATGAGCTGGATGGACATCAGTTGATCATGAATGAGGATATGATGGAATGGAGTAAAAGATTTAACCAGGTGTGGATTGCTTGAGATCCTTGGAGGACATTCATTTAGATGTATAGGTGTTCTCATGGCTAAGCATTTCCCTTGCTGCATGATTAGAAAATGTCTTCCATGTTCTGCTTCTATAATAATGTCAGTGCAGCAGTAAAAGATAAAGGGAGATATTACATTAAAGTACTTCAATGCATCTTCAATCCTCACATTAAAAAAACCCCTCACAATGTAGTATACTTTGTAGAAACAAAATACAGTAAATCTTTACAAAGTATTCATGAACTATATGGGAAGATAATTGGGTGAGGTTAGGTAAGATTTCTTATTGGTGGACAATCCTACATCAGACACATAGCTTTGATGGCATGGCTTCATCTCCCAATCTGTTCCCCACCTAAATCCACCTTAAAATCCAGGGAGCCATACTAAGTGAAGGCGTTCTGCAGCACTGGCAAGTGGAGCACTGAAGAATGATGTGTCCACTCCCCTCCCACCAGTGAGCAGCACTGCAATGAATAAAAGGAGGGACTCCTGAGAGTCATGTCCCAAGTCCATGCCACATCATGGCACACTGGTGAGAAGGGGCTAGATGAATCACTCTTCATTCTATAGAGCTCCATCCCTTGGTATGGCCACCTGGATTTTAGAGTGGATTGAGGGGAGAATTTTCAGTTTTTGCATTGGTGGCATATTGTAAATGTCAATACCAAACAATTATATGGTCATAAGGTGATGCCAACCTATAACTCTAAAAAGAAAAAGAAAAAGGAAATGGAAGGAAGGAAGGAAGGAAGGAAGGAAGGAAGGAAGGAAGGAAGATTAAAATTGTCCTTTATACTATGGGATTATTTCATTAAACCATGGCCCCATTTGAAGAATGGGTCTCAGGCATTTCAAATAAGTTTGGTTACAAAATTTGCTCCCTGCGAACTGATGGTTCTCAGAGCAGGAGGCAAAGTGTTGCACTTTACTGACCCTTCTTTTCCTCCTTTGACTATATCAGTGTCACCTAAGTCAAAAGAATGGCAACAGAGATGGATTTTAGGCACTCTGGGAAAACCTGAACGTGGAGCCCTGGTGATGCAGTGGTTACATGCCGGTACTGCAGCCACAACATTGTGAGTTCAATCCCACAGGGCTCTAGGTTGACTCAGCTTTCATCCTTCCATGGGTCAGTAAAATGATTACCCAGCTTGTTGGGGGCAATTAGCTAACACATTGTAAACCACTTAGGGAGTGCTTTGTACTTATAAGCGATACAGAAATATAAATGCTATTTCTAATGTAGAGGGGGAACTCCAAGGCCTCCTAGGCAATTTACCCCAGCTTGCCCCCATCTAACACTCAGATCATTTTCCCTGTTCTTCCCCTCGGGGCAGTCCTTACAACCACTGAGGCAGAAACAGGGCTCAGACAGGGGCAAGCTGGGGCAGGGCCCAATACAGTATAGTAAGAAAATACCCACCTTACTCCACTGCCTCTGGGAAAAAATGGATTGGTCCCCACTCCAGCTGCCAGTTGCCCTTACCCTTCTGTGTCCAGGAAAGAGTCCTGCAGCACATGACCAAGGCTGGTCACAAGCAGGGGGCCTTTGGCCACATGTTGCAGACATCTTCTTTGATGCTGGGAAGGCAGGAAGATGGTGGCGGTGACAGCTGAAGAAATAGGCCAGTGATTCTATCTGGACTCCAGCTCGTTTCATCAAAGTAATGGGGGAGCCACAGGCCTAATCTGCAGCCAGGATACACTGGAAGGGAGCTGGTATATCCTGGCTTGTGTAGATGAGCTCCAAGTCACCAACTGGGCCATGGAAGATATAGCTGCAACTATCAATATCAAGTCCATCCCCCCTTTCTACAAGTTTTGGGTGTTTTGCTTAAAAGAGATCAGCAAAAACATTGGTCCTCAAAACAATGATTATGCTGTGTAAATTGATCAGTCAAAGGAACATTTAATTTCTTGTTCTTAAACTTACTGAGTTGTTCTCCTGTGTGAACCTTAGCGCTCTAGATATTTTCGCTATATACTGTACAATTTGTTAAAGGGACATAATATAAAGTATATTTTTGAGTATTATAAGGCATAATAAGGGAGCCCTGGTGGCATAGTGGTTAAATGCCAGTACTGCAAATCACCACGTTGCAAGTTCGATTCCAGAGGGCTCCAAGGTTCACTCAGCCTTCCATCCTTTCGTAGGTCGGTAAAATGAGTACCCAGCTTGTGGGGGCAATTAGCGAACACACATTGGAAGCTGCTCCTTGCAGTTTAGATGTGTAAATTGCTATTGCTTAAAACAATTTGTAAGCCACTCTGATAGCCTTGTGGCTGAAGAGCGGGGTATAAATAACTAAAAATAATAAATAAAATAAATAATAAAGTTTCAGTCATTCTAGTTGCATACAGCCTGCATGAGTGTTGACCTCTAGGGATTGTAGATCCTGTTAAAACATTATTGAGAACTTGTATTTTCTGAAATCACTTCTAGCTTGTAAAGTATACATGATTTGGGATATTTTGAAGGAACTAAGGACCTGTCTTGATACTCATGTAACCCCTGAAATGTACAGAATGTTCTAATATTGCTCTGTAATTTTTTGAGCTATACTCTCAAAGCCCAGGTTGTGATATAGGACTTTATCAGATGTGAGGAAACATGGCACAGAAGCATGTCCCGAATTGTGTCAGAAGATAACAGAAAGGGCGACATTATCAGACATCTGTATCCTCAGCTGTTCTGGAGGTGTAGAGCAGGCATGAATAAGGCATCCCTTTTTTATCGATGGGCTTAGCCTCAAATAAAACGGGATGTGTTATTCACGCCCATGCTATTTCCCTGGAACAGCTGAAGGATGATAGTGTCTGATAATTTTACCCTTTTGTGTTCTTGTCATGTTCTTCAGACACACTTTTCCATGCATCTGAAAAAGTCTCTTTTCTGTCCTGCTATGTTTTGTATCATTAACGATTAGTGCATATCATAATAGCTGTTTTAGAAAACAGTTTTTAATCACTCTCTCTGGATAGTGCCTCATTTGAAGTTGGCCTTAAAAAGAAATAGTTGTGGGGTTAACCCATCAGAAGTCCTTCTTTTTTGGACATTGAACACAGAGGTATCTAGTACCTCTTTGCTCATCGCTCCTCTCCTGCCAGTGCAGAAGCAGTCAACCAGTGAAGAGAGCATCTCTCAATGGAAATGGCTGCAAATTGACCATGGGTGAGTTCCTTGTAACCATCCAGGTACAGTCATGGAGCTGGGGAGGGGAGGAGAGCATCCTTTGCTATTCCAGAATACAAAACTAAATTACTGGCAGAGATTTATGCTCTTCCAGCATCCTTAGATTTCAGCCCCCTCTGCTATCTTCTGAAAAAGAATGGCATTTTTGAAGAAGTATGCATCATCCATGTAAACTGTTCACCTCTTTTGTTGTGTTTCAGTCAATTAACTTATATTCAAAACCTCTCACCACAAAATCTCCTCACTTTAATGGACAGGTGCTTCCCCTTTCTATGTGCAGCAACCCCTGTCAGCCCGGTGATCTAAAGACAAAGCAGGAAGGGAAGAAATTTTGCTGCCACAAGTGTCGTCCATGCCCAGAAGGGAAGATTTCCAATGACACAAGTAAGTGACAAAAGTAATCTAATATTCAAACATATAGAGTCAACCAAGACACTCATTTATCAAAAGAGTTCTATAAACATGACGATTTACTGCTCAAAAATTGTTGGTTTAGTTTGCAACAACAAACTACTTTTGGGACTGATTGCAAAGAACTGCTCATTAGATTTGTTATGAGCCCAATCAGGTTGCATCTACACTGTAGAAATAATGCAGTTTGACACGCCTTTAGGTGCTATAGTTCCATCCTATGGAATTCTGGGATTTGTAGTTTTACAAGGTCTTTAGCCTTCTCTGCCAGAGTTCTGGTGCCTCACATGGTTCACATCCCAGGATTCTGTAGGATGGAGCCATGGCAGTGAAAGGGGTGTCAAACTGCATTCTTTCTATAGTGTAGATGCACTCCCAGACATTTTATTGCTGACCATTTAGAGATGGGATCCAAATGTCAGGAAACTGGGAGTCAGGAAGGTTCTCTACTGGGAATACTGCTTTTCAGCCTGTTCATTCCTGTAGTTAGGCGTGGGCAGGAAAATGTCAAAGTTTACTGATTACTTTATAATATTTAGGGTGTTAAAAAACAAAAGACAAAAAGAGTGTAATAAATGTCAAACAATCTCATCCCTATGTATGAATGCTGAAAATGAAATGGAAAATTCTGTTCAATACAGGTAAGTTCAAAGTGATGAACATCAAGGCATAGGGGGTGTGAGTTTCAAACATGTCTTGAATAGGCCAGACCAAGATGACTGACACAGAAATAAATAAATAATGATGACTGACCAAGAAAGAAAGAAATCTGGTGAATATTTTAATAAAATTGTCTTCCTGTGCTAGATGTTCAGGTCCCAACTAATTGGAATTTGTCCTTCATCTGTAAAAGATGACTTATTCTATAACTCTGTCCAGTGTGACAAAAAGAGATTGCTCTTCTTTACAAGTATAAATTTACCATATAATAAACTCAACCAGGAGAATCACTGATTCAGTGTTAATAAACTGGAACACTGCTAGTGGATATTACATTACTATTCACAAACTCACTCCCATTTGTGGAAACAGTAGAAGAATCAGCAACTCCCATTTCAAAAGCATGTCAATTTTACCTATAAATTGCCCCCGAGAAACCATTAATTCTTCTATTTTTATCCCACAGATATGAAAGAATGCTTTGAATGTCCAGAGGATCAGTATCCAAGCAAAAGCAAAAACAGATGTGTCCCCAAAGAGATATATTTTCTGTCTTATGATGAATATTTAGGGATCAGTTCTACTTCAGTTGCTCTTTATTTTTCCTTGATCACAGCTTTGGTGCTAGCAACTTTTATCAAGCACCAAGATACACCAATAGTGAAAGCTAACAACCGGGACCTCACCTATACTCTCCTCATTTCAATCCTGCTCTGCTTCCTCTCTTCTTTCTTATTCATTGGTCGGCCTAGCAAAATGAGTTGCCTTTTACAGCAAGCTGCATTTGGCATCATCTTCTCAGTAGCAATTTCTTGTGTGTTGGCCAAAACTGTCACTGTAGTTGTTGCTTTCATGGCTACAAAACCAGGGTCCAACATGAGAAAATGGGTAGGGAAAAGGCTAGCCATCTGCATTGTCCTTGCCTGCTCTTGGATGCAAGCTGTCATTTGTATGGTCTGGCTAGGAATATCCCCTCCATTCCCAGCTTTGGATATGTTTTCAATAGCTGGGCAAATAATTGTGGAATGCAATGAAGGTTCTTTTATCATGTTTTACCTCGTCCTAGGTTACATGGGACTCCTTTCCATAATCAGTTTTACAGTAGCTTTCCTTGCTAGGAAGCTGCCAGATAGTTTTAATGAAGCCAAGTTTATCACCTTCAGTATGGTGATATTTTGCAGTGTGTGGTTGTCATTTGTTCCAACTTATCTGAGCACTAAGGGGAAATACATGGTAGCTGTGGAGATCTTCTCTATCTTAGCCTCAAGTATTGGACTACTGGCATGCATCTTTTTTCCAAAATGCTACATTATTCTGTTGAGACCAGAGTTAAACAGCAAGGACCATCTAATAAAGAGAAAGAATTGAAGTATGCAGCACTATTTTTTTGTAGGTAGGGGTGCAATGGGTACTCCCTTGTTTTTGAATCCTTGAAAGAAAAAAAATGGTATCTTGACACATACGATCACTCACAGTGAAAACGGAGAATAGCCAAGGGTTTCTTTGTACTTTGGAACTTTTCCCAGAAGAATTTGTTTGCACCACATTCATTTGAAGTTGTTTTCCTTCACAGAAAATATGATTTTTGCAAAGGCAACACAGTTTGGTGTAAAATGCACTGTTTTCTGCAACCATGTTTTCTGCAAAGAAAATGTAGATGTCGTTTGTGTGAATGAATTATCTTAGAAAACATCATGAAGTATCAATATTTTTTGAAAACTGTACACAAACCCTTGTATTCTTATATAGTGGAAAGGAAAAGGAGTGGAAATTATTTTGATCTGCATGCAAGAATGAAAGAAACAATTATTTACATTTCTTGTTATGTGGTCCAATGTGTTTATATATATTTCTTGTGGTGTGAATTGTAGTGGAAATAGTGGATCTATCCTACAAACCAATCCAGGCAGTAATGATCTTACATTATGGTTGTATACCATAGAATAGAATAGAATCTTTATTACGGTCATAGACCAGCACAATATACCATGAATTTATGACCACAGAGTTATGTAGTGTCTGTGCTACTACACTCTTATTCTACATTGTGATGTTGTGCAACTTATTGCATACATAGAAGTGTGCTTGCAACTTGTTTCATTGTGCAGTGGTGAATGTATAATGGCAATCAAATGATTATAAAATATGGTTCAGCTTACCCCAATCCCAGTTCATCAAGGGATAAAGTAAGCTTCTAATACATAGTTACACACTACACATAGTAACACATAGCAACACACTAAGATTGCACAAAACTTACTTGGCAACGATTATACTTATGGATCTCTACTTCTTTGACCATAAAATCAGTACAAACATAGTACAATGGCCACGAAACTGCAACTGAATCAATCCCACTACAGTTGAGTGCTCTTAAAAATGTATGGAAAATACATGGCCTGCTATCTATTTTTCTCAATATGCATATATGCAATAATGAAGTGGTGCTGGTTAGCACACTTAATGAAGAGATCCCAACCTGGGTCAAATAATTCCTCTCCCCCACACACACACAAATGTTCCTGAGCCAACCAGCAATGAGTCATATGTGGGTAGTTTCCCTCCCTGTGAAGTACCTCTAGAAGATCACCCAATGAACAAATAACCCACCAAGTTCCCACACCCTGCCAGTTGTAACAAGAAAATGTCAAACAGCAAAATAAGCAAGCGGAAAAATTCCCAACAGCATGAAGCAGGTCACAAAATTTTTCCCATTACCAATCACACACAAAAATTCCTACTTAGGTCCCAAAGGTGACTGGATATAACATACACTGTATAGGGAAGGAGGCATGGAGGACACACAATGAAGATGAGGCTGGAAAAGTGGTGGGCCCACCTTGAAAGTATGGGCCACAGAAACAGGCCTGATGGTGCCAGAGGGCACCATTTGTCCCTGCTCCTCCAAGGGGAGAGGGTGGACAAAACCATTCCTGGCTGAGTGCCAGTGGAGGGTGATTGCGTTAGGACAATAATGTTGTGTCCTTCTGCTTACACCGGGGATGGATTTGCTCCAACGTCTATACCTGAGTAAAGCAACTTGAATTTTGAAAAGCCAATTAATTAACTTTGTTTTCCAATGGAAGAGAAACAGAATGCTGCTTCATTAGACATGTTTTTTTCAGGGTGCACTCAAGACACTCCTCAGTATGTCCAGAGAGTAAAGCTGCACTACATGTAGATGACCTCATGCTGAAACAAATAAGTCAGATACAGTGTGTCGAACTAACAAGTGTTTACTTAGACATAGCAGAGCACATGTTACAAGTCCCATGTCTCAAGCAAGAGAACAGAAAGGAACTGCACAACATACAGTATCAAGTATACTCCTATATACATAGCATGATAGAATATACAATTGTGACAACAAACTGTGTTTCCCAGACTTACAGTCTGTACATTTCTTTCCCACATAGATGTCATCTTTCAGATTCTGCTGCTGGCTTCCCCCCAGCACATCTGGCTTCTACACAATAGAGTAAGATCCCCATATCTGCTGGACATTGGTTCTGGGGTGTGTGTGGATACCAAAAACTGCAGATAACAGTGAATGCCATTGAAAACAATGGGACTTCTGGTTTAAAAGACCATAGAGTTGCCTTGGAGGACCTAGAAAATGGCTAGAGTGGACATATTTTCTAGAAAGATTCTATGGTAGGTGTGCTATTTTGTGTCCCATGGATAATTGAATCAGTGAATAATGAATCAGTAGATATGGGAGTCCTACTATAATATCAACACCAGCTGTTTGGAGGTGGTGATGACCTATACTGACCACAGCTTCCTTTGCATAGAAAAATCTGCATATATTTTTACTTTACAGTTTAACTTAAAAATATACTCAACATGTTTGTCCCTTCTCTGCCCTCCATACAGAAAAGAGAAGTTCAATACTTCCTGAGACTGAGAGCAAGAGAAAAGTAATCTTGCAACAGAATTCCATATTCCTGCATCTTGTCATGGATAATTTTTTAAAAAATTATAATTGTTTTTTTTTTAATTGCATGGCTAAAAATGTGTATATTTGGGGTGAATATATAGATATATTTTTCCTCCTTTATAGAGAACTGGATAAGAAGGAGAAGGAGACCCTGGATGACAAGGAGAAAGAAAAAAAGAAACGCAGGATGGATAGGATGTGGGACAATTTGCTTTCAGGCTTAGAATCATAGAATCATAGAATTGCAGAGTTGGAAGAGTCCACTTTATTTATGCAGGGGTTATTGCACAGTGCCAGCCTCACAGAGCTTATGCCCCTTTAAGATATATGGATATTATTTATAGGACATATGTGGACTTCATAGGCCCCTCATGGCTCCAGTATGATGAGCCCTTCTGGCCAATGACAGCCTCTTATGCCACCATGCAGTGGGACATTATCAATTCCCACTTATGGCTTCACGTGAGATCCCCAGCACAGCCCGTATGGGGGGAAAGGGCCCAGAGTGGCCACCTGATTAAAAATTCTAAGTCTGGTGGTGCTACATGCTCACAGGCCCTGCAGGCACAAGTGCAGGGTCAATTATGTGGCTTATTGTGCTGGGAATTCAGTGCCATGGGTTCATGCTCCCAGCGCCCTTGTGCCTTTCACCACGAATGCTCAATTTGTGGTGGGGGACATTCCTTTCAAAACTGTGCATGGGCAAGTGGCCAGTTCAGTGGCAGTAAGTAATAACAGGGAGGAAAAGGGGGGCCAGGTAGTCCCCCAGCCACTAAAAGGGGCCCAGCCAAATTAACCTAGAAATGTTAGCAGTTTGGCTAGCACTCTATCCTCAAAAGCAAGCATCATTATATCTATTGCAAAGCTTTCAATTTGGGTTCCATATACCATATCAGGGAGAGTGCCATTCATTCAGGGGCCCTAATTGGAAATCAGTTCATGGTCTAGAGCATATAGTTCATCAAAAAATACAGAAGGAAGTGGATGAGGCACGGTGATTGGGCCATTTAGTGATCCCCCTGTCCCCAACTTAAGGGTGTCCCCATTAGGGATAGTTCCCAAGAAAACATCTGGTGAATACCATCTCATTCACTATCTGTCCTATCCTAAAGGCCTGTTTGTTAATGACTTTATCCCGAAAGACCTATGTTTGGTGCAATACACCTCCTTTGATTCAGCCTTGAGAGAGGTTAGGCTCCATGGCCGTGGGGCTAAATTCATGAAGTGTGATAGCAGCAAATCAGATGTTTATGGCCTGGAGTGCAGATCCTTTGGTCGGCCATAATTGTTCAGCAGATTTATCCTGGCAAAGGGGATACAACACATATTGATGTTGCCTGTAAAAAGCTTAATAAGGAGATTTAGAGAGCAATGGCCAAAGGGCTTGGTCATTATATTGACCACCATAATATTTCCTATGACCAATCTGAACTTTACAAGGTTGGTGGGCACCTCTTATTGGATATGAGGATCAGGTTATTTTCTGAGGATATACAAACGGGGATGACAGTTGTTTTAGCAACCCTGGTGGGAGATGGGGCTAAGTAGACACTTGCCTGTTTTCTGTGGCAGGGTGTGGGGGAGACAGAATTACTTCAGTGTTCACCTATGGCAAACCCTTTCGGGTTGAAGGATGGATCTGTCAAACTGCACCTGTAAGTCATATGGCTGGAGGGAAGGGTGATAGGCTGTCCTTGAGGCTCACAACAGGTTGGAGACCTCAACAGAAGTCATGCAGCTTGAGGTTTTCATCCTGGGGTCTCGCCTTCTAGTAGATGAAGCCCTGGGGGCATCCAAGTTTATTGGATCCCCCTCAGGGCTCAGGTGCTTCACCCAGGGAAGTTGGGAGATAGGTCTTAGGAGACCATTGGCTCCAGCTCTTCCCGCACTTTATCTACCCATATCTCAAGAAATAAATAATTAAATAGGTTAGAATTCAATAAAATGACCCATATTTTCAACCCAGCTTTGGTGTCTGTCTCATTATTTCATTTGTTGGTCATTAATTACTGTTGGTCCGATATTTTAGCCAGTAACTTTTTCTTTTGTTCTTTCATTTCTAACCTTCTTTGTGATTTCTGTGCCTAAGGTAAGTATTCCAGTATTATCTGATTTCTTGTTGCAGATACTGTTTTACCTGAATGTTTTGTAATGGATGCTGTGCCGCAGGAAAATAAAACTATTGTTGTTGTTTTTAATACAGAAGTGGTACAAGATGAGAATGTTGTTGAAATTCTGGGAAATGAAGCAAAACACAAACAAAAAAAACTGTCAGGTTTCCATGTCATAGCCCAACTCAGTTAGGTTCCTGATCTTAATTTTGCTTACTGGGGCCAATTGCACCATTCAGTTATTAAGAAAACCTGACCAGAAAAACACTGGACTGATGAGAATCTTCACATTTCAAGACTTATTCTGTGCAAATTTCACACATAGAATTTTGTGCACAGGAAAATAATATTTCTGTATGGAAATAATATTTTCTGTACAGAAAAAGTTGTTTATAAATTGTTTCAAAGCCTTTTAAGTAACTTTGTCATTTATACTTTTATTAATGTTTTTGCATGGTTTTAATCTGTAATGTTTTCAGGAATCTGTTAGCTTCTTTGAGTCCCATTATTGGGGAAAAGGTGGAATACAGATGAACAAAATAATTAATAAATGCCTAATATAAAACTTCAGTAATATAACATAAAAATGAAGCCAGCAACATACTAGAAACCCATACATAACTGCAACTAAAACCATTAGGAGCCCACTTAAAAATGATGTCCCTGAGAATTTTAACACAACTCTCATACTGATATATAGATACATACAGAATTCTATATCCTTTAAAAATAATAATAATCTAGGTTTCCAAGTTCAAATAATATTGAGAGGGGAGAGAGTTGCTTCATTCAAAGATCAAAGTTCAGTTCCCCAAAAAGTTGCTCCTTGAAATAATCTTTGGGGGAAGTATAAATCATGCGTGAGATAATCCCATCAGTGGGAAGGGCCCCTGGGTGCTACTACTCACGAGGAATTCATGGGGAGAATTCCCAGAAGACTTCAGCACCATCTCTCTTACATAGCAACAATTGAGGGCTTGCCTTATACAGTGAAAATAATATTAATGGCATAAGAATGGAAGGTGATTTGTTCATACGGGCATTCACAGAAATACGTGTCATTAGAAAGGGGGCCAGCCAAATCCACTGCAAAGTCCATGTCTGTCATGTCTGGGGCTTTGTCCAGTTTTTTTTAAAAAAGCTCCATATGACATGCGAATGTGCAATCATGTGGATGATCATGTTCACACAGATATGAACATACAGCATAATTTGATTGGCTGGACAAGCATGGAGGGCGGGGCTAGCAAAGAGGGGGGAGCAGCTGAGTCTGTCATGTTGTATTTTCATCTAAGTGAGGATCTGGTAAGTCGATCAGATGGTAATCTATACTTTTTTTTTTTAAAGGAACTATTGCATGTGTGCACCATGGAGAACTTTTCATTTTAAAAAATAAAATTGGTAGTGGCAGATTTAAAAGTGTGAGTGAATCACTTGTGGTCACCATCTTGGCTAGGAGGTCATGTGCAGTTTAGGGGGCTCTTTTGAGCATGAAGACAGGTTGCATTGTTGTGAATGCCTGGCTTTTCAGACATATTCATTTTTTTTTCTCCCTCATATAGATAGGGCCAGAAATAATTCCAAAGTGCTGACTGAAGAATGGGTCTTTTAATGGATCAGTTGGCCCTTTGTATCCATGGATTCTGCATCTACCAATTCAACCATCCACAGCTTGAAAATACCCCCAACCCCGCAAAGAAAAGAAAAGAAATCCCCTAAAACAAACCTTTATTTTGCCATTATATATAAGGGACAGCAGTTAACTACACCATTGTATATAATGGGACTTGAGCATCCATGGATTTTAGTATCCATGGGGGGGGGTTCCTGGAAACAACAGATACCAAGGGCCCACTTTAGTTGGTGGGTTATATATAATAATCATGCTTATATCCCCAAACAACTCTTTCATACTTTGTCACTGATTTTCTGCTCAAAGCAAACAACAAGTAATTTTAGTAATTTTCACCCTGCTATGAAAAGGACTCTGGAATTGATGCAGATTTCAAAGCCTACGCACACTTCAAGACTTATTTTGCACAAAGTTTCCACATGGTTGTCAGGGCTGGCTGCCATATGCAGCTAAGAATTCTTCCTGTGGTGCCTACCCATAATTTCATAAGAAAGGACTATAGCTAATCTATTGATTAAAAAAAACCATGTAGCTGGAAGGCCACCACGCACTCCAATACCTTACCAACAATAAAATAAAATGATATTTTGGACACTGGTTATAGAGGAATTCAGGGATGGTTTTTTTCAACAAAGGTCTCACAGCTGTCACCTTTGGGAGCCCAACCTGGCAGGCAGGCCCATTGCGTCATCTGCCAGTCTGCCTTGCTCTCTCTGAAGCGGAAAGGAATCTTGCAGCATGTGACCAAGGCTGGTCCCATGCAGGGCCCTTGGTCACATGTTGTGGGAAACCTTCCTTGCTTCCAGGGGAGCCAGGGAGTTGGTGTGGTGGCTGCAGTGGTGTACCAGTGTGCCTTTTAGGACTCCAGTCCATTTCATGGAGGGAATGGGTGAGGAAGTGGCCTGATCCATGACCAGGATACACCAGATACAGGATACAAGGTACAGGATACAGGAGCTGATGTATCCTGGTTCATGTAGATGACCCCTAGGCTTTAAAAAATGCATTTTTTTTATTTTGTATTCTTTGTAGCAGCAGGAAGAAAATGGCTATAATTGCTCATGCTTACCTTTGAGAAGGAAATGAGCAATAAATTACATCCTTACTCCCACTTTCTAATCCACTAAAGAAAAGAGAGGGTAGAAAACAAGCTCATTTTAATCCCAGTGGTATCCCTTGAGACACTCTGCTCTGGAGGTAATTATTTTCACTACAATTATGTGTCACTGTGCCTGGTTCTCTTTCTGAAAAATCCATTATTGAATAATGTGGGGAGGAAAGAGACAAAAAAAGTGTGCACATAGATATAAATCTCTGCCATTCACAGAAGGATTGAGGTTAAAATGCAAGCATGGTTCTTCAGAGTGCATTGTATTAGTAGTAAATATTTATTGGTCATAGACCAGTACAAAGTGCATTGTATATTTCTGACTTCATGTCTGCATGTGTTGTTTGTCATTGTGAAAGTATACTTTCGCTAATGCTAAATTTAGTTTCTCTAGACCAGGTACGCAAGTCTTCTGACATAACAGTGGCTTGGATAAAAGATGCTTCTGCCAGTCTTAAAGTTATACATGGACAGAGCAATGTCTGCATTTAGAAATGAGATCTGCTCTCAGACAATGATACTAGCTCTGTTACTGTTTCTCTTTCCTCAAATTGCTTGCCGAGTTGATAACATGAAATGTCCCTTCAATGATCCCCTTCCAGTTCTTCATGAGTGGCATCAACCAGGGGACCTTCTTGTTGGTGGGATTTCTTCTCAAATTATTATTTTTTTATCTATAGGATCCTTCACACAACACCCTTCTATGGATCTGGGCTTTGACTTTCCAATGTAAGAATACAGTTTGTTCTTTCCTTGTGATATTTTAAGCCTCTGAGTTTTTTTGTTTTTTTTGTTTTGTGAGAATCAGAATAGTCAGAGGATATGCACACCGAGGTTCACTGACACCAGAGTACATGGGAAATATATGTTGTTATGAATGTTGTCAGTTGCTAAGATCTTCAGGAGAAAATCTATGGAATATACTTTTACCAGCAGAAACCCACTTGACAGACATACAGCAGACAGCATTGCTTCCAGATTCTGGGATAATTTCCCTTTGGAGCTGTGATCAATGCCAACTCTTATTGCATTTAAGAAGAAGTGATTGCAGTTTTTTTCAACTTGTTTTTTAAAAAACAATATTTATTATAATGGTTTCCTTCATCATAGTGAGTCATTCTGGTTTGAAATGGGGTCTTATTGTTTTTTAAACAAATTGTCCCCAAAAGTCATCACTGCAGAAAATTGTAAATTGCACTAATGAGAGGCAAACGCAAGCACACATTATTTTAAAAGAAACAAAGCAAAACACAAATCAAGGTTAGCAAATGTCAGGAATCCTGGTATGAATGGGACAAAGAGCCCCCAAAAACCACCTGGATTTTTATATAATTTTTGTTTTTTATCTTCTTCCTGAGACCATATCTAAAATAAGTATGACAACATAGGGAGAGACGAAATGTTAATCTAGTAAAAATAACTTAATTTGATTACTTAGTCTGAAAAATATATTACTTGCCCTGCTTTTCTCACATTATGATAGTATGATTGATTTCTATGTGTATTTTCTATATTTGCATACTTCACAGTTTTCTTGCATCTTTATCTCCCCTTATCTCCCCTTGCAACATAAGCATCTTATATCCCCTTGGCTTGGTCCTTTAGAGTCTATCTATGATCAGCTTTATAACACCTCCATTTCCAATTCATTGTGCATTTCTACAAAGGACAGGAGGAAACTGATGGTGTTTGCCTGGGTTGCTTGCCAAAATAGAAGGCCATATGTAAAGGCCATACAGATCATTATAATAAGATGTTTTATTAAAACTGTATTGCCTCTTCTAATAGTCTCCTCTAAAAGAACACATATTTCTCTTCACAGGGTGGTGACAAAGTCCTACCAGCATGCTCTTGCCTTGGCATACGCAGTAAGCGAAATCAATGAGAATCCTAAGATCTTACCCAATGTCACCCTTGGCTTCCACATCTGTGACAGTTACTATGATGCAAGGATGGCCTATCACTCCACTCTGCACTTGCTTTTCAAATCAAATCAATTGATCCCTAACTATCAGTGCCACAGCCAGAAAAATCTCATTGCTGTCATTGGGGGAATGAATTCTGATATCTCTTTCTGTATGGCAGACTTCTTAAGTCTTTACAAAATTCCACAGGTAAGATCATGTACATGGACGAGAAAGCCAAGCCACAAATAATAAATTTTTCATCTAATCTTGTCATATTAGAAGTCATTTGGAGGCTCATGAAAAGAAAAAAGTATGTCTGAGAGAAAACAAAGCCAACCTTGATATTTGAAAATTCAAAGGAAAGGGGGAAATCGCTTCAGCCAGGGGAGCAGAGAGTACAGAATAGTATCAGAGGCCTCTCTATCATGACTGTTTCCAAGTAACTGCATTTAGTGCTCAGATTTCAGCCAGAAAAAAAAAATGATTTTGGCATGATTTATTTTAATCTGGAAATGTACATCTGAATAGAAAGTTGCCCATGTACCATTATTCCCATCCTTTAAAAAAAATGCTTATCCACAGGGGGTTTGGTTCCTGGACTTACCACAGATACTGGAAACTGGATAATCGTGAACCCTATTAAAATACAGGACTTCCGGTACAAACATACCATAGAGTTGCATTGGAGGGCTAGAAGATGCCTTGAGAGGACACCTCTCTAGGCATTTTCCAGCATGATCCTATGGTATCTGTCCCTAATTTTTCAGCCATGGATAACTTGAAACCATAGATATTGGTTCTGCCCTGCATTGATAAAATTCTACATTATGCTTGTGTAGTGTAAATCTGAATTAACACCGTTTCATAATGATTGCTCTAAATCAAACTTCTCCTGAATGCTAACATTGTGCAACTAATTTTGTTTCTGCTAGTATGAGTCTATTGTCTTGTGCCATGGGGAAGACAAGGTAGTTGTTTCTGTGATAAAAGTGGGTTAATACTGAAGGCACTGACCAACAGTTGTACCCCATCCAAGAATGTGCTGGAATCCTGTTGGTTAGTCCCAATGAGAGTTGAATCAAATGTAGAATGGTGAGTCAACACACAGGTAAAGCAAATTGATTCAATTGACCTGCTTTAGTTGGGAGTAACAACAGGATTTAGGGTCATGTGAAAAGATAAACACTTGTCAAACTCTCTTTACATAACCATGAATTGACTATCTCCATTGCACAATGGCAAAAAAAGAAGAAGAAAAGCACACATGTATGACACCAACAGGATTTGGACATTGTGTTCTGCCACTTTGTCTCTTTTATGTATGTCTAAATATTAGCTTATGTTTTTCCGTACTTTTATTTTTGAAAGTGTCATTAGCAGCCCTGGGTTCTATTTTTTGACAGAAAACTGTGATACAGATTACCTAAAGTAAAATAAACACACTTGTAAGATGGACCTTGATACACCTTTCCTTTTGTATCAAGGATAACCTGCCCCTAAAAGACCTTTTCTAATCTTATTGTATTTCAGCTCACGTTTGGGTCATTCGCCCTAGAAAGAGGTGATGCAACATATTTCCCTTCCTTTTACCACATGGTGCCAAATGAAAACCACCAGTATAAGGGAATTATCCACTTGCTTAAGTATTTTGGATGGACCTGGGTTGGCCTTCTTGCTGTGGATGATGACAGTGGAGAGTATTTTTTAAACGCGCTGGAGCCATTGTTCTTGCAGAATGGAATCTGCTCAGCCTTCACAGAAAGAATTCCAAAACAAGGTTACTCCCTCCCCATCGATGACTTGATGGATGTGGCCTCAAAATTGTATCCATCTTTAACAGATAGGAAAGCAAGAACAATTATTATTTATGGAGAAAGTATGACCCTTATGTGGCTGAGCACCTTAGTGCTTATAACACATGTGGAATACGGGGTGAACATATCTGTTGGAAAGCTATGGATCACAACAGCTCAAATTGATTTTTCAGTAACAGGTCTTATAACTCGTAGAAATTTTCACATGTTCCAAGGGACTATTTCCTTCTCTATTCACTCAAATAAACATCTGGGATTCCAGACATATCTCCAAAATAGGAAACCTTACTTGATCCAAGGAGATGGTTTTCTCCAGGGATTTTGGGAACTTGCCTTTGACTGTTCATTCCCCAGTCTTGCTATGCCAGTCAAGGCCAGAAAGACATGTACTGGAGATGAGAACATAGAAAGCCTTCCTGGGCCTGTTTTTGAAATGCACATGACTGGACACAGCTATGGTATATATAATGCTATCTATGCCATGACACATAGTTTACATGCTATGAGTGCATCTAGATCTCATCAAAGCCTATTGGTCGGGGATGAAAGACTGACAGATTTTCAGCCTTGGAAGGTAATATTTGCTCAGTAATTTGGTTATGCTATTGTCATTAGCTCAAGGATGAGGACTGCTATTCAGGGCATGACCCCATTGTTCAAGCATCAGGAGCTGAGTGCTATCTTGGGAAGCATAGTATACTAAGGAAGCAAAGTTTTGGCTCACAAGTTGACCTGGTTTACCTCGAGAACAGAAAATTTCAAGCTGCCTAGAAAAGAAGACACCACAAAATTGAGTTTTGCTAGCTCAATTAAAAAGAGCCATAGGCTTAAATCTAAATTAAATGCCTGCACTAAAAGCCTTACCAATATGATGATGAAAAATGCCATGATTCTTTTGTTCCATATCCCTTCTTCTTATCCCTAACCTTTGAAGAGAAGGAAACAGATGCATGAATTATTGAAAACCCCATTTCTCATTCACATCAACAAAAACTCTTTTATCTTGCTTTCTCTTTTTGCATCTCTTATAATTTCATCTCCTAATACCCTTATCCCACTTGCTGATTCCCAAGATGATCTGAACAAATTCCCCAGAGTCAGGAGCTTCAAAATTTCATGAGACATGTGAAGAGTCTTCATACAGTATCCAGTGTAGCAAATGGGAGGATCATCCGGGTACAAAGCAAGCCACCTCCTTCCAACACTAGATGGGATTCTTTGAGCTAAGCTAGTTCCCCCCTTTTTTGAGAAAACATAGGATTTTTCCTGCAATGCTATGGTTTGATGTGTGGCTTCAGTTGCCCGTGTACTACACTGGGCTGTGTGATCTGCTTTGCACCTAGCACACACTGGATGGGATAGTATAGGATGAGCTAGTTACCTGGGGGACATAGTTGGGGACTATGTAGGATTGTTTTCTCCATTGCTATGGTTGGAGGTGTACTTGGTGGGGCTGTGTACATGTGTCCCTGTAAGACCCTCAAGTCAGAAGGGAAGCCTGGTTAAAGGGCAGTTGCCATTATTCCTTGGGGTCAGGGGAGATTATCAGATGAGTGCCTAATAACATTCTTTTGACACTATATTTTGCAGTGTTAGTATTCTGGCACAATATCACACATTTCTGCATGATGCCCTAATGATGAGACAAAAATACCATTGAATTCTCACAAGAAGACTCGAGCATGCTTAAAACCCCCAAAACATCAAAATTAACAAAGAAAACATTCTCAAAAGCACAGAAACATGCTTTTAAACTTCCAAGTAAACAGGGGAGGTTTATAAAATGAGTGTATGGTACCTAGTTTTCCCACGCACGCTGGAAGTGTTCTGGTGGGACTGCCCATTCATGATGTAATCATGCCAGCAGAATGGGGCATATTTTTACACATAGGCAAATCCAGGAAAAAAACACTATGGACGATCAATTGGTGGCTTCTTCCCACCAATAAAAAAAGAGGAAGCCTAGGCACTGAACGTCCTCCTGAGCTGGAGGATTCACCTAGCTTATGAAAAAGGATAAAACTAAACATATTTCTACCCAGTTGAACACCAGAGTTTTGTGTTGCCAGTCTATTGAAAAATTATGTAAAGTTGTTGTTCTTTCAAACTAAAACATATTTGACTCTCATCACTTTGTTAGGGATGGTAGGAGGAGAGAATGAGTGTAAAATACCTGTGTCTCCAGACAGGCTGTGTGTTAAATGAAATAACCACAACTGGGATCATAGATAAACTTGAAAATTTTTGCATGAACACTCAAATATACCCTGTTATCTTATTTGTTCCTTTCTGTCTTTAGATCCATCCATTTCTCCAAAGCATTTCATTTAACAACTCTCTAGGAGAAACAGTGTCTTTTAATGATAAAGGAGAACTAATAGCTGGATTTGATATTGTGAACTTGGTCATCTTCCCAAATAACTCATTCCTAAGAGTAAAGATTGGAGAGGTAGATCCTGATGGTCTGGAAGGAAAAGAATTCAGCATCAATGAGGATATAATTGTACAGCACAGAAACTTTAATAAGGTATGATCAGGAGACTCAAGTTATTAGGATGGCTGACCTTGGGGTTGGAAATGTTACTATTTTAGGACATCAATGGGGGATCATGATGCATCATGAAGGTCGAGTTTCATTTACTTTAATAAATCAGTGGGGGATCATGCCGTAGTTACATGTATCCCATCAGAAACTAAAGAGAGATGTCACACTGAAATAGCTACTCCTTGCAACATTGGAAAGGCATTCTTTCTTCTTTTTTCTTTTTGTAATGTAAGCAACAGTACATATTTAACATTCAAATTTAAATTTAGTAGTAGTTTGAACAAGACTGATCAAACATATTCAAGGACTGCACAATTGATTGATGGCCCAGTTTCTATGTGATAGAATAACCTATTTTGTTGCTGTGGTGCCCATTTTCCTCAGCCAAAAAAACCTACTTTAGAAATAATAGCTATCGTGGAAATCAGAGAAGAACTAGCAGAGTGTACATGGCCCCATGCTATCTATTCTTCCATGCTATCTGATGTAGATAATCTTATTTATCATTTATAGGAGCACCCCCTTTCTGTGTGTAGTGACTCCTGTAATCCTGGTTATCGGAAGAAAAAGAAAGAAGGATTAAAATTCTGCTGCTATGACTGCATTCATTGCTCTCAAGGGATGATTTCATACCAAAAGGGTGTGTGGCATATTTTCAACCCAACATTTTAGCTTAAAATGGTTAATGGGATAATTGGTTACAAGTGTATGTGCTATTGTGTTAGTGCCCCTGACAAGCCCCCCCAGGACCCCCCCCACACAAATGGCTTATTAATAATTTGGCATATTAATGTAGTCATCCATGTGGGAGGACAGTAAATCCCAGGGACTCTCTAAGAATCCCAAAGGCAAGTATTAAGCCACGAATCACCCAAGGGAAGGACTATTGACAAATTCCAACTGAAGGAGACATAAGAAGGCCAAGCTGTGATACAGATTACCTAAAATAAAATAAACACACATGTATGATGTATCTTGATAAACCTTTCCTTTTAACCTGCCCCCAAAAGACCTTCTCTAATCTCATAGTATTTCAGCTCACATTTGGCTCAATCACCCCAGAAAGAATTTATACAACATATTTCCCTTCCTTTTACCACATGGTGCCAAATGCAAACCACCAGTATAAGGGGATTACCCTCTTGCTTAAGTATTTTGGATGGACCTGGGTTGGCCTTGCTGTGGATGATGACAGAGGGCGGAATGGGGAAATCTTCCACTCCAAAACTGTGTTGTAAATAGTTACCAATGTTTCAAGTAACTTTTTAAAAACTTTCCACACAGTTCATTGCCAGGATAGACAAACACTGGTCTCTCTCCAACACAATCTCTGCAACACCATTTAAAACTAGGCTGATTCTCCTGGTTTTGTCTGGTGTATCAGATTGCACTGTATTTTGGTGTATCAGCTTGCACAGATTTGCACTGTATCAGATTGCACAGATATCTAACTAATGGTGCTGTTTGTAGGAACAGCTGGTTAGAGCTATCATCATGGGGATAGTGAAAACAGTCAGGTTTTGCAGTTACCCCTCCCACAGTTGATCCACGTTGTAAGGGTGTTGAAACCTATGGCAGAGACAGGTTGGGCACTGAAAGAGATCCCATACTACCTAGAGAAATTCTAGGAGGAACAGCTATAAAACTGGCTGATATAGACAAAGTTGCAGACTGTGATCAATTCAGGCCATTCGATCTTGTGCAATAAATAAACAAATAAATATGCAAAATGTTTTACTTTGTGCAAAATTAATTTCCAGTAATAGATCATTAGAAGTACATCACTGTTTCTCTTAATAAGAATAATCAGAAGCATAATGAAGTAATGCTTTAAAAAAAAAAAAACCTTTTCACAAGAATCCCATGAATAGCACAAACAAATAAAAAAAATAAATACAGGCAGACACATGCTATTCTAATATATTCCCTCCACATGCAAGAATGGATCTCCCCAGCTCTGTCCCTCGATCTCTATTGTCTCCCCACGCTTGGAAAGTGGTGAGTATGATACAGGGTGAATCTACAGTGTAGAAATAATGCAGTTTGACACCACTTTAACTGACATGGCTCCATCCTACGAACCCTGGGATGTGTAGTTTTGTGAGGCACCTGCACTCTTTGGCAGAGAAGGCTAAAGACTTTGTATAACTACAAATCCCAGGATTCCATAGAATGGAGCTTCAGCACTTAAAGTGGGGTCGAACTGCATTATTTCTACAGTGTAGATACATCCTTAGAGATTGTCTGTTTTCTCTTCCTGATTTTTCAGGATTCTGATTCAGGTGAAGATTACGTACCTGCAGACAACAAAATCACCTTCTTTTGTGAAGAAACAAGGGATGGATAAGTAGTGGTAGGGGGCTCCCTTGTATGTTGATAGAACATTCAGAAATGATGAGTACATAGGTCTGTATACTACAGAAATCCTCATCAGAAGATGGGGCCTACACTCTGGTCCTGTACCTTTGTACCTTTGGTCCTCCACTAAGTGATGGCCTTTGTCTTGTTTTCTTTCATTTTTTAGACATGGACGACTGTTCCAAGTGCCCAGAAGATCAATTCCCAAGCAAGAATCAAGACCATTGTGTCCCTAAGAGTACAAGCTTCCTGTCTTATGGAGAACCTTTAGGGATTAGTTTAACATTGTTCGCCCTTTCTTTTTCAATGCTCACAGCTTTGGTGCTTGTTTTTTTTATTAAACACAAACATACCCCCATCGCCAAAGCCAACAATCGAGATATCACCTACACTCTTCTCATCTCCCTCATGCTTTCTTTTCTCTCTCCATTGCTATTTCTTGGGAAACCTGGGACATTAACCTGCATGCTCAGACAATCCACTTTTGGCACCATCTTCTCAATGGCAGTTTCTTGCATGCTGGCCAAAACCATCACTGTAGTTCTTGCTTTCATGGCCACCAAACCAGGGTCCAGCATGAGGAAGTGGATGAGGAAAAGGATGGCCAAATCCATTGTCCTTTTCTGCACTTTGATTCAAGCATCTATTTGTATAGTGTGGCTAGGAACAGCTCCCCCATTCCCAGATTTGGACATGAAATCCCTAACTTCAGAGATTATAGTGCAATGCAATGAAGGCTCGGACATCCTTTTTTATCTTGTCTTGGGCTATGTGGGTTTTTTGTCCATCATCACCTTTGCTGTGGCTTTCCAAGCCAGGAAGTTGCCAGATGCTTTTAATGAAACCAAGCTCATCACCTTCAGCATGTTAATTTTTTGCAGTGTTTGGCTTTCTTTTATTCCAACCTACCTGAGCACCAAGGGGAAATACATGACAGCTGTAGAGATCTTCTCTATCTTGGCCTCCAGTGCTGGGCTACTAGGCTGTATTTTTCTCCCCAAATGCTACATCATTGTGCTAAAGCCAGGTCTAAACAAAAGGGAGACGTTCATAAGGAGAAAGAATTAGAGCAGAGGTGAGCAACATAGGGCCTTCTAGAGATTACTGAACTTTAATTCCCACCAGGTCTAATAAGCATAACCAATAGAAAAGGGTGGTTGTGCTTGCAGTCCAACAACTTCTGTGGCAACACAAATTGTCCACCCCTAATTAAGAGAGAGAGTCAGCTGTTCTTCATATATATTTCTTCAGTGATGTTTGTATAAATGATACCATGGGCATATTCCATTATTGTCTTATGTGATATATTAATACTTATGGCATATACTTGCCCTGGGGGCCATGGTGGGTAAAGAGGCAATCGGTAAATGCCTGAAATACAATACAGTTAGCGGTATTTACATTTTTTTAAAAAAATCTGTATGTGTTAAATTCATGTGAGAGCAAGCTGAAGAATGAAATATGTGATTGTGTGATGAGAATTGTTCAGTAGCCCATTGTCGCTTAGCTCCAATGTTTCATTTTGTCTCTAGTGCTATGTGGACTTTTTCTGAAAGGAAAGTCAACATATTTTTCCAAGTATATATTGCATGGAGATCTTTTAGCACCTTTGAGACTATCTGAGAGAAAGAAGTTATAGCGTAAGCTTTCATAGACTTGGTTTACTTCCTCAGATGCATGGAGTGAACTAGTGTCTAAGAACAGATTTTCCTTGGTTTTTTTCCAGGCTGTGAGGCCATGTTCTGGAATAGTTTCTTTCTGATGTTTCACCTGCATCTGTGGCTGGCTTCTTCAGAGAATGGTTGGGTAGGAGTGAATGTGGAGTTTATATGCTGTTAACCCCTGTCAGGGAGTATATGTAAATTTATGTAATTGAATGGTTAGTTTCTGGGTATAGAAATGCAAGGCTCGTTAGTGTCTGTTTGGCTAATGGTTGGTTGATGGGCTGGAACTCCTCCTGTTCCTGGGTGGAATTCCTTTGTAAGTGTTGAGTTTTTATTCTATTATTCTTCAAAACTGGGAGCCAGATTTTGTTTACTTTTAAGGTTTCTTCTTTCCTGTTGAAGTTGTCCAAGTGTTTGTGGATTTCAATAGCTTCTCTGTGCATTCTGACATGATAGTTGTTGGCCTGGTCCAGAATTTCTGTGTTTTTAAATAGCATTTTTTTTCCAGGTTGGTTTATACCATGTTCTGCTAGTACTGAATTTTCTGGCTGGCCCAGTCTGCAGTGTCTCTCATGTTCCTTGATTCGGGGTTGTACACTGTGTTTAGTGGTCCCTATGTAAACTTGTCCACAGCAGCATGGTACGTGGTAAACTCCTGCAGCTGTGAGAGTGCCTCTTTTGTCTTTTGCTGAGCATAGCATTTCTTGGATTTTCTTGGTTGGTCTGTAGATTGTTTGGAGGTTGTGTTTCCTCATCAGTTTCCCTATTCTGTCTGTGACTCCTTTGATGTATGGTAAAAATACCTTCCCTTGGTGGCTGTTTTTCTTCTTCATTCAGGCTGTTGAATAGCCATAGAAATGCAAAACATGTGGGTGTGTCAATGAGCTGACAAGTTCAGTTTAACAATGGTCATTGAGGGACAAAGGCAGGAGGAAAGATGCTCCCTAAGGTCAGATTGGATGGATGAGCATATAAATAATGGAGTATTGGAATGTAGTGTGATACTAGTTGGGAACCAGAAAGGAGATGTGATGAACTGGCCAAGAAAGTCCTCATGAGACTGCTATTAAATAGTGTTATAATATATGTAGTGTGCCAAGAAACCATTGTCTTTGTTCAACCCACTGTAGATGGACTAGAATTTGTGGATATATTCCAATTAAGCTATTTCTCTTTTCAATCTTCCTTTGTAGCTTTTGTTGCTGTCACTGCATTACCTGAATAACTCATCCTCATTTCACCCCACAATCATACCTTCTAGGGGGCACACTTAGGTAATAGAGGCATTTGGAGTGGTAAAAATATCAGAGGGTGGGAGATAGAGGGTGTTGCAGTTGTGGGTACAGCTTTTCAAGATCTGTCTACCAATGTTTGAGTGAATGTGGTAACAGAATTCCTTTGGTTGGGGAACTGGGGACCCTTGCTGTAATGTTAATACCTCTGTGCTGTAATATTTTTTTAAAGAATAAACCTCTTTATTCTTGCTTCCATCAATCATTTCCAGATTTAAATAACTGTCCTGACAGGGTATAATAAACACTAAGCCAAAGATATTGGGACAAGCATGCTGTTCAGAGACCTCCTTTTCTTTTATTCAGTGTCTTGCAACTGCCTTAAGCTGATGAGCTGCCATGAGCAAAGAAAAGTTATTGCTGAGCTCCAGATTTCGTCCCTCCCTCCCTCTGTGTGTCTTGCACAGTAATATACAGCTGTGACTTTGGGTTTTAGATTGTTCATTTGAAGATAAAGCATTCCTAAAAGCTTCCTCTCCCCCTCCCCAATATTTGGTAACTAAATCTATTTGGAAAGCTCTGATAAGCACAGAAGGATTTTTGTCATTCCTCCCATCACTGTGTGGCTGTCTCACTTGCAGAGTAATATACAGCAGTGTCCTCCGGTTTCAGCATGTTCATTTGCAGATACATCATCTTTGAAGCGTCATTCCTGGAGATGATGAAACGCCCTCTCACTGATCCAACATAGTATTGTGGGCTTCTATCACTGGTGTTGTCTATCCATGCAATCCATTCCAAGCCCTTCGCTGGAGCTTTTCTTACCCAGTGCATCTCATCCTTGCTGAAGGTTGAACCAAAGTAGCGACAGGAGAGGCGGAGGGAATCTTTGGGCCTTTTAATGTCCCCACCCGACTCCACCAGTTGGATCTCCAATCTGACGACTAAACAACACAGACAAGATATATAAATAATTCTCTTTCCCTTCATGTTACCATCAGAAAGTAATTGTCTTTGGCTTATCATGAAGAAGAAGCATTACCTGTCAAGGCAGCTGAAAAGAAAACAAATTGTATCAGAGGTATCATCATTTCTGTCTGTGTTTGTAAAGAGGTCACAGCTGCTCTGTGGTCTCTGTTGCTGGATGCAACTGGGAAAGCGAGGGTGTAGAAATGATTTTAAGCAGCTTTCATCCCTGCATTTACATAAACCTCAGGATAAAAGAGCCGTGTGACAGTCTGCCTATTACATTATCTACACAGGCAATTTACCTCAGCCCTCTCCCATCTGAGAGCCCTGCTGGCCATACGATGCAGGGCTTTTGCCCTGTTCTGCCCTCGGGAAGTCCTTATGACTCCCAGGGCAGAAACGGGACACAGATAGGGGCAAGCCAGGGGAGGGCATGATACAGTATTTAAAAGTAACACCTGCTTTACTCTGCTGCCCCTGAAAAAAAAATGGAGCAGGCCCAATGTGTCCACAGGAACCTGTCTTGGCAGACCAGTCCATTGCTCCAGTTGCCGGTCACCCTTTACCTTCCAGGTCCAGGAAGGGGTCCCCCAGCATGTGACCAAGACTGGTCACATGCAGGGGGGCTTTGATCACATGTCATGGCTGGCTTCCTCGATGCTGGGAGGGCAAGGAAGATGGTAGTGGTGACTGCAGAGATGGGCTGGTGTTCCTGTTTGGACTCCAGCCCATTGAGGTAACAGGGAACACAGGCCTGATCTGCAGCCAGGATATGCTGGTAGGGAGGTTTGGACAGCTCAGGAGCACTTTGAAAACAAGAGGACAACATGGGATATGTTTTCCATTCCTACATTTCATGACAGAGAATAAGTTTGGCAGGGTGTTCAAATGGTTTTGGGCCCTGCAAGTGTTTGAATATTACGTTATGAACATAAGAGGCCTATCTGAGCCTAGTCAATTTTGAGAGAAAATGAAATATAGGCGAATACTGTGAATAAGCAAAGCTCTTCACACTCCTTGCAAAAGTCTTTAAAGCAGGGTAAGTCCCCCATTCTTATAGAGTGAGAATTCACATTACAGTTCTGTAACAAAAATTAAAGGTGCTCAAGCTAAGGCAAAAAACCTAAAACTTCAATCCAAAGATTTCCAATCCTGAAAGTTATTCACTAGTGGAAGGGACAGAGAAAAGCCATTCCCTTCATGGCCTACCAAAAATACTCTGAAACATTCGACTGGCTTAGAGTAATAGAATCATAGAGTTGGAAGAAACACAACGGCCATCCAGTCCAACCCCCTAAAAGCACACCCAACAGATGGCCATCCAGCCTCTGTTTAAAAACCTCCAAAAAACCAAGCTTGCTCCATCCTCAGTATGACATCCCTTCAAATATTTAAACATGGCTATCCTGTCACCTCTTAACCTTCTCTTCTCCAGACTAAACATACCCAGCATCCTAAACTGTTCCTCATAGGGCATAGCTTCCAGACATTTCACCATTTTGGTTGCCCTCCTCTGGACATGTTCCAGCTTCTCAATATCCTTCTTAAATTGTGCCCAGAACTGGACACAGTATTCCAGGTGAGGTCTGACCAAAGCAGAATAGAGTGGACCTATTACTTCCCTCGATCTACATAGACACTATACTCCTATTAATGCAGCCTAGAATTGCATTGCCTTTTAAGTGCCACATCACACTGCTGATTCATGTTCAGCTTGTGGTCCACTAAGACTCCTAGATCTTTATGCATGAACTGCTGTCAAGCCAGGTGTCACCCATCCTATATCTCTGCATTTCATTTTTTCTACCTAAGTGTAGTACTCTGCATTTCTCCCTATTGAAATGAAATTTGTTAGTTTTGGAGCAGCTTTCCAATCATGTGTGTGTGTGTGTGTGTGTGTGTGAATTAGGAGGAAGATTTCTGCATTAGAAAGCAGGCTGTGTTTGTGTAAATAGACTTGGGGCCCATTCACACTTCACAATATTAGCACTATAATTCCGCTTTAACTGTCATGGCAACCTTCTTGGAATCCTGGGGTATGTAGTTTCCCTAAACTCCAAATCTGAGCATTCCAGAAGTTAGAACAAGAAGTCAGTCAGAAGGCAGATCAGGGAATAGAGATTCAACCTGACCTGGATGAGATTACCCTCCCCACAAAATCTGAGCTTCCCTATGAGGAGCAGCTTAGGGAACTGGGCATGTTTAGCCTGGAGAAGAGGAAATTAAGTGGTGACATAACAGCCATTTTTAAATATTTGAAAGGAAGTCACATTGAAGAGGGAGCAAGCATGTTTTCTGCTGCTCCAGAGACTAGGGAGTAGTTCAGACAGTGAAATAAATCCTCATGGAATCCATGGAGAATCCCATGTGTCCAAATGGGACCCCACAGTGTTCCAGCCTTTACGGAGGGAGGGGGAGCAAAAGCCTCCAGGACTTTTCCTGAATTTTTTGACAACTGTGGGGGAAATGCACCCACCTGCATGTTAGGACAACTAAATTTTCAGCATGTTGCTGAAGATGACAGCTGATTGGTCAGATATGTGCAGGGGGTTGAGCTTGCTAAGAAGTCAGATCCTAGAAGTGCCATGTTGGATTGTCACGGTAGCAATCATGCATTCATGTGATAAAACAGACTTTCTTTTCTTCTTCTTTTCATTATTTCAGCGGGAGATCATTTCTTTTGCACCTTGGATTTAGTGTTTTTTTTTTTTAAAAAAACCCTACTGTTTGATGGGGGAAATTTGAGGAAACAAGAACTGGGAGTAGTTCACTCATGCCTACCATCTTGATTCGCTGGCATGCCTCCATGTGAATAGCAAACACAGAGAACTTCGCACACCTGTGACGTTGCCAAAAAAATCATTGACACGGATGACAGATGCTATGAATTGGTGTAAGTGCACGCCAATCCACATTTTATTCCCTTGTCTAGACCAGCCCTAGGACACAGAGCAATGGACTCAACATACAGGAAAGGTGATTCCACCTAAACATTTGGAAGAACTTCCTGATGGTAAGAGCTGTTTAGAAGTGGAATGCCCTGCCATGGAGTGTGGTGGAGTCTCCTTCTTTGGAGGTTTTTAAGCAGAGGCTGGGTGGCTATCTGTCGGGCATGCTTTGATTGTGTGTTCCGGCATGGCAGGGGGTTGGACTGGATGGCCCCTGTGGTCTCTTCCAACTTTATGATTCCATGAGGTTTGCAGCTTGGGCATGCTCTTGTACTCAATCCTGACCCTAAAATTTTCAGTAGTGGCCAGAAGTGTGTTGGCACAATTAAAACTCATGCACCAGCTGTGCCTGTCCCTTGAGAAGTCATACCTGGTTATGGTGGCACATGCATTTATTGCATTCCAGTTGAATTACTGTAACACACTCTATATGGAACAGCTTTGGGGAACTGTTTGGAATCTTTATCAGGTCCAAAATGCTGAGGCTAGACTGTTAACCAGGGCTGGTTATAGGAAACATATGGGGAGCCTTGGTGAAACAATTGCACTGTCTACCAGTCTGTTTCTGGGCACAGAACATAAAGTGCTGGTGAAGATCTATAAAGTCCTACCGTATATGGCTCAGGTTCATGTTATGTGAAGGACTGTATCCTTCCTATATGAGCCTGCCTGTGTCTTGAGATCTTCTGGGGAGGTCCTTCTCTCTGTCCCATTATCCTCAGAGGTATATCTAAGAATGAGCTTCTCAGTGGCTACTCCTAGGCTAGGGAACTCCCTCTGCAATTTCCACTCACTCTGCTTTCTTTTGCCTAGTAAGCTTCCTCTTTAAACAGGCCTTCAGCCCTAGCTGACCAGGGGAGAGAAACACAAAATTAAGTGTCCTTGTTTAAATATGTATTATTTGAGTTTTTAATTGTTTTTCACTTAAAGTGTAAAAGTAGGGTTTCAATTCGATTGATGGTTTAATACTATTTTAAACTTTTGAACTCATATTGTTTTAGCTGTTCTGTTTTAGACTTATAATGTAAACTGCTTTGCGACCCATTTGTGAGAAAGGCAGGATATCAATCATTCAAATAGATGAATGAATGAATGAATGAATAGCAGTTAAAGTAGAATCATAGTGCTATAACTGCGTAGGGTGAATGGGCCCCAGGAGGCTTAATTTGTCCTCCTTATCTCTCTATCTATTCCTGATTTTCTCATTCAATTTTACACTACCAAATCAACTCAGAAATTTGTTGTCAGCTAAGCAGTGTTTTTGCTTGGCTTCAGTTTTGCTTCCTCTCACTGTGTGTCTTGCACAGTAATACACAGCAGTGTCCTCTGGTCTCAAGTTGTTCATTTGCAGATATAGCGTGCTTGAAGGGTTGTTCCTAGAGA
Organism: Gambelia wislizenii; assembly: GCA_030847615.1. NCBI lineage: Eukaryota > Metazoa > Chordata > Lepidosauria > Squamata > Crotaphytidae > Gambelia > Gambelia wislizenii. The sequence continues at coordinate 7,549,445 of JAUMIR010000006.1, forward strand.
CTGTGAAGCGCCCTTTCACCGAGTCTGCATAGAATTGCTGACTCCCATCACTGTATATCCTTGCAACCCATTCCAGCCCCTTCCCAGGAGCCTGTCGCACCCAGTTCATGCCGTAGCTACTGAAAGTGAACCCAGATCCCTGACATGAGAGGCGAAGGGAATCTCCAGGCCTTTTGACATCTCCTCCAGACTCCACCAGTTGGTCAGCTGATTGGATACCTGGAAAGAAAGGGAGATTATCAACCTTCCTGTGCATTAAGAACTACACTGTGTCTTTGTGCCAAATGTATCAGGCAGAACAGCAATTACCTCTTAGGACAGTAGAACAGAAAATTATTGGAAGAAAAAGTATCATCTTTCTTTCTGCTTATCAATGAGGTGATAGGCTGGGAAGTGGTCACAGACAGAGACAGGAGTTGTGTAGTTAGTTGGAGCTGGGACAGGGAAAGTTTCTTACAGATTTAAATGGGAAGTTGGCTCTGCATTTGCATAAATGTTGACATAAAAGGACAAAGCATCTCTTTCTTTGCATGCAGAACCCTAGAAAGTAAACCAAATGTATGGGCACAAATAAGACTCTCACGGGTATGGGTCAAATGTATATGATTCAGGAAGCAGAACTAGGTTAAAGGGAAGCAAAGTATAAATAAAATACAGACACAAACTAATTTTAGGTTCTCATTCACACATGAACTCTCTGCAATAATGGTGTAAGCACTGGGAACTCACCCTTCATGGAGAATGTTAGAAGAGATCTAGGTGGCAATGAACTGTCTCTGTCTTTGTTTCTTCACTTCTCAAAGCAGTAAGTCTCTTCTCTCCTATTATATGTGAAGTAGGAAGTATGACAGATATTCATACTATCCTATAGGTATTTACCTGGAAAATAAAGTCAATATTAACCCAGGCTTTATTTCTGAGAAGACATATATGTGATTCTATTGCTAATAAAACTGAAATTATACTTTTTATAAAACAGAGATATTTCCAGTGACAAAACTGGTGAAAAGCTGAGGGATGACTATGCATGTGTCATCTTCCCTTTATATTGACAGTTCTATGTTCATTCCTTCAGTCCATATCTCATTTTCTGAAATCTATTCCTTTTTAATGTTTATTGATCCCTCTTTTGTTCCTCCTTCTAACCACAACCATGAAGGAGAAGGTGTGTGGATACTGGTCCTCACTTAACCACCTACCCACTTATTTTTCTAACATGGATCACAAGAAGGATGAATGTTAAAAGGGAAAATTTAAATTTAAATTCCTGTGTGACCTAAATAATTGTCTTCCTCCGGAGCATAGATGGGCAAAGGGTAGTGATGCTTCTCAGTAATGCTGGACAGTAACTACTAATACCTCTAGCTGGCTTAGCCAATGATGCGAAATACTGAGAGTTATGTTCCAACAACATCAACTACTTTGGTCTACCAGTTGGTCTCCAAGCCGCCCCGATTGCGTTGCAGAGGGGCGGGATATAAATAAAATTTTATTATTATTATTATTATCTGGAGGACTACACTTTGAACACCCCTCCTCAAGAGTGAGAAAAATTCTTCCTCTTCAGAGGATAAAATTATGAGAGGATGTCTCTAGGGGAGCAAACTCTTCAAGAGACCAGTATAATGTTGGTTTCAAGTAAATGATCAGACTCACTGTTCAGGAAATGATCAAACTCACAGATGAAACCACAAACCATCATGCTTAGGTGTCTATTGTGTTTCTCTTATTGGCAGTGATGTTTTGCAATTGATACACCATTGCTGCCCCCATGTGAGCAATATAAAGAAGGGAATTGTGAAGCCAGTTTTTGAGAAGGTATTTCTTCTGTAATGTGTCGAGTGAAGGGCAATTTCTCATGAGCGGAATCATTTGTCTTCTGTACTCAACTAAAGTTAAGCTTCTTTCTAAACTGAAAAAAAAGTAGTGTAACTGGTAGACCAAAGTAGTTGATTTCTCATGGTTCTGTATGTGCATAAAGAACTGAGTGGTTTCAAATTGGTTCTAGCCCTAGTCCCGGATGCCAATGTGATACCAAGTGCTTTCTGATGTTGTGCACCAGTTGTGACTGACCATGATTCCCTTCTAAGTTTGTGATTGAGCTGTGGGCACAAATGAGCACTGCAACGAAAGGGAGGTAAGCTGCTATTTTTTGCTACAAATTCTCCTGTGTAGCTGCTCCCCTGGATTTTTGGCTGGAGGAAAGCATGATGAAGAAGAGGGATGTATCCCACTCCATTCATGTAACTGGATACACAGCAATGACATCATTCTTCAGGATTTCCTAGGAACCTCTGGAGGACACAGAAGTTGCTTGTTGATGTTTTTCAGCAAAAACATCTTCCCGCTTCCCACTGGCCGGTAAATGGCCATGTTTGAAAAGCTGTACAAGCTATAGGGTGGGTTTGGCGGGCTGAGAGAGGAAAGATGCTGTAGTTCCTCCTGGTGGAACTGCATGGTAATCCTTCTTGATCAAACATTGATTAATTCTCTCTCTCTGGATTTTCTTCGCAAACGAAGATTCAGGAAGGACTCATCCCGCGCTTTCTGCAAGCGCGCTGATGACTAAAAAGGCCAATCCGAGATAAACAAGTCCGGTTGCAAAAAGCACAGCAGAAGGTCTCCTTGGGTGATGTTTTTGGGTTGGGATTCTTTCTGCGTTGTCGTTTCTCTTCAAGACTTGTTCGTCGTGAGTTCTCAAATGAGGCTGCAGCATTGTGGATAGTGCGTCTCCATGCCTCCCGATGTGAGGCCAGGGTGGACCACTGTTGGTGATCAATTTGGCCGAGCCTGATGCAAGAGGAACCTTCGCATTTACTCAAAATGTCCACCCAAAATATAAAAGGAAAACTCTCTGATTTCTATTTTGGAAAGCAATATGGAATAAATGGGTGGTCTTTGTCCATTAATTCTATATTTCAATTTCTTCTTCTTTGAGAATTGTTCTGGTTTCTTCCTACAATTTCTTTGTGTTTTACCTACTCATGACTTTCATATTTACCTAATTCTTATCAAGGAAGAGGCTTTTCATATGTTACATAGTACCACAATGAGAACAATGTTAGATTAGACCATACAAGAAACCAAACTCATCCAACTTCCTGATTTGCACACTGGCCAAATAGATTCTTTTCAGAAGGTTGCAATGACCACATGAGGGCAACCATCATCTTGGTCTCTTGTTCCCCAGTGACTGTGTGTTAAGGAGATCATTCCTCTGATCCTGGATATCATACATAATCATGATGATGTGTAGATGGGACCACACTTCCCCAAATCATTTGTCTAGACCCTTTTAAAGCTGCCTAAATTTGTGGCAATGCCTCCATCTTGGGTTATATCATTTTATTGTATACTGTGTAAACTACTTCCTTTTGTTTGTCTCAAATCTCCCAAAATTCAGCTCTGTTACAACATTCCAGGTTGCATTTTTCTGAGACAAGGAGGAAAATGTCTGGCTATCAACTTTAACTCAATCTTCTATTATTTTATTCATTATTATCATATCTACTCCATTACCCACCCTTTAAAATATAATGAAAAGACCCTTACCACATACAGCAAAGAAGGATGAAACTCACGCCAACCAAAAAGACCAGCAATCAAATGAATATCTGTACACATTTTTTTCTTAGTTTGCATTTTCATATGCCATTAAAAAAAATAGTGAGACATGTTTCAAATTCAGTCTGTTTGATTGAAAAATCACATAAGTCCAAGGACTGGGATGTAAAAAATTTTAAGGTGGAGGAATTAGAATGGGAAGGGCATTGAATCCTACTCTGACCTGCCAAAGGTATCTTCCCAATGCTACCCTAATAGGTGGGGGGGGGGACTTTAGCATCCCTCCTGCAATGCCTGTGTCTCCTTAGGATTTCAGGGAATTATAAAAGGAGGCCTGTGACAGGAGGTTAACTTTGGGGATCTTTTCACCCATGTATATGAGTACTAACTGTAGAGAGCACTCCAGTTAAAGTTAAACAAATTAGATTATTTGAATTAACACATATGATATGCAAACATACAAGAACATGCACTCGTAAGAACTATACAAGGCTATTGGAAAGTAAGGCAGGAAGGCTTGGATAGAAAGAAGTCAGGGGTGGAAGGGTGATAGTTACCAGTCTTGGAGAAAGAGGTCTGTGCAGTGAAGGGACTCAGTCAGCATCTGAGGGTGGTACAGAGAAAGATAATGGTTGGTCCAGTCTGTAGCACACATGACTGAGTTGGATCTAGGATATTTATACCTTATTTCGTACCTTGGAAGGGTGCATTGGTTATGACAAAGCCTGGGTGGCTTTCTCACAGAATGGACAAAAAGGATCTGAAATTGATCTGATTGCCTTAGCCCCAGAGTGACAAAACATTGATGGGATTTGCAACACCCTCTTAATGTCAGGTAGAGTGTATAGGAAAGATTTCTACCGGGTATGGTTGAGGGATGGTCATTGATTACATGTTTGAAAGTATTGGCATAGACATATTAATGACTGGGTTTCCGCACAATCCTATCTGGGTCCATTATGATTCTGGACACATCTCAGGTCATCATGACCTTGATTCTTCTATGGTCAGTCTGATCCCAAACTATGTCTGGTCTGCATGATGCCCAAAATTGTCCAATATTGCAGTTATGAAATAGTGGTGGTAGAGTATCATAACGCCAATACTGGAAAAAGTAGAGTTCCATGGGGGAAAAGAAGGATGTCTTCTAAGTTTTGAGGGCTCTTAATTTACTTCTGGTTTGTTATTTGAATCTTGTGCTGTTAAATCAGCTGGATAGTTGCTAGGAGGAAAGTCTGGTTTTTGTCTTGCTTCTGATTCACTTCCTCTCACTGTGTCTCTTGCACAATAATACACTGCAGTGTCCTCTGTTTTCAGGTTGTTCATTTGTAGATATAGCATACTTGAAGGGTTGTTTCTGGAGATGGTAAAGCGTCCTTTCACTGAGTTTGCATAGTATTGCTGACTGCCATCATACCATATAACTGCAATCCATTCCAGCCCTTTCCCAGGAGCCTGTCGCACCCAGTGCATGCCATAGTCACTGAAGGTGAACCCGGATCCCTGACATGAGAGGCGAAGGGAATCTCCAGGCCTTTTGAGATCTCCTCCAGACTCCACCAGTTGAACAGCTGATTGGATACCTGGAAAGAAAGAGAGGTTATCAACCTTATTGTGCATTAACAACTACACCAAAGAGTACTTATCACACTTAGTAGGCATTAACAACTACAATGTGCCATTGTGATAAATGTATCTTGCAGAAATGCAATTACCCCTTATGAGAGCAGAATAGAAAATTATTGGAAGGAAAAGTATCATCTTTCTTTCTGTTTATCAATGAGGTGATAGGCTGGGAAGTGGTCACAGACAGACACAGGTGTTGTGTAGTTAGGTGGAGCTGGGATAGGGAAAGTCTCTTACAGATTTAAACAGGATGTTGGTTCTGTATTTGCATAAATGCTGACATATAAGAGCAAAGCAGCTCTTTCTTTGCATGCAGATGCCTACAAAGTAAATCAAATTTATGGGTAGGAATGAGGTTGAGAGTATGGATCATGTGTATATGATCCAGGAAGGCAGAACTAGGTTAAAGAGAAGTAAAGTAAAAATAAAATACAAAACACTCATATATATCTGAAGTTGATTGTGGATTCTTATCCCGCCCCCCCCCCCATGAACACTCAGCAAGAATGGTATAAGCTTTAAAAACACACCCTTGTTGGAAGAAATCTAGATGACATTGAAGTACCACTTTATTTACATTTTCACTTCTCAAAACAGTATGTGTCTTGTCTCCAGATATATGTGAAGAAGCTAGCATGACAGTTGTTTCATAAGGAATAAAACCACACGCGCGAGTCCTATGGGTATTTACCTGGAAATAAAGTAAATGTTAACCTGGGATTTATTTCTGAATAGACATATATGGGAGTGTTGCAAATAAAGTTAATAAAATTAAAGTTATATATGATTTATTAACTTTAGGTGTTTTCAGTGGCAAAACCAGGGAGAATCTGTGGCATGTCCATGCATGTGTTATCTTCCCTTTGTACGACATATTGACCGCTCTTTTTTTTTTCTTTTACTTATGAAAATTACATTAGAATGGAAAATGGCTAGGCACAAACATAACAGACAGATCTATGTCCCTTCCTTAAGTCCATATCTCATTTTGTGAAATCTGTCCCTTTTCAAAATGCATTGATCCTATTCTTATTCCTTCTGTTATCCATCCGGATAAAGGAGAAAGGGTATAGACTCTGGTCCCCATTCACCCACCTGCCCACTTATTTCTATAACACAGATCACAAGAAGGAAGTATGTAAAAAGGTAAATTTACATTTCTGTGTGACCTAAGCAATTGCCTTTACTCTGAAGCATAGATGGGCAATGGGTCACATTTTCAATGGTGCTGGACAGCAACTCCCAACACTGCTATCTGGCATCGCCAATGATGTGGAGTGCTGAGAGTTACATTCCAACAACATCAGAACACTACACTTTGAACACCCCTCCTCCAGAGTGATAATAATTCTTCCCTTTCAGAGGATAAAATTATGAGAGGAAATATCTCAGGGAGCAAACTTCTCCAGAGACCAGTAAAGTGTAAGCTTGAAGTGAACTGCTCAGGAAATGATCAGACTCACAGCTGGAACCACAAACCACTATTCTCTGGTGTCCATTGTAGTTCTCTCATTGGCAAAGGTGTTTTGAGACTGACACACCAATTATGCCCCCTTCTGCACAACATAAAAAGAATTCTGAGGGTTGATTTTTTAAAGAATGTGCTTCTTCTGTAGTGTGTCAAGTGAACGGAAAATTCTCAGACACCCTGTATATTCCGGTGTATAAGATGACTGGGCATATAAGACGACCCCCCCCCCAATTTTTAAGTTAAAATATAGTCTTCCCCCGTCCAGCTAGCCACCCATCTGGAAAGCCTGCCCCCCCACCAGCCAGCCAACTCAGTGGCAGTAGATGATGGAATAGTCTGTGAAATTAAAGGACTGAGAACAGCTAAAGAAGCATGGGATACTTTGAAAAATCTCTGTGCTGTTCAATCTTTGGAAAGTAAGGTTGCATTTATAATGAAGTTGGTTAATATGATGCTATCAAATCCCAATTTTTTGAATGAGCACATTAATGATTTTAGAGCCACATTGGCAGACTTACAAACTTGAGAGGAAATCCCAAAAGCTATGCAAATGGGAATCTTCCTGGCAAGTTTACCAAAATTCTACAAACCCATAATAAATACTTTGTAATTAAAGAATGATTTAACGCTACCAGAAGTTTTTATTCAGGTAAGAGAATTTCACCATAGTCAAAACGTGATGAAAAATGATACATTTGAATCCAGAAATTCTAATTTTAGGCTAAATTGTGCTGAAAAGAAACCTCATTTTAAATGGACTGCTTTTCTTCTCTCCTGAGGTAAATGGAGGGCAATTTAACACTTCAAAGGCAAGGCAGTCATTTTCACAGCAGGGGAAAGGATCTGCTGGCCTCCCACTTTTGAGGAGATTTTCAAGTGTTAAAAAGTAGTCTTATATGCCAGAACATACGGTAATTCTTACTGGATTAAAGTAAAGTTTCTTTCTAATCTAGGAAAAAGTAGAGGTGCTAATGGGTCATTAGATCTCTACTTGATTTCTTGTGGTTCTATATGTGCATGAAGAACTGAATGGGTAGTTCCAAAATGGTCCTAACATCAGTACTGGATGCTGGTATGACACCAAGTCCTTTTAGTTCTAGTGCACCAGTAATGACTCATCATGATGAGAGGGATCCAATGAGCAGGTGGTGGAAATGATTTAAATAGGAAAGGTCTGATAGAAGGGGAAAATTGAAGCACATCAGAAATAAACTCTTCGAGAACACGGCCTCACAGCCCAGAAAAAAACCATAGAAAACCAATTAGCTTTGCTAATCGCTGCCTTGTTGCATGGACCAATAAAAAAACAACAATTTTGAATATGTCGTTTGCTTCTTTCCACACTCATCCAGAAATAAAGAGGCAGAAACAAATTATGGGGTTGGACTAAAGGCCATATTTGTTAAAACGTACACACAACTCTTCAGTGAGGCCCTAGACTGATACAGCCTTCTCTCACACCTTGAACCTTCACTGTGGGAAAGCAAAGTGCAGCAATGGAAAAGCATCCCACTCCAATCCTGTAACTGGATGCACAGGAATGACACAATCCTGCAGAATCTCTCAAGGACCATTGGAGGGCACAAGGGATTCCTATTAATATTTCTCTGCAACCACCATCCCTTCCCCACTTTCTACTGGCCAGAAAATAGCCATGTTTCAAAAGGTGCAAAAGATAGAGGGTGGGTTTGGAGGGGTGAGTGAGGAAAGATGCTGTAGCTCCTCCTGGTGGAACTTTATGGTAATTCTTCTTGATTGAGCATTGGCCTAAGTGATAAAGCAACAGGAACCTTATCATTTATTCAACATGGCAACCTGAGGTATAGAATAAAAACTCACTGATTTCTCTTTCTGAAAGCATTGGGGGGGGGGAGAATGAGTGGTCTATGTCCATGAATTGTATGTTTCAAATTCTTTCAAAAATTCAAATTCTAAGAATTCTTCTGGTTTCATCCTACAAATTCTTCTTTGTTGTTTATCTGCTCATAATTGTCATATTTTCCTAATTCTTATCAAGGAAGAGGCTTTTCATATGTTACATAGTACCATTACAAGAAGTATGTGAGATTAACTCAGACCCAAAACCTATTTCATCCAACTTCCTGATTAACACACCGACCAAAAAGTTTCTTTTAGGAAGGCTGGAAGGAACACCTGACAGCAACCATCATCTTGGCCTCTTGTTCCCCAGTAACTGGGCATTAAAGGTATAATGCCTCTGATCCTGGACATCATGCATAACCATAATGATGTGTAGAAACTGATATAGGAACTGACCTACCCCCAAATCATTTGCTAGCCCCTTTTAAAGCTAAATTCATGCCCATGCCTCCATCTTATGGTACTAAATTCCATCATTTTACTATATACTTGTGAAATACTTCCTTTTATCTGTCTCCAAATGTCCCAAAATTCAGCTTTATTACCTCAATCCAAGTTGCATTTTTATGAGACAGGGGGGGAAATGCCTGGCTACCAACTTTCCCTAAACACCCAACATTTTATACACTTTTATCATATCCCCCATTACTAAGTCTTTGGAATAAAATGAAAAGTTCCTTATGACATACAACAAACAAAAATGAAGCCCACACCAACCAAAAACTTCAGCTAGCAAATGGATATCCATACACATGGTGTTCTCATTTCACATTTTCAAGTACAATATTTTCTTTTAAGAAATTACAACTATTTCAGAATTCAATGTGTTCGACTGAAACATCACATAACTGCAAGGATTGGGATGAACAAATTCTTCATGTGCAGGAATTAGAATAGAAAAGGCATTGACTTATACACTGACCAGCCAGAGATAATTTTCCAATGTAGAAAAAAAAATACTTCCATTTGAGCAAGGAAGGGCTCCTTCAATGTTTTGAGGGATCCTAATTTCCTTCTAGTTCATATTTTGAACCTTGACTTGTTAAATTAAATGGAGAGCTACTAGGAGCAAAGGCTGGTTTTTGTCTGGCTTTAGATTCACTTTCCCTCTATGTGTCTTCTGCACAGTAATACATAGCAGTGTCCTCTCTTTTCAGGTTATTCATTTGAAGATATAACATGCTTGAAGGGTTGTTCCTGGAGATGGTGAAGCATCCTTTCACTGAGTTTGCATAGTATTGCTGACTCCCATCATACCATATAATTGCAATCTATTCCAGCCCTTTCCCTGGAGCCTGTTGCACCCAGTTCATGTGGTAGCTACTGAAAGTGAACCCAGATCCCTAACATAAGAGGTGAAGGGACTCTCCAGGCCTTTTGACATCTCCTCCAAACTCCACCAGTTGAACAGCTGATTGGATACCTGGAAAGAAAGAGAAGATATCAAACTCAATAGGCATTAAAAACTACACTGTGCCTTTCTGATAAATTTATCTGGCAGAAATGCAATTACCCCTTATGAGAGCGGAACAGAAAATTATTGGTAGGAAAAGCATCATCCTTGATTCTGTTCATCAATGAAATAATCTGGTAAATGGTCACAGGGAGACACAGAGGTTGTGTAGTTAGATGGAGCTGGGATAGGGAAAGTTTCTTACAGCTTTAAGCAGGAAGTTGATTCTGTATTTGCATAAATGTTGGCATAAAAGAGCAAAGCAGCTCTTTCTTTGCATGCAGAGGTCCACAAAGTAAATCAAATTTATGGGTAGGAATAAGGTTGAGAGTATAGATCAAATATAAGTGATCCAGGAAGGCAGAATTAGGTTAAAGTTAAGTACAGTAAAAGACAAAATATAGACACAACATAAATATCTTTTTAAACTGCCGTATCACACTGCTGGCTACAAACTGAACATGAGTCAGCAGTGTGATGTGTCAGCTAAAAAAGTCAATGGGATTCTAGGCTGCATCAAGAGGAGTCTAGTGTCTAGATCAAGGAAAGTAATAGTGCCACTTTATTCTGCTTTAGTCTGACCTCACCATGAATAATGTGTCTAGTTCTGGGCACCAAAATTCCAGAAAGATATGGACAAGCTGGAATGTGTCCAGAGGAGGGCAACCAAAATGGTGGAAGGTCTGGAAGCCATAACCTATGAGGAGTGGCTTAGGGAGCTGGGCATGTTTAGTCTGGAGAAGATAAGGTTGAGATGTGACATAATAACCATGTTTAAATATTTGAAGGAATGTCATATTGAGGATGGGGCAAGCTTGTTTTCTGCTGCTCCAGAGACTAGGACACAGAGCAATGGGTTCAAACTACAGGAAAAGAGATTCCATCTAAACATTAGGAAGAACTTCCTGATAGTAAAAGTTGTTCAGCAGTGGAATGCACTGCCTCAGATTGTGGTGGAGTCTCCTTCAGAGGTTTTTAAGCAGAGGCTGAATGACCATCTGTTGGCAATGCAATATATAGTGGGTGCTTAGGTGAGGTTGTTGAAGATTTTCTTTGGTTCATTTCTTTATGGGAAATTTCCAAAAGTAATATATTACTCTGAAAATCTGACAGAAAGAATTTAGAAAGCTTACAGTCTCAAGGAGATGGTGATGAATAAAAATTCATGTGATTTTCACACTACACTGTTATAGTGTTATTATTCCACTTTAACTCCTTTGGCTGCCTCCTGTGGAATCCTGGGATTTGCAGTTGAGGGAGGGGCATTTAGGATTCTCAGCCAGAGAGCTCTTAGGCCTCACTAAACTACAAACCCTAGAATCCCACAGGAGGCAGCCATAGCAGTTAAAGTGGAATAATAGCACTATAACAGTGTAGTGTGATAAAGTCCTCAGAGGGGAACTTCAGAATCGGTAGGCAGTTGTATTGCTCCTTCACTTTCTGTCTCTGGGAATGGGAGCATCAACTGTAGAGCACCCATTCTCTCTTCCTCCCAAACTGCCCTACACTGTTATTGTCGGGTGAAAGTTCAAGAAGATATTCAGTGGGTCTGGAGATCCCTCTGCCTTTTTTGTAGTCATAACTCCAACCTTGACAAATCCAAAGGTTCTCTATCTCTGGTGGTGAATTGCTGGAGAAGTTTATAAAATCTCTTTCTTTCTAGGCATCCAATCAGCTGTTCAGCTGGTGGAGTCTAGAGGAGATGCCAAAAGGCCTGGAGATTCCCTTCACTTCTCATGTCAAGCATCAGGGTTCAACTTTGGCAGCATTGACATGCATTGGATACAGCAGACTCATGGAATGATCACTGTCACACAGGTTTGGCTTGCTGGTTGTAGCTGTGGCAGGAAGAGGATTTGAGCAATTTAAGCAGGAAGCTAGTCCTGCATTTACATACCTTTCCAGATAAAAGAGCAACATAGCCTTTGTTAACTATAGTTGTTTCATTCTACGCAGAGATGTAGGAAAGGGTAAACTGGATTTATTGGGGGAGACATGTGACTGAAATTATTGGTTCAAAGCTTGGGATGGCAAGGCAAAGTTAGGCAAAAATATATTCAAATGAATTAAATTACACGTATTCATACATGAAAAATTACACATTTGTGAAATAACTAGATGTGGAAACTTTCAACATAAAGATAGAATGGTAACTACCAAACATACTGTAAATACATTTTGTCTTGATGCTTAGTGTTAGAATAGATGTAGATCTGGACACGATGATCCTGTTGGTGTAGTCTAGACCTGCATCAGTATCACACTGTTGCGGGAGTTGTGAGAAAGTCTCTTGTAGTGATAAATATTCAGGGGACTCACAGTTGAATTAGCCTTACAACTAATACAACATAGACATCCATTTTAATCACCTCATGCTAAGTTACATATGTCAAAGCAGGTGAAGAGGAGGCCTAGTTTTATGAAGTTTTGTGCTATACTTCTGTGAATTTCTGAAGCTTCTGGCTCTAACTAAAGGACAAATCCACTACAGGGATCCCTTCAAATGTTGTATAAGCAGCATGAAAAGGAAAGAAGTGGGGGGGGGACATGATTCCAAGACAACTGTGCCCATGTAAGACCTTGGAAGCTGTTATTTACAAACAATACATTACTTCTAATTATTCCCCCCAGTAATGAAGATATCACTAAGTTACATTAAAATTATAATTTAAGGAGGAATAATTTCACTCATTTTGCACTATAGCTGTAATGTTTTATTTTCTTGTTAGAATTATGGGGCTCTGGCTTCACTGAATGCTAAGGGAAGAATATCACATGGTTCAAAGTGCTAGCTCACATTCATTCGTGCTATACATTTTATTACTAATGGAAAGCAGTTTTCGATAAACAGTAAAATTTCTTTGTGGGATGTTTGTTCACCAACACACTAATAGATACAGACCATTGGCTGTAATTCTCTTGGTTAGTTCCTTCTAAAATCGACCCATTGATTCTATTGTTGCATGGTGAGTTAACACATAGGTAAATCTCACTGATTCAATGAGTCTACTTTAGTTGGGATTAACAACAGGGTTTAGGACATTATTTTTAAAAGGAAGAGGGAAGCATATGCTAAGAAAAAAAGGAAATGTAGCCTTGGACCAGTTATTTCTGAAATGAACAAGGCTTTGGATAGACTGTTTGTGTCTATAGCTCTTCGTTCTCAATTAATATGGACATGATTGTAGTTATGGAGGGATAGGAGCATGTGCTTTTTGTTGTGTTTCAGCAAAGTTTTGCCAAATGACAACTGAGTTATGTATGTTTTGGAGAGAAGTATAAAGAAAAAGGATGGTCAATAGCCATGACCTCTGGCCTTGGCAATGACTCAGGTGGTGATGAAAAGAAAGAGACAATCATTTAATTTCTCTTATAGAAGGAAGCTGGGCAACCTTGGAGTTTTCAAAACATGTCACCTTTTCCCACACTTGATTCCTGAACATAGGAAGACTGGCATCTGAATGTGTGAATTGGTACCTTGTAAAATACATTGCTTTAGAAGGTTGGGTAAGAAGTGTTAGAAAACTCTTTCTTTGGTGCTATAAATGCTCCAGCATCATTCCCATACATGAGCCAACATTTTGAAGATCAGTTAGTTTAGTTTCGAAAACATTGCATCTGAGATGATATGACTAGTCCAATTTGTGCTGTTTGAACTTTAAATATACTTTCAAACATTAGGAAAAAAAAAACTTTGTCCTTCAGACACATGTTTCAGCTAGCCCCAGATGCATCTGAGGAGTACTAGGCCCCCATCTCTGAAAGCTCATATAAATAAAACACTTTCTTAACAATAAAGAGACAGAAGCAAATGCCTTCCTCTTTTTTCACAGCTCCTGAATTACTTTGTCTCACTGTGCTTTCTGGCACAGTAATAGGTGGCTGTGTCTTGAGCTGTCAGGGATCTCAGCTCAAGATAATATTCATTCTTGGAGGAATCAGCAGAGAGGGTGGTCCGGCTTTGTAGAGGTTGGGCATAGAATATACGCCATTCATTGCTGTTCCAGTCTATTTGGCCTACCCATTCCAGTCCTTTTCCAGGAGCCTGGCGGACCCATTCCCACCACGCGTTCTTCACAGACTCCCCAGTGACTGTGCATGTTAGTCTGAGAGATTGCCCGGGCTTCAATATTCCTGGTCCAGACTCCACAAGTTGAATGATGGATTGGACATCTAGAATCAATGACAAAACAGTTGTTAATAAAAGCTGGCTTTCCAACACATTTCATTCTTACAGTTCATCAGTACAATACTCACATGATGGAGATACTAGTAATAAGAAAAAGGAAAGGGGAAGCTTCATTTTAAGGCAATTAATGTTAGCTGAAATGTCTTCTGGTTTAGCGTCTGCTTTGGCTCTGGAGTAAATCCTGGTGTGTAGATGAAGCTATTTAAATGAAAAGCATGACAAACAAGCAATTTGCATATAATTTTCCTTTGATGACCAACCATGGGATAACAAGACCATACACAGAAAGTTGGGTTAAACAAGGGCCACATTATATGACCTATACCTATTTAAGTTGCGTTAAACCTGGAAAGGAGCAAGAGGGAAGAGCAACCTGATGCGGGTTCAGCTAAGGCCAGGTGTCACCCCTTGACTACAGAACTGGGCAAATACCTTCATTTTTTAGGCTGTAGGGCTATCAGATGGGGGCAACCTGGGGTAAATTGCCCATGTAGATAAGGCCTAAGTATATTCAGAAGAAAATGCTTCTATCCAACCATACTTGTAATCAGTTTGTCCAAAGTCCTCCTTCATATCTCTCCTCACATAACATGTTTTGAAATATAAGCTTTGGAGTGAAATGTTCCATTTCTGGTCATAGTTTCATAGCTATATGCTATGGTTCAGTTTCATTATAATGTAACATTGTTTAAAATTGGATAGATTGAGAAAAAATACAAGAAGTGGAAAAACAATAAATGATAAGGGAAGACAGAGGTAACGAGGCTGATCATTAGAGAAAAATCCAAAATCCATATTGTGGCCATACCTTTATTAGGCCAAGCAATTAAAAAAAAAAACAGCCTAGAAATGTGTGCAACTATTTGAGGTTTTTCAGTTGTCTTCATCATACAAGATGCTACACAAACAAAGCAGGGGAAGGGACAGATCCACCTCCAAAGAAGCTGTTCAAGTGCTAAACCAGTGTCTGCTGTCAGTAATCAACTGGACAAGGGTGAACAAATTAAAGTTTCATCCAGATGGGGCAGAGCAGATCTGAGCTTGGATGCTCAGGTTTCAGCTGTGGTGAGGAGCACAGTTATAACTAGTGTGCCAGCTGCTCCCATTTCTTGAGAATCCAGATCTGGCTATAGCGAAACATGCCTTGATAACATCCCAGGTGGATTACTGTAGCACTGCAGCTAGGTGGAAACCGTTCTAAAACTTAGAATCATAGAAACATAGACTCATAGAGTTGGAAGAGACCAAAGGGACCATCTAGTCCAACCCCCTGCCCTGCAGGAATATACAATCAAAGCACTCTTGATAGATGGTCATCCAGCCTCTCTTTAAAAACCTCCAAAAAAGGAGACTCCACCACACTCTGAGGCAAAGAGCTCTTACTGTCAGGAATTTCTTCCTAATGTTTAGGTTTTTAGGTCTTTTCCTCTAGTTTGAAGCCATTGCTCTGTGTCCTAATCTCTGGATCAGCAGAAAAAAAGCTTGCAGTCTCCTCAGTATGACATCCCTTCAAATATTTAAACATGGTTCTCATGTCACCTCTCAACCTTCTCTTCTCCAGACTAAACATGCCCAGTTCCCTAAGCCGCTTTTGATCTCCCTCAAACCTCTTTTGGTGGGGCAGGTCAGATCTAGCCACAGTCCCAAACAATGAGTGAGTGGGTAGTCTTTGTGTGTATAGGGTGTATATGTATAGTTGTATAAATAGGGATTGGCTTTGGACAAACATATTGAGGTTGCATGATAGCAGTAGGAGTGTCCCTGGCCATTTTGAATTCTCCCCCCACCTATTACTAGCAGGAGGCAGTGATGATTTTGGCCTTATCTACATGGGCTAGATAAGCTTTTCCCCATCTCAGAGCTCTGCAGTCCATATGATGCAGGGTATTTGCCATGTTCTTCCCCCAGGCAGTCCTCACCACCCTCAGGGAAGATACGGGCTGAGATGGGGGCAGGCTGGGGGCAGGCCCAAGAAACCACTATAAGAAACTACCCACTTCACTCTTTTACAGGTGACCAAAAATGGATCAGGCCCCATGTGCTTGCAGAAGCCAGCCCTTGCTGTTGCAGCCATCTCCCTGGCTCTCCCAGAAGCCAGGCAGGTCTTCTGCAGCTTGTGACCAAGGCTGGTCACATGCAAGGGGGCCTTCAGACTCATATTGTGGCCCTCCTCTTCCTGGCTTCTGAGACAGCAGAGAAAATGGCAGCAGCATCTCCAGAGATGGGCCCACATTCCTGTGTGGACTCTGGCCTGTTACACTGGCATAACAGGGGAAGGATGGGCCAGCTCCACAGCCAGGATACACCAGAGTATCCTGGCAGGTAAATGACCTCTTTGTTTGCAGACAATTTGGTATCAGGCCCGAAATAAAGGCTCAAAGGTAGTAAAGTTCTAAAGGAGTAAGACTTTTACCTACAATTATCCAAATCAGTATAATTTGTTCGGCTGGCCAAAACCCAGAGGCTCTGCAGAAGATATTATGCAACAGTCAAAAGCAAAGCAGACTATAGTTATAAATGATCCTTGGGTGAGAGAGAGCTGGGAGTGGGGGAAGATTGAAGGCAGGGCTCTGCAGTTTTCCTTTCAGACAGTTCCCCTGCTTTCATTTTCTTCACATTATTTCAACCTGCAACCTTGGCAGTTTTAGCTAGAATTCAAGAAAGTGACAACTTCTTAAGTGCTAAATATGAGGCTAAGTTCCTTTTAAAGAAATGTGCTGGAAGACTGAGGCCCCATTCGATGCAGCAGAAATCAGGGAGCAGTGATATATGGTACAGGAACATTTTTGTAGAGAAAGTCTTCTACCTCAGGATGTTGTGGGCACTGGTGCTTCTGCTACTACTGCCTCCCATTGTGTGCACACAGAAGAAAGACACCAGAAGGTGCTCTGGAAACAACCCACTGTCTGTTCCACATGAGTGGTACCTGCCTGGTGACTATGTCATTGGTGGGATCACTTCTCAGATCTTTTATATTGCCCAGGATGTTTTATTCAGAGAACATCCTTCTCAGAAGCTTTTTGAAGTTCCACAGTAAGCATTTATTATTATTCCCCTCTACATCTTCTTTTCTTTGCATGACCATAGAAAGTGATTATGTAGCAGAGAAAGGATGCTTATAGAAAGTATATGTATAATTGCTCCAACCTATATCACTTGCTCCTTTCACATTCAATTTTTGTGCAAGCATTTGTCTGGACATCTAATTTGGTGGGCTAATAATGGGTGATCTGAAAGAAAAATACTCCCTTCATAAGACAGGAGAAACATTTCGAAAGAGGGGAAACATGTCCAAAGAGATAGATGAGCATTTTGGTTTATTTAGAATTTCCATACAAATTTCATAAATTTGCAAATGTGCTTTCTGCAACCAGACTTGTTTATCTTGGATTGGCCTTTTCAGTCATCAGCACACTTGCAGAAAGCATGGGATGAATCCTTCCTGAATCTTTGTTTGTGAAGAAAAGCCAGAGAGAAGCAAATGTCTTCATATTTGATTTAGTACTAGCCTAAGATTTTTATTTTTAAAAAATGACTATGTGGGGAAAAAACTGACAGATTGGTCCATTCAGGCTCATGATTATGATCACTTAAATACTGAAAGTCCTGGGTTTGGATCTTTTCATATTAGTGCCAAACTAAGCTTGCCACACCTTTTTTCTAACAGGTTTGGAACAAGCAAGCAGGTATAACATCACACGTGGTGTTACCTGTGTTTGGTTTAATATTAGCTATTGAATTTTGCCATTGCATATGTGGGAAATTTCATTTCATTTGCTTTCAAAAAAATGCCCAAATATTTTTTAAAAAAATTCTAGGTGAAAAAAAGGTGTGCGTAGGGCAGACTGATAAAAATCTTCAGAGGAGTACAGTTAAAGAATGTAACATTTTGTGAACCAATGTATGGATAATGTGAACAAGTGCAATTAGTATCCACTCTGCAGTGCATGGGTTTTGGTATATGAATTGTTAGAAAACAGGAAGAAACCAGGCAAAATTGCTCCTTTTTTTGAACAGCAGCAGTGAGCAGAGAGTTGGACTCAATGACCCATGAGGCTCCTTCTAACTCTTTGATTGTATGATTCTGCGCTTGCATCATATTTTGCAAGCTCTACACCCTCCTACCAACACAACCCACACACACATCTGTATTACATATTCCAATCTTTGTGGATTTGGAAATAGGTTTCTGCTGTATACTATGTTTCTATGAACATGTGGAAGCAATGTTTTACAAGATAACTAGTTACCTAAAACTCTGTATACTAATTAGATTTATGATACAACATCATTCTAAAATCAATTATGCAGAGGGATTAATATATCCTTCTTATAGCTAACATATTTAATAAATGAAAATTAGTCAGAAAAAAGGTTTCTTCATAGTGTCCATTTTGAAACTAATTTTACCACTCAGTTTCTCCATAAGAGCATTTTCTCTTTCCAATGATCCAATGGTACATTATATACAGATTTCCATTGCTGTACAATCACTACCCTTGCTGCTGAACAAAAGAACAATATGAGCTTTTAAAGTGAAATATTGTTATTCTTAACAAGGAATGGCAGCAGAGTGATGGTGTAACCATTGTTTTCTCGTTAATGATTTTTCTCATTTGTGATACTTTTTTTTTCCTAGAATTCTTCACCAAAAGGGCAGAGCCACCACATCTGAATAAGTTACCTATTTCATTACAATTTCTCTGGTATTTCAGTGATATTTACTTGAAATCTATGTAAATAATTTTCAGTGGTGCATCATATCAATGGAAAATAATTTCATTGCTTTTAATCAACTTGACAGAGATTGACTTGGATAGTGAGGAGCTCCACAGAGAGGACAGCCAATAATCCTCAGTTTCCAGACCAAGGTCTTTTTTTCCTAGATTGTTCAACCTCCTAGATGTTGTTATATGAAACATGTCATAAAAGAGGGTATAGTTTAGACGTTAACCCAACTGTACTGGTTTTACATTCCATAAATAAAAATTCAAAGTGGGAGAGAAGACATAGGTTTTCTGTGGCTTTTTTCCAGGCTGTGAGGCCATGTTCTGGAAGAGTTTATTCCTGACATTTCGCCTGCATCTGTGGCAGGCATCAAGATGCCTTCCACAGGTGCAAGTGAAATGTCAGGAATAAACTCTTCCAGAACATTGCTTCACAGCCCGGAAAACACACACACACAAACACACAGACACACACACACACACACACAGAAAACCTATGGATGCCGGCTGTGAAAGCCTTCAACTTCACGGAGAGAGGACAGTTTACAGAAAACTTTATTTCAGAAGAAGAATCCAAGTGAATCATTTTGTGTACATGGAACAAAGAGCTAGACCGTTTACCAAGCTGAATTCTCAGTTGAGTCCCAAAATTTAGGGAGTTTTCGAATAGTTGTAAACAGGGTACATTTTTAGCTCCCCAGTCTCTGAACCTCAGAAATTTCTCCTCCTCCAAGAATAGAAAAGGAGGCATCAGAAGGGCAACAAAGGAGGGAGAGAGGTAGGATAAGATGTGTTTGTAATCCCCTCCATGTTTGAGAGAAGGAAGAACTAGGTTGCCATGTTTCTCTTCCTGGTTCCACAAAGTTATTTCTCATATAGCTAAGGTTGCCCTCAACTGAGCCAAACCCATCAAACAGCCCTTCCCCACACCTGTATTTTTGGCTGCAGGAAAGCAAGGTGAAGAAGAGGGCTGTACCCCACTCCATTCATGTAACTGGATACAGAATAATGAAATCATTCTCCAGGATTTCCTGGGGACCACTGGAGGATGGAGAGGTTGCTTGTTGATGTTTTTCAGCAACCACATCTCTTCCCCACTTCCCAGTGGCAAGTAAATGACCATGATTGAAAAGCTGCAAAAGCTAGAGGGTGGGTTTGGAAGGGTGAGTGGGGAAGATGCTGTAATTCCTCCTGGTTGAACTTAATGGTAATCCTTCTTGAGCAAACATTAGCTAACTCATAAAGCAAGATGAACTTTAGCATTAATTCAACATGGCCACCCGAGACATAGGACTTTATCAGACACTGTCCTTAAAACATTCTTTTGCCGACATTAAAAAAATTTCTGTGCTGGCAAAAGAACGCTCTCCCCCACACTTACCTTCCTCTCTTGGCAAAGGCAGCTCCAACAGTGAGCCTGTTCATTTCCTCAATTGAAATCATATGAGACTTCATCGTGCAGGAAATTCAAAAATAAAAACAAAAATAACACATAAAAAGTTACACAAAGCACCCACACATGCTTTAAAAGTCCCAAGTAACCCAGGGTCATAAAAAGAGTGAAAATTACCTGGATATCCCAATCTCACCCAGAAGGGTTTGTGCCGTACCAGACATTATCGCTGAAGTGATGAGATTTAAATGGCCTGAGGATTTGCACACTGGTAATGCTGGCTCCAAAATGGAATGGGGATCTATTGATGGCTTAAGCTGTCAATTAAAAGGTACGAGTTTGGGCCAGGACATAACAATGAAATGGCGACATTGTCTAATCTACGTGCCCTTTCGTGGTTATGTGGTGTCATTATGATGTCGTATTTTGTCCGTCTGATACAGTCCATAGAAGAAAAACTCACTGATTGCTATTACTGAAAGCAATATGGAATAAATGTGTGGTCTTTGTCTGTGAATTCTAGATTTCAATTTCTTCTTGTCTAAGAATTGTTCTGGTTTCTTCCTACAATTTCTTCATGGTTTATCTACTCATGAATTTCATATTTGCCTGAATCTTATCAAGGAAGATTTTTCATATGTCACATAGTCTCTGGCTTTTCTTTGCAAACGAAGATTCAGGAAGGACTCATCCTGCACTTTCTGCAAGTGTGCTGATGATTGAAAAGGCCAATCCAAGATAAACAAGCCCGGTTGCAGAAAGCACAGCAGAAGGTCTCCTTGGGTGATGTTTCCAGGTTGTGATTCTTTCTGCGTTGTCATTTCTCTTCAAGACTTGTTCGGTGTGAGTTCTCAAATAAAGCTGCAGCATTGTGGATAGTGCGTCTCCATGCCTCCCGATGTGAAGCCAGGGCAGACCATTGTTGGTGATCAATTTGGCCAAGCCTGAGATGTTGTTTCAGGGAGTCCTTGTATCACTTTTTTGGAGCGCCCCTCTTACGCTGACCCATGGCGAGTTCACCATAGAGTAGTATTTTTGGGAGGCAATGGTCCTCCATCCTAGAAACGTGCCCTGCCCAGCGCAGCTGTGTTCTCAATATCATGGCCTCAGTGCTGGTGATCCCTACCATAACAAGAACTATGTTAGATTAGATCAGACCAAAAACCAATTTCATCCAACCCCTTGATTAGCACACTGACCAAAAAAATTCTTTTCAGAAGGTTGCAAGGAACACATGAGGACAACCATCATCTTGGCCTCTTGTTCCCCAGGTACAAGAGCCCCCTTTAAAGCTGCCTATGGCCATGCCTCCATCTTGTAGTACTGAATTCCTCTTTTTACTATATACTGTGTGAAATACTTCCCTTTGTCTGTCTACAAATCTCCCACATTTCAACTTTATTAGATCATTCCAAGTTGCATTCTAATGAGAGAGAGAGATTGAGAGAGAGAGAGAGAGAGAGAATGTCTGGCTATTAACTTTCTCTAAATCATCTGTTACCATGCCCTGCTACCCCTCTCCATGAGGGTTCATAACTAAAAATATTGGACACTTTTGGGGGTCACATTGGCAGATAAGGCCAGGTATATTACAGGGCAGGCAAAGGTCACAATGACCTGAAACGTGTCTTCCATATAAACGTACAAAAGTTTAAATTAGGATTATGCAGAAAGTCCCTAAAGTTAATGGACTAAACAGCCCAGTTGTTAAGGGAAATGTGCTAATCTATTTCTAAGCCCAGGTTGTTTTGCACTATGGACCTTATCAGATGCTCTTAAAAAAAAAAAACAGTGGAGGTCAGGAGGAGGACACTGCTGTCCCACTTCCAGCAGTTGATACCACAAACCCCATCCTCCTCTTGTCCTTCCTCCATGCTGGAGGGATGAAAAAGTTGCCACTTTTCATTGACAGTGCCATCTGAGCCACTTCGCTGAACGAATCTCCCTTTCTCTGAGATTGGTAAGTATTTCCTGTTTCCCAGATTTTTCTCTCTCCAACCTTCCCTGCTTTCTTTCTAATAGCCTTGTATGGTTCGTAGAGTGCATATTCTGGTGTGTTAGTCTATACTGTTACAATAAAAACACTTTATTTCATTTTAACTGGAGTGGTCTCTACAGTTAGTACTGGTATACATAGGTGAAAAGATCCCTGAAGTTACCCTTCTCTCGCAGCCTCATGTTTGAGCTAATAATTCCCCCAGATGATACAGGAGATTTTGGCATCACAATTGGGACTCTAATGCACCTCCATCTCTTAGGGTAACACATCCATTATTTTATGCACTTTTATCTTATCCCCCCCCCATTATTCAACATTTACAGTAAAATGGAAAGTCCACTAAGATTTACGAGAAACAGAAATAAAACCCATCCCAACCAAAAACTTCAGCTATCAAGTCAATATCTCTATATATTGTGTTTTTTATTTTGGATTTTCAAGTGTAATTAAAAAACAACTTATTTACACATATTTTTAAATTCAGTGGTCTTCATTTAAAAATCACATAACTCCAAACATTGTGGTGAACTAATTTTTCATATGAAAGAATTAGAACTGGAAGGGCATTGACTTATAATCTGGCTTGACAAAGGTATCTTCCCATTGTGGGAAAAAGTGGATTTCCATTTGATAAAGGAAGAGCTTCTACATTTTGAAGGAATCTTAATGTCTTTCTGGTTCATATTTTGGATTTTGTGTTAAATCTCGCTAGGAGCAAAGGGTGGTTTTTGGTTGACTTCAGATTCACTTCCTCTCACTGTGTTTGCTGCACAGTAATACACGGCAGTGTCCTCTGTTTTCAGGTCATTCATTTGCAGATATAGCATACTTGAAGGGTTGTCTCTGGAGATGGTGAAGCGCCCTTTTACAGAATCTGCATAGTACTGCTTACTTGCATCATACCATATAACTGCAATCCATTCCAGCCCCTTTCCATGAGCCTGCCGTATCCAATTCATGCCAGCACTGCCAAAGTTGAAGCCTGATCCTTGACAGGACAGACGGCAGGACTCTCCAGGTTTTTTAATGCACCCTTCAGACTGTTCCAGATGAGCCTCTGATTGGATGCCTGGAAAGAAAGAGATTTCATAAACTTTTCTAGGAATTCACCACCAGAGATGGGCAACCTCTTTTTCTTCAGTTGTTGATGGACTTCACCAATCATCAGTCCTATGCAGCTTCATCAAAAACAGGAATGATGATAGTTGTAGTGCAACAACATCTGGAGAGCACATCTTCTACAGCCCTGGCTTTGATAGTGTCTCCTTCTTGTCAGTTTTACTGGGAAGAATAATTACCTTTCAAGAGTGCCAAACTGAATGCTAATTGAAGCAATAATTTCATATTTCTGTTTGATTGTTTGAAAATGATCACTGTCACACAAGGTTTGGCTTGCTCGTTGTAGTTGTGGCAGGAAGAGGGTTTGACCAATTTAAACAGGAAGCTAGCCCTGCATTTACATACCTATTGATATAAAAGAGCAACACAGCCGTTGTTAACTATAGTTATTTCTTTCTACACAGAGATGTAGCAAAGGGTAAGCAGGATTTATTAGGGGAGACATGGGACTGAAATGTTTGGTTCAAAGCTTGGAGCGGCAAGGCAGATTTTGGCAAAAATATATTTAGATGAAATATACTACACATATTCATACATGAAAAATTACACATTTGTGAAAGCTCTAGATGATGATAGAAATCAACAATGATAGAAAGGTAACCACCAAGCATACTGCAAATATGTTCTGTCTTAATGCTTAGTGTTAGAATAGATGTAGATGTCACTGGACTTCTCCAGTTGTTATTTCTGGTTTTCTGCAAGAAGGAGGAACCTTGTGTCCTTTTATATATGGGAAAGATCTTCTTCTTCTTCTTTTTCTTCTTCTCATTCTCATTCTCTTTCTCCTTTTCCTTCTCCTTCTTCTTCTCCTCCTCTTCCTCTTCCTCTTCTTCTTCAGCATCATATAGTCTGCAATTTTATGTCTCCTTACCTGGATTAGAACTCCAGGAGACCAGCGTTCAAACAGCTGCTCAGCCATGGAAAACCATGTTGCTAAGAAAAAACTATGATGGGATTGCTAAAAGTCAGAGGGGACTTGAAGGCACATAGCAAGAATAACTCAGCAAAAACATACTTTGGATGATCAAGGGAGATGTCTCCAGCATTGATTGTGAAACTAATGTGGGGTGCTTATCAGACGTAGTATTTTTATGACAACTATATTTTATTTATTTATTTATTTATTTATTTATTTAGTATTTAAGTATTTATACCCAGCCCTTCAGCCACAATGGCTATCAGAACGGCTTACAAATTGTTTTAAGCAATAGCAATTTACACATCTACACTGCATTAAGCAGTTTCCATTACATCAATATATCCTTGATCCCATTTCCTGGCCAATTGGCTTGCTGAATGTCCATTTCCTTTACTTTTGTGACTCTTCCTATACACTTCTGAGTTTTTAATTTGCTCCTGTGTTGTTGGTTCTTGAAATCTTTTGACATCTCCTAATGTGATCTAGTTGGATGTGTAAATGAAAAACAAAAAAACCCTTTACATTTAACTTTCTTATGCTCCAAAAAAGCGATACAAGGACATTTTCAGACACAGAAAACCAGCTTCTTGCCGCACAAGCAGCTTCTGAAACAGTATCGAGGCTGCTGCGCCAAGGGTCCATTTTGGACAACGCTGTTTCTCTCTCGGCGTTGTCCATGACTGTTGCGGCCAGCACTGGAGGCGGCTGCGCTATTTTTTACTCACGGAAGTTGTACGTGAGTAAAAAATAGTGCGGCCACCTCCAGTGCTGGCCACAACAGTCACGGACGACGCAAGAGAGAAACAGCATCATTGATACTGTTCCGGAGGCTGCTTGCGTGGCAAGAAGCTGATTTTCTGTGTCTGAAAATGTCCGAACTCCCTGAAACAACATCTCAGGCTCGGCCAAATTGATCACCAACAATGGTCCACCCTGGCCTCACATTGGGAGGCATGGAGACGCACTATCCACAATGCTGCAGCCTTATTTGAGAACTCACGCCAAACAAGTCTTGAAGAGAAACAACAATGCAGAAAGAATCACAACCCGGAAACATCAACCAAGGAAACCTTCTGCTGTGCTTTCTGCAACCAGACTTGTTTATCTTGGATCGGCCTTTTTAGTCATCAGCACGCTTGCAGAAAGCATGGGATGAGTCCTTTCTGAATCTTCGTTTGCGAAGAAAAGCCAGAGAGGGAGAGAGAGAGAGGGGGACTTATATAGACCACATTAGAATTGAATTTAAGCATTCTGCTTTATCCATACACTGGAACTTGGTGATGCAGGTGTTCTGTTGACTTAGATCTGAGGGAAGAATTTCCTGTGCAGAAATTTTGCACAGAATAAGTCTCGAACTGTGAATAGTCTTTGAAAAATGTATGATTTTCAAAGACTTTCTCACAGTGAAAAGAAAATTGCTGAAGTTACTTCTTGTTTCCTTTGAGAAGGAAAGCTAATGAAGAATTGCATCCTAGTCACTAATATGAACAAGTGATGGTTTCTATAATTAGGGTGTATGTTACTTTCTCTGAACAGATGACAGAGATAGTTGCAGAGCTAGGCTCTTCTCTAGGCAGGCAATTTACCCAGCTTCCCCCTCCCCATTTTGGAGCCCTGCAGTCCAAACAATGCAGGAATTTTGCCATGTTTTGCCTCTGGGCAGTTCTGATGATGTCCAAGGCAAAGCTGGGTGATGGGGGGGGGAAGAGAAGCTAGGGTAAACTATTTTAAAACAGTTTACAGTAAAACCCATATTATCTGGGGAAAACCTGGATTGGGATGGCACAGGAATGCAGGGTCCATACCTGCACACCAGTCTGTATAGCTGGTTGCCACAGCCACTGCTGAAGTCATTCTGAAGTCAGGAAGGAGTACCCAGCATGTGATCAAGGCCTCCTGCATGTGGTCAGCTTTGATTGCATGCTGAGGGCCTCCTTTCTGGCTTCAGAAAGAGTGATGCACGGCAGTAGGGAGAGGCTCCTGCTGATACTAGCTGGCATGTGCATGCCCATTTTGTCTTGGTAATGGGGGGGGGGCTGGGGCGGGCCTGATCCAGAGCCAGAATACATCAGTGGGAAGGCAGCTTATTCTGACATATCTACACAAACCCTAGGAAAACTTCTGGGGTTCTTCATCTTGTCTGACTCTCTCTGTAGTTGACATTAAATGGGAAAGAAAACCAATCCCTATTTTCTGAACCTGTGGAATAAGAGAATCATAGAATCTTAGACCTGGGAGATGCCTCTATTCCAACCCACTATCCACCCTGGTTAGTATGACCTACTACCTCCTCCCTGCAATATCTCACAATTGGAAATACTGGACACTTTTGGGGGCCAGGTTGGCTGAGATGAACCAAAAAGGTCAGGTGGGGGTCACAATGACATGGTATGTGTTTTATAAATATTTTGGCAAAACAAGCTCATATTAGGATTGAGCGGAAGCCCCTTAGTAAACAAAGTCATTAAGGAGGTATGTGCTAATTCTTTCCTGGGCATTTCATCTATGAGCCATTCAACCAAACAAATAAGTGACCATTCACAAACCTACTCCTAAGGAAATCTTGTCTCAGGCCCTTCTCCTGTCCAGCATTGTGACGTTGTTGCAAACCAATCAATTTCTATCTACCAGCCATTAATGCAATCAGTTGAGTTTTGGTTTTCATTGTCTATTTGGTCAGAAAGCTATCCAGGCTTTGTCCTAGCCAAAGTACTCCTTCAGGATATGAAGCAGGGTATAAATATTAGTCCCCCAACAGTAGAAAGGTGTGCCATGGTGGATGAACCTAGCCACTCTTTTTCTCAGCAGGCCTCCAGACCAGAACCTCCTGTGCCTCCCTTAGACTTCTGTCTGAGTTCTTCACTAGAAGAAACTCTGCTCTTCAAGAGAGGTAACTATTGCCAATATTTTCCTAAATCTTTCCCTCTATCCAGTCTTTCTGCCTTACTCCTCAAAAGCCTAGTGTGGTTCTTAGGAAAATGTGCTGTGTGAGAGAGTGCAATTTGTGTTACTTCCAATAAAAATCATTTATTTCACTTTAAACTGGAGTTATCTGCAATTAGCACTGCTATACATAGATGAAAAGATCCCCACAGTTACTCTCCTCTCACAGGCATCTGTTTCAGCTAATATTTTCCCCAACTAATAATAATATCATTACGGCTGGGTCTCTAAAGCAACTATTAGTGTACCAACCCAGCTCTGTTTAAAGACCTCTAAAGAAGGAGAGTCCCCCTTTGCCAGAGGCAATGTATTCCACCTTCAATAATTTCTTACAGTAAAGAGTTTCTTCCTAATGTTTCAATAGAATCTCTTTTCTTGTACATTGAATCAATTGGTTCATATGCTAGTCCCTGAAGCATCAGAAAACAAGCTTGCTCCATCTTCTACATGCCATCTCACCAGATATTTAAAGATGGCTATTATGTCACTTTTCAGTCTTCTCTTCTCCAAGCTGAACATACCCAATTCTCTGAGTCATTCCTCATCAGTTTTGGTTTCCAGACTTTTGACCACATTAGTTGCCCTTCTCTGGACATATTCCAGTTTGTTGATCTCCTTCTAGAACTGTGGTGCCTAGTAATGGACACAATATTCCAGAGGAGGTCTGACTAAAGCTTAATAGAGTATGATTAGTACTTCCCTTGATCTGGACACTATGCTCCTGTTGATATAGTCTAGAACTGCATCAGCATCAAACTGTTGTGGAACTTGTGAGAAAGTCTCTTGTAATGATAAATATTCAGGGGACTCACAGTTGAATTAGCCTTACAACTAATATAACATAGACACCCATTTTATTCACCTCATGCTAAATTACATATGCCACTGCTGCCCTCTTGTGTAAAGCGGGTGAAGGGGAGGCCTGGTTTGTGCTATACTTCTGTGAATTTCTGAACCCTCTGGCTCTAACTGAAAGACAAATCCACTACAGGGATCCTCCCAAATGTTGCATAAGCAGCATGAAAAGGAAAGAAGGGGGAAAAACGTGATTCCAAGACAACTGTGCCTATGTAAGACTTGGAAGCTGTTATTTACAAACAATACATTACTTTTAATTA
Organism: Gambelia wislizenii; assembly: GCA_030847615.1. Taxonomy (NCBI): domain Eukaryota; kingdom Metazoa; phylum Chordata; class Lepidosauria; order Squamata; family Crotaphytidae; genus Gambelia; species Gambelia wislizenii. The sequence continues at coordinate 7,577,847 of JAUMIR010000006.1, forward strand.
TTCCCCCCCAGTAATGAAGATATAACTAAGTTACATTAAAATTATAATTTAATGAGGAGTAACTTCACTCATTTTGTACTATAGCTATAATGTTTTATTTACTTGTTATAATTGTAGGGCCCTGGCTTCACTGAATGCCAAGGGAATAATATCACATGGTTCGAAGTGCTAGCTAATGCTCATTCATTCTACACATTTTATTACCAATGGAAAGCAGTTTTTGATGGACAGTAATATTTCTTTGTGGGGTATTTGTATATCAATACACTAATAGATACGGACCATTGGCTGGAATTCTGTTGGTTAGTTCCATCTAAAATATACCAACTGATTCTATTGTTGCATGGTGAGTCAACATACAGGTAAATCCCACTGATTCAACGAGTCTACTTTAGTTGGGATTAACGACAGGGTTTAGGCCATTATTTTTTAAAATGAAGAGGGAAGCATATGCTAAGAAAAAAAAGGAAATATAGTCTTGGACCAGTTATTTCTTAAATGAACAAGGCTTTGGATAGACTGTTGGTGTCTATAGATCTTAGTTATCAATTAATATGAACAGGATTGTGGTTATGGAGGGATAGGAGCATGTGCTTTTTGTTGTGTTTCAGCAAAGTTTTGCCAAATGACAACTGAGTTATGTATGTTTTGGAGAGAAGTATAAAGAAAAAGGGTGGTCAATAGCCATGAACCCTGGCCTTGGCAATGACTCAAGTGATGATGAAAAGAAAGAGACAATCATTTAATTTCTCTTATAGAAGGAAGCTGGGCAACCTTGGAGTTTTCAAAACATGTAATCTTTTCCCACACTTGATTCCTGAACATAGGAAGACTGGCATCTGAATGTGTGAATTGGTACCTTGTAAAATACATTGCTTTAGAAGGTTGGGTAAGAAGTGTTGGAAAACTCTTTCTTTGGTGCTATAAATGCTCCAGCATCATTCCCATACATGAGCCAACATTTTGAAGATCAGTTAGACTAGTTTCGAAAACATTGCATCTGAGACGATATGACTAGTCCAATTTGTGCTGTTGGAACTTTAAATATACTTTCAAACATTAGGAAAAAAAAACCTTTATGTCCTTCAGACACATGTTTCAGCTAGCCCCAGATGCATCTGAGGAGTACTAGGCCCCCATCTCTGAAAGCTCATATAAATAAAACACTTTCTTAACAACAAAGAGACAGAAGCAAATGCCTTCCTCTTTTTCCACAGCTCCTGAATTACTTTGTCTCACTGTGCTTTCTGGCACAGTAATATGTGGCTGTGTCTTGAGCTCTCAGGGATCTCAGCTCAAGATAATACTCATTCTTGGAGGAATCAGCAGAGAGGGTGGTCCGGCTTTGTAGAGGTTGGGCATAGAATATACGCCATTCATTGCTGTTCCAGTCTATTTGGCCTACCCATTCCAGTCCTTTTCCAGGAGTCTGGCGGACCCATTCCCACCACACGTTCTTCACAGACTCCCCAGTGACTGTGCATGTTAGTCTGAGAGATTGCCCGGGCTTCAATATTCCTGGTCCAGACTCCACAAGTTGAATGATGGATTGGACATCTAGAATCAATGACAAAACAGTTGTTAATAAAAGCTGGCTTTCCAACACATTTCATTCTTACAGTTCATCAGTACAATACTCACATGATGGAGATACTAGTAATAAGAAAAAGGAAAGGGGAAGCTTCATTTTAAGGCAATTAATGTTAGCTGAAATGTCTTCTGGTTTAGCGTCTGCTTTGGCTCTGGAGTAAATCCTGGTGTGTAGATGAAGCTATTTAAATGAAAAGCATGACAAACAAGCAATTTGCATATAATTTTCCTTTGATGACCAACCATGGGATAACAAGACCATACACAGAAAGTTGGGTTAAACAAGAGCCACATTATATGACCTATACCTATTTAAGTTGCGTTAAACCTGGAAAGGAGCAAGAGGGAAGAGCAACCTGATGCGGGTTCAGCTAAGGCCAGGTGTCACCCCTTGACTACTTACTTCCTCAGCCTTCCCTTGGGCAAAACACCTGAGCCCTAAGGGCAATCCAATAGGGGGTCTGATTTAAGGGGCTTGGATTCAGATGTATTCATGCTTAGAGAATATCCATCGGGGAGGACTTCTCTTAGCCATGATGAATGTAGATCTACTCTAAACACAGTATCTCAATCCAACCTAATCTATTTAATTGCATGTTTGAGAAATGTATCTTCAGGAAGATGGGTCCAGGAGCTCAGAAGTGTACAAAATTTTCTATGTTTGATTTCTAATACACTGGGAAAGTGTGTGTGTGTGTGTGTGTGTGTGCAATCCAAATGAGTGAAGTATGTTTGTGCAGGGTATATGTGTGCATGCATGAACTGAGCTTTGGAAAGCATGTATGGGCTGCATCCCAGTGGTGAAACTTGGGACAATAACAACAGACTACTCTTGGCGTCTGTGTCCAAACATCATTTGGCCCCAAGCCAAAACAGAACAACACCCCATTCTTGATATAAGAAGCAAAGAAAGCATATTGCAATATCTGGGAAAAGGACCCAACATGTTTGCTACTAAATGTGCTACTCTGGAATTGAGCTCTAAAGCTCTAATCTAAAGAAGCAATTATCTTCCTCTGCAATTATCTAGATCACTATAATTTATCAGTTGCCCAAAACATATAGGCTTTCCAGAAGACATGAGTAAACAATCAGTTGTGACTACTGTATGATTAGAAATAACTTGGTGTGAGAGAACCAGGAACACGGGCAAGAGGTAGGCAGGGCTCTGTCAGTTTCACCTCTGAAATTTCCCTCCTTTTTCTTTTTCTTAGCCTATTTTAAAACTTCTGCAGTCTGGACAAGAATTAGATTGGCCTCAATGCTAGAACCAAGGCTGATACATTCTGCTTTTAGAGATGTGTTGGCAAGTCCAGTCTCCAGTCAATGCAGCAAAAGTCAGGGGCCAGATAGATATGGTCAGCATGAGATTTGTGTGGAGAAAAGCTTTCAGCCCAAGATGACGGGGACACTGCTGGTTCTGTTAATGTTCCCATCCATTGTGTGTACCCTTAAAAAAGGAAATACAAGGTGCTCTGGAAACAACCCACTGTCTGTTCCACATGAGTGGTACCAGCCTGGTGACTATGTCATTGGTGGGATCACCTCCCAGATTTTCTATATGGCCCATGCAATTGAATTTAGAAAACATCCTTCTCAGGGACTTTTTGAGATTCCAAAGTAAGTATTTGTGATTATTCTTCTCTGTAGCTTCTCTGCTTTGCATAATCACATAAATTCATGTTATGACACAGAAAGGATGCTGATTGAAAATATACATGTAGATTGCTTCTTCTATATGCAATTTGCATACAGCCCTATGCCTGGACATCTGATTCAGTGCAGTAATGATAGAGGAGCTGGAAGATTCTCCACCCAAAACAGGAGGAAAACTTCCAAAAGTAGATAGTTGAGACTTGTTTCATTTAGCTTGTCATAAGAATTTACCAAGAAGCCAGCATGGTGTAATGGTTTGAGAATTGGACCATGACTCTGGAGATCAGGGTTTGAATTCCTGCTCGGCCATGAAAACCCACAGAATGGCCTTGGGCCAGTCACACACTCTCAGTCTTAGAAACTCCCCTGATAGGTTCTCCTAAAGGTTGCCAGAAGTTGGAAATGACTTGAAGGCAGACATCAACATGAAAAAAAAAGAAACCAAAATCTGTAAACTTGGTGGAATTATAAAGAACCCAAGGTATTTTTTAAAAATGGAGGAAAAAACAAAAGTGAGAGCTTTATCCATTCAGGCCCAGAACTTTGAGGCATTGACTCTTAAAAATGTATTTGTTGATGCTTTCATATTCATCTGTTTTAGTGCTGAATTAAGATTACCACATCTTGGTTCTGACAGGCAAAGTAAAGGGAAGCAGGTGCCAGATAGTCCTTTCCATGTTGGTTTTTAATGCTATCTATTATATTTGGCCAGTGCAGGTATGTGGGCATATTATATTTCAATCTGTTTTCAAACCATATTATATGGTCACATTTTTTTCCTCTTAAAGTTTCCTGAAAATCTTCTTTCTTCCTCTACCCCTCTGCAGCTTGACCTTCCAATAACTTCCCATCACTTTTTTCTCTTTGTATTCATTTTCTATTGTCTATTTATGCAAACAAGTTCAACAATCGTGAAATTTGAATGAATGTGTGTGTGTGTCACATGCATGCATGAGCATGCATACATTTATATTTACAAATGGAACCAGTCTTTATTGTTTCAAAGCTTGTCATAGTTGTCCTATTATCTGGACAGAATCTTTCTGCAAAGAACACAGACTGATAGTCATTCTGGACAAATTTCACAAGACATTCTGCTAAATAAAGAAAAATAATGTAAGATAGTGAACCTGCCATAGCACATATATTTTCTTTTGAATATCTCAGGACCATACGAGTGAGAAAAGTATAAGATCATATTGTGAATCAGTTATTGACCTAACTCCTTAACCATGACAAATGTATAAGATCACACTGTAAATCAGCTAGACACAGAAATGATTAGGCTTAAGTGCTTCCTATGTTGTAGAACATCCTTGTCAAAAAAGAAATTAACTCTATTGGTAGTGTGGTGACCAAGTTCTATCAGCACAGCCTTGCCTTGACATTTGCCATAAATGAGATCAACAGGAATACCAAGATCTTGCCCAATGTCACACTCGGATTCCACATCTATGACAGCTATTACAATCCAACAATGACCTATTGTACCATTTTAGACCTGCTGTTCAAATTGCGAAGGTTCTTCCCTAACTATGAATGTGATGAACAGAAAAACCTCATAGGCATCATTGGGGGACTTGCCTCTGATATTTCCTTCTGTATGGCAGACTTCTTGGTACTCTACAAGATTCCACAGGTAAGATCTGTGAGAGATGGCATGGGGAAATTGCATTTTTCTCTTCTGACCCTTAGAAGAACTTTGTGGATCGCAACTAAGGAAATCAAAGACTTCCACAAAAATTCATGGAAATGCTTTATAGGCCAATAACACAAGAAATCTCAATGTATTATGACAAAGGAGAATTCAGCAAGGAAAAAAAATCTTAGAATAAACTTTCACTGAATCTAAACATTTGTTCAAAAAATATCACATGTAGGTTGGATAAATAGGTACAGGCAGGTAGCAATTGGTGCTGAGGAAGTGCTAAAATATTTGTCCATTTTCTTTTAGCTGTCATATGGATCATTTGCTTCTAAAAAGCTTCAAATAATGCAGGGCCCTTCCTTTTACCGCATGGTCCCCAATGAAGTCCATCAGTATGTGGGGATAATCCGATTACTCCAACATTTTGGCTGGACCTGGGTTGGACTCTTTGTTGTGAATGATGACAGTGGAGAACATTTCTTGCAAGCCTTGGAGGCTTTGCTTTCACACAACAGAATCTGTTCAGCTTTCACAGAAAGGATCCCACAACAAGTTCAGTTGGATAACATAGCTGAAGTGTTTGCTAGACTCTCTAGAATATATTCCTCTATTGCTGATAATAAAACCAGTACTTTTATCATATATGGAGAGTCTTTAACCATTGGTTGGCTGAGGACTTTGATGTTTCTAATAGATCCTGGCAAGAAGAACAGCACTGTGTTTGGAAAGGTATGGATTATGACAACCCAGCTTGATTTCATATCTACAGGTATAATGAGGGTTTGGGACTTCAAGCTATGGCAAGGTGCTCTTTCCTTCACAATTCACTCAACAGATATTCCAGGATTCAAGGAATTTCTTCAGAGCATAAAACCAAATTGGACCCAAGGAGAAAGCTTTTGCAACATTTTCTGGGAGCAGGTTTTTGACTGTTTGTTCCCAGCTCCAGGAATGCTAATGGAAGTCAATGAAACATGCACTGGAGAGGAGAGACTAGAGAATCTCCCTGCAAGTCTTTATGAAATGAATATGTCCGGCCACAGCTACAGTATCTATAATGCTGTCTATGTCTTGGCTCATGCTTTGCAAGCTATTTACTCAGGGAGATCAAAACACAAAGGGGTTAACAGTACTGAACCCCAGTCTCTGCAGCCTTGGCAGGTAATATGTAGTTGTTGGGTCCCATTCCCCCTCCCCTATTTCAGTTAGAGGTTTTACAAGTTGTAAAGATACTTCCAGCTCCCTGCTCTATTAAAAAATGGGTGGGAAGATGTTGTAAGTCTTATTTACTCACAATGCTATTTACTAAAATCAGAAGGAGCCATGTTGATGATATATTTGGTTGGCCTAATAAAGGTATGACCTCCAATGGTGAGCACAGCTGTTCCTGCAATACATGAGTTGAAGATGCAGAATTATTTGCTGTTGCTGTTGCTGTTCTTCTTGTGGTTGTCATCATCATCATCATCATCATCATCATGCTTTCATCCAATCTTGAGATTCAATGTGGTTTACAGAATATTAAAACCAGTACAGATTAAAACATACAAAAATCAGTAAAATACAGGTTGAGTCTTCCTTAGCTGGAATTCTGAAACCTGAAATATTCCAAAATCCAAAATTGTCCACCTGAGTGTCTGAGATAGGGATACCTTTGCTTTCTGATGGCTCAATGTACACAAATTTTGTTTCATGAACAAAATTATTAAAAATGCTGTGTATAAAATTACCTTCAGGCTATGCGCATAAGGTGTATATGAGACATAAATGAATTTCGTGTTTTGACTTGGGTCCCCTGTCCAAGGCATCTCATTATTTATGTGCAAGTATTCCAAAATCCAAAATATTCCAAAACCTAAAATACCTTTGGTCCCAAACATTTTGGATAAGGGAGACTCAGCCTTTATATAAAAGTCATTTTTAAAAGCCATTAAACAATCATTACAATTAAAACCACTAAAATTCAATAAAAGACAATAATTATGTGTACATACACACACACTCAAATACTAATTAAAATCTTATTGTTTTAGAAGGAGATCATACACTGGAAAAAGAACAATTGTTCCTTCCAATTAGAGATACAACTACACATGTGGTTATTATTTACATGTTTCCCTGATTCACTGCTTAAATTTATCTTTAGCCCAGATCATATAGAGAATTTCTAAGTGACTAAGCGGGCTGAAGCCTGAGCCTCAGATTGGACAGGTGCAAAATCCTAGGGTTTTCAAATGGATGAACCAATTGTTTTATCATTTATACCTTACTGCTGCTGATAAGCAATCTTTGCTTTTCATTTATGGTCCTTGTTCTCAATGTCCTCATGGACGTAGAGGAGTATCCTGGCTTTTCTAGTTTACCCAGAATTACCTAGTTTCCAGACTATATTAAATGAATATGTGAACTAGATGACTATAACAGGTTCAGCCTCTTTTCTCTCCTTCCTTCCCCAATGTGTTCTTTAAATTCATTTGTTTCATGAACAAGCTTATGAAACTTCAAAAGTTAACTTGAAGAACTTTTTTTTTGGGTGGGGGGGTTGGGTGGCCACATAAAGGCATTATAATATGGACTTTGGAAAATGTTTTCTCTGTTTACATTTCCTCTTATATTTGCCACCTAAACAGAATTCGAGGCGAAATTATTCAAATCATAGTACCGCTATATATTTTTTTTATTTCCCTCTCTTCCAACTAGCTCCATCAGTTTCTTCAAAGCATTTCATTCAACAACTCAGCTGGAGAAACAGTATCCTTTGATAACAATAGGGAAATGGTAGGTGGATTTGACATAATGAACATAATCATATTCCATAATAACTCCTTCCAAAGAGTGAAAGTTGGACATGTGTCTGTGAAGAGCACTGAGGGAGAAGAATTCATTATTGATGAGGACATGATTGTATGGCATGGGAGTTTTAACCAGGTAAGTATCTGGGATATAATTCTTCACGTAATTTCTGCTCAAAGGAAATAATGAGTAATGTTAGCAATTTTCTTCCCACTGTGAAAAAGTCTTTGATAACCATGCAGTTTCCAAAGGCTTTGCAATTTGGGACTCATTTGATGTTACCCTAAATGCTTGTGCTCTGTTGGGGCCCTTGAATTATCAATATTAATTTGAGGAATTAATATATTCAGCTTGGTAATATGAGAGGAGGGCTATAATCATGACCTTGAGACCTATGTATACTGGTACTTAGGAGGGGATGTTAAGCTATATACAGTTGTCCCTTCACATTCGTGGGGGTTACGTGCAGAAGACCCCCGCGAATGTGAAAAATCTGCAAATAATACCAGGCCTCCCCCCCACCCTCCCCAAAGCGGCAACGGGGCTTCAGAAGCCCTATTGCCACTTCCCCACCCCACCCTCCCCAGAGCGGCAAACCATGAATATGCGGAAACGGGAGTGTGAAAGCTGTGAATGTGGAGGGAGGACTGTAGTTTAATTAATAGATCCTTATTAAGGAAATGATGGTGGTGATGATGATGATGATGATGATGATGATGTTTGCACATACACTTAGGATTTAAGCACTCATGCAAGGCTAGCAAATAAAGGATTGGGACAGAGGAACAGAGTGAAGGGAGGTTTAGGATTATACGACACCTGTCCTGTACAGCAGAAATTCCGCCAGCAGTGGAGTCTCAGAGTAGCAGCAAGCTGGCAGCATGGATGTACGAGGAGGAGCTGTAGAAAATTTGGTGTGATTTTGAAGGGTTTTTTATATCCAATATTTCCCTTCAGGAGATAGGATTTAGATTAAAAGACAATACTTCTCAGAGGTTCTCAAGATGAGACAATGGACACTCCAGATATGTTAACGACCCTTAATGTGTTAATACTTTGAAACTGAATGGAGGAGGTAAACCTTTTTGTTTGTGGGGAGGTAGGTGTAAGAGTACCTCAGCTACATTTGATTGGATTAGACAGATGTTCAGGAAAGAAGTTTCCCTGCAGGTTACCTTACTTTGGAATTTGTAATGGTCACTCCCTAGTGCATAGGTGATTTAGTCTCAACTATCCTGGTTTTGGGTAGTTCCCCATTTACCTGCTACACTCTTGGAAGTCCACCATTGGCCAAATTATTAAATATTGCCAGTTATTAAAGAATAAAGGGCAGGGATTGTCAAGGCAGGTAACATTAGCACAAAATTCATACATGTTTATTGCATATTAATTTCTTCCCTCTCTAAAAACACAATTTTGTTGAGCTGATGTTTTCCTGTTTGTTTTGGATATGGTCTCACCATCAGTCCAGAGGCCAGCTCAAATAGTCAGCTTCAACAAAATGTCATTCACTTGGTTCACAAAGTAGGAGAGGTTCATTTTTCTATGGGCATGCTCTACGAATTCTTTTCTAATCATACTTGATAGTGAAGATTAGCACATTGTTGTGTCTTCCTCTACCAAAGCCACTAGCATATGTATTTGGAGATTGGCTCAGTACGGAAGCACACATCTGTAGTACAATCAGACCAGCCTCAGTTGTTCCTGCTTCACAAACCGTCTCTGCAGAAAAGATGCTCACACATACAAGTGAAAGCTGGGAGCAACCATGGGAGACAGTTTGTCAAAGGGCTTGTCTATATGCAGCCGGGAGGGGTAATGATTGTTCTGCAGTAATGACAAATCACAGCGGCTTCGATTTGTCTTAAGGGTGTTTTGGCCCCCAAAAGCTTTGCATCCCAGCTGGTCAAGATGGTGGCCATGAGTGATTTACTTGCATTTTTAATTTGCCACCACTGAACTTTTTTAAAAAACTATTTTCCATTGTGCACTTCAGTGATAATTTGCCTATTGAAAAAAAAAAAGAACATCTCATTTTCTTGCCTTAGTGCTTGTTCTCTAAGGTGAAAATCAAACATGGTGGTGCCAGACGCTTGCCCTATTAGCAAGCCATGCCCCCTCATCCAGCCAATCAACTTTGCACTTCCCCACCTATGGGAAAGCAATTCATATCAAATCACTTTGTCCCAATGAGGAGAACTGTTCATTCCCCACTCAGTATTTCAAAAATTTCATGGAAACCAGTGAAGTCTCCAGTATATGGCAGTTTTTACCCCCCTCCTTCTAAATATGTTGAATTGCTATGGGTTGCCATTAAGACAACACGTATTCTCCTCAAATTCTATGAGGATTATTTTTCACCATTTAGACAACCCCAAGACATCCCTCCCAGCCTTGATATCTCAGCTCTAATCCTGGTGACTCCTGGTAAGAGCTCCTTCTGATTACTCATTTGAACATTTCCTCTCTCTGGTCTTATCCTGCTCTGGACCCATCTGATCAACTGTGTGACCCCTGGACTGTTGGATCTTCTAATTGCATTCCTCAAAGAGTGGTTTATGACATGCTTCTCAATGCTTCCCCACAAAATCAAAGCCAAATTCTTGCAATGTAAGCCATCTTGAGTTCCAGTTTTGAGAAAAACCTTGGGATGATAATGATGATGATGATGGCTGGAGTTAAACATGTGCTACGTAGTACATAGCAACTTGAGCTAAGCAGCTAAGTAGGGTCTCCGAACCCAATCCCCCTCCCCCTTCTTGACTTACATGGCAGCTGCTGCTATGAGCAACAGGCATCTGTTCTTCTGTCAACTGGGATTCAGCAGACTGTTTTTCCACCCTCTTCTCATGAGCAATCTCCGGTGTGACTGTCAGAAGCAAAATCCCTGTCACAATTCCTCTTCACATCAGAAATTGCTTAAGGAAAGGGGTTGGACACTTCAATCTGTTGTGTTCCAATTGACAGGAGAACAGATCTTATTGCTTGCAGTGGCTTCCACCATTAAATCAGAATTGTTGGACTTTTACTACCCCTGTGTATTCCCTACACTATTAAACATGTAGGGATTGTGGGACTTTTTTGGACGGTGATTTGTAACGCAACCTCCATGATTAGGAAACAGCCAAATATGGCACTGCTGCCTCCCAGCTCTTCCGGAACAGTATCTGCAAGGGGATGGCATCATCCGAAACAGCCCCCCTGCCGCTCAGCAGGCTCGCAACAGAGACAAGACTTCTTGCGTTACAAATCGCCGTCTGAAAAAGTCTGTGAATATGAATTAATTACAAATGCATTACTCTAGGCTAGACATCCATAGTGAATACCAGCAAATAATAGAAGTAGCAGCGGTAGTAGTAGTGGTAGTAATAGTAGTAAATAATGTTAATGATAATGATAATAATAGAAATCTAACAGAGCAAGAAGTACTTCAACGTTGCAGCGGATCACTATATTGATGCTGTCTTACCTAGTTACCTAGTCCCATGGGTTTCAATGGTTTTACTCTATGTGGGACTAGTAATAGGATTTAAGACTCAATTCTTCAATAATTTTCTCTAATCCAGATGCCCCCCCCAAAAAAAAATCCATGCTCTCTGATGGGTAAAGAGAAAAGCAAACATTTTGTCAGCAATAGTGAGTGGATACAGTCATCAGAAGAAATAAGCACACTAAAGATCAAATATAATTGACAGCCTCTTCTATTTGATGGTTCAGATAGTAGTAGTGGTTTCCTAAACTTCGAGTTTCCTAAACTCGAAATTTCCAAATGCTTTGGATCACAAATAACACAAGTCCCAGCAGAATTATGCAATCCAAAATATCTTGAAATGGTCAGGTTGGGGTAGGCAACTTAAATTATTAAAAGGGCCAATACATATAGAAGATCAAGCAATATATTCTGCCATTAGAAGTCAATACCATCAACCACAGCAACATATCTGTTCCAGGATTTCTTTTTCAACTAAGAATAACACAGCATTTAACTTAAAGATTAACTTAATACATTATAAAACTCTGACTAACAATAAAGTGAACTGCATTATGTTTGTAAGCATTCTACCTGTAAGCAAAATGATTTTGCTATTTGTACTTTCATTCCAATCCCTGAATGAAATCACGTGGAAGTGTAATGTATGATACTCATAAAATACTGACCATCCTTTGCTTAAAATATGACAAGGCTTCGGGAAAGGAAGTGTGTATTCTGCCAACAACAACCCATGATCACCAGTTTGCCATGGCTATTATGGAAAATGAAGAGTTAGCTCTGCAAACAAGCCATTGTGAATATCAGCCATACTAAACTTGTTTTATTTACCGGAAAGGTGGTTTCCATCTCTCTGTGTAATGAACACTGTCATCCAGGTCACCAGAAGAAAAAGAAGGAACTGGAAAAGTTTTGTTGCTATGATTGTGTTCCATGTCCAGAAGGGAAGATTTCAAACCAGACAGGTAGGTGAAGTACTATTCCAGCTCTACCATCAATGCAGTGTTAATTGTTAATTGATTGGAATTCTTATGAAATCTCTTTCTATTTTTTCCCCCAGATATGGATGACTGTTTAAAATGCCCTGAAGATCAGTACTCAAACAAGTATAAGGATAAATGCATGACTAAAACAATACATTTTCTATCCTACGAAGAACCTTTAGGCATCGGCTTAGCCTCCATTGCTGTTTCCTTTTCTTTGATCACTGCTTTGGTGCTTGGAGCTTTTCTGAAGAACAAAGAAACCCCAATAGTCAAAGCCAACAACCGAGACCTCACTTACACTCTCCTTGTTTCTCTTCTACTTTGTTTTCTCTCTTCCTTCCTCTTCCTTGGGAAACCAAGGAAAATGACCTGTCTTCTCCGACAACCAACTTTTGGCATCATCTTCTCAGTGGCTGTTTCTTGCATTTTGGCAAAAACCACCATCGTTTCTCTAGCCTTCATAGCCACAAAGCCAGGATCTATGATGAAGAAATGGGTAGGAAAGAAACTGGCCTATTCCATTGTCCTTCCATGCTCCCTATTTCAAACAAGTATTTGTATTCTATGGCTATCATCCTCCCCACCTTTCCTTGAATTAGACACACACTCATTACCTGCAGAAAGCATAGTCCAATGTAATGAAGGGTCTGTCATCATGTTTTACTGTGTCCTGAGCTACTTGGGCCTCTTGGCCATTGCCAGCTTCATTGTGGCATTTCAAGTCCGCAATTTACCAGACAGTTTTAATGAAGCAAAATTTATTACATTCAGCATGTTGGTTTTTTGTAGTGTGTGGGTTTCCTTTGTTCCCACTTATCTGAGCACTAAAGGAAAAGGCATGGTGGCTGTGGAAATCTTCTCCATTGTGTTCTCCAGTGCCGGATTACTAGGTTTCATTTTTACTCCCAAATGCTACATTATTGTGTTGAGGCCTGATTTGAACAGCAGGGAGCTACTTAAACAGAGGAATCATTAATGCATTTATCTCCCCCCACCTTATTTTGTCATTGCATGTTCTAGTCATGGTTTTGAATGCTACTATAACATTAATTCTATATGCTCAATGCAAATGATCTCTAAAGGCTCTTCTACATGAGCCAGATATGCCAGCTCTCCACTGGCATATCTTGGCCATGGATTAGGCCTGTATCTCCCCTGTTACCTCAGTGAAATTGGCTGGAGTCCAGACAGTGTTAGGCCCTGCATGGATGGCCTAGCAAAATATTGGTTTAGGGTGCATTTGACATGCTAGGCCTGCATTTGACATGCTAGGTTTCCCTATAGTAGAATGGGTCAAGGAGAGGTTTCTCTCCACAGTTGGTGGGGGCACGAGGGGATGAGAATGTCATCCTATGGCCAAAGAGATAAAGATGTTTCAATACATCCTGGCAGCTGGTATGATAATTGGCATGAGAAACTTTCTTCTTTTTAATTGGCTTGAGAAAGTTTTCCTTTCTCTTCACCATGTTTTCAAAGAGTCAGTAAGAGTAACACATATAAAGTGAGGGCAGGACAAAGGGATTCGTTTTGAAGCAACCTGCAACTCTGCATGGCTGGTTCATGTATGTATCCTTTTGCTCTCTATGTCTGTTTGATTGATCAGAGTATGCCTATTTGCTTTTCTCTCTGCTGTCATTAATAAAATAGCCTTCTTTTCAAATCCCAGAACTGGTGCATGGTCATTTATCTTGCTTCATATTCTGAACCAGCAGAGCCTCCAAGTCAGGGAGGCACTGCCAGTATAACACAGACAGGAATGGCAGCCCATTCCTGCAGCTGCCAATTTCCTTGCCCTCCTGGCATCGAGGAAGTTGGCTGTGACATGTGAACAATAGTCCCAAGCATGTGACCAGCCTTGGTCACATTCTGCAAGACCCCTTCCTGGACCCAGGAGGATAAGAGCAACTGGCAGCTGGGGTGACAGGCTGGCCTGCAGGGATGGGCTTCCACGGATATGCAGGATCCACTCTGTTTATTTCCCAGTGGCAGTGGAGTAAACTGGGTATTTCTTATTATACTGTATTGGTCCCTATCCCAGCCTTCCCCCATCTGAGCCCTGTTTCTGCCCCAGGAGTTGTAAGGACTTCACAGAAGCAGAACTGGGCAAATATCCTTCATTTTATGGGCTGCAGGGCTCTCAGATGGGGGCAACCCAGGATAAATTACCCATGTAGGTAAGGCCTAAGTGTGTTCAGAAAAAAATGCTGCTATCCAACCATCCTTGTAATCATTTTGTCCAAAGTCCTCCTTCATATCTGTCCTCACAAAACATGTTTTGGAGTGAAATGTACCATTTCTGGTCATAGTTTCATAGCTATATGCTATGGTTCAGTTTCATTATAATGTAACATTGTTTAAAATTGGATAGATTGAGAAAAAATACAAGAAGTGGAAAAACAATAAATGATAAGGGAAGACAGAGGTAATGAGGCTGATCATTAGAGAAAAATCCAAAATCCATATTGTGGCCATACCTTTATTAGGCCAAGCAATAATAATAATAATAATAATAATAATAATCAGCCTAGAAATGTGTGCAACTATTTGAGGTTTTTCAGTTGTCTTCATCATACAAGATGCTACACAAACAAAGCAGGGGAAGGGACAGATCCACCTCCAAAGAAGCTGTTCAAGTGCTAAACCAGTGTCTGCTGTCAGTAATCAACTGGACAAGGGTGAACAAATTAAAGTTTCATCCAGATGGGGCAGAGCAGATCTGAGCTTGGATGCTCAGGTTTCGGCTGTGGTGAGGAGCACAGTTATAACTAGTGTGCCAGCTGCTCCCATTTCTTGAGAATCCAGATCTGGCTATAGTGAAACATGCCTTGATAACATCCCAGGTGGATTACTGTAGCACTGCAATTAGGTGGAAACCGTTCTAAAACTTAGAATCATAGAAACATAGACTCATAGAGTTGGAAGAGACCAAAGGGACCATCTAGGCCAACCCCCTGCCCTGCAGGAATATACAATCAAAGTACTCTTGACAGATGGTCATCCAGCCTCTCTTTAAAAACCTCCAAAAAAGGAGACTCCACCACATTCTGAGGCAAAGAGCTCTTACTGTCAGGAATTTCTTCCTAATGTTTAGGTTTTTAGGTCTTTTCCTCTAGTTTGAAGCCATTGCTCTGTGTCCTAATCTCTGGATCAGCAGAAAAAAAGCTTGCAGTCTCCTCAGTATGACATCCCTTCAAATATTTAAACATGGTTCTCATGTCACCTCTCAACCTTCTCTTCTCCAGACTAAACATGCCCAGTTCCCTAAGCCGCTTTTGATCTCCCTCAAACCTCTTTTGGTGGGGCAGGTCAGATCTAGCCACAGTCCCAAACAATGAGTGAGTGGGTAGTCTTTGTGTGTATAGGGTGTATATGTATAGTTGTATAAATAGGGATTGGCTTTGGACAAACATATTGAGGTTGCATGATAGCAGTAGGAGTGTCCCTGGCCATTTTGAATTCTCCCCCCACCTATTACTATCAGGAGGCAGTGATGATTTTGGCCTTATCTCCATAGGCTAGATAAGCTTTTCCCCATCTCAGAGCTCTGCAGTCCATATGATGCAGGGTATTTGCCATGTTCTTCCCCCAGGCAGTCCTCACCACCCTCAGGGAAGATACGGGCTGAGATGGGGGCAGGCTGGGGGCAGGCCCAAGAAACCACTATAAGAAACTACCCACTTCACTCTTTTACAGGTGACCAAAAATGGATCAGGCCCCATGTGCTTGCAGAAGCCAGCCCTTGCTGTTCCAGCCATCTCCCTGGCTCTCCCAGAAGCCAGGCAGGTCTTCTGCAGCTTGTGACCAAGGCTGGTCACATGCAAGGGGGCCTTCAGACTCATATTGTGGCCCTCCTCTTCCTGGCTTCTGAGACAGCAGAGAAAATGGCAGCAGCATCTCCAGAGATGGGCCCACATTCCTGTGTGGACTCTGGCCTGTTTCACTGGCGTAACAGGGGAAGGATGGGCCAGCTCCACAGCCAGGATACACCAGAGTATCCTGGCAGGTAAATGACCTCTTTGTTTGCAGACAATTTGGTATCAGGCCCGAAATAAAGGCTCAAAGGTAGTAAAGTTCTAAAGGAGTAAGACTTTTACCTACAATTATCCAAATCAGTATAATTTGTTCGGCTGGCCAAAACCCAGAGGCTCTGCAGAAGATATTATGCAACAGTCAAAAGCAAAGCAGACTATAGTTATAAATGATCCTTGGGTGAGAGAGAGCTGGGAGTGGGGGAAGATTGAAGGCAGGGCTCTGCAGTTTTCCTTTCAGACAATTCCCCTGCTTTCATTTTCTTCACATTATTTCAACCTGCAACCTTGGCAGTTTTAGCTAGAATTCAAGAAAGTGACAACTTCTTAAGTGCTAAAAATGAGGCTAAGTTCCTTTTAAAGAAATGTGCTGGAAGACTCAGGCCCCGTTCGATGCAGCAGAAATCAGGGAGCAGTGATCTATGGTACAGGAACATTTTTGTAGAGAAAGTCTTCCACCTCAGGATGTTGTGGGCACTGGTGCTTCTGCTACTACTGCCTCCCATTGTGTGCACACAGAAGAAAGACACCAGAAGGTGCTCTGGAAACAACCCACTGTCTGTTCCACATGAGTGGTACCTGCCTGGTGACTATGTCATTGGTGGGATCACTTCTCAGATCTTTTATATTGCCCAGGATGTTTTATTCAGAGAACATCCTTCTCAGAAGCTTTTTGAAGTTCCACAGTAAGCATTTATTATTATTCCCCTCTACATCTTCTTTTCTTTGCATGACCATAGAAAGTGATTATGTAGCAGAGAAAGGATGCTTATAGAATGTATATGTATAATTGCTCCAACCTATATCACTTGCTCCTTTCACATTCAATTTTTGTGCAAGCATTTGTCTGGACATCTAATTTGGTGGGCTAATAATGGGAGATCTGAAAGAAAAATACTCCCTTCATAAGACAGGAGAAACATTTCCAAAGAGGGGAAACATGTCTAAAGAGATAGGTGAACATTTTGGTTTATTTAGAATTTCCAAATTTCTACAAATTTCATAAATTTGCAAATGTGCTTTCTGCAACCAGACTTGTTTATCTCGGATTGGCCTTTTCAGTCATCATCACACTTGCAGAAAACATGGGATGAATCCTTCCTGAATCTTCGTTTGTGAAGAAAAGCCAGAGAGAAGCAAATGTCTTCATATTTGATTTAGTACTAGCCTAAGATTTTTATTTTTAAAAAATGACTATGTGGGGGGAAACTGACAGATTGGTCCATTCAGGCTCATGATTATGATCACTTAAATACTGAAAGTCCTGGGTTTGGATCTTTTCATATTAGTGCCAAACTAAGCTTGCCACACCTTTTTTCTAACAGGTTTGGAACAAGCAAGCAGGTATAACATCACACATGGTGTTACCTGTGTTTGGTTTAATATTAGCTATTGAATTTTGCCATTGCATATGTGGGAAATTTCATTTCATTTGCTTTCAAAAAAATGCCCAAATATTTTTTAAAAAAATTCTAGGTGAAAAAAAGATGTGCGTAGGGCAGACTGATAAAAATCTTCAGAGGAGTACAGTTAAAGAATGTAACATTTTGTTAACCAATGTATGGATAATGTGAACAAGTGCAATTAGTATCCACTCTGCAGTGCATGGGTTTTGGTATATGAATTGTTAGAAAACAGGAAGAAACCAGGCAAAATTGCTCCTTTTTTTGAACAGCAGCAGTGAGCAGAGAGTTGGGTTCGATGACCCATGAGGCTCCTTCTAACTCTTTGATTGTATGATTCTGCGCTTGCATCATATTTTGCAAGCTCTACACCCTCCTACCAACACAACCCACACACACATCTGTATTACATATTCCAATCTTTGTGGATTTGGAAATAGGTTTCTGCTGTATACTATGTTTCTATGAATTTTTTGTTGACGTCCACACTACCCAATTGCACAACTGCATTGTTTCTGTTGAAATGACATTGATCCCCAACTCTCTTTCCTAGACCACTGTGGCTTCCTCTGCCCATAATTTCTCATCACTGTTTCCTCTTTTCTTCTCATTTTTTAATGGTTGGTCTTTCACTCAATTTCAGAAATCATGATGTCTGCATGGATTAATTTCAAATGCTATTGTTAATCCTTTGGGAATGTTTTAGGGCATGAAATAAAAGAATATGCTATAGTCCAGAAATATTTTTATGAATATTATTAAAATTCTGAGGGTGATCAGTAATGGAAAACGCTGTCCCAGCTGCTGCAAATGCATTTCTTTTCACATATCTTAGCTTTTGAAACATAAGAAATGTATAAGACTATACTGTA
Source organism: Gambelia wislizenii (assembly GCA_030847615.1). NCBI lineage: Eukaryota > Metazoa > Chordata > Lepidosauria > Squamata > Crotaphytidae > Gambelia > Gambelia wislizenii. The sequence continues at coordinate 7,596,313 of JAUMIR010000006.1, forward strand.
AATCAGTTAGATAACATAAATGAATAGGAATGTGGGTTAATTACAGCATCGGTTGTAGAATACTGTTGTGAAAAAATTATTTAACTCTTTTGGCAGTGTGGTGACAAAGTTCTTCCAGCACAACTTTGCTTTGACATTTGCAGTAAAAGAAATCAACAAGAACCCTCAGATTTTGCCCAATGTCACACTCGGACTCCACATCTATGACAGCTATTACAGTATGAGGTTAACCTATTCTGCTACTCTGCACCTGCTCTTCAAACTCCACAGGTTTGTTCCTAACTATGAATGTGATGAGCAGAAAAAACTGATTGGCATCATTAGGGGACTTGGCTCTGAAACATCCTTCCATATGGAAGATATCTTACCTATCTACAAAATTCCACAGGTAAGATCCTAGGAATTAATGGTGTGAGGAATTTTCATTTTTTATGTTGTTACTTTAGAATAATTTGTGGTTCCTAATTACAGAACTGACTGACTTACACAATGTTTTAAAAATAATCACTCAAGAAAATTCAACTAGAAAAATCTTAGACTCATTCTCCATGAATGTTAAAAAGAATGGTTCAATAAATATGAAATATTGTCTGGGTGAAATGAAGAAATTGCTTCCAAGACTCACACTGAAATATTGGTTCATTTTCTTTTAGCTCTCCTATGGTTCATTTGCTTCTGAAGAGATTGAACCAATGCAGGGCCCTTCCTTTTACCGCATGGTCCCCGATGAAGTCCATCAGTATATGGGGATAATCCGATTACTTCAGCATTTTGGATGGACCTGGGTTGGGCACTTCATTATGAATGATGACAGTGGAGAACGTTTCTTGCAAGCCTTGGAGTCTTTGCTTTCAGAGAATGGAATCTGCTCAGCCTTCACAAAATGGATCCCACAACAGATTCAGCTGGAAGACTTGGATGAAGCATATGATACAATCTCAAGACTCTATGTGTCTTTCACAGATTATATAGCTGATATTATTATAATCTATGGAGAGTCTTTAACCATTGCATGGCTGAAAACTTTAATGTTTCTATTAGACCTTGGAAACAAGGAAAAGGTGTGGATTATGACAACCCAGAGTGATTTCATATCTACAGGTTTAGTGAAGGACCAGGGTTTACAGCTGTTCCATGGTGCTCTTTCCTTCACAATCCACTCTAGAGATATCCTAGGATTCAAGAAATATCTTCAGATTGTAAAACCAAAGTGGGACCAAGGAGATATTTTCCTCAGAGATTTCTGGGAGCGGGTATTTGACTGTTTCTTACCAGATGCAATAGGGCAAGTGGATATCAATGAGATATGTACTGGAGAGGAGAAGCTGGAAAGTCTTCCTGCAGGTCTTTTTGAAATGCACATGTCTGGCCACAGTTACAGTATCTATAATGCTGTCTATGTGTTGGCTCATGCTTTGCATGCTATTTACTCAGTGAGATCCAAACACAGAACAATGATTGGAGATAATATTTGTAAACATCAGTATTTTCAGCCTTGGCAGGTAATGTGCCTACTTTTATTTTCTTCTACCTTATTTCAATTTCCAGTGTTGTGCTCATTTTCAGTGACAATGTATCATTGATTTATGGTTTAACCTTTGTGTGCTGTGAATGTTTAACCATGTTTGTTTTAACTGTTGCAAACACCCTTGAGTCCCAGACTGGGGATGATGATGATGATGATGATAATGGGTGGACTACATCTCCCATTATCTTCCAGCACAATACCAGGCAACAAAGAGTTAACTAGGGGTGGGAGTTAAGCAACACCTCTGGGAATTTTAGGCACTTTAGGAATTTTTTATTGGAATAAGACCATTCTACTGAAAAATACACCCGACCGCAAAAGGCCGTAACAATAACGCAAAAATAATAGGGGCAGCGTCATCAATGATGTCAGGTCAGCAGAGCCAGAATGACCAATCAGGACTTTGAGGGTGGCAATTTTGAAAAGATAATAAATACTGCTTCAGAGCCATGAGGCAGAGAGAAGAACAATGGAGCCTGAGATAGACATGTCGCTTCTCAGGCAGAGATGAACTGAACAAAGGACTCTGAAGTCAACAGACTAAACTCCATGTCAGTGAATAGATCAGGAATGTATTAGCTAGTTGGTGTTAAGAAATTTATATTATTTTCCTACTTGGCTGGAGGTAGCTGAACACTTTATATTATCTGTAACTTCTATGGATATGCCTGGAAGGAGGAGCTTTCTATGAGAGATATTTCCATATTATGAGCTCTGTTGGAATAAATAGCTTTTTTCTAATCTTTCTATCAGCTGATGCTTGCATGTGCCTTATCTTCCTCAGATGCTTCTCTAACCTTTGGGACAGAAGGAAGGAGTGGTAATAGCTCTGCAAGTGGCAGGGAGAGAAAGGGAACCCACAGTCTCCCTTTGGACTGTGTGAAGGGGCTGGAAATCAAAGGGTGGTGGTGGCATACCTCTAGGGGGTGCAATTTAGGGGAATTCCCAGGCAGAGGAATCCCCAAAATTGCATCTCACAAAAGGGCAGCTTAAGGGGTTCTCAGGCACAAGAACCCATGAGCTGTAACACAAAAAGGGCAACCCTGCCTCAGAGGCGTGTGCGTGACTGCGCCCAGAGGCAGACAACCTTCACAATAATAATATACTTGCACTTCCTTTTAGCTCCATCAATTTCTTCAAGGTATTTCCTTTAACAATTCAGCTGGAGAAACAGTGTCCTTTGATAAGAAGAGGAAAATAGTTGGTGGATTGAACATAACAAATATAGTCACATTCCGTAATAACTCGTTCCAAAGAGTGAAAGTTGGACATGTTGATCTGAATGACAATGGGGGAAAAGAATTCATCATCAATGAATCTATGATTGTGTGGCATGGACGTTTCAACCAGGTATGGATTCAGGGGTATTCTTGGATATCCACCTGTTCTTCTGATTTTCCTTCCATAGATAATCTGAACTTGAGAGGGGGCATTTTTTAATCACTAGCCAGTATGTTTAGAAGCGGATAAAACCATAAAATGCCATACAGTAGCACCCCTGCATCTGCTGATTTCCCAATTGCTGATTCAATTATCTGTGGATGGTGACAGTCGAGGAGTGGATGGAGGAGGAAGGGGAGGAGGAGAGATCTCACCTTTCTTCTCTCTTTGCCCAGGGCGTAAATGGTGATGCAGGGGCAAAGGGAGGGGAGGGGACATCTGCCTCCCTCCTCCTTTTTGCCCCCAGGATCACTGCCCAGGATGGATCTCGGGGCAGAAATGATGACATGGGGGCATCTGCTGCTCCAGAGATTGGAACACGGAGCAATGGATGCAAGCTCCAGGAACAGAGATTGCACCTCAACATGAGGAGGAACTTTTTGACAGTCAGAGCTGTTCGGCAGTGGAACACACTCCCTTGGAGCGTGGTGGGGTCTCCTTCCTTGGAGGTCTTTAAACAGAGGCTGGATGGCCATCTGTCAGGGATGCTTTGATCATGATTTCCTGCGTGGCAGGGAGTTGGACTGGATGGCCCTCGTGGTCTCTTCCAACTCTGCAATTCTATGATTCTATGATTCTATGAAAAGGAGGGGAGGATAGATCTGCCTCCCTCCTCCCTTTGCTCCCAGGATCACTGCCCAGGATTGCTCCCGGGATGGAAATGGCAATGGGGGCATTCATTATTATCCACAGATTTCATTATCTTCAGGATCCCCAGGAACCAATCCCCTGCAGATACGGGGGGGCTAATTTATACTGTATCTCTGCTCTTTTTCTTTAATGCTACATTTTCTGAAAACAGCATATGGAATCATGTACAACAACAGGTAAAATATTTATGACAGTTAGCTTAAACATACTAGAACGTTTGATGAGAGACATATTTTGTTGTAGAACCCCAAAAGTTTGCCATATCTGCCTCTATGGGAAATTATAATTGTAAGACTGCTTTTGAAGATATCAAAAATGAATATCAAGCATCCTAAAATTATTTAATTTACTTGGCCAGGTGATTCCCATTTCTGTTTGTAGTGAACACTGTCACCTGGCTCATCAAAAGAAAAGGAGAGAAGGTGAAAAGTTTTGCTGCTATGATTGTGCCCCATGCCCAGAAGGGAAAGTTTCAAGCCAGATAGGTATAGTATGTAAACCCCTAATTCAGTTCTGCTATCATACTTCAGAGGAATTTGTAACACAAATCATTAATACCAATGGAAAGCCCATACAAGGACTTGGCTTCAATGGGGGAATCAGAAGCATCTCAAATGGCTAGCAAGAGGTTCTCATAAGTTTTCAGGATTTTGACCCTATGTATATGGGTGTAGCATAGGAAATACACAGGAATCAGGTGTATAAAAACAATGAATGGAACTTTATTGAACTGAACTGAAGCATTCACACATCACACATACACTCATTTTATCAAGCAGGCAAGAGTACAGCAAGAAATAGTTTGAATGGAATAGTTAGGCTAAAAGGTGTACTACACTTGCTCTTGCAGCTTGCCTTCACACAGAAGTAGCATTACTCTTGAGTAGCAGCAACAAAAGTGGGGTGGAAGAGACTTGGGAATAGGTAGGGTTAAGGTTACTGGAGCTGGGGAGGAACACCTGATGTTGGCTGGAAGCTGTCTCAAGATCCAGGAGTGTTAGAGGATAATTTGGAAGGGATTGGGAGGAGAGGGGAGGGTAGGAATGGAGGAGCATTCATTTGGGAAGTGGGACTGAACCAAAAAGCTTAAGTTTTACTGGGGTTTTTATAAGGAAACTTCCTTTGAAGTTGCACCCTGGGTCAAAGGAACACTTGCTTTCAGACAGTTCTCAATTGTTTTACAAAGGAATTCTAGACAACCAGAATCTGAGACATTTGGTGACAATCTGATATCTTAGTGATTAGCAGGTAACCCTCTTTGGTCTCTCGGATGCAAGGGTGTCAGCTTAATCTACATAGCAATGAAGCTCCCTCTGTATGTTTGATGCCTGTAAGATACCTGTCTCTTTGGGAGACTTGGTGTTTCCATTTCAGAGAAGATGCAGGATGTTTGTATCCAGGCGTGAATTTGTGGGGAGTTTATGGGGGACCTTCCCAGGCATATCTCATGCTTGCCCTCAACTTGACTCCTGGCCATGTCATGGAGTGCATTTTATTTCCTGGTAGCCTTCAGATGGCCCTTCCTGCCAGATCAGCCAAATCTGATATCAAGACACTGCTTCCATTGAAGTGAACCAAAGTTCAGAGCCAAAGTTGTTAACCAAGTAGGGAATTATGACATTTGCAGTAAGGATAGGGGTGTGCTGTTACAAATTGGTACCAAACGTGTTGCATTTTATTTTTGTCTTTTAGATATGGATGACTGTTCCACATGCCCAGAAGATCAATATCCAAACAAGAAAAGAAATGATTGTATCCCCAAAATTATACAATATCTATCTTCTGAAGAGACTTTAGGGATTATATTAATCTCAGTTGCTGTTTCCTTTTCCCTGATGACAGCCCTAGTACTAGGGGTTTTTATCAAGTGCAAAGATACCCCCATAGTAAAAGCCAACAACCGAGACCTCACTTACATTCTCCTTGTTTCACTTCTCCTTTGCTTTCCCTCTTCCTTGCTCTTTCTTGGAAAACGTAGGGAAATGACTTGTCTTCTCCGACAGCCAACATTTGGTATTATCTTTTCAGTGGCTGTTTCTAGCATTTTGGCCAAAACCACCATAGTTTACCTTGCATTCCTAGTCAAAAAGCCAGGATCTTGGATGAAGAAATGGATAGGGAAAAGACTAGCCCATTGTATTGTCTTCCCATCCTCCCTTTTCAAACAAGTATTTGTATTCTGTGGCTGGCATCCTTTCCACCCTTCCCTGATGTTGACATGAACTCAGTAGCTGAGGAAATCATTGTACAATGCAATGAAGGCTCTGTCAAAATGTTTTTCTCTACCCTAGGCTACATCGGCCTCCTAGCCATGGCCAGCTTCATCACAGCAATTCAAGTCCGCAAATTACCAGATACTTTTAATGAAGCCAAGTTTATTACATTTATCATGTCGGTTTTCTGCAGTGTGTGGATTTCTTTTGTTCCCACTTACCTGAGCACTAGAGGAAAAGAGACAGTGGCTGTGGAGATCTTCTCTATCTTGTTCTCTAGTGCTGGTTTACTGGGGTGCATTTTTGCCCCTAAATGCTATATCATTCTACTGAGGCCTGATTTAAACTTCAGGGAATAGTTCATTAGGAAGAAGTATTAAAGAATTTGTTTGTATGGTCACAGGTTTTTGAAGATGTTACTACAACATCAATTCTTTCCTCTGTTCTTACCTCTTTCTTGGACAACCTGGAATGATGGCTTGCTTTTTCTGAGACAATCTGCTCTTGGCATCATCTTCTCAGTGGCACTTTCTTCTATCTTGGCCAAAACTATAACTTTGGTTATAGCATTCATGGCCACCAAACCAGGGTCCCACATGAGGAAGTGGATGGGTAAAAGACTGGCCAATTCCATTGTCCTCTCCTGCCCTCTTATTTAAACAAGCATTTGTATGGTTTGGCTAGGAACATCCCCATCATTCTCCTATTTGGACATGCAGTCAGTGACTGATCAGATGGTAGCCGAATGTAATGAAGGATCTCTCCTCATGTTTTATCTTGTGCTGGTTTACATGGGACTTATAGCCATCATCAGCTTAATTGCAGCTTTCCTTGCCTGGAAGCTACCAAATAGTTTTAATGAAGAAAAATTTATCACTTTCAGTATGCTGATGATTTGTAGTGTTTGTCATTTTTTCCAGCCTACATCAGCATTAAGAGAAAATATATGATGGCTGTAGAGATTTTCTCCATCTTAGCTTCCAGTGCTGGGCTACATGGGTGTATTTCCTCCCCCCCCAAAAAAATGTTACATTATTGTACTGAGACCAGAGCTAAACAAGGAACAGCTCATCAGGAAAAAAATAAGTCTAACCATTTGATTCTGTCAGTTTTGCTGATAGAGAAGTAACCATGGATCCATTTTAGGAGTCACCTAGTGCTCTAGGACATGAGCATTTGTTCACTTTGGTTGCACTATGAACAGAAATTTTTGGATATTGGACTGTTCCTAAAAAAACAAAAAACAAAAAACAAGAGAACAGAAGAAAAGGAAAGAAAAAACTACAAATTAGACAGTAAGGTATGAATAAATATTATAGCATAAATATATCTATGCTTATTGTGGACTCTGTTGTGAGGATTAAGATGTATATGTTGTTGTTGTGTGCCTTCAAGTCATTTCCAAATTATGGTGACACAAAGATGAAACTATCATTGGCTTTTCTCTGCAGGATTTGTTCTGAAGGGGTTTGCCATTGTTTTCCTCTCAGGTTGAGAGAATATGACTTGCTCAGAGTCACCCAGTTTTCATTGTCAAGCAGGGATTTGAACTCTAGTCTTCTGGAGTCCTAGTCCAGCACTGAAAACATTATGCTACATTGGCTCTCCAAGGTCTCTTTATTACAGCTTTAACTTCATGTATTACACAGTCATACTTCCTGCATTGTGTCTGAACACTTCTCCATAAATTGTTATGTACTGTCTCAGTGCAGTGCCTACACATTACCATTGTATATTTTCTTGTGGTTTTGTTTTTGTTTTGTGGTCCCCCCCACTTCATTATATTATACACATGTGTATTTATACCTTGCAAACTAATTTGCCTGAAGTTTTCTTTCCTTTTCTTGAGTTCTATTACTCCTTTGGGTGGGGAGTGGGGTCTCTTTCTTGGTGAGAGACCTCCCCTTCTTTCTTCTCTGTTGGACTGTATCTTCTAGCATTCCTCAACATTACCTGTGCTGAACAGCACTACTGGGAGTTGCAGTCCAACAACATCTGGATAATATCCCCTGGATAATATCAATATTTGTTGATAGCATAACAAATAAAGATGTGGCAAATTGATCATTATATTGTACGGGCATCATTTGATCATATCAGTATTGTCCGATAAGGCACATCCTGAGTCTGGTGGAAGAAAATGTTGTGTTTAAGCAACCATTGTCCATGGAAATGTCAGTGTTTCTTGAAATGTAGGTCAATATCATTCTTTACAGCACTGAAGTGACAATCAGCCATGTGTCTCTTAGTTTGGTAAGTTTTGGGCCTGCAGCCATGCCCCCCTTCTCCCACTATTTAGTTGTCCCTTGGAAAATGTCCCACTGGCAGTATAAAATTAAGCATTGGCCGTAAGGAGTGTGTTGCCAACTTCTGAATCAGAGAGAAAATAAACCATGTCTTATTTCTTCTAGTACATGTGTAATGGCTGCAAAATGTGTGTGTTAGCCAGAAAATGTACAAAATATGGTAGAGATATGCACATGTGCCCAAACTTCTTAGGGGTTTTGTTTATTAACTGTCCCTCTTCATGGACAGTGGTATAGTGAATGTGTAAAGTGGTGAGCTAGATTATCCCTAATTTACTGTGAAATCAAGAGGAGGGAGGGGATGGGAACAAGAGATTCATAAACAAACCTCCATCAGAATATGCAGTCTAACTGTGAGAGAAAGGGGAGTCTCATCCAGTAAACATTGCAGTGTTCTTGGTAGACTTTCGACTTTGTGCCACAGAAATCTGAAGTGAAGGTATCAGTAAAATTCACCTTTCTTCCATCTCATATTTGAGGTCTGGGACCTCAAAGCTAGGTGTTAAAAACCAAAAGTTCCTCTTAATGTCTGATTCACCTTAATGTCTGAACTGAAATATTCCAGATGTCCTTCCATGCTCCTGGTCCATAACAAACCATACCACAAGTTCCTCACCCCAAAATGTACTCCCTCTTAAGGAGCTGCCTGCTAGTGGTTTGAAATGAGTGGAATATTCACTGTTATTCCTTTCTTGACACTTGGGAAGCCATGCCAGGAAGAATAGCACAATCACAGGACTTTTATTCATGTTCCATGCTGTATTTGCACATTCTGAAGTGTATTGCAAACTTCTTTTGTGTAGAAAAATGTGTTTTTTTCTAGACACACACAGAGACACACATTTCTGTGCAGAATAATTCCCAGGATTACTTTGTAGTGTGAGGATATGGGCTGAATCCTATCCAGGATTGCTTTTTTTCTCCCACAGTAGGAAGAAAACCATTTGGGGGGGGGTGATGGGAGCATTAGCATTGCAGGTGAGAAGGATAATGGGAGCTTTGTTCTCTTCTATATTGCTGTCTATTGAGCTTGAAAAGGTAGTGCTATGTGCTCTATGTGTGATCACATACTCAGGATACATAGATCTGGTCCACTGTAGGAACACATGAGCTTGACTTACATATCTGCTAAAAACAAGTAGTAGAAATGCTAAGATGGTTAAATAGATTGTTTCCACATTTTTGGATGTGTGGATGTCTGAATTCATATTAATGCACATTTTCACTCAATTGCTATTTATGAGCGCATGTGCCCACTCAGTCTGAATGAATGTGAAAGCATGCAAATATGTGCAGAAATATGAAGACAAACCTACTTCTCTGTGAATGAGTGAAAATGTGCACCCACTCACCATAAACTGTTGCATCTAGATAAGCCCTATGAGGCTAATCAAATTATTGGAGCAAGGCCAAGATCAAAGGAGCTTGAATAAATCAGAAAACATATAAGAGCAGAACAGCTTGGACTGGAAATATAAGAACAGTATAATATTTAATGTTCTAAATTTTAAAATACAATGTCTCCTTCAAAAAAAAAGAAAAAAAAGAAAAAAAAGAAAAGTAAGTTCTTAGACACCCCCCTTTCCTTCCTAATTAATCTTTCTTATTTTTATATATATATCCAGTGCTCAATGAGTGCTGTGACCAGTAAAGTATTTCCTGAAATTCCACAGCAGACTGATTAGTGTCATTAAAAGGAAAAGCCTGTGTACCAAAACCACAACAGTGTGTCTTGGTTGGTCAACCAGCTGAGAGACCAACAAGAAGATGTGAAGATGCACATTTCTTTCCCCCTCACTTCTGCTGACATCTTTGTGGGTTTTGGGGTAAGTTCAGATCTACTTTCTCTCACTGTGTCTCTAGTACAGTAATACACAGCAGTGTCTTCAGCTTTCAGCTGTCCCATATTTAGGTAAACAAGCTTTTTTGAACTGTCGGTGGAGATTGTGAATCGGCCATTAACTGAAGGGCCATAATATGTAGTTGCTCCATTAATTCTGGAGACCCACTCCAGCCCTTTTCCAGGAGCCTGTCGGACCCAATCCATCCAGTAGCTGTCTATGTTGAACCCTGAGGTGGTACATGTGAGTTGAAGGGAATCTCCAGGTCTTTTCACAGCACCCCCAGATTCTATCACAGAAATGTCTGAATGGACACCTAGGAGGAAAGGAAAGTTACTGATGTATCACCATCATCATTTTCATTATCATATTATTAGCAGCAATAGCAGCTGCAGCATTAATACTATAGTAGTATTATTTCATCAGATTCTGCAGTGCTCCCTTTATCTAATGATCTTGCATACCTTTCAAAAGCATGAAAGTAAAAATGAAATGATTCCAAAGGTCCATTTCTATTTAGGGAAATTCTTTGTTGGATGGTGTGGCAGCTACCCAGCAAGACTCTTTCTTCAGAGCCAATTTGATCACACCCAGGAACAAAGGAGAAGTTTTAAAAGAGTGGACTGTCCCATAATTTGCATATTTCCTTCCTTTAAGAAAGGGGTTTGGGGGTTTTGAAGACAGACAGTACACTCTGAAGACTTCTCAGCTCCTTCTGCTGTGCTCGATTGCTGCTAGTGCTACTAGTGCTTGCTCCCTACTCATACAATGGTTTTGCCATGCTGGAAATATATAAAGGTGAACTCTGCAACAGAGCATTGAAAGTAATTCACTGAATTCCCAGTAAATCTGGTGAATGCATACCTTTATAAATAATTGGTTAATCTGAATTAAGGACATACACCTTGGCATATTTCATTCTCACATGCAGGAACCAATGATTTCAAGTGTTTCTCCCAGCACCAGCAAGTGGGAGTTACAAGACACACTGCACATTTTACCTTGCAAACCCCCCCCCCGCTATTTCTGGAATTTGTTTGTGGCTGGGTGTGTGGGTTAAAAGTTATTTTTTAGCATTTTTTTGTGCAACCTCTTCCTGTGTCTTTTGTGCAAAATAATTTTTTCCTATGCAACCCCCAAGCTTTGTTTCATGTGCAAAACCAAAACCTTTAAAGCACAACAAAATTGGTTTGCAAATAAATAAATAAATAAATAAAATTAAAAAATTAAAAAATGAAGTGTAAAAAAAAAAGAAATCAAGGAACAAAAAAGCAAAGTATAATCTTGCAGTGGTTCCCTATTTGCTCAACAGGGGTTAAGATTCTACATCAATGTCAATGGTGTGCAACTTTACACATCAGAAAATTTGGCTTCATGGGCCAAATGAGACAGCCTCCCCTTGTTCCCATACTCAGCCATTTGGATGACACAGTGTTTGCACCTCAATTCTAGTCTGAACTGTCTGGATGATGTTCAGGCAGTTCCAAATAGAAACTGGGCCACACCTTCCCTTCAAACAGCTTTAAAAAGTAGCTGGGAAAACTTGAATCTGTGGGAAAAAGCCGAGTGTTCCATGGCATGAATTGGTGGTTGTCCACATGCTCACGCTGCCCTGTTTCAGTGGCCACCTCTGCCACCACTAAGGGTGTCACATGTGATGAAGGCTAGGCACCCCATTTCTGGACTCAGAGAGCACAATGTGTTACCCTAAATTCTAGGGGGTCTTGAGGACCCTCTGAATATCTATATTAATTTGGGAAATAAATATACTCAGCTTGGCAATATGAGAGGGGACAAGAAGGCAGGACCTTTTAACCTTTGTGTACTCAGGAGGAGATGTACGCTAGATGGCTTAATTAAATAATCATTATTGGAAAATAACAACAACAACAACAACAACAACAACAACATTCACACACACATTCAGGTTTCAAGCAATCACATAAGGCTAGTGAATAAAGTAGAAAGGATTGGGATAGAGGAATAAAGTGAGGGATGTTTTTGGGTGATATAACACCTTTCCTATAGAGCAGAGGTTCGTGCAGCAATGCAGTCTCAAAGTTACACTCTGAGGGTCTATCTGCGAACTGGCAGCAGGGATGTAGGACAAAGAGCTGTAGACAGATTGGTGTTGTTTTGAAGGGGTTTTTATATCCAATATTTTCCTATAGGGGATGGGTTTTAGCATGAAAGACAATGCTTCTCACAGGTTCTCAAATAAGACAATGGATACTTCTTAGAAACATTTACAACCCTTAACGTGTTGATACCTCAGAACTAAATGGAGAAAGCAACCCTCTTTGTGGGGAGGCAAAAGCAAGATAGCTCTTTACAAGCCTTGAGTATCTCAACTAAATTAGATTGGATTAGTCAGATGTTCAGGCAATAAGTTGCCATATGGTTACCTTTCTTTGAAATTTGTAATGGCCCCTCCCTTAGTGTATACGTGTCTTAGTCTCAGTGCTAGTCCTTGGGATTCCTGGTTTTGGGGAGTTTCCCATTTACTTGCCACACTCTGAGAAGGCCACAGTTGGCCAAATTGTTAAATATTGCCCATTATTAAGGATATGGGGAAGGGGATGTCAGGGCTTGTAACAACACATGACACAAGCAGAGGTGGCAGGTATGGTTGCCGATAGAGTGAAGTACACACATGCAAACAGCTGCCTGTTCACATCATGGAAAACAAGGTAATGGGGGGAATCCAGGCAGTTCTGGGGCCATGATACTCTGGCCAGAATGTGGACCATTCTGTCTAGTGCAGACAAGACCTTAGCATTAGAAATGCAGTGAAACCCTTAGCATTAGAAATGCAATGAAATGAGAACTGCAAAGATTTGTATCTAGGCATCAGAAAGAGTGCTTTGATGCTCACTGGGCAATTCTGATGCTCATGGGCACTCTTGTTGTGCTCTGGCACTTCCTAGCTGGCATCTGAATGTGCATCGGGAAGTGGCATGATGTGCCTCAGTGCTCATTGTGGATTGGGCTGTGGTGCTTCAGTCACCCCAGTGCTTACCATTGAACAATGGACAGCTGTACACTGTAACATCATGAGAGCTCCTAGGTGAACACAAACATTGTGGAACCTATCAGTTTTCTTTTCCACACATGTCAAGGAACTTACAAAATCTCCAACCAGCGATACTTGAGACACTGACACATATTTTGAGATATACAATTTGCACTCTGTATCTACAGATTTGGCATCCACAGATTCCACCATCCAAGGCTTGAAAATATTATTTAAAACATGAAGCAGGAAAGCTTGTTTTTGCCATTTTAACTTGAGCACCCATGGATTTTGGTATCCAAAGGAGACCCTGGAATCAGACCCCAGCAGATACCAAGGGCCCACTCAATTTTCAGATGAAGTGTTATGAAAGTTAAAATGTCTTAATGGATATGATTAGGACTAATGGAAGGGAGGGGTAGAGTTAATTTAAAAGTGGTTCAGGTAAAAGTGGGTAAGAATATAGCCAATATAGAAGTTGGATTAGTTAGCCAACTCTTTTTACCATTATTCATGCTCTCAAGTTTATTTCCTCACTAAGAGAGTGGTTACTAGAGGGGTGATTCCTGTAGTAAAGTGAAGTCTCTCTCTCTCTCTCTCTCTCTCTCTCCTCATCAACTCCCAATTGTGGTTTCGTTGAGTACTCCAAGAAGAACAAAACATGTTTACTGCCAGTGCTGCTACTGAGAAATTACAGGTTGCAACAAAGGTGATTGCATCCCCTACAATTATCAGAAGTAATTGACTCCCTTTGATTTCCTCATTCACCTTTCCTGAAAGCAGAAGAAAAGAAACCCCAATGTAAATTTGGAAGAGATGATAAAACCCTCCAATTTTGCCTTACAGGGCTGGGAAGAGGAGGAAAATGTAGGCAGGGTTGTGTCTTCTTGCATAGTGATTTCAGCTTCCCCATTTCACTTTGTGACATTAAATTTGCTTGGCTCTAATTCAAGGAACACTTTTAAAATAGTTTTAGCACTCCAGAGTGGTTGTATAGAGTTCTCTTAATTCAGTGTGTTATCAGAGTTTGCTGCTATTCACTTTAACTGACTTAAATTCACTCTGTGCCTAAAGTAACATTCCAGGTAGACTTCAGGATCCTCCGAGCTTTGCCGTCAGATGCTGCTGTTGGTTTCGTTGCTGTATGCCTTGCCTCATGGGATTTGCAAAATAGATATGACATGTTCCAGGAATGATTTAGTTCATGTACCACATGAGTGGTATCAGCCTGGTGACTTGGTTGTTGGTGGGATTGTTTCTCATATCATAAATATATATAATATACTCTCCTTTGAAACACCTCCTTCTGAGGAAGTGACAGCTATCAATATTCCAATGTAAGGACCTCCTCTCCTCCCTTTCTGTCTTCCCTCTTTCATGTTATCTTATAAGCCTGTGAATGTCTATCTTGGGAAACAGAATTTCTAGTGGAGGTCCATGTAACATTGGGGTGCAGAACATTTGACCCTCCAGATGTTTTGGACTACAACTCCTAAAATCCTTTACTGTTGGGCAGCTTAGATAGGACTGATGGACAAAAACATCCAGGGGATGAAACAGAGAGGCTGTGGGCCAGGGTGTGGGTCAGTGGTCACCTCACCCTGAAATCACTTGGACCATGGTCTAAATTCTGTATGACAAAAAAATATGTGGGGTGGTTGTACTGACAAAGAGGAATCCCAAATACACCTTGGGGGGGGGAAGGGTTGAAGAGGTTGAGATTAGTAAAATAGGTGGGAAGAAACCCTCAAAATGGTCTCTCAGAAAAACATTTGAGCAGATAGATTTGCAGTCTGATTGAAAATAAAATAATATGAAACATCCTAAAAGGAAAGATGTGTAGAGAAAAATTGTTTAAGTAATTTTTGATGGTGAAAATGGCACCAGGATTGATTTTGAAAATAGCTCTCTCTCTGTCTCTGCCTCTCAATCTTGATCTCTTTGTTCATTCATTACAAGATAAGAAGTAAAACCCAAGTCATGGCCTTTTTCCAACACAAAACCAGTGGTATCTAAAAATCTGAAGGACAATTAAAAAGAGTTATGTTTTTCCAGAATGGAATAGCATGATAAATTCACATCCAGCAGCTTCTAATGCTGTCTTCTCTATATGAGTTCCATCTTGAATCACTTTTTGTAGAGTGCTAACTATTTGTAACGTAAAAATTAATAGCAACATAGTAGGTGGCACAACATGCAATTTAGATTGTGCAAACTCCTAGGTAATATTAGAACAGATGTTAAACACTGAATGCATATCTATTTTTGTGAATTAGAAATGTTCCTCTCACACTGTGAGTACTGCCATGCTTCAGGACTATAAAGTTATAAAACACATATTAGAGTATGTGGACATTGAAGAAACTCTCAGTTCATCTCCTGACAATTGCAAGTCCTCAAGAAGAAGTTGGACTATACCCCTGATGGAGACCTTGGAAAGATGTTGAAAGCCTTGATTGCTGATACTGGGCTGGGTGACCAGTAGTCTAATGAGCACAAATACTGTTCTTTTGAACTGGAAAGAGAAAAAGTATTTCTGATGTTTCACATATGATGTCCTTGCTCATTCCCAGATTTAGCCATAAGTAGAGAGAGAGAAAACTAACAGAACATTATTTGCTGTTCTTTTCTGCAGGGGGTGAAACATGAACAATTTGAGAGAGTTAAAATGGGGCAATCAATCTTCACCACCACCCCCCGCCATTGTCTTTCTCCATCCTTCATGAAGCTCTTTCTACTAGAGAATGGACTGTTGGATGATTTCCAATTACATTCACCAGAACCACAGCTGAAATTGCTGAGGTTTTTCTTTTCCTGACACTCTATTTTAGCAATGGAAGTGGAAAGTGTACACTTCCCTATGACAGTCTCTGTGGGGTTTTAGTGACAATCCCAGCAGCAGTGGCAATAACAGTGAGAGGTAGGGGTGCAATCCATGACAATTTGTGGAGTAGGTAATGACCCCCCCCCCAAAAAAAAACCAACGTCTGCCCTGCCATAGAACAATGATACATCATCTTTTATGGGCACATTGGGGGTGGGAGAGGAAGGCTGGCTGTGAGTCATTACACGTAGACATCCATTGGTATAAAACTAACAGAAGGAAGGAAGGAAATAATTAAGGAGGTCTGCTTTTCCTCTCCTTTCTCATTCCACATCCTGCCATCACTAATATGATTCCAAATCTTCCTTTATTTATCTCAGTTCTGTCCATATCATCATCCCTCCTGTTCTGCTTCACAATTTCTTGTTCATTTCTGCTGTCCCTTTTCCTTTGGTAGAACTCTGACTTCCCACTTGAACCCTTCTCACCCTTATAGCTTCGTTCTATAGTTCTCAACGTTTGTCAGGTTGTTTTCTCTGATTTAAAAGATTCAGGGAAAATGTTGATTTTATATAGGGAAAGTTCTAGAATAAATTCTATTATTTAATACCAGAGTGGTCAAGGATTCTGATACAAAAGTTATACTATTTGCTTCACAAAAATGACTATTACTCTGTTTTCAGTATGTTGACAAAGTTCTACCAGCATGTCCTGGCCTTGGCATTTGCTACTAATAGGATCAACAATGATCCCAAAATCTTGCCCAACATCACACTTGGTTTCCATATCTATGACAGCTACTATGATGCAAGCATGACCTATCGTACCACTCTGGACATGCTCTTCAAATCGTATAGTTTTGTCCCCAACTACAAATGTGATGCCCAGAAACCCCTCATGGCAGTTATTGGGGGAATTGGTTCTGACATCTCCTTTCATATGGCAAATATGTTAAGTCTCTACAAGATTCCACAGGTAAGACAACTTCATAGGTAAGGCATCTGTTTCACATATCACACATAGAAATCACAATTTTGCTTCACCAACTATTCATGGCTTTAAGCAGCATACATATAAATATATACTGATATATTTCTCCTATTGTATTTCTAAACATCTCTGAACAATATGTCCTTTTAGCTTACATATGGTTCACTTCCTCGAGAAAAGAGTGAAACTACACAGCTCTCTTGGTTTTATCACATGGCTCCAAATGAATCCCATCAATATAGGGGGATTATCCATTTACTTAAGCATTTTGGATGGACGTGGGTTGGACTGTTGGCTGCAGGTGATGAAAGTGGAGAATATTTCTTGCAGGTCTTAGAGTCCTTGTTTACCCAGCATCGAATTTGCTCAGCCTTCACACTAAGATTGGTCTATGATGGCCGCCTACTTGAGATTCATGAAGCAAAGAGTATGACTGCAGAAATTAATCAATATTTAATGAACCAGAGAGCTAGAACTCTTGTCATCTATGGTGACACTTTGGCCTTGATGTGGTTGAGCAATGCATTGTTTTTATCAGGACTTGATAACAGTTATGTTGGAAATGTATGGATTATGGCAGGCCAGATTGAATTTGCAGTACATTGCTTCCCAGGATTGTTGAATTTTGAAATATTTCAAGGCTCCATTGCCTTCACCATCCACTCCAATGAATGTCAAGGATTCAAAACATATCTTCAGAATATAAAACCTGACTGGACCCAAGGAGGTAGTTTTCTCAAAGAATTCTTTGAGCAAGCACTTGGTTGCTCAATCCCAACTCCCCAAGAACCAATGGTGTATGAGAACATGTGTACTGGGGAGGAAAGGCTGGAGAGTCTTCCAGAGGCAGTGTTCGAAATGCACATGAGTGGCCACAGCTACAGCATCTATAATGCTGTCTATGCTACAGCACATGCCTTGCATAACTTGTACACATCTAGATCCAGTTACAGGTCAATTGTGGACTGGAAAAGACTTCAAGATGTCCATCCCTGGCAGGTAATATCTCTACAATTAAATGGCTTTGAATGCATGTTTAGAAGTTGTAAGAAAGCACCTAACTTCCCTCATAACAAAGAACTGATCAAATTAGAACAGAATCTACTGTCACCTTAAAGACTGATGTGTTTAATTTGGTACAAGCTTTCACAGAACCCAGCCCACTTTATTAGATCCATGGAGTGTAGTTACAATTGGTGGAGATACAGTTGGTGTAGAGTGTAGATGTCGAGAAGCCAACTCAATAGCTGATAAGGAGCCCGGCTCGGCAACAACCCAGTTGAAAAGCATAGTACCTGGGGTTGTCAGTAGCAGTCCTACAGGGTCAGAAGTACACACACAGAGAGAGTGCAGAACGAAGAGGCAGTCCAAGGTCAAAAGGGTTCCGGCAGGTGGGTGAACGAAGGCAGTCCAAGGTCAAGATATCCAAAGTCTCAAGATAGCAAGGTTCCAGGAGAGTCACAAGCAGAGGCTTCCTCCCGGTAACGCACACTGCCTGAAACAAGGAACTCAGCCTCCCCCAGCTGCTTATGTTGGCCCAGCTCCCACTCCCAGCTGCGGGGTGATTGATGAGCTTCTGTCTCTTAATCTCTGGGAACGACGAAGCCACGCCTTCTCTGCTCTCCTTTGGCTAAAGGTAGGTACCTGCTCTTCTACCTCTTGATCTTGCTCCATTATGTCTCCCAGGCTTGGACCCTGAGCTGGGGGAGGGCTAGGCTGCTGAGCCCTGGGTTCTTCAGGGCTAGACTCAGACTCAGCCAGCTCTTCTGTTACAGGCTCAGCCTCCTCGCCTTCTGAGTCCTCAGAGTCCTGACTGACCATGAGAGTAGATACAGTCTATCTCTCTATCTATGTATCTATCTATAGTGTTTGTCTAATTGGATTTGACTTTAAGGTGAACTGCTGTGGATGGGAGGTAGGAACAGGGGGACTAGAGAGGGGTAGAAATGTAAATATGACATTCAGAAGACGTTGCTTAAGCAGTGTTCATAAAACAGAAAAGAAGGGTTGTAATACAAATGAACCTACATAGATGAATTCTTTAACACATGAATTAAGATTAAAACGCCTTTGTCCATATTGAAGCCATTTGAGACCTTCATACTCAACTTCTGCTAGGTGCCAGGGACAAACTTATAGCCCCAACTACCTCACCCATCTAAGCATTTGTAGTTCATCTGGCATTGGGTCTGGTTTGGTGGCTGCATTTGGCAGCATATACCACTGAAATCTATAATCCTCAGTCAGTAATTCTTTATGTAACTGAATTCATATTGTTCTTCATCAAATTCCAAAAGGTCAGGTTAAATTAGCCATTTTTCTTTGTAGAAGCTTCCTTTCTATAGAAAGCCTCTTGTGTTGAAACCCATAAAGGCATCTTGGTACATAGCCTTGGTTTGTATCTATTCCATATCCTTACAAGGCATGTCTCGTAAAATGCTTCTTAAGGGCTACATTCACTTTAGCTTTGCCATGAATATCCCTGTCACCCAAAGCTCAAGTCTTCTAACCACACCAAACAGCATGCAGCAAAACGCAATTTCAAATCTGGGAACCCTAGTTCTCCTCTGTTTTACAACTCATAAAATTTTATAGTGACAACACATTCATTTTTATCACAGATATTCTCCCAAAAAGCAACAATTTAAACTTTAGTCATCTTTATAGATCCTTTAAATTTCATTCCATGTCTTGACATAATTATTCTTCAATAATATACAATTCATATTTCTCATAGTTATACCTAAATATTTCACCTTCTCAGCTTTAAAAACCAAACTTATCCTCCAGTTGTATTTGATTCTCCCTTCTCATATTTTTGTCAACCTCACAGTCTTTATTTATATTAAATCCATCCACTTCTTCAAACTCATTTAATGTATGTAGCAATGATTCCATATTTTCCAAAGGGTCTTCTAACACCATCACTAACACCATCTGCAAGTGCCCTTAATTTATACACTTTCCTTTTTGATTTTTAGACCCTTAATTTTCTCATCTTGTCTTGTTGCTCTGTTCAAGACATCAATAGCTTGAATAAACAGTGACTATGTCATATAGATACAACAATCCTACCCCACTCTCTCACCAACTAAATTGTACACTTCTTCTGGTAGTTAATTCTTGCTAATTTTCAAAACCAATAGTTAGCACATCGTTTTCTTTTTTCCTCAAAAACTCTGTCCAGTCTTTTTAAAAAGTCAACATTGATCTTTTTTCTAATCAAAGTGATAGAATATCAATTTTTTGACCACAGGAATATTTTAATTCTTCCATTTCTGGGCATATAACAATCTCGTTGCTGAGATCATATATTGAAGTAGTCTTTCATAGTTCTTCTCTAATTATTTGTCCATAAGTCCCAAAAGAAATAATTCTGGTTTTAGCTTTATGTTGCTCTTCTTTCGATCAAAGGATACATTTGCTTTCTCACAAGTCCACCTCACCCAGTAAAATGTCCCTTCTTGTTGTTCACATTTCCAACACACATATGAAATTCATTCTAGACAGCTTTTCTGAGTTCATATAGCAATGGTACATCATTTTATAAAAATGCCCCTAAAGATTTTAGCATAATGTAAATTTCAAGCCCTTTGGCCACATCCTTGTTGTTTATCTTGTTAACAACTTCCTTTCTTGTTCTTTTCCAACCAGCTCCATCACTTCCTTCAAACCATCACCTTTAACAACTCAGCTGGAGAAACCTTGTTTTTCAATGAACACATGGAAATGGGATCTGGATTTGATATCATGAATGTATTTACATTCCCCAATTACTCCTATTGGCAAGTGCAAATTGGCAGCCTGGATTCCAGGGACATAAAAAGAACACAATTCATCATTAATGAAGACCTCATTCAATGGCACAGAAGCTTTAATGAGGTGTGGATTCTGGCACATTCTTGAAGAATAATTTCTTGTAAAGAGAGGTGATAAAAGTGATGTGTTCTGGGTGTCTGGGTATATTATTAGTAGAGCTGTGGCAGCTGGAAATGTGTTATTTTAAATAAACTGTCCCTGTCACTGTTGTCTGAGGGTGTTTCAAATTCACCGTCATGTATCTACAGTGTAAGGAATATTCATAAACGTTATGCTCCTTGGTGAGAGAGACTAAGAACTTTCACTCCACTGTGGAGAAATAGAAAAAACAAAAAACAAAAAAAGTCACTAACATATCTTTTCTTCATCAGTGGCAATATCAACAATTGTTGGCTTTTGCACCCCCTCCCCATGTGTGCAAAATATTATTTTTCCATAACACAATTTATTTCACATAAAATAATTATGTTTTATTGGGGGAAGCCCTTAATATTTTTTTTAACCGAGAGGTTTGAAAATATAAAAAAATCCATGGAATAGTTACATGTCCTCCCATGTAATGCCAGATATTTGATAGATTAGGATGTATAATCAATAAGAATTTTATAATGAAAAGAGCTGCTGCCAGCAGGGTCAGTAGTGAGGATGTGCTTGACACAGTTGTTATTGACTCTTGTTCTGTGTGAGACACATGGGAGAGATATATAGTGGCTATATTCATATCTCCATGAGGAAAAGTTGGACAAATCATATGTATGGGAATGGGCAAGTGTAATGTCCATAAGTGTAATATACACAGGTATTTGTATAACCCTCTGTCCTGCCCATCTACTCTCAGTCTGTTCTCCATCCTCTTTCCTCTCCAGTACTGTGCTGTGCTCCTCTGAGTACTGTACTATGTAGTTGATGTACTTGGAGTCTCTGACTCACTGTAAATACTACTCTATTATGTTTAAGTAAAGTTCAGTAGTTTAGACACAGCCAATGTGTCTTGAGTGCTCATTTTGTCAGCCTGATGTCTGCTGCAACTGCTTATGGAATTTTATTGCTGTTCAGCCCTCTGCACATGCTCTGAGGGACTGGCGTGCACCCTGATAAGGTTATGGGCCCAGTTTGCACTAGTTTATGCCAGTAAGCTCCAGTGTGCCCTAGTCTGAAGTTCCTGGACTGGCGTGAATCTCTGTTGGTGAGATTTTGGTATTGGAGGGGCTTGAGAGCCACCAGAGCAATTTCTCTGGGGATATGTGTTCTGTAATGGAGAGCTGTGTGCTAGAGGGAAACTGTAGTATAAGCTTTATTACATGTTACCGAAAGCTGAAAATTTAGCTCAATCAGTTATGTCAAACACACCACTTCACAATTCCTGTGTTCACTCAATGTATAGAAGATTTGGGCACACAAGTTTCAAAGTGTGGAAAAATGCCTGAGGTATGCAACAATTTGCAAGTAAAACAAGTGTGATGTATTTTTAGACTGTGCTGGCTGTAAGGATTCAAAATCAAAAGCCTTACCCATTCCTAAGAAACTGACCAAAAATCCACACATCTTTTTCAGCTGGTTCACATGGATCTTGCTGGACAGTTTATCCCATCCCTGATAGGGGCTAGGTTTGTGATTCTGATTGTGGATGATTGCTCTAGATTCAGTTTCTGTTTCTTATTGAAATATGAATCTGAAGTTTATGAAGATTTCAAGAACTGTTGTGCCTATGTGAAACAAAAACACAATGTTAAGGTATTAGCAATTCAAACTGACAAGGGTGGAGAATTTCTGTCAGGAAACTTTCAGATTTGGTGCAAAAGGAGGGGCATTTTCCACCATAAGACCAAGTCTTTTTCTCCCCCAGAAAATGGAATTTTGGAGAAAAAAATCGGTTTGTTGCAAACTATGAAAGATTCTTTGCAGGACAATTCTGGCAGGGATCAGAAGTATTGGGGAGAAGCAATTCTCACTGCAAATTACATTCAAAATAATTTGTGGTGTTCAGTGGTTGAAAACACACGTTTCTATCTGTTGTATGGCAAGAAGCCATCAATTAAACATTTCAGAGGTTTTGGGAGCTGTCAAAATGATGCAGGGCTCTTGCACATTTCACCTCCGGGGAGTCCAGATGGCACCAGAGGCAAGGCTGTCAGGAAGCTTGGGTAAAACCCTTTAATACATTGTAAATAAGTGGCCAAGAAAACTGACTTCATGTGAGAAAAGCTGGATCAGGCCAGCATGAGAATGCAGGGCCCACACACATATGTGAGCCTGCATCACTGGCTACCACTGCTGCCACTGGAGTTGCTCTGCAGCCAGGAATAAGGTTTCCAGCAAGTGAGCAAGTTCCCTGCATGTGACTAGCCTAGGTCACACACTAAAGGCTTCCTCCCTGGCTTCAGAGAGAGCAACACATGACATCAGGGGAGGCACGCACCGATACCAGGTGGTGTTTGCATGTGGACTTCTACCCATTTTGCCAATGTAATGGGTGGGGTGGATAGGCAAGATCCAGGGTCAGACTACACCTACTGGAAGGCAGTGTATTCTGGCTGATCAACACAAGACCTTAGTCTCAAAGGTGCTACAAGAAAAATTTGCATACTGATATTCCAGAATAACACGGCTACTTAAGATTTGTAATTTAATATGCATAATTTATTATGTTCTTACTTTACCTTTTTTAACAATTTTGTAAGGCATTTTGAATCACATCCCTGGGAGAATGGTGGCAAATAGATTAAACCAACAAAGAAATAAAATTGGGAAATGACAAGATCCCAGTTTTGCCTTGCTTTCATGATTACTGCAATGTGTGGTACATAGGGGTACCCTTGGAATCTTTTCATTAACTACAATCAGTTTATAATACAGTGGCTAATCGGTTAGCCACTTCTTTTCTTTTGAATATTATCTCTCCAGTACAAAAAGTAATTCCCACAATTCCTACATTAAGTTCACAAAGACTATTCAGTTTTCAGAAACAGTACATTTTAAAGGGTGACTACATCCCTATGAATCTACCATACATGAATTCTTTGAGAGCTTTTTCTGGATACCACCAGCAGGAAGTATTTGCAGGTGGCAACCAAAGACAGCATCTTTTTAGTGATGGTGTTTGATTTTTGTTATCTCCATAAGGCCATTTTACTTTGTCTCTTAGCAGTTTTTTGCTAGATGGCTCTGTAACTTTTTTTTACAGTAAATAATAAATAAGTATCAGCCCATCAGCTGTTCTTTGCAGATCAGCAAAATATGAATAATCACTGCCTAAACTTTATGTTTGTGCCTAGGTTTGCCCCATTTCTGTGTGCAATGAATACTGCAGACCTGGTTATCAGAAAAGAAAGAAGGAAGATGAGAAGTTTTGCTGCTACAGTTGTGATCGCTGCCCAGAAGGGAAGATTTCTGACACCAAGGGTAGGTGATGAACTGTGTCAGTTCTGCTAGCATGCTACGGCTGAGATTCTGTAAGATAGAGTGAAATGTAATATTTCTATATGTGGGACTTGTGCTACTGCTGGACATTCAACACTCTCATCCTCAGATTTATTGCTGAACTGCTGAAGCCTCCACTGCATGGCCATTCTTTGACTGGTAGATAGTTTGGGTACATTGCCGAAGCGTCTGGCTAAGTCCTCGCAGTCCAATGCAAAAATAATTGCATCATCAGCTGAGATCCACTGGGGTTGTGAAGTCATAGAATCATAGAATTGTAGAGTTGAAAGAGAACACAAGGGCCATCCAGTCCAACCCCCTGCCACACAGGAAATCACTATCAAAGCATCCCTGACAGATGGCCATCCACCCTCTGTTTAAAGACTTCCTAGGAAGGAGACCTCACCACGCTCCGAGGGAGTGTGTTCCATTGCTGAACAGCTCTTACTGTCAACAAGTCCCTCCTAGGGTTGAGGTGGAATCTCTGTTCCTGGGGCTTGCATCCATTGCTCCGTGTTCTCGTCTCTGGAGCAGCAGAAAACAAGCTTGCTCCATCCTCAAGGTGACATCCCTTCAAATACTTAAACAGGGCTATCATATCGCCTCTTAACCGTCTTTTTTCCAGGCTAAACATACCCAGCTCCCTAAGTCTTTCCTCATAAGGCATGGTTTCCAGACCTCTCACCATTTTAGTTGCCCTCCTTTGGACACGCTCCAATTTGTCAATATCTTTTTTGAATTGTGGTGCCCAGAACTTGACACAGTATTCTAGGTGAGGCCCGACCAAGGCAGAATAGAGTGGCACTATTACTTCCCTTGATCTAGACACTATACTTCTATTGATGCAGCCCAAAGTCGAAGGCTTTCACAGCCTGCATCCATAGTTTTTCCTTGGGCTGGTTTACATGGCAGGTTTTATTGTGTTAAGTTGCACTTTAGTGCTTTCCCGCATTAGTGGTGGGTAGTTTACATGGTAATTGTTTACACAGCTATATTTTGTTGCTCTTTGATTTTTTCCGCCCTGAGGTTCACACAGCCAAAAGTGCTGGGGGCATGGCCAATCATTGGAGAGGGAAAGGAACGCCAAAGGAATGTCTGCCCTGGCCCCAACACCATGTCCTTAACAGCGAGAGGCAGTCCCCCTCCACTCCCTTTCCACAATTCAAAGGGAAGGTTTTCTTCCTTGAGAGAGAGAGAGAGAGAGAGAGAGAAAGAAAATAGCAGTTAAGCTTGCTACAGCCCTTCGTGAAATGGTTTCTCTCCCTCCCCCATGCACAGGAAAAAAAGTTGACGAACTCAGCTTTTACATACTTTTAAAACAGCAGAGAGGATGAGAAGGAATGCTCCCTGAATGAAAATTGTTGGGAATCCTTTTTGTTTGCAAACTGGCTTGCAAAATAGCAGACAGGATTTTTGCTAAGTTTCCTCTAAACGCTACTGTCTTTCCCTCCCTCCCTGCCCCTCTTTTAAGCCCACCCCTGCATCATCAACCAATCATAATGCAGCTCTGCTTTAATCCTTAGCAGAATGCTAGTTCACACTGCCAATAATGCACTATAATGCAAATATACCAGCAAAAGTAGCAACATCCCTTGGCACACTATATTTGGGTGTTTTACCTTCCCCCCTTCTGAATGAGGTGATGCTGTGCTGTGATCCATGGGAACTATGAGCTATCTTAGCGGTATATTTAGAGGAATATTTGCCCGTGTAAACAACCCCCTTGTTTGTTTGTTTTTCTGGGCTGTGAGGCCATGTTCTGGAAGAGTTTATTTCTGATTTTTCTGATGCACAGAGAAGCTATTGAAATCCACAAATACCTGGAAAACTTCAGCAGGAAAGAAGAAACCCTAAAAGTAAACAAAATCTGGCTGCCAGTCCTGAAAGACACTAAAATCAAAACTCAAAACTTGCAAATGAATTCAACCAAGGGATAGGGGATTTCCAGCAGACAATGGACCATTAGCCAACCATTAGCCAAACAGTCATCAGCACACTTGCAGAAAACGCGGGATGAGTCCCTCCTGAATCTTCGTTTGCAAAGAAAAGCCAGAGAGAGAGAGAGAGAGCCAAACAAACACTAATCCTTCTTGCATATCTCCACCCAGAAACTAGCCATTCAAATACACAAATTTACATATCCTCTCCAACAGGGGTTCACAGTATATAACCCCACCCCACCCCACTCCTACCCAACCATTCTCTGAAGATGCCAGCCACAGATGCAGGAGAAATGTCAGAAATAAACTCTTCCAGAACACAGACTCACAGCCCGGAAAAAACAAACAAACAAGGAAAATCTATCCACTGGGGTTGTTCAGAGATCTCATAGAAGGATGTAAACATTTTGCATCTGGTTATGGGGACATAGCCAGATGTTTGTCCAACACCGTCCCCCACTCAACCAGTCATGGGGGGTGCTGTGGTTCAATGGTTAGTATGGGGGGGATTTGTTCATTATGGAGGGAGAAAGGGAATACCAACCTCTGCTATGACTGAAAAAGACATACATAGGTGTAAAGTGGACTTATGCCTGTCTATGCCTTGAATAGGATGCCAGCGTAGATAATTAGACAACCAAACCACAAGATACAGTGGAGATGTATAATTTCATCACTGGCTAGAAGTGTGAAGAAATAGTGCCGTTGGCACAATTTTAGGTGGGTCAGAATACCTTCAGCACAAAACTCCAATTATTTGCCCTGCTGTGGTTTCTTCAATTTTCATCAAATATACTTTGAACAAATGAGTTACCTCTGCATAAAATTAAAGTCTTTCACCATTTGTGAAAGTAAGTGTATTCATACAGGGTCCCACTTCACAAAACAAAGTCCCCCCCCAAAAAAAATCCTTATTTTGCACTAAGGAGATTCTCCCTGCCCTTGCCAACAGATACAATTTCTCATTTATTTATAATGCTTTCTGACTAGTTCTTACTTTTTCCAGTTATCACGCAATGGGGGGTATATTCGGTGTTTCATAGAAGCTTGGAAGTCTACTTAAGTTGAAAAGTCATCTAATGAAGTTGGAATATGGGCCTGTGGATTATTCTACAAGACAATATGATGTACTTACATTCATTGATCTGCACAGTGTTCTGACATTGCTATATATAACAGCTTACGCTTAAAATGTGTGAAATATAGAGAGGGTTTTCTTATAGAAAAATATATATCATGTTAAAAGCAGTGGGAAAAGAACAAAAACAAATAAGGAAAAAAGACAAAAGGCATTGCTGAAAAAACAATAATTATATAAATGTTACCAATATTAAGAGCGATTGGCAACATAGTTTACTAATATTGTACTTTCACAGGACACATTTCAAACTTTGAAGTAGTTCGAAATTTTAAACAGCAGTGGATTATTGCAATTGTCTGAACCACAATTAGCATTTGAATCTCTAAGGTATATGCTTCTCTTTCTTTTTTCAGACACGGATGACTGTTTCGCTTGCCCACAAGATGAATACCCAAATGAAGACCAAAACCTGTGTATTCAAAAAACTGTAACCTTTCTGTCCTATGCAGAACCCTTAGGCATAGGTTTAGCCTCACTTGCAGCTTGTTGTTCCCTGATCACACTCTTGGTGCTAGGGACATTTATTAAGCACAGAGACACTCCCATTGTCAAAGCCAACAACCGCAACCTCACTTACACTCTCCTCGCCTCCCTC
Organism: Gambelia wislizenii; assembly: GCA_030847615.1. Classification (NCBI taxonomy): domain Eukaryota; kingdom Metazoa; phylum Chordata; class Lepidosauria; order Squamata; family Crotaphytidae; genus Gambelia; species Gambelia wislizenii. The sequence goes on from JAUMIR010000006.1 coordinate 7,624,034, forward strand.
TTCCTCTCTTTCCTCTGTTGTTACCTCTTTCTTGGGCAACCTGGAATGATGGCTTGCCTTCTGAGACAATCTGCTTTTGGCATCATCTTCTCAGTGGCACTTTCTTCTATCTTGGCCAAAACTATAACTGTGGTTATAGCGTTCATGGCCACCAAACCAGGGTCCCACAAGCGGAAGTGGATGGGTAAAAGACTGGCCAATTTCATTGTCCTCTCCTGTCCTCTTATTCAAACAAGCATTTGTATGGTTTGGCTAGGAACATCCCCACCATTCCCCTATTTGGACATGCAGTCAGTGACTGATCAGATGGTAGCTGAGTGTAACGAAGGATCTGTCCTCATGTTTTATCTTGTGCTGGGTTACATGGGACTTCTAGCCATCATCAGCTTCATTGCGGCTTTCCTTGCCCGGAAGCTACCAAATAGTTTTAACGAAGCAAAGTTTATCACTTTCAGTATGCTGATGTTTTGCAGTGTTTGGTTGTCATTTTTTCCAGCCTACATCAGCACCAAGGGAAAATATATGGTGGCTGTAGAAATTTTCTCCATCTTAGCTTCCAGTGCTGGGCTACTTGGATGTATTTTTTCCCCAAAATGTTATATTATTATATTGAGACCTGAGCTGAACAAAAAGGAACAGCTCATCAGGAAAAAGTAAATCTAACCATTTGAGGCTCTTAGTTTGTGCTGATAGAGACTATGGGTCTGTTTTGGAAATCACCTTGAGCGCTAAGACATGAGCATTTGGTCACTTTGGTTACACTACAAGTGGGAATTCTTGGATATTGGACTGTTCCTCAAAAAAGGAACAAGATAATACCAAAAAAAGGAAAGAAAAAAAAACTACAAACAAATTAATAAGTTATGAATAAATATTATAGTATGAACATTTCCATGCTCCTTCCTTCCTTCCTTTCTTTGAGACAGCAATAATAAAAATGTTCACACACACATGCAGGCTTCAAGCAATCATGCAAGGCTAGCAAATAACATGGGAAGTATTGGGATAGAAAAATAGAGGAGGGAGGTTGTTTGGGATGATACTGTATGATCTGAGGAGATGTGGTCACAGGGGAAACCATCAGAGTGGGGGTCCCAAAGTCGGAACAGCTACACATTCTGATGTGGAGTTGAGAGGAGGATGAACTATGCACACTCAAGTGGGGTTTTGAGAGGGCTTTTTAAAATAGTCAATAGTTCCCTTCAGGGGATGGGATTTAGAGTGAAAAACAATGCCTCTTGGAGGTTCTCAAGGTGAGACAATGGACACACTGGATATTTTAATGGCACTTTATGTGTGGATAATTTGTAATTGTATAGAGGAACCAACCTTATTTGTTTGGGGAAGGTAAAAGGTATGAGGGTTCTGTACAATTTTGAGATCCCAGCTTAGGCTGATAGGATTAGCCAGGTGTTTGGGTATGTAGTTTCCTTGCAAATCATTTCTTTGGAATTTGGGTTGGCCTTTTCTTAATGCATTCTGAGTCTGAACGCTAGTCTTTGGAGGTCCTGGTTTGGAATTTCCTCAGCTTAAATGGCTGCATTGTATGGAAGGCTGCATTTCACCTAATTATTAAATATTGCCAATTTAATATAGACATGGGGCAGGTGGTGTCAGGGTAGGTAACATTAATATCTGATTCATGTTAAGGTCTGAACTGGAATATTCCAGATGTCCTTCCATGCTCCTGATCCATAAAACGCCAGCCCACAAGTTCCTGGCCCAAAATAAACTTTCCCTTAAGGAACTGCCTGATAGTGGTTAGAAATGAGTGAATATTCACTGTTACTAAATTTATTAACACTTAGGAAGTTATGCCAGGAAGAATAGAACAGCCACAAGACTTTTATTCATCTTTCTTGCTCTATTTGCACATTCTGAAGTGTATTGCAAACTTGTTTTCTGTAGAGAAATGTGTTTTTTCTACACATACAGAGAGACACAAATATGTATTTCTCTGCTGAATAATTCCCAGGATTGCTTTGAAGTGTATGGATATGGGCTGAATGCTATCCAGAAGTTCTTGTTTTCTCTCACAGTAGGAAGAAAACCACGTGGGGTGGTGATAGGTGCATCAGCATTGCTGGTGAGAAAGATAATGGATGCTTTGTTCTCTTCTATATTGCTATATTGCTTTCTTCTATATTGCTATACCAATGAGGAAGAAAAATGGGAAGTGTCTCAAGAAACCAGGATGGATGACTTAAGGACTTTCAACAGAACCAAGTTTTAAATGGAACATGTATAGGAAATGGAAGAAGGGAGAAATCACCAAAGAATTCAAACAGATAGCAAACATGTGTAGGAGTAAAGTCAGAAAAGCTAAAACGCAGAATGAGCTCAGGCTCACTAGAGAGGTTAAGAACAATAAAAAGGGTTTTTGGGGGGTATGTCTGCAGCAAAAGGAAGAAGAAGGAAATGGTAGGGCCACTTTGTGGAGAAGATGGCAAAATGCTAACAGGGGACAGAGTAAAGGCAGAATTACTCAACACCTTCTTTGCCTCAGTGTTTTCAGAAAAGGAAAAGGGTGATCAACCTGAGGATAATGGAACAGAGAACACAATAGGGGAAATCCAGCATAGAATAAGTAAAGAGGTAGTACAGGAATACCTTCTTAATCTAAATGAATTTAAATCTCCAGGACCAGACGAATTACATCCAAGGGTATTAAAAGAGCTGGCAAATGTAATCTCAGAGCCATTGGCAATAATCTTTGAGAACTCCTGGAGAACAGGAGAAGTCCCAGCATACTGGAGGAGGGCAAGTGTGGAGTATCACCTAGAATACTGTGTCCAGTTCTGGGCACCACAATTCAAAAAGAATATTGACAAATTGGAGTGTGACCAGAGGAGGTGACTAAAATGGTGAAAGGTCTGGAAACCATGCCTTATGAGGAAAAACTTAGGGAGCTGGGTATGTTTAGCCTGGAAAAAAGATGGTAAAAAGGCGATACGATAGCCCTGTTTAAGTATTTGAAGGGGTGTCACATTGAGGATGGAGCAAGCTTGTTTTCTGCTGCTCCAGAGACTAGAACATGGAGCAATGATTGCAAGCACCAGGAACAGATTCCACTTCAACATTAGGAGGAACTTTCTGACATACGAGCTGTTCAGCAGTGGAACACACTCCCTTGGAGCATGGTGGGGTCTCCTTCCTTGGAGGTCTTTAAACAGAGGCTGGATGGCCATCTGTCAGGGATGCTTTGATCATGATTCCTGCATGGCAGGGGGTTGGACTGGATGGGCCTTGTGGTCTCTTCCAACTCTACGATTCTATGATTCTATGATTCTGTGTATTGAGCTTGACAAGGTAGTGCTGTGTGCTCTATGTGTGGTCAAATGCTAGGAATACATAGACTTGTTCCACTATAGGAACACATAGGCTAGACTTACATATTTGCCATAAAGAAGTAATAGGAACGCTAAGATGGTTGAATCACTTCATGGTGGGCAGGGGAGTGTCACATTTCTCAATGCTCTCCTACATTAAAAATTACTTGAAAATAAGCAAGACAGCATACCACACCAAGCACACAGGTGGCTTTGAAAATTTAATACATCATGAGAAAAGAATCAGCAACTTTCTTCTAAAGTAGAAGAGGGCAAGTTATCATTTCCGTGAAATGTTTATCAATCAATCTAATTGATTGTTTTAGTCTATAACATGGAAACATATTTGATTGTTTCATTCATTGATTCCCTTTGGAGATCAAACACCACACATAGTGCTTTCTTCTGATTTTGTTCCTTCAGCACCCCCCTCACCCCCATGAGAAAGGATATAAACAAGTGTCTAGTCTAAAATCACACAGTGATTTCATTGCAATATGGATATTGGACTCTAGTTTCTCAACCCTAGTCCAAACATTACACCATAAATATATCTGTCCATCTTGATATAATAAAATTATATGAACTGGGTAAGTTATGTTATATTGAAATTATATTCACCACATGATGTATGGACAAATTACTAGCCCTAGCCCAATACGGAGAAGACTGGAAGCTGCTACTTTTACTTATCACCATGATGACATAGGAAACTCATTGTCACATGAGACTTGCTTTTGTAAAAAAAAGTTCCCAATAGTTCGGGGCTGAATTAAAGTGTGTGTAAGTTTAACACTTCATGGGAGCTCCATGAAGAATAGATCTAGAATATAATCTGGCAGAATGGGTGCACATCTCCACACCACACACAAAAAAAATGCATCTCATTTCTCTAAACTGTTGCACTCTTTTGCAATACCAAGTCATCTCCTTCCTGTGTTGTTTAGCTTGGATGGTAACAAAAAAAATAAGAATCATCTTGTTATTTTCCACCTACACTCTAGTCCTCTGGGATTTAGATGCTCTTTCTGGAATTCCAGCAAGAATGTGGTGTGAGCTCCCTCAGCAGGAAATATTTTCACCAGAACTGAGCTGCTGGACTCACTTGGCCTGCCTGGCAGCTCCTTTGCAGCCCGGTCTGGCTCCCTGTCCCCTTCCAGCCCCCCAGCCCATGTGAAAGCTGGCATGCGGGCCACCATTGTTGCAACAACAAACACCATTGAAAATAATGGAACTTCTGCTTTGAAATACCATAAATTTGCCTTGGAGGACATAGAAAATGTCTAGAGAGAATAATTCCTAGGATTACTTTGACGTGTGCAGATATGGGCTGAATGCTATCCAGAAGCACTTGTTTTCCCTCACAGTGGTAAGAAAATCACATGTGGTGGTAGAAGCATCAGCATTGCAGGTGAGAAGGATAATGGGAGCTTTTTTTCCTCTTCTATATTGCTCTGTATTGAGCTTTAAAGGTACTGCTATGTGCTCTATGCGTGATCAAATGTTATGGATACCTAGACCTGGTTCACTGTAGGAACACATGGGCCTGAGCTACATATTTGCCATAAAGAAGTAATAGGAATGCTAAGATGGTTGAATAGACTGAACCACTTTAGGGTGGGCAGGAGAGTGTCCCATTTCTAAATGCTCTCCTACATTAAACAGTTACTTGAAAATAGAAAAACAGCATAGCACACCAAGCACAGAAGAGGACCTGAAAATTTTCTCTTGATGAGCTCACAAGGTTAGATGACACACTTGGCATGTTTGGGCAGCTACCACTGATGTCAAATGCCCAGGTGCATGTCCCCACTGTTTGACCTCTCCTACTTTTAATAAAATAAAATATCTGGCACTGGGAAGTGGGGTTTGGATGTTGTTAGATGAGGCTCAAATGGTAGAAGAGGTTAGCCAGGACAATGAGAAAAAATGTGGAGGCTTAATCTGGGATGGACGTTTTTGAGATGGAAATAGATGGCTCTGTCCATTCAGAGAAAGATGAACAATTGTGTGAGCCAGAGGGATTGGCTGAGGTCAAGAGATTTAACACTGGGGAGCAAATGGCGGTTCTGGAGAATCTTATTGAGACCAAAGGCTACCAGGATGGAGAAGAGATAGGCATATAGGAGGTTGCAGGATCTAAGGGCCCATCTATACAAGGGGGGGGATGAAGTACCTTGTAGTAATGGCATTTCACAGCAGCAGCAACTATGTGTTACTTTACATGTTCTGGATTTCCTATTTGATTGGACATTTTCCTTTATCATCCCTTCCATTGAGACTGAGAGACCATTTAGAACCTTTGATAGAGTTATTTATTTAAAAAGCAAACAAATGTCATTAATAATTGGGTTTTTTTTTTAAGGTTTAAAGCCACCTGTCTCAAAACAGTTCCATGAGAGACTCAGTGCTTAAAGTGCCTGCCCTGTAACTTCAGGAAGCTAATTGTGATAAATGTGGGTGTTGTTTGTTTTATATAAACTTTTCCTACCATCAAGCTCCATTAAAACATGTTTCTAAAATGAAGCCTTATCTATTACATTAGAAAACATCTTCATTGTGTAAGGGGAATCTCCATGATATAAAGATATTTTTTTAAAAAAAACTTTGTATATTTTGACTAATTTTAAATGGTTTTGATTGTAATGATTTTACTTTAAAATTGTATTAGATTTTAATTGATGTTCTTTTGTGAGCCACCTTGAGTTGCACTATGGGAGAAAGGCGGCATATCAATTAAATCAATAAAGGCAAATAAATAATGAAATACCAAAAGAATTATCTCATTTTTGTACACTGTTGTGGAACAATGGCATAAACAGGTCATATGCTTTCAATATTCTCTATTTTTCCTTACACTTGACAATTGCATGAGAAACTTGCTGTCAGTTTTAAAAACAGTGTGGTTGGAACTCCACCACAGGGGCATAGTTGCAATACAGGATAGGTTTTTGCATTGATCTAAAATACTCTTTCTCTCACTGTGTCTCTTGCACAGTAATACACTGTAGTGTCCTCTGGAATCAGATTGTTCATTTGCAAATAAAAATTGGAGCTGTCCTTTGAGGCTGTGAAGCGCCCTTGGATGGCAGGTGAATAGTAATTGGTTTGTGAAGATTTCCAGTACCTCACCAGCCATTCCAGTCCCTTCCCTGGCTTCTGTCTTACCCAATGCATCCACCAGTCAGTGATGACAAATCCACTGGTGGCACATTTCAGTTGAACTGATTCTCCAGGCTTCTTCAATTCTGAACCAACTTGAGTCAGAACGACCTGAGAATAGATGCCTGAAAAAAGTAATTTTTAAAAAAATCAAAAACAAGAACACTCATGATTCCCCACCTTAAGCTGTTATCCCATTTATTTCCATAGAGCATACTCATAAGAAAAATAAGTATGATTATATTTATATTAAAGACAAATAAAGGATTATTTTAGCTTTCAAAAAGGAGGAAAATACCTTCCCAGACTGTTACAAAAAGCGTCAAATGAAACCATAGTGTCATTTTCCTCAGTTACTGTTGCCCGTGGACTTTCTCAATCCTCTGAATGCATCTTGGATGTAATGATGCATATTTATAGAACCAAGTGTACTGTGGTTTGCATATAATCTAAACAAATGGGCATCCTTCTTTTTAAAAAGAGGGTCTTGAGAGCTGTAGTTTAACCAGCTCAAAGTATAGGACATATTGTGTTTAGAACGATGTTTGCCAAGGCTCTGCATTTTTTTTAAAAAAATTAACCTGGTGCTTTCCATTGACAGATGAAATATTTGTTTGTATTCAATGACCTTAAGAGGAACAGAAATTTGTGTATGTAACGGAGACTGTTGTGTCTACATTCAGAGGTTAATATGTATAATTCTATGCAATCCCATAACCTGGTTGTATAAAACCTAGCATCCTGGGACACTTTTTAAAATTTAAATGCACACTTATACCTCATATTAAGGATGGAAGAATTTGAGATTTTTCAAAACATGTTAATCAATGTGGGAGAAACCTTAATTTGCCAAGGATTTGGGCTAGAGATTAAGAGTGCTTAATTCTTAAAAGGCTGTGTCTGTATGGCTGCATATAAGAGCCAGCATACTGTAGTGGTTTGGGTGTTGGACTAGGACACTGGAAACCAGGGTTTGAATCCCTGCTCAACCATGAAAACCCACTGGTGATTTTCGGCAACTCACACTCTCTCCACCTCAAAGGAAGGGAAGGGGGAAAAAACCCTTTGAACAAATTTTACCAACAAAACCCTGTGGTAGGTTTGCCTTAGGGTGACCAAAAATCAGAAATAACTTGAAGACACTGAACAACAACACTACATAAAACCGTGGGCCCTTTCACACTACAGAATTATAGCACTCTGTTCCCACTTTCACTGCCATGGCTGTATCACATAGAATTCTGGGCCTTGTAGATTGGTGAGGCAATAGTGCTCTCTGGCTGATAATTCTAAATACCCGTACCCTAAATTTCAGATCCTGGTCTTCCATAGGACAGGGCCATCACAGTTGAGTCAGAGTCCTATACATCAATGGTGTGAAAGAGCCCTGTGTTAGCACTGAATTGTAGTATTAGTATTTCTGCTCTAACCTCTTCCAATGTTGATCTCCATTTCATGTGCATTCCCCATGAAGCGCCAGGCAAAACACATGGTGTTTTCTACTGATTTTATCCTCTCAAATCCCCCACCCTCCCATGAGATAGAAGAAGCTATAGACAAATGTCTAGTCTAAAATTGCCCAGTGAATTCATTGCCAAGTGGGCACCGGACTTGAGTCTCTAACCTTAGTCCTAAAGTCCAACCATTACACCATAAATATATATTTGTCCATCTTGACATAATAAAATTATATGAGCTGGGTAAGTTATATCGGAATTATATTAACTACATGGTGAATGGACCAATTACAAACCCTAGTCCCAATACGGAGAAGACTGGAGGATGCTACATTTTACTTCTTACCACAATGACATTGGAAACTCATTGTCATAGATTTCAAGAGCCTCATTTTTAAAAATAAAATTTTCACCATAGTTTATCACCATTGTGTGTAAGGGTGGCACTGAATAGGAGGTCCATGAAAAATAACCTAGAATTTAATCTGGCAGAATCGGTGCACATCTCCATACCACACAAACAAAAAGCATCTCATTTCTCTAAACTGTTGTGATCCTTGGCAATACCAAATCATCTGCTTCCTGTGTTGTTCAGCATGGATGGTAACACAAAAAGAAGCATCTTGGTATTCCCCCTTACATTTTAGTCCTCTGAGAGTTAGATACTGTAACACTTTTTCTGGAGTTCCAGCAAGAATGTGGTGTGAGGTCCCTCACAAGGAAATAATTTTGCTGGAAATGTTCTCCCCTCCCCCATTAAATTTGGTAGTTTTTCTTTCTTGCACAACACACAACAGTGTCCTCCAAAATTAGATGGTTCATTTGCAAATAAAAAGGAGAGCTGTCCTTTGAGTCTGGGAAAGCTGACATCCAGTGCTGGTCTTGGAAATGATTTTATAAATTCCTTACTTTTGATAAGCATGTGATGTGGTTTCCAGCATTTGCAAATAAAATTTTATTTCCATAATTTCCATTACCACAGGAATGCACAGAGGCAGGAACATGTTAGATTTTGTTCCCTGATGGAAGCAGGAGGACACAAATAGAAATGTCTTCCCTCCCAAACAGTCCTGCTAAATCTTGAGCTCATTTAAAAAAAAAAACAACCTCTCTCTCTTTCCTTCACACACACAAATGTTTTTTGTTTTGTACACTGCTAGGCTGGTTACTTGCTTTCTGTTTTCTGCTATGTGAGAAAAAACCAAACAACAACAACAACAACAACAACAAAACCTTGGTATCTTTTTTTTATATTCAGTGTTAGTTTTGGAAGAAGTTCCTCAATTCTGACAATATTGTGGTTTGGTCTCCACCATCTGAAAATATTTTCCTGAGTCATTTCATTAGGAAGGTTTTTGCATCATCTCCAATGCTCTATCTCCCACTGTGTCTCTTGCACAGTAATACACTGCACTGTCCTCTGGAATCAGATTGTTCATTTGCAAATAAAAATTAGAGCTGTCCTTTGAGGCTGTGAAGCGCCCTTGGATGGCAGGTGAATAGTACTTAGTGGTTGAAGATTTCCAGTACGACACCAGCCATTCTAGTCCCTTCCCTGGCTTCTGTCTGATCCAGTCCATCCAATAGCCATTGAGGTCAAATCCACTGGTGGCACATTTCAGTTGAACTGATTCTCCAGGCTTCTTCAATTCTGAACCAACTTGAGTCAGAACAACACTCTGTGAATTTGCTCCTGGCAAAAGGTGGAAAACAAGAAACAGCTGTTAAGATGGAGCAGGATAAACCATGGGCATTTTCCTTTTCTACACATTCATTGTATAGACTAATAGTATCTGATTATACTTATTCTAAACAAAATATTTTTCCCCTTTCAGATGAGAGCAAATACCTCTCCAAATGGCTACAGTAAGCATCATACAAATCCAAGGCACCATTTTCTTGGGGGTCTGGAGGTACTCTAAAGAAGAAAAAAGTCTGGGTGCTTCCTCTTGAAAGAAGAGACCTGAAGATCTATTCTCCAAATGCATCTTGGTTGGGATGTTGCACGTTTATAGAGGTGACTTGCTGTTGCCATTATTTGCATATCATTCAACGCAGAAGATGCAACTCCTTTATAAGAGAACTCTGCTCTGAAGAAAATGTTTCCGTGGGACCTTTATTCTTCATTACTGACTTTTTGAGTACGTTTGGCAGATACCTTTGAAATCTCTGCATACATCAAGAAATAACCACACTGTATTACCTCAAAGATCAATTCTTTGTGTGATTTACCAGATTAGTTCATGATACAGATAGAATGGGCTGCAATCCACCAAAGCTATTGTGAAAGAAAAAATGATGCCCACAAGGTTTGCACAAGATTCACCTGTAAGTTAAAGAGTATTGGGCTGAGTAGAATATTTCCACAACTACCCATCGTCCAGAAAGCAGGATTGACATATATGAATGATATACACAAGACTTCCAGATTGTTCATTATCCTGAATAAATATAACCAAACAAAAATGGAGGCAAATAAAGGAAGTATGAAACACAAAGATTTCAAACCAACTATTCTCATATCGCCGAACAGATCAACATGGTTTACCCTGCAAAACCACACTACACAAATATTTCCCATAGCTCCTTCTTATGGAATCCTGGGATTTGTAGTTTGCTGAGGCACCAACACTCTTAGGCAGAGAAGGCTAAAGACCTCGTAAAACTTAAAACCCAATATTTTTTCAGAGAAATCAGTGTGCTTTGTTCAAAATGCATTTCTACACAGACAAATGCAAATGCATTTTTCTGCAGATGAAATGACTTCCCAAAGTGTGAAGAATTTCATGAAAGGTCTCCTTTTTTTGGTGGGGAGTCTCAAGTGTCGAGCCATACTTTTCTCATCAGGGATGCAAGTAGTATTCTTCACATTAGTAGCAGGTATTGGCATGTGTACCTGTGAGATTTGCTGAAAGGTCCATTATAGGGTGGCCATTATTAGAAAATGGCTGGTTGGTAAAGTTATTTACTGTTGACAGCTCACTATCCCATACTAGGATTACACTCTGAAAAGATTTGATAATTACCTGATTCTGGAAGCCTAAAAAGGTCAGTCCGGATAAGTCATTGGATAGATGTTAGACCTCAAGGGATTACCAAGGATCTCCACAAAAGGCTAGGAGAGACTCCGGCCCCAAACTGTAGACATTTATAACCATTTTTCTGTTTCCTTATTTTAGGATGACATCCTTACAGCTGAGGCTTTTTGCACAAGGGATTCTATACTGATCTATGCCTCTTTCATGATGGCATACATAAGTGACTGAGGAAAAAAAATACCATACATTAATGAGGATTATCCTGTTAAGAAGGTTTTTTTAAAAAAATAAATAAAACAACAGGAGAGTATTAAAAAGATAACAAGAATGGTGATACAGATGTTAAATTTCTCATGAAAGCAAAGTGTGTGCCTCTAGGTGTTGTAGAACTCACAGTGTTCCTCACCATTCACTATAATGTCTAGGGATGAGGGGAATTGCAGTACAGCAACATCTGGAGGGATTCAACCTTTCCATCCCTCATTTAACATGTTTAAGGGCCCACACCATTGTAACATCATCACCACCACCACCACCACCACCACCATCATCATGTAATATGCTGCGGTGTCTTCAGACTTCAGAGTACAGAGTTACAGGAACACCTGGCTTTTTGAGGGGTCCCTTTTGATGCTGATGCGATTTCGGAGAGCATTTTTATAGTGATTACTCCCACCACTCCATATAACTCCTGCCCATTCTATGCCTCTTCCAGGAGGTTGACGGATCCAGTGTATATTGTAGCTTGTTAGATAAAATCCAGAGAATGTACAGGTCAGGTGTAGAGTCTCTCCTGGCTTCTTCACCCCACCACCAGATTCTGTGAGGGTAATCTGGGAGGAAATGCCTTCAGACATAGGAAAAGAACATAACAAATAGACAAAAAAGAAAAAGAATATGTAATAATTATTAAATCAAAATGTTATTAGATCAAGAAAAATGGAAGCATTTTTTACATGCAGGGAAGATTATCAGGAAACTTATCCAGAGACTCAGTTCCATGACTGGCTGACTGTGGGTAAGAACTCCCTAAAACTAAGCCAAATTCCCTCAAGGAACATGACTAGTCTGCCTACCACTTGTAACTTCCCTTTGAAGAAGGCAGCACAAAAAATATTTGCATGATAGTAGAACCATTTCTAATATAAGACCATCACAGTCTGAAACTAAAGAAAGATAAAGAATGAATGGCTTCAATAACTCCAATATTGCTTCAGACATCTGCCCAATCCATCATTGCATTCTGTTTCTTTGGCCAAGAGCTAAGAGCTGAGAAGGAATGTTTACTGGGCAGAACACAGAAAGTTTCCTTTTGAGACTAAAGTTAGCCCTCCATATCCATGGGTTCTGCACCCATAGATTCAACTAATGACAGCTTGGAAATATACAGGGGGGGGGATTCAAAAAAACAAAACTTGCTGTTCCCCATTTTACTATGTGATTGTACATAATGGCACTTGAGCATCCATGGATTTGGGTATCTATTGCGGGGGGAGGATCCTGGAACCTAACCTCTGTGGATACCGAGGGCCCACTGTATATCTCCTAGAATCTCCAGTCAGCATAGCTAATAACCATGCTAACAGAGGGGTTTTGGGAACTGTGGTTAACCCCCGCCCCCCGCAACACTTCCACTATCTACAACCAGCAGTCTTTGGAGTTTCCTTTACCTTGTAGCTTGAATTACTGGCTTGAGTCATACCTCTTCCCCCTGATTTTTAATATATTTTGGTTTGGATTTCATTGATCAATCATTCAGAGACATTTTGCCTGCATTGCAGTGGGCAGTTTCTCCATAATAACTTCTAACAGTTTTCAAAGACATAGTTGTGTTAATGTGGATCAGTATGCAAAGGGATCTTGTAGCAACTTTGAGACTGAGAGAAAGACTTTGGCAGTGCAAGTTTTCATAGACTTAAGTCTACTTCATTGGATGTATGAGATGCCACCACCAGACTCTGCGAGGGATGCCATGCATCCTGTGAAGTAGACTTAAGTCTACAAAAGCTTAAGCTACCAACTTCTTTCTTAAGTCTTGAATGGACTAGAAGATCCCTCTGCATTCTTTCAGATTCATCACGCAGGAACTGTCAAATTCACATACTATATCAGGGGTGCATTTATGGGGATAGGGACATGGAAGGACAAAAAGAAAGTAACATAATGTTAGCCAAGTATCAATGAGATTGTCTTGATAAGAGTTAAAAATAAAATTATTTTGTAATACATAAAAGTATGCATACACTCCTTTCAATCATGCCAACATTTGCTCCATCTCTTTACATATATGGGTCAAAATTCTATTTTTAGACCCACTTCGAATAGCACAATTGAATTGGTTGCATTTGCGTACGTGTTGACTCATGAATCAGTCACTGATACTATAGGTCTCCTCCATTTAAGATTAACAGGATTTGAGCATTTGTTTACTTTGTGTTTTGTCTTTTCTTTTTTGGAATGTCTAGCAATACTGATTGCCATATGCTGCACTAGCTGAAACGTCTGGGTCACATTGATCAGGCAGGTCCATGTGATCCTCATTACAAAAATCCAACCAAAGTAGAGCTTGATAAGACTGACCAGGAACAGTCATAGCTGGCAAAGCCATAGATTGGGATGTTCATAGAATCACAGAGTTGGAAGAGACCACAAGAAACCATAAAGTCCAACCCTCTGCTATGCATGTTATTTTTGTGTACCCAGACCAGATGTTCTCCCCCCCATCTTTCCACAAATAATGACAGACACAATGTATATATTTCACATAAGATATATTGGTACATGATGATATGGTGTGTGTGTGTGTGTGTGTAGGCAATAAAGACCAAAACTTTATTGATAACAGCTGTAAATTGTTGGCTCACATCTCATGGATCGGGATCCTGCCATCAACCAACCTGAGTGTTGGTCAATGATACCACTGTCGGTTACCATTGACACAACCACTGATGGTGGGGGAGGAGTCCTGGCCAAGCTCTGCATGTCTGATGACCCTCCCCCTCCCCTAAGGGGAATAGGTCTCCATGAACTTGAACTTAACCTTGAAGTTGACCTTGAACTTGATGGAGACCCCCTCCCCTCACTGCTGACCTTGGATCAGGACCCATGTCAACCACCACCCCTTAAAGTTGTGACAGAAAAACAAAGAGAACTACATACAGCAAATGGCCTACAGTCATGAAACAAGCAATAGCAATAAAGAGAGGGAGGGAGGGGTTTCGGTGAGCCACTGAACTGCTCAGCATGGATGCTGGGTTATATACCTGACCCCAGTGCTGTAAAGCACTGCCGTAAAGCAACAGCAACAAAGGGACTGCTGCAAAACATCATACAAACAATGTAAAATTGCCACAAAAGGCAGCAATGTCCTGCCTCCCTCAAGATTGATCAATCAGGGTGGGGAAGCCCTTCCCTGATTGGTCCACAGTTTTGCAATTTTTGCGATTTTGCAGTTTTTCAAGCGATACAATTTTGTTCCTTTGCTGGCATCATGGAACGTGAGTGCCTCCATCAGCAATGTTCACTCCTGAAATTATAGAAGCAGAAGGTAATTCTGGGTTTTTGTTTTGTTCTGTTGTGCATGAGCTCTTATTTGCACAGGGGACATGGAAAGGAAATGAACCATATTTTTTGTAGAAAGATAATTTGTTCAAATTACAGAAGCCTTGAAGAAAAATACAGGACATTTCTATATTGCAGAGGGCAAGAAATTTCATGGAGGTGCTCATTTCTCAGTGGAGTGTCTCAGGTGCATCACACTGGTTGAGAGCAAGCATTTTGGGGAATATTCTTCACATCTCCAATTCCCTCAGTGACCAGACAGCTACCCATAGTGAACCCACTAGAAAGACACAAGTCCTTCACCCTCCCACCCATGTTCCCCTTTTGCCTCCCCTGTTGTAAACACTGAGGCTCATTCTCTCTTCTGAATATTTATTTGACAAAACCCTGTTTTATGTGTCTTTCCCATGTATGTTTGCACCTGAAGATAACTACTATCATCCCTTTGATATTTCAGAATCTCACTCTGATGCAATTTGAAGATCTTGTCACTGTGGAAATATATTTTTCTATTAGCATATATTCTATGAGTCAATATGATTTGGGTGTTGGGCTAGGATGCTGGGAGACTAGGGATTTATTTCCTCATGCATTGACTTCCAGCTGGAGTATTCTGACCCTGAATCTGGCCCAGATCCCCCATTACAATGATGAAATGGGTGGAAGTCTGCACACAGACACTAGCTCGTATTGGCTGGTGTCTCCGACTCTGTTGCAGGTTGCAGTCTCTGAAGCAAGGCAGGGGGGGCTGAGTCTGTGATCAAGGCTGGCCACATGCAGGGGGCCTTGATGAAGTCATGGGGAACTCCTTCCTGGATGCAGAGTGACTCCAGTGGTGGAAGCAGAGGCATTCAGCAATGCAGGCCAGTGAGCAGGTACTGGATTCCTGCATTCCTGTGCTCGGCCCATCTACGTTTTCCTGCCTGAGGTTGGTTTTCTTGGATTTTTTTTTAAATGTTTTAAATGGGTTCACTTCAGCTTCCCCCAGCTTCGCCTCAGACATCATCAGGCTGTCTGGAGGTGAATTGGGGCAAGAGCCCTGCATTGTTTGGACTGCAGGACTCTGACACTGGGGAATCCAGGGTAAATTACCCATCTAGACAAGCCCTGGATGACCTTGGGCAATTCATGCTCTCTCTACGTTAGAGCAAGAGTTGAAGAAATCTTGCCAAGAAAGTCTGTGATAAGGGTTGCCAAAGTTGGAATCAACTTGAAGGCACATAACAACAAATCTGTTACACCTAATGCAGCAATGTTCAGAAACCAGGACATATTATGGGTATTAGGCTGGAATATGCTAGAAAACAGACATGTATCCAGATGGAACAGATTAATGAGTACATGAAAACGGTCAGAAATATGGACTGATATTCTGAACAGATTCATGTTAATCTCACAGATTCAATAGGTCTACTCAAGTTTGGATCATTCCTCAAGGACAACACATCTAACCACTCTGCTGCTGTAAAATGGCATAGATGCAAATACTTTTCCTAGTGAGGAGGAAGAGGAGGAAGGCTCATGATGATCAGTAAGGAATGCATTCTTCAAACATTAAATACACCTGACATGTCTCTTACAGACAATTCTGTAAAAGCGTACTCCAAACCAGATCAGCCTTAATAAGGCCTTAAAAAGCCAGATGTTTCTCCAGATATAGCATAGCAGATGCAAAAAGAGAAAACAAAAAATCAGATAATATCTAGTTCTAACTGGAGTGGACCCATTGAATCCTTGGGTTTCATCTCTGTGTTGACTTGCAATTCAGCAGTTGGATCACTGCATCTTGTCTACTTTGACCTGATCAATAATATTCAGGCCCAAAGATTCTAAGTGCTTCTTCCACTGTTAGCTTTGCAAATAGGTACTTTTGAACAATGAATGATAGAGAAGTTTATGCATCCCTGTCTAAGGAAATGAGTAAGAAGAAAGAAAGGCATGTTTCCAGCTGCAGTTCACAAACACATGAACAGCTGAAGTTTCCTATTTTAGAAGGACATTTTTTGTGCTGCCCCTGAGTGGGATTTCCTCACTGTGTGCCTTGCACAGTAATAGATGGCTGTGTCTTCAGGCTTCAGGCCATTTAGTCGAAGGAACACCTGGCCTTTCGAATTGTCCTTTGTAATGCTGATCCGATTTTGGAGTGCATTGTTGTAGTCAGGGCTTGAAGTACGCCAGGCAGTTCCCATCCATTCCAGGCCCTTTCCTGGTGGTTGACGGACCCAGCTCACAGCATAGCTTGTTAGAGAAAATCCAGACACTGTGCAGGTCAAGTGCAAGGACTCTCCAGGCTTCTTCAGACCACCACCAGATTCTGTGAGCATAATCTGTGAGGAGACATCTGAAAAGGACATATACAAGCAAACCAAAATTAGTATGAGAAAACTGGAGAAGAAACATTCACACCATCTATATAAGGACAAAATGTGACTTTTCCTTACATGGAGGAAATACCATCATAATATTTATCAGGACTGTTAACTTTAGGCAGTTCATTGCTGGATGGAGCTTCTAGGTTCTGGTAGGCAGGAGTGTTCAAGCAACTAAACTGAGTTAAGTTTACTGTTTCTAAAAAGTTCCCTTTAATGTTGAATACCACAAAGATTATTTGCATGATGCAAAGGATGTTGCTGATAATAGGGACAGAATTATGTGAGGTTCAGTAGAAGTGTGGGAGGTTTTATAAGAATAAATATGGACTGGCACCCTGTTGGTGAGTAATGATGACATAAGTCATACGTGCACTATCACAATTCACAATTCAACAATTCAATTACAACTGTGCAGCTGCCTCATTGCATAGACTTTTTTAATGTGCCTGATTATACTGGGTGCATTCACACTGAGCAATTATACTACAATATTCCACTTTACCCATCATGGCAACATCCTATGGAATCCTGAGATTTGTAGTTTAGGGACATTTAGAATTCTTAGCAAGAGAACTCAAATGCCTTACCACACTTGGAATCCCAGAATTCCTTTGCAGGCTGTCACAGCAGTAAAAATGGTATATAGCATTATAATTGTGCAATATGAATGGCCCTACTGTCATATGAATGACAGAGGCCATGATCCCACATTTCAAAAAACAAAAACAAAAAAAAACCCAAAAAAAACACACACAGAGAAGATTACACTCATCATGTTCAGCTCAATGCTGTTCCCAGCTCCAGAATGCAGCTTTCAAACCCCAGAAAAAAGCCTGCTTTACACCCAGTAAGACTTGTTTAAAAAGCAAGTCTCTTTCCACTGTCAGGAATGCTCTGTTTCAGCCTGGAGATGAGAGACAGGAAGAGGGAAACAGTACAATGAGGCAGCCTATGAAATGGAAGGCAAAGTGAGGTATCTGAGTCACCATAGAAAAGGGAGAGCATTTTCTCAGTCCAGTCTGAGATGGTAGAGATTATCAGATGGCTGTCTGACTCTACTGTTTGCACGCCTAATAAGCCCCCACCTCCATAAACCTCAAAATTGGCTTATTAATAACTTGGCTTATTAATGTGGTCTTCCATTGGCATGAGTAGGAAGGTTTCAGAGATGTGCTGAAAGTCATGCATCACCCAAAAGAAGAACTACTGACAAATTCCAAAATATGAAGGAACAGAAAGTTCAAGAGGACATTGCATTCACCACACACCCATGTGATTCCATTAAACAGATGGAATATTCCTTTGTTTGAAGGTTTCAAACATCTCTTCCCTGATCACCTAGCCATTAACAGAGGCAGACCAAGCTTTGTGAAATCCAATAATCGGATATTAAGAGTAAATTGCAACACATTTGCATCTTCAGACATCTATTGTCAAGACAAGGGGCTCAGTTACACAGCAGTTTTATTGCGATAATTTGCGCTTTAGTGCTTTTTCACACCAGTGCTGGGTAGTTTACATGATTTATTGGGAAATCGGTTGCTCTGTTTATTTTGTCGCTTTCTGGTTCAGACAGGCAAAGGTGGGGTGTGTGCCCTCCCAAGCACATCTGGGGGAAGATGAGATGGAGGGAGGGAAAGAGAGAGAGAGAAAGTGCTCAGATCTTTTCCTGCTCTGAGGAATGCCTGCTAGTTTTCATGCCTTAGCAAAGGCTAAGGAATGCCTTAGGAATGCCTGCTAGTTTTCATGCCTCTTTTTCCAAAAGTGAGAAGGGTGGGAGGAAGGAGGAAGCCCTTCAGCCACAGAGGAGCTATTCCCCCCATCAAGCCCCCCTTCCCCTCACCCACTCTCCCTGTCTTTCTCTTTCTCTCACACACAAATGCTATCAGAGGTGTGCGAGCGAGCGAACAGCTGGAGGAGCCGATTGCTACTCAATCTCCCTCCCTCCATCCCTCTCTCTCTCTCTTTCACACACACACACACACACATAGCCAAGCAAGCTGCAGACAGCTTGCTGGATTTTTTTCCATGGCTGAAAACAACAGGGGCTGGATCGTTTCATTTCAGTCTCCTCCATCTCTTGAAAGCCCACCCCCTCCTTGGACATCCCAACCAATCACAGCGCAGCTCTGCTGTGACTGTATCGGGAAGATTGCTGCTAGTTCACATAGCCCTTAGCAAAATTGTAGTTCACACAATCAATAATGCGCTAAGTCACACTACTTTTTGTAACACAACTGTAGCTGGCAAATGAATAGGAGTAAATTGTCATTGTATTATATCACTGAGAACCAGTGTGGTGTAATGGTTTGAGTGTTGGACTACAACTCTGAGAGACCAGGAGCTGAATCCCTAGAAAGAGCTTGGGCAAATCACATTATCTCAGTCTTACAGGAAGGCAATGACATATCACCTTGAACAAATCTTGCCAAGAAATACTCTGCAATAAATTCCCCTTACAGTTGCCATAAGTCAGAAATGACTTGAAGCAACACACCAACCATCATTATAGCACCAGCAGCTTGCTCAGGTACCTTAAGAGGCAACTCCAAGTGGTCTTCCTCAAGAGAGAGGAAGAAATACCCAAGTAGACAGGCAGGAGGGAAATGACAAGAATCTGAAGTAAAAGGATGTCACTGATAGCTCCTAGGTGCAACGCCTCCCAAGGGTTCTATGGTGCAATACCTAGCACTAGTTCTGTGTGGATTCTGCAACAAAACATGCCTCTAAGGGAACTAAAATCCCCTGCTTTGGTGCAAAAAGATGGATCATGTCCATCATTCTCATTCAAAGAACTCTACCACCATCTGTAGCCCTCACTTTTAATAGTTTTATAGTTTATCACCAAATCCCATGCACCATACAGTTCGTATTGTTTTGTATAAGTTGCAAGACTTTAGGAGGAAAGGTTTCCTTGGCTGCCTCTGTGCAATTTTGTGAGTTTGTTCTAAGTTGCATTTACTTATTCATTTTACTTAATTTACCGGTACACCTTTCTGTCCCATTGACTAAAGCAGACATGGGAAAATGCAGTCCTCCAGAGGTTGCTGGATCACAACTCTCTTATAATGGACCATTCAGGTAATAAAACATTGTGAAGGCTTAGAAACACCAGATGGCCATAATTTTTCATGATAATAGAATCTGTATATACTAAATGACCCAGCATAACATACGCTGTTATAGTAGATTTGAAAGGTTCACATGGTTCAGCTACACATTATTATTTTAGCACCCCCAAAAAAACAGTAGTATACCACCTACATTTGACTGTATTTCCCATTGGGGACTACTTTTATGATTTATCATCTTTCTAAATTTCTAAAATCCTGCAATGTTTGACATGTGGGTGGTGAGAGCTGAGGGAGTGAGAGGAGAGAGGGGCCCTTCTGGGGCTGGGAATGTAGATGTAGATTGAGTGACAGAAGTGGATTGTGGGGTGGAGAGGAAATTTGTATGTGGGTGATGATTGGCTGAGGGAGAGAGGGGAGTGATGGGATTGGTTGGGTAAGTGGCCAATCAGCACACTGGAAAAGGAAACATACCCAAGTGTTCATATATAGAGATATAGATGCAAGGGTGTAGCCAAGCTAGAGTTTTCTTCCACCTTGTAGTCCACTGCGGTGCATGTTGAGAGTCCCTGGCTTCAAGTAATGCTTTGCTTACCACACCATGGAACAATGTGGTATGAATTGTATGACATCATGTTTTGGGGCTGACCATGTTTAGAAAGAGAATGGTTGGAATTCAGTATGGGACTTACGGGCTCAAGACTGTATCCTATCCTATGTTCCCAAATCCAGTTATAACCAAAATCTGCTATTAGATATGGAGAGGGAAACATAAAGCAATTTAGAGCTGGTGACTGTGTGGTGGCTGTTTTTGAGTGAACGTGCAATGGTTTCTCACCTCAGCACTACCATCTTGGAGCCATCTTGAATACAAAAGTGGTAGGATACCATCCAACTAGCTGAGTTGGAAAACATTCCTAAATCTCCATCAGCATTGACTCTAAGCTTAGGTGGTTTTAGGGCTTTAATTGCATGAGGAGAACCTTATCCAACTTTTGGTTTCCATCCCTTCATTTAGAATATTTAAAGCATGTTCATTAACCCCATCTGTGTGTCTATGAACACATTTATAGCTTGTCACATTTGTAATAATGGTGTAGTATGTATTGTTTACATTGGTAGCTGGGAGGCAGAAAAGATGGGGGGGGAATTCTTTGTTTTCAGCTATTTGACAGAAAGCTGCAAATGATTACTGCCTGGTTTCCAGGAAGAGTAGTTTTTATACTGTCTCCAAGAAAGATTTCGTCACTGTGTCTTTTGCACAATAATACACTGCAGTGTCTTCAGACTTCAGGCTACTGAGTTGTAGGAACACCTGGCTTTTTAAGGGTCCCTTGTGATACTGATGTGATTTTGGAGAGCATTGTTATAGTGATTGCTCTCACCACTCCATATAACTCCTGCCCATTCTATGCCTTTTCCAGGAGATTGATGGATCCAGTGTACATTGTAGCTTGTTAGAGAAAATCCAGAGATAGTACACATCAGGTACAGAGTCTCTCCTGGCTTCTTCACCCCACCGCCAGATTCTGTGAGGGTAATCTGGGAAGAAATGTCTTCAGGTATAGGAATAGAACATAAAAATAGTCAAAAATCAAGAAAAAGAACATGCAATTATTATTACATAAAAGGTCTCTCTCTCTCGAGAGAGAGAGAGGAGAGAATATAAGACCATCACAGTCTGAAACTGAAGAGAGATAAAGAATGGATTGCTTCAACAAACACAGGTCTGCCATATCTCTTCAGGCATCTGCCTACATCATCATTCCGCTTTGTTTCTTTGGCCAACAGTTGAAAGCTGAGAAGGCCTGTTTACTGGTCAGAGCTTAGAAAGTTTCTTTGTGAGACTAAGGTATCTATGGGTTCTGCAACAACTGATTCAACCAACCACAGCTTGAAAATATTTGGCTGGGGGGGGGATTCGAAAAAGCAAACCTTGCTGGTCAACAGTGTATATAAGGGACATGATTTTACTATGCCAGTTTAAAAAAATGGATTTGAGTATCCACAGATTTGTGGTGTGGTGCGGTGCGGTGTGGTGTGGTGTGTGTGTGTCCTGGAACCAAACTCCTGTGGATACCAAGGGTCAACCGTATATGTCCCAGAATCTCCAGTGACCATAACTAATGGCCATGTTGAATGAGGGGGTCTGGGAAATGTGGTTAACTCCCGCCCCCAAACTCTTCCAATATTTACAACTGGCAGTCTTTGGAGTTTTCTGAATTTCCTTTACCTTGTAGCTTGAATTGCTGGCTTGAGTTGCTCTCTCCTCCTCTTCCTCTTGTCTTTTACTATATTTTGGTTTAGATTCAATTGGTCAATCATTCAGAGACAGCTAGACTGATGTTTTGTCTGCATTTCAGTGGGCAGTTTCTCCATACCATCTAACAGATTACAAAGATGTAGTCATGTTAGTCTGGATCAGTATGCAAAGAGATCTTGTAACTGCAACACCATTGAGACTGAGAGAAAGAAGTTGGTAGCATAAGCTTCCACAGACTGAAGTCTACTTCATCAGACACATGGGATGCTATTACCAGACTCTGTGGGGGATTCCATGTATCTTATGAAGTAAACTTAAGTCTATGAAAGCTTATGTTACTAACTTCTTTCTCTCAGTCTTAAAGGTGCTACAAGCTCCCTCTGCATTCTAACAGATTAGTCATGCAGAAACTGCTGAATTCACATAGTAAAGTAGAGGTGGGCAACTTCATGGGGGCCAGAAGCCAACCCCCCCCCCAAATAGATGGCCTATTTACCCCATCTTGGTCCCATCTTTGAATCCTGCAGTCCTAACAACACAAGGATTTTGCCCTGTTTTGCCTCACAACACCCGGGACAAAGATGGGCTAAGATGTGGTAAAGCCTGTTAAACCATTATATTAAAATACTTAGGAAAAAGAAAACCCTTTCTCTTTGGAAGATATAGATTGGGTCCTGTGGGACAGTAGGAGGCCCAACCAACACACTGACCCATCACTGCAGCTGCACTCTCAAGATCCAGCAGCCAGGCCCACACCATGTGACCAGGCTGGTCACATTCAGGGGGGCCTTGCTCACATGCTGTGAGACTCCTGCCTGGATCCAGCTAGTGAGATGCAGGCAGCAGCCGCTGCAGGAATGGGCCAATATGGTGGTGTAGATTCCATCCCATTTCATTCTGGTAAAGGGGGAGGAATGGAGACTTGCTGGCATACTCTCATCCATGTACATGAGCCCTAAGGAAAAGAAGTACTAGAAAACTAGATCTATTTTCCCAGCTGTTGTTGTTCTTTCCTTAAAAGCACAATCCCAACAACACTACAAATGCATGGCGATGCTGGATACAAATCTTTAGGTGACCATGCCATAGAATGCCTAAATTGTAGATCCAGTTCTGTGTGGATTCTGCCACAAAATATGTCTCTAAGGAAACTAAAATCTCCTGCCTTGGTACAAAAAGCTGAAGCATGACCATCATTCTCATTCAAAGCACTTTACTGCCATCTGTAGCCCTTTCTTTATATGGTGTTGTGGTGTTTAACCAAATTGTATGTGCTTTATTCTTCCTGTTATTTTGTATCAAGATACAAGACTTTAGGAAAAGAGGTTTCACTTGAAAGCCTCTGTGCATTTTGTGAGTTGGTTCTAAGTTGCATTTATTTATTTATTTTACTTAATTTACACCTTTCAGTCCTTAGATTTTCCTTGGGTTTTTTCCAGGCTGTGAGGCCATGTTCTGGAATTGTTTCTTTCTGACGTTTCACCTGCATCTGTGGCTGGCATCCTCAGAGGACCTTTCAGTCCCATTGACTAAAGGATACATGGGAAAATGGAGTCCTCCAGAGGTTACTGGACTGTAACTGTCTTATAATGGACCATTCAGGGAACAAACCATTGTGAAGGTTTAGCAACAAACCAAGACCATAATTTTGTATGATAATTGTATTTGTATATATGTAAGGGTGTATCCACGTTGGAGTTTTCTTCTACCTTATATTCCACTGTGATGCATGTTGAGGGTTCCTGGTTTAAGGTAATACTTATTAATTACTAGTGTTGCCCCCACCTGATACACACACACATGGAGCAATGTTTAATGATGAATGGTATGACACCATGTTTTGGGGCTGATCACTTTTGAAAAGAACATGGCTGGAATTTAGTATAGGAGTTATGGGCTCAAGACTGTCTCCTGTATTATGCTCTGAAATCCAATTATAATCACAATCTGCTGTTAGATATGGAGAGGAAAACATATATTGCCCAAATTGCTGAGGTCTGTGGAATTTCCACACATGTTCGAATATTATTTTGGGGGATTTAATCAGGTCAAAACTGAAATGTGAGAGGTTGGGTAACAGTGG
The DNA here is from genome assembly GCA_030847615.1 of Gambelia wislizenii. NCBI lineage: Eukaryota > Metazoa > Chordata > Lepidosauria > Squamata > Crotaphytidae > Gambelia > Gambelia wislizenii. The sequence goes on from JAUMIR010000006.1 coordinate 7,648,370, forward strand.
GATCTTCTGACCAGTTTATGCCAGTACTCACTGAATGGGCTTGAGCTAGAATGTACAATAAAATGGGCTTTATTGGAAATTAATCTTAAAAGCATTCATGCAAATACTCAGGTTTCACGCAATCACATATGGCTTTCAAAGAAAATAGGAAGTATTTAGATAGATGTATAGAGCAAAAGGATTTGCAGGTTATACTGGACTGAACCTGAAGAGCTGAGATTACAAAGTCAACTGGGATAGACGGGGTCCAGAAGGCAGAATGGTGACACAGATTGGAGTCAGAAAGCAGGAGATCTGTGCACACTTGAGTGGTGCTTTTGGGTGATATTTATATTGGAAATTTGCCTTGAAGCAGTGGGACTTTGAGTGGAATACAATATCTGTTGGAGTTTCCCAGGCTTAAACAAAGAATTCTCCGGAAGAGTTAATTATCGTTAATAGGCAAAGCATTTGTGACTGAAAGGGCATAGGCAACTTCTATTGTGGACAAGGGAACAAGAGGAAAAACCCATTTTGGAATCACTGAGTGCTCAGCTATCTTTGATTGGATTGCTGAATGCTTCATTTTCAGAAGTCCATAAAGAGACAATTATTCTGACCTAGGTGTAACCTTTGGAGGAATTTGGGAGGCCCCTCCTTAGAGCTTATTCTGTTCTTAGTGTTTGGCCACTGTCACCATTGTGGAAGGCCACAGCAAGTCAAATTATTAAGTATCATCAATTATTTGATATCAGAGATGGGGGGGCTGTCAGGGCAGGTATCACATAGAGCAATTTAGAGCTGGTGGTTGTGTGGGTATGTCTTTCACTGAAGACGTATAGGTTTCCTACCTCAACACAACCATCCTGGATCCATCCAGAACACAACATTGGTAGGATACAATCCAACTAGCCGAGCTGGAAAATGTTCCTAAATCTCATCTGCATTGATTCTAAGCTTAGATGGTTTTAGGGTTTTAATTGAATGAAGGGAAGCTTATCCAACTTTTGGTTTCATCCCTTACTTTAGAATATTTAAAGCATTTACATTTTCCCTGTGTGTGTTTCTATGGACACATTTATAGCTTCTCACTTTTGTAATAATGGTACAGAATGCATTGTTTACATCTGCGGTTGGGAGGCAGAAAGGATGAAAAACGATTTCATTTTCAGTGATTCTGAATGAAGCCAGATATGATTTTCCAGGAAGAGCTCTTTTTGTACTGCCTCAAGAAAGATTTCCTCACTGTGTCTCGTGCACAGTAATACACTGCTGTGTCTTCAGACTTCAGGCTACTGAGCTGCATGAACACCAGTCTTTTTGAGATGTCCCTTGTAATACTAATGCGATTTTGAAGAGCACTGTTGAAGTCATTGCTCCCACCCCTCCACATAGCTCCTGCCCATTCCGGTCCTTTTCCAGGAGGTTGACGGATCCAGTGCATACTGTAGCTTGCTAAAGAAAATCCAGAGACTCTACAGGTCAGGTGCAGAGTCTCTCCTGGTTTCTTCATGCCACCGCCAGACTCTGTGAGGGTCACCTGGGAGGAAATGTCTTCAGGCATAGGAAAAGAACATAAAAATAGTCAAAAATCAAGAAAAAGAACATGTAATAACTATTACATAAAATGTTATTCGATCAAGGGAAATGGAAGCATTTTTTACATGTAGGGAAGATTATCAGGAAACTTATCAAGAGGCTCAATTCCATGATTGATTGACTGTGGGTAAGGACCCCCTGAAACTAAGCCAAATTCCCTCAAGGATTATGAACAGTCTACCTACTGGTTGTAACTTCCCTTTAAGGAAGGTTGCACAAGAAATATTTGCATGATATTAGAGCCATTCCTAATATAAGGCCATCACAGTCTGAAACTAAATAAAGAATAAATAGGCTACAAATAGCAGATATTCCATCCCTTCATGCATCTGCCCATTCCATCATTGTGCTTTCTTCCCTTGGCGAAGAGTTGAGAAGAACTTGGTAGTGTAACTTTTTACAGACTGAAGTCTACTTCATCAGATGCATGGGATGCCATTATCAGACTCTGTGGGGGATTCCATATATCTTGTGAAGTAGACTTAAGTCTATGAAAGCTTATACTACTAACTTCTTTCTCTCAGTCTTAAAGATGCTACAAGATCCCTCTGCATTCTAACAGATTAGTCATGCAGAAACTGCTGGATTCACATAGTAAAGTAGAGGTGGGCAACTTCATGGGGGCCAGAGGGAACCCTGCCCCCAAGCATCCACACAGGCTGTACTTCCCATAGCAAGCCCACATACCTTCACTCTCCTCCATAATCCCTCTCACATTAATGAGAGGAAATGTGTTAGTATGCCCTTCTACCCCCTCCTCAAAATAGCTCATTATTGGAAATACTGGACATTTTGGGGGGTCAAGTTGGCTGGGGCAAACCAAAGGTCAGTTGGAGGTCACAATGGCCTAGGATGTGTCCTTGAAATATTATGGCAAGAAAGCGCAAATTAGGAATGTGTGGAAGCCTGTTACCCAAACTACTAGTGACATAGTAATTCCACTCAAAATGAAGTTATTAATTATGTGGGGAAATAAGCAGCAACTTGACTTAGTAATGTGATAGGGGGAAACAAGGGGATCATAGAATCATATCATAGAATTGCAGAGTTGGAAGAGACCACGAGAGCCATCCAGTCCAACCCCCTGCCATGCAGGAAATCTTGATCAAAGCATCCCCGACAGATGGCAATCCAGCCTCTGTTTAAAGACCTCCAAGGAAGGAGACCCCACCACGCTCCGAGGGAGCGTGTTCCACTGCCGAACAGCTCTTACTGTCAAAAAGTTCCTCCTCGTGTTGAGGTGGAATCTCTGTTCCTGGAGCTTGCATCCATTGCTCCGTGATCTTTACACCTATGTTTACTCCTACAATAAAGGCTAACAATTATCTTTATTGAAGGTTCAATAATAATAAAACAAATTGCACACACATTCATACAAGGAAGCATTTACACAAGGCTAATGGAAGAAAGATGGAGGGCATTTGGATGGAAGGAATAGAAGAAGGATTTTGTGGGTTCTACAAACTGTCATATAGTCCAAAGGCTCAGAGCAGACTGGCAGCACGGATGGAGAAAGCAGGAGTGTCCCCTGGAAATAGACCTGTGCACCTGGTTACACAGATGGACAGAGTATCCTCAGGAAAATTAACTCTGCGTGTGGATACACAGAGGGGCAGAATGTCCCCAGAAAAGATGTCTGTGCACCTGGCTACACAGATGAACAGTATCCCCAGGGAAATTATCTGTCCCCAATGACATGTGGCTTTTGGCTACTAATTATACCCAAGAATGTGACCTGAGCTGATGGAATTTTGAGTGAGAAAAATACATTTCAAGAGAGTTCCTGACTGAACAATGAACCTCAGGAGATGTCAAGTACTTGCTGATGGGTGGTTGCTTTGAAATCGAAAGCAGTGACTCCCCTTTTTTATTGCTCAGTCTGGGAACCTAGAAAGATGTTGCTTACAGAGAAAGGATGCCCCAGCTATAGTTGATGGATTTAGTGTCTGCCATTTGGTGTGCTCAGAGTACATTTCCTTAGGTCTGGTTTGACCTTAGTGTTGCCTTGAGATTTGGAATTTCCCATGGTATCTCCTTAAAGTGATGCATAACTAGGCATTATCTAGCCAGAGCATCTCTTTGGGATTTGCCTACTGCAGCTTTTGTGGAAATCCACATTAAGGTCAAATTATTAAATATCACCAAGTACTAGGATGCATGGGGCTGGTGGTACCACTTTTGATTTCAAGCCCCTTAGTAAACACAGTCATTAAGTAGGTATGTGCTATCCCTTTCTTCCAGCCCTGGGTGCCCCAGCAATGATTCATTCAATCAAACCATTAAGCGATTATACTCAAATCTATTCCTACAGAAGTCCTTCCTATACCCCGCCTGTCAAACCTTGAGAGGTTGTTGTAAACCAATTAATTTCTATCTCCTAGCTATTTACACAATCAGTTAAGTTTTAGTTTCCTTTGTATATCCTATGGGAAAGGCATCCAGTCTTTGGCCTAGCCAGAGTACCCCTTTGGGATATGAAATAGGGTATGAATATTAGTCCCCTGGCAATAGAAAGGTGTGCCACAGTGGACAAACCCGGGCACTCTCTTTCTCAGTGCACCCCCAGATCAGAAACTTCTGTGCCATCCTCAGATGCCTGTCTGAGTATCTTTGCTGCATGAAACTCTGCTCTTCAAGACAGGCAACTATTGCTCTATGTTCCCAAACATCTCCCTCTATCCAATCTTTCTGCCTTCCCCCACTATAGCCTTATGTGGTTCTTAGGAATGTGTGTTGTGTGTGTGAGTTTGCTTTTTATTCCCTCACTTGAAATCTCATGAGACTTCATCACGTGGGAAATACAAAAATAAAAACAAAACTAACATATTAAAAGTGGATGGTAAACTGGGGAAGGTCATAAAAAGAGTGAAATTTACCTGGATGTCCCGATCTCACCCTGAAGTGTTTGTGCTGGACTGGCCATCCTCGCTGCAGTGATGTGATTTAAATGGCCTGAGACTTTGCACGCTGGTAATGCCGGCTCCAAAACAGAACTGGGGGATCTATTGATGTCTTCAGCCATCAATAAAAAGGTATGTTAGCATAATTCAGGGGAACAGAAAAGGACGTCATCATCTGATATTGGTGTCCTTTTGCATTCCGCTGGTGTCATGATCCCACTACAATTGCTACATCTGATAATCTCCATAGTGTGATAAGGCTCTCAGTCCAAATTAGGCTAAATGTATTCCATGGCTAGATACCTACAAGAGCTTTTCACTAGCCTGTGGGTTACACAAAAATTTTATAAGGAGAATTCCAACATCTTATGCTTGCTTGGTTAAGTAACCACTGCCAGACCACACACTGGCACAGCTCCCTGCTGCCCCAAATGATCTGGTTTGATCTTAGTGTTGCCTTGAGATTTGGAATTTCCCATGGTATCTCCTTAAAGTGATGCATAACTAGGCATTTTCTAGCCAGAGCATCTCTTTGGGATTTGCAGCTTTGTGGAAATCCACATTAAGGCCAAATTATTAAATATCACCAATTACTAGGATGCATGGGGCTGGGGGTACCAATTTTGGTTTCAAAGCTCTTAGTAAACACAGTCCTTAAGTAGGTATGTGCCATGTGACTGCATTGCTTCTGGAGACCTGCCTCCATCCATCATTCTAGGCAACCCATGGTTCAATTAAGTACCCTGACAGACCATTAAACTTCACCAGCTTTATAAAAGATCCCAGGCTACAGATCTACAGTGTCTATTTGTCTTTAAATGCCACAGTTTTCAGAACCTCTTTTAATAGTTCTGTGTGCACAATTTTAGCATGAGGAGTTACAGTCAGGGTCAGCAAAGATATATATTTTTTTCTGTCCAAGGCAGAGGAGCAAACAAAGATACTGAATACCCAAAGACATGTCTGTTTAGGTTTCCCAGATCTCAGGGCCTGAACTTTCTTCTTGGGCCCTCAGAGTGAGCTATGGCTTTTTTAATTCTATCAATCTTCGACACAGGCAATACAGATTTATCAGCTAAGAAGTTCATTTTTATGATGCTAAGTGCTACTTGAGTTGAGATATCGAGGACATGGAAATCAGCGGATGGGCTATAAAAAGGAGGTGATTGGATAGACTCTGGTAGACTATATTAGAAGAAGCAAAAACATCAGCTGAGAACAGAGGGAAACTACCAGAGTGCACTTTTATGGAACTCTGGTCCCCATTTAGTGGTCCCCACTAAATTATGGACTTTTCTACACAAGGTCCACCAACATTTCATTTAATGATGTGGAATACTGTAACAGACTGTGAGTTTTGATTTTGCTATGTACAGAGTGACTGATCACTGAACTGTATTGTAAACAAGGAGAGAGTGGTTGTGGGGTTGGAGCAGCATCTACAGATGTAAACAGTATTACATAAAAATAAAATATCTTTAAAAATGAACAATTTTGAAATATGACACCCAAATGCATAAGCAACTAATGCCTTCTTTTCAAGAAGAGTGGTTTTTGTACTGCTCATGAGCAGGATTTCCTCAGTGTGGATGTCTTGCACAATAATAAATAGCAGTGTCTTCAGACTTCAAGTTGCTCATTTGGAGGAACACCTGGTTTTTTGAATTGTCCTTGGTAATAGTGACTCGTCCTTGGAAACCGCTCTCATACCTACTGGTTCCATCATGCCAGATAGCTCCAACCCACACCAAACCCTTTCCTGGAGCCTGATGGACCCAATCCACTGCATAGCTTGAATCTGTTAAAGAAAATCCTGAGACTGTACAGGTCAGATGCAGAGTCTCTCCTGGTTTCTTCATACCAGCCCCAGACTGTGTAAGGGTAACTTGGGCAGAAATACCTGCAATGGATGGGATGGGGAAAAGAAAAAGGAAAGAAACATGAGACAAGGCAATTTCACAGGACAAATTACTTCACTGCTACTTAAAGGCCAACAAGAGTGGTTATTTTTTTCCTTACATGCAGGGGAAAGCACTACAAAACTTATTAAGATCCTCAATTCCATGGCAGTCTGACTATTGGTAACACCTCCCAGGGCTGGAAACTAAGCCAAATTCTCTTGATGTTTATGAATTCTCTGCTGTGACTTTCCTTTAAAGAAGGCCATGCCAGAAACATTTGCATAGCACCACCAATGCTACTAATATAAGACAATCATGGTCTCTAACTAAACCATGAACAGGAACAGGTGGAGAACAGTATTTCCTAGTGTTCTTCCTGTACCTGAGAAGCATCTACATTTTAAGCAGAAGGTAACCAGTTCATACTCAAACTCCTAAATATAAAGATGAAATAGTAGTTTTGTTGCAACAAATACATCTTCCAAAGCAAACACATCTAAAAATGAATCCCTATATTGCATTCTGACTTCACTTCACAGGCTTCATGCCCTAAAAGATTTTAACAATCTGGATCTTAGGAGGTATCATCCATAGATGTAACTCAATATACACAATGGGTGAGGAGAGTTCAGCCTGAACACTGTACATGGCCCCTAAGGTCTCACTTTTGGTCCTTGAAGCCCACCAGAGAACTTGTAAACTTCCCACTAATAATCCAACCAAAGTGGGGCCTCCAAATATCCAACCATGTACCATGTCAGTTGGGCTCCTGTTTCTCCCTACCCCCCCCCAAAAAAAACAACCCAAGGAAATATCTTTTCTTGGCTAAAAATTAAAACTGGGGTGTCACTTTGTCACTTCTATTTGCACAAGGAAAGACAACATAGACCATGATAGGGAAAGAGGAGGAAGGAAATGGGACACACACCTCATGCAGTTGCCTACCCCTGGTGTCTTTGACATCTCAGACCTTATAAGACCAGGATCCAGGGTGAATTTTTATTGTCAAGAATCTAGGATGATTCATGGACCTATTTAATTCTTTGTTTTCTTCCTATGTATCATTTGATACAATCTGATATTAAACACAGATTAGTATTTCACACTTTAGCTCTTTGTTGACTCACCAACAACCGACTGATTAGATCTATTCTAGTTGGGGGCTAACCAAGAGGATTTCAACTATGTAGCTGCACTTTCTTGGATGGTATGTAACAGTCAGATTGCAGAAACAGCCACTGCACATTCCTTATTACACAATGTCACCACAAGCGGACAAATTGGCTGATACACAATCAATTGCAAATGTTGATATTTAGGAGAAGGGTGGTGTAGCGGGCACACCATATAACTATGTGAGTGTAGATTTATACTATAACAATGTGATGTTGGATCATTACTTCAATGAGAATAGGGCTGAGAGTTTTCCACTTCCCTAAACATGGGGTGGGAACCCACCATGGATCTTGCATTGTAGCTGACAAATAATTCTACAATAGCAATCACATTTCTTTTCCCTTTCCAGTCCCTTCAGGTGAACTCACTCTGCATTACCATTAGCCTTCATGGCTTGTAGAGCTGCATCTCATGAAGTAATTGGTTGATTTAGCATTAATTCATTAGCAAGAAGCTTTCAAGGGCTGCAGTGTACTTCATGAGATTAATGTCCTGCCTTTCTCCCAATATGGGGCCCATGGCAGCTCACAGATTGTTTCCCTTTGAAGATTTGCAAGTCTCTGTTGTTTTTAAGATTGGGATTATCCATTCATTCAAATTATTTTCTTACAGAGATGGGGGTTCCTAGACTACTACTTTCGGTGATAAAATTAGATCTCTCCTTATCTCCCCTCTTCCTTTCTCTACTTGTGGTTTTCTAATAGTAACTGATTTTGATCAATTACATGGGACATGAGTGAAACTAGCAGTACATTTTTTCTGAACTTGTACAGCAGAAAATATTTTCTACTTAATCTGCCTATTTTATCAGTTATAGCAATTAATAGAACTAACCATGCCATGCTATTATTCCACTTTAACTGCCATGCTCCCATCCTATGAAATCCTGGGATTGCCAGTTTAGGGAGGGACATATAGAATTCACAGCCAGAGTACTCCTTTCTCTCCAAATATTAGAAATTCCAGGATTCCATAGAACAGAACCATGGCAGTAAAATGGCAATCAAAACACCATTATTCTATAGTATGAACACACCCCTGATCTGTTCCAAGAATCACAATCTGGTGTGGCAGAACCAGTAAGCCACCGTGAAATCAGCCAATCTGTGTAATAGAGAAAATCCTACTTGGCTCTAACATGAGTAAATAAAACCTACATGGCATCTTTCAGAAAGGAGGGTGTAGGTGTATTGATAAAAAGGCAAACGAACACAAGAGGTGGGTCAGATTCCACTTCCACCTGGCCTGAGTCCCCTTTGATCACCAACACAGCATGCACCTCCATGCTTCACCTATCTAGTCTTTGGTGCCTTTGTTTTCATGAGACTTCTCCCAGCCCAAAAGTCTTCAGGCTGCAGGAGAAGCATCCTTAGAGGAATAGATCTGAAAAATCTAGCAAGAGACTGAGGACTTTATCAGACCAGGCAAATATAGCATCATAACAACATCTAATTAACAGAAAATGATGTCATCCTTTCATGATTTTGTACTGTCCAAAAGCTGTTCCTTTTTATTGATGTCAGATAGGGAACACTCTTTTTATGAACCTCCCTGGTGTACCTGGAACTTTTAAAGTGTGTTTCTGTGGTTGTGTCTACCTTTTATGTGTTTATTTTGCTTTATTTTTTAAAATTTGCTGCAGTCACATCTTCTCATGAGAATTGGTGAGATCTCAGCCCTGGAAGTAAACAGTCCTCTGTTTCTGCTCTGTTTACACTGGGGCTGCCTCTTTAAGGTAGGTCTGCTAAAGGGGGTTCTTTTGCCAGCATAAAAACAGTTCAAAATATGCTGGGAAAAGAACCTTTCTGATAAAGTCCTGAATCATGTCAGGCATCCTGCACTAGCAGAGAAGGAAGTAAAACAGCATGACAGATGTCTTTATTTTCAGCTAATGCTCATAAACATGTGCATGCCTGGTGTTGTGGAACAGGAGCTTTTGTGCTGCTCCTGAGAGAGTTTTTCTCAGTTTGCCTCTGTTTCACACAGTAATACATGAAACATTATAAAAATTGTGAAAAGGGAAAAAAAATGACCCACAAAATCAAGTCATGAGACTTTTTTTTCTTACAGGTGGGGAAAATGATTAAGAAACTCGCCAAGAACTTCAGTTACATGTTCAGCTCCAGTTCAGTCTGATTCTCTGAGACTACTCCTAGCACTTGAGAGGGAATCAAATAGTTTTAAGGATCTCCTGTAATTTTAACTTCCTTTTAAAGAAAGCCACACCAGTAAGTTTGCATAAGGCTATGGATGATACAGTCATAAGAAATCAGCTGTGCAACAGCCGCATATTCACAGGAAACCAAAGGTCTTGCCAAGAGCAAGTGTGGCATAGTGTTTTCATGGACTAAGACTCTGGACACAAGGTTCAAATCCCCACTCAGCCATGGAAATCCACTGGGCAATGGCCATCCCCGTCTGACCCTCTAGCTGCCCCACCAGCCTCACAACAGGCACATCTGGTGGGAACATAGGAGGGGACCTTCTCACTGCTGGAACATTTGGAAGTTTTATTTCTTTAAAAAATAATCTTAGGAAGTGGTCATTCAGGTGAGTAAAGTGGGCCACTCAGACCTCTCTGCAACCCTAGAATCTAGCTACACTCTCTTAACTATGGAGAAAACTATCCCACTGCAAGAGTTACAGGGATATGTTTGACCAATTTGGCAAAGAACAGTGCTTATAGTGTAGACTTTGATCTAATTCTCACAATCCAGTAAAACATCTTGTCAGTATTCAGGAAAACATTGAGGGATAGCAAAATACACTGTTCCCCTATTCAGAACCTGAGTGAAGTGACTTGAACCCAAAAGGACAATTAAAAGAACCCAGACATATCTTGATTCTAACAATGTGAGATTGAGTTCATGCTCAGGAATATCACTGGTAGCATGCTTGGTGCTACTGTTATTCTCCTACATTTATACACAAAGCTGTATTGATTTGGGTTCACTTAGAATGCCTGAAATCTGGACCTGCAACACAATGTTTCAAGTTGTCCCCACTCCTTAAGAGGACTTTTCTTGAAGCCAAGTTCTGGGAATCTAGGAGTAGGTGCGTTCTATTTTTTTTTTCAGGCCCCAGTGGTAGAAGGGAATAGTATGAGGAGTGAGAAAACCTGTTCTGTATTTTCCCTTGGTAGTGCTAGAAGACTGCCAGACCTTACCGGAAAATATTATTGCTATATGAAAAGTGGAAGAAGACAGAGTTCTGGAGAGTGAGGAAGTGGGGAAATGTCCTTTCTCTCCTGCTTTCTGTACATATCCACTTCAATGTAGATTTTTTTTTCCTGGTAGTTTTGTTGGGAAGATTTCTTTGGGTGGGTTGCCATCACCTTCCTCTGTGGCTGAGGGAGCAAGACTTGTACAAGGCCATCCAGTGGATTTCCATAGTCAAGCAGGGATTACAACCCTGGTTTCCCAGGTCCCAGTCCAACTGTCAAACCTCTATACTACATTGGCTCTATTTTCATCCATAGAGTCCACCAATGTGTACATTTTTAGAGTTAGCATTGAGCTGTGCTTCAAGGGTTTGTCTCCATTGACCAGAATATGTTGCCTTCTGGCCAGAGTATTCTGGCCTTGAAGCCCTCATTAATACAATGAAATGGGCAGAAGTACATATATAAACGTTAGACAATATTGGCAGGCACCTCCGACGCTGTTGTGCATTGCACTCTCTGAAGCCAGAATGGAAGCCCTCAGTATGCGATCAAGGCTGGTCTCATTCAGGGGGGCTTGATTATGTGCCAGGGGCTTCCTTCCAAGCTTCACAGGGACACTAGCAGCAGCAACTGCCAATGCAGCTTGGCATGCAAGTATAGAATCCCGTGCTCCTGCATCTGACCCATCTGGGTTTTCTTGCATGACGCAGGTTTTCCCTGGTTTTTTTTGGGGGGGGGGTGTTTTAAAAGGGCTTCCCCCTAGTTTCACCTCAGACACCATCAGTACTGTCTGGAGGCAAATTTTGGCAACAGCCCTGTGTTGTTTGGATTGTAGGGCTGCAACACGGGGTGAATATGGGGTAAATTGCCCATCTAGACAAGCCATAAATTATCTTGGGGTGAAATAGCTCCAAATATTACTTTTTGCTTTAAACAAAGATTTTTTCCCCCACAGTTCACTGTGGATCATATTATGGGTTGAAATTTGGGGTCCCCAGATATTGTTACACTACATAGCCAATGGTAAAGGCTGATGGGAGTTTCTGTTCATAAATATTTGGAGGGCCACTTGTTCCTTACTCCTGCTATTTAAAAATGAGGATTATAGCACCATGAACATTCTGTTTTGGTAAAAGAAGCAAATTAAAACTTTGTCTATTTGCATGTGTGTTTTATTCCTGACCATCATTTTAATTCAAAGCTCTTTAGCACCACCTGCAGCCCTCACTTTTTATCAGCCTGGGTCTGAGCAAAAGTTCTGTTTTGACCACTATGTCTCTGGCACAGTAATACGTGGCAGTATCTTCTTGCTTCAGGCTGTTCATTTGCAGATAGAAGTTGGAGCCAGACTTAGAGGCAGAGAATCGCCCTTGGATGGTTGGAGAGTAGCTGTTGTCAGAAGGTGAATAATAATATACTATCTATTCTAAACCTTTTCCTGGAGACTGCCGGATCCAATACATGTTGGAGATGGATATGTCAAATCCAGTCACAGAACATGTAAGCCTTGTGGATTCTCCAGGCTTTTTCATTTCTGGCCTTGATTGAGTGAGAACAATCTGTGAACTGGCCCCTGGAGAGAGAAGAGGAAGACAGTTTGAACATCTTTAATACCTAGGTTAATGAGTAAAATAAGGCTCCCAAAGATTGAAAACATTTGCCTTGGTTCCCAGAAATCAACTATGCAGAAATGAGAGGGAGAAACAGAGAACGCACGAGCAGTAACTTACGTGATAAGCCAATTAGGAACACGAGGAGATTCAAAAGCCACACCATTTTAAACATTATAATGGAAGTGCCAAGGATCTCACAATATACTGAAGCAGGTGCAAGGGGAATCTGAATTTTAAGAGGCTGAAACTGGCCATTAAAGATGAAATGACTTCTTGTTGTCTTTAGTTTTGCATATTGAGTACATATGCAAAACATCTTAAGAGAACATGACAGCCATATTTAAATATCTGCAGGGATGTCATGTAGAAAATGGAATGAGCTTGTTTTATGCTGTTTCAGAGAGTAATAAATACCCTCTGGCCCTGGCCTTCCCTCTCCTGTCCATGGTGTATGTGCCATGATGTCACTCTAACTGGCCTCCTATGCCCCCCGCCCAGCAAAGTCAGCTCCCTCCCTGGTACAGCTGCACAGGCTGGGAGGTGAGCTGGGTTATAGGGTACACCTGCAACCTTAGTGTCAATTTCCACAGTCAGTTCTTATACCGTGGTGTACACTCTGTCAGTTTCCATAGATAACATATTACAACACAGAATGGTTCCCATCTTGAAATGGGATTAAATTTATGCAATAAGGTCCTCTCCATCTGGGAATCGCTGTAGATATTGTATTGGTCCATGCTGGTGGAGACAACTTTCAATCAGTTTGCGGACCCAGACCATACAACCCCATCTGCCCCCCAAAGAACACTCCAACACAGTGTCTATTTCTAAGGATTTAATAAGGTGTTTCTGATAGAAAAAGGAGAAGATGGGGGGGAGGGGGTCAGTATAAGATACCTGACATACATGTACTGGTCTATGGTTAACTGTAGTTATTGCTATATATTGAGGCTCTCTTGGCACAGTAAGCTAATGCAGCCAAAACTACAGCCAAAAACACGTTAGACCATGAGTTCATAAGTTTGATCCCAGGTTCCCCCACCGGTCGACTCAGCCTTCCATAAGTCAGTAAAATGAGGACCAGCATAATAAACAGCTGGGGTGATGCAAGCTGGGAAACTGTTAAATACTGTTTCCAAAGAAAAAACAACAGCAACCATCATTTATTAATGTGCAATGCATTCTAAAGCCATTCCTGCAGCATCATCTGCACACTAGGGACTTTTTCGGACGTCTCAAATGCAATGCAAGCAGCCTCGCCACTATTATTATTATTAGCTTCTGCTTTCATGCTATTCTAGTGCTATTCTAGTGGGGACACCAGTAGTCAGCTGGCTTTTCATTAGCTAGGTTTATACATGGAGAACACTGATGCACTATGAAGTCTGTGGATGAGGAAATGCACCAAAATATGAATTAACCATTCTGAATTCTACACACACAAGCATGAATGACTAATGTCAATTTTTCAGGAAGAGCAGTTTTTGTACTGCCTCTGACAAGGATTTCCTCAATGTGTCTCGTACACAGTAATACATGGCTGTGTCATCAGGCTGCACGCTACTCAGTTGTAGGTACACCTGGCTTTTTGAGGTGTCCCTTGTAATGGAGATTCGATTTTGGAGAGCACTGTCGTATGCACTGGTCCCAGCAACCCAAATAGCTCCTACCCATTCCATTCCTTTTTCAGAAGGTTGACGAACCCAGTGCATGTGGTAGCTAGTTATAGAAAAGCCAGACACTGTACAGGTCAAACGCAACATCTCTCCTGGCTTCTTCAAACCACCACCAGACTCCGTTAGGGTAACCTGGGAGGAAATTTCTGCATGTATTTAAAAAGAATGGGGAGGGGGGTAGAGAAAAAAATCAAGAAGATAATTTTTAAACATGTGCTGAAAAAAGAATTGGCTTGCGAGTATTAAAAAAAGATAATAAGTGTTTTCTTACGTGCGGGGAAAATCGTTAGCAAACTTATCCAGATTCTCAGTTCCATGACTGACAGATAACTGGTAACAAAGCCCAGGGCTTGACACTGAGCCAGAGTCTACTGAGGATTATTAACAGATGCTCTTGTGGCTATAAGTTCCCCTTAAATACATTCTTGTATCTGTACTGATTCTACATGTGCACTAGTATTTGCAATTTCCCTTTGAAGTACTCCACAGCAGAATGATTTGCATGATGCCGCAGACATTGCCAGTATAAGACAATCCCAATTTCACACTAAACCAGTGGTTCCCAAACCTTGGCCCACCAGATGCTTTGGACTTTGGCTCCCAGAATTCCTGACTATTGGCAGAGTTGAAATCCCCAAAACCTGGATCATCAAAGTTTCGGGACCACTGGACTAAACAATGAAATATAAATTCATTAGTTTCCACTAAGAAAAGCAAAAGGAGTTTTCTTCACTACCTCTGTCCAGGCCATTTTCATGCTCAGGTTCTCTGGTCTCTCTGATGGGAAGTCAGTGAATGCTCAAACATTAAAAAAATAGTATTAAACTTTTCAATAGCAGCTCTGTCCGTAATGGAAATGAATCTGAAAATGTTTACCTTCTCTATACTGTGTTATGATTTTCTCTTACAGGCCTCATCCACAGAAATACTAGGTCTGCTCCAAATGTGGATACATAGCAGTCTTGGCAATTTCACACTATTCAGTTTAGACCGAATTCCTACTGGTAGTTCCAGCATGGTGTAGTGGTTTGAGCACTGGGCTAAACTTTGGAGAAAAGGATTTGAATCCCCAATCGTACACGAAAACCTATTTGGTGATGTTGAACAAGTCACACTCTCTCAGCCTCAGAGGAAAGTAAAGGCAAACCCCCTCTGAACAAATCTTGTCAAGAAAACCCTGTGATAGGTTCATTTTAGGGTTGACATAAGTTGGAAATGACTTTAGAGCACACAACAAGTTCCAATCACAATAGAACCTCTAAATCAGTTCTTGACTAGGGAGTCAGAACATAGGTAAATCCCATTGATTCAGTGGGTCTACTCTAATGGGTTACCAATCTGATACAACCCCTTATGTCATGGTGTTCATCCATTAGTTTTTTCAGGGATAGAATAGCAAAATACCATATAAAATGCTGTGCCCTTTCACAATTTTCTTTCATTCTTGCCATCTAAGGATGGGTGAGAATTCCTACAGCATGGGGTACATCTGCACTGTAGAAATAATGCAGTTTGACACCACTTTAAGTGCTTTAGCCCCACCCTATGAATCCTGGAATTTGCAGTTTTACAAGAATTTTAGCTGGTGCCTCACAAAATTACAAACCCCAGGATTCTGTAGATGGACCCATGGCAGTTAAAGTGATGTCTACAATGTAGATGCACCCAAGATAGTCTTCCATGCTGGGAATAGTGAGACTTACTGAACTTACCCAGTGCAGTTGCCTGATGTTTCCAAAGTTTTTGATAAGAATTTACCAAAATTTTCCAATTTCTATACAAACAGAATTTACAGATCCTGTACTTTAACAAATCTGGGTCTTTGAGAAAGCAACGTTAACAGATTCAACCACCCTAACAGTCCAATCATCTGTGACAATTGGCCCTGCTGACAAGGGTTATTGGAATTTAGCATCCCAACTATCCACACATTTTCCAGCCATGCTGCAATGGATGTTTGGCTAAATGCAATGGATGGTTGGCTACAACTGTACTGTCACAGAGGATCCAGGCACAGAGGATTAGATATTGATGGAACCATTGCCCAAGGCCCATGGAATATCAATTTCAACAACAATTGAAGGCCCGTAGATGCCAGAGTCCTTTCGTGTGTGGTGGGGTACAGAGAGCTGCTGCTTATTCTTGAACAGATGAGGGAATCTTTATATAACCAGATTGATATAGAGGAACCAGAGTGAATAATTACAATCAAGAAACTGGATCATTATAGCAGCTCTCTGGAATTCCAGGCAGATTGTAACCCTGATGGATACCCCTTGCCCCATATCTGTATTAAAATAATTGGTAATATTAATAATTAGGTCAAACATGGTCTTCTTCCCAGTGTGGCCATTTGCATACCCTGGGGAAATAGATAACCCAAAGACCAACATGTGAAGTCAGGTATGCACTCATGAAGAGGACAAACCCAAATCCTAAATGAATACTAATTCTCAAGGCAACAGAAGAGCAGTAGCTTATCCAAACCTCAGGCTGATCCTATTTCCTATCTGAAACTCACAAACTACCCTTAAGTCTTCCTCTCCCACACAAAAGGAAGTTGCTTCCACCTTTTCTCTCTCAAAGTATTCCCACATCAAAACATGATTAACACGCCTGGAGTATCATTGTCTAACTGAGCAACACCAGCAAAGTGTTGCTCTCTACTCAATGTTTTATATCCTAAAGGCAAATATTTGCTATAAAAACCCTCTGAAAACCCTACTCAAGTGTGCACAATCATCTTCCTCTGACTCCACATCAAATTGTGTACCCAGGTGCACAGATCTCCTTGCTGTGGACACACTTTCCCTCTGTGTAACCACTCCACACCTGTACCCCCACTCTGCCGGTTCCTTCCATGACCTAATCTCTTCAGGAAAAGGTGTCGAATTGCCCACTGAAACCTCCCACACTATATCCCCTATGAGAACATTTCCTACTGCCTTTGTTGCCTTTGCATGAATGCTTGATGCTTGAATGTGTGAGTGAATGTGGGTATTATTGCTTTCCAAATAAAGATTGTTACTGTACTATCTAGCTTTTGTCTCCTCCCTATTAACGATATACACAGGACACAAGATCCTGCTATTTTTACCTCCCTCTTTGCATAGCCACAGTGAGTACATTAAATTTCCCACTTTAATATTGCTATTTTGAGGGTGCCCCAGACCCCTGAGCATAGAGGGTAACACTATCTGGAAAACTCTAGTGTTTGCTGGTAGTATCATAGCCAGATGTTAACAAGAGTTGTTAATACCTGTTTTCCCATGTAGCTATGACTGCAACACCTTTTACCCTGCACACACACACACACACACACACACACATATTTCTTCAAGAGAAATTCCACTGACCAAAGGCACTCAGAGCCCCAGCTAGAGCCCCTGTGTTCTGCAGAGCTTTTCCTTGTAGGATAGAGCAAGGAACTCTAGTAGATATGCACGGGAGGCACTGGACTCCGCTCTCCAGTCTACGAGACCCCACACCAACTGAGAAAGCTACTAGTTCCTAATTGTTCTCACTCTCCAAAGGCCACAATTGATATATGATGCAAGAGATGCCTGGCTGTATTTTCTCCTCCCACTCTCTTTCTTTCCATTTTTCTTCTTCTCTCTTTTTCCTTCCTCTCCTTTCCTTCACTGCTATACTAATCCAAACTGAGCTGGATGCATTCTGAGGGGGGATCCTGGCCATGGCTTATAACAGTAAAAGTGTATTTTTTTGAGCTAGTCATAGCTTCAGTACAGGATGCTAGCATGGTGGTATTATCTTCTGATGGAAATAGGTTTCACTGCTGTCCCTCCATCATCTCAGTGTCTATGGCTATTTTCCCTCAGCCAACATGCCAACCCCTCCTATGCTTGTGTAGCTACACCTGTGTTGGAGTTGTTAACATGGCCTGAAACTCCAGTGTTTCTTCCACTTAAATTTAAGTTTAAGTGGAATTAGACTTTAATTAACTGACATGGAGGAAAGCTTAGACTGGTTTCCAGTCTTCTTTTACAAAATTGTATTATAAAATATTTCCAGAGTCCCTGCTAACAACTCTGTGTGCATTTCTAGCTTTTTAGATGAAGAGTTGTTTTCTTCTATGAACTGTGGCATTCATCTATAACTAGGGTTGCCAGGTCAGTGCTATCCCAGGCCCTGAGATTTCAAAGCCAAACATGAGACTTAGGGACTACTGATGTCACAAGGGGTGACTACTGGTGATGTTCCAAAGTTGGTGTTACAAGTAGCAGTCGGTTATGACATTAAGCATATTATGCTAAGCATTAGCTACAGTTGCTCACACTATGCCATTGAAAGCAAAGCACCAAGTATAGCAAACAAATACATAGGCACACATAGTTTTCAAGGCAAGTTCTTTCACTCTGAGATTCCTTCTCCTTGCCTGCAGACTGGATACTAAGGGCCAGTCCCTGAAATCTAGCAACCCTTTCTGTGTGTGTGTCAGCGAGGTGGGTGACTGAGGTAAAATGGCCTTATTTTTAGCAGCTGATTTCTTTAAACAAAAATAATAATGAATAATGCCTAGTTTTGAGAAAGGGAAGTTTTTAGCCTGCCTCCAGATAGGCTTTTCTCAGTGTGTCTCTCGTGCACAGTAGTACATGGCAGTATCTTCAAGCTTCAGGGCATTCACTTGCAGAAACACCTGTTTTGTGGAGGTGTCTCTTGTAATGGAGACCCGATCTTTGAGAGCAGTGTTGTAGTAAAGGCCTCCCGCATAACCAATTTGTGCAGTCCATTCCAGACCCTTCCCGGGGGCCTGACGAATCCAGTCCACAGCATAATCTGTTAGAGAAAATCCGGACACTGTACAAGTCAATTGCAGAGTTTCTCCAGGCCTTTTCACACCACCACCAGTCTCTATAAGGGTCTGTGATGAGACACCTGCATGTCAGGAAAGAATTAAACAAACATGAAAAAATGTATGTGGAAAAAACCCCAAGCATCACAGGGAAATATGGGAGTTTTTCTTACATGCTGGAAAGATCATTAGGCAAATGATCAAGAGCTTAGGTTCCATGTCTTGAAATGGTAGAGAAGAACTACCAGAGGCTGAAGGGGAACAACTTCTTCCAGACCTGCTGGATTCTGAATCTCTAGTCTACATTCATCCTTTACAAAGGCCAGACTAGTAAGTCATTTGCATAATATCATGGCTGCTAATGTTATATAAGGCATGTAGATGGGCAACCTTTTGTGTGTGCTGCTTCAGAGAAGGGAGTTTTCCCCTCAGCATGCTGCTTCTTTCACACTGACAAAGTAATACTTGAGTCTTAGGCCTGTCAGTCTGGGCTTATCTTTACTAGCCAGGATATGCCAGCTCCCTGTCGGTGTATCCTGGCTCCAGATCTGTGGTTTCTCCATTAGTTGGAGAAAACAGGCTGGCAACCAAACAGAATGTCAGCATCTTGGTTCTGGGAGATCCAGGGAGGTGGTGGCAGCAGTGATGGATGGAGTTAGGACAGGCTCCCACAGACACATGGGGCCCAATCTGTCCTGTTCCAGCAGAAATGGATTAAACTGGGTATTTCTTTATATCACTATAAAGGGCCCTATACTGGATTGCCCCCATTCCAGCCCCTTATCTGCCCCAGGCATCATAAGGATTGCCTGGGGGAAGACAGGTACATGCCTTGCTTCATATGGAATGCAGGGCTTTGTAATAGGGGTAAACCAGGTATTTGGCCCATGGAGATAAGCCCTATAACATTGCCTGCTGATACACTACAGAAATAATGCCATTTGACACCACTTTAATGGCTATGGATCAATGCTATGGAATTCTGGGATTTGTAGTTTTGTGAGATATTTAGCCTTCTCTCACAGAGAGCTCTGGTGCCACAACAAACTATAAATCCCAGCATTCCATAGGATGGAACCATGATCATTAAATGTGTCAAATGGCATTATTTCTGTAGTGTGTTACTTTTCTTCTCCTATATGATTTTTAACATCTTTGCCTGATGAAAAAGCCAGTGAAGCTTTGAAAGCTTGCATGATGTATTTTGTGCTTTTTAGATGGCCCAATAAAGGTATCACAGTTTGGGGTATTTTGGATTTGGTTGTATTTTGAGTCTTGGAGGGATTTATTTGGATGAAAACCTATATGACGAATGTATAACTACTACTGGGTGCTGCAATCTCACTTTTCCAAGTATAGGGTTGCAGGAAATGAAAGGGAAACCAACACTTGTTTCAGATCTCTTTACAGTTAACAGAGGTCACAAGGAAATCAAAGCTTAAGACCAAACTAGTTGGAGTGGAATACATCAAACACAATCTGCACTGTGGTGCTTGGTATATCACAAATATACATACCACAACTCTTAGCCAAGTTCCTGCATGTTTTGAAAAGTATGTTGGGAAATTCAGACAGGTGTGAAAACCCATGGCAATTTCTCTTCCAAGGTATGCATTAGTCCTGAAACATCAGTGGGGGAAATGTAGTTCAAAATGGCAGCTCAACAGCAGCTGAGAAGAGTATCAGCAGTGGCTTAAAGCAGTTGCAAATTCTGCTTTGAATAATTAAGAAGATGGGGGAGGAGTTACAAAGGAGACCATTGTCAATTGGACTTCAATGAACTTACAATTATACTTTCTACCATAACACTATAAGTATATATGTGTATGGGTGCGTGTGCACCCATGCATGTGTGCATACATGCATACACATGCACAGTTAGACTTCTGTATTTGCAGTACCAATATCTGTGGTTTCAGTTATCCATAGGACACAAAACAAGAACACACACCATAGAGGCTTCCTAGCAAATGTCTAGAGAGGCATCCTCTCTAGACATCTTCTAGTTCCTCCAATGTAACTCTATGGTATATTAACTGGAAATCCCATTATTTTAATAGGGTTTCCTGTTATCCACAGTTTCCAGTATGCATGGTAAGTCTGGGAACCAAACCACCGCTGATACAGAGATCCGACTCTCTCTCTCTCTCTCTCAATCTCTCTCTCTCTCTCTCTCTCTCTCTTTCTCTCTCTGTATTCCATTCTTGCTTAGCTGTCTCTATTATAGATCCTGTAGTGGAGTGGAAGGAAATTTTGCTGGTAGGACTGCCTATGGAATTTTGATCCCTCTTGCCTTCAAAAAGCCCTTTAAAAGCATTGTCACACACATGTATCCATGCACACACATTGTGTACATAGGACTGAGGACTGATACCTCCTCCCTATGGTAAAATTATTATCCCCCCCCCACCTTCTATTTTCATCTCCAATTAGCATTATCTGCTTTTGGGACTTTCTAGCAATTTTTCTTATGTCAGCATTGTGGAACATGAGCACCACCTTCAGGAATTTCTCACATTACACAAAAAGAAGGGGTTTTCAAATGAGTCAAGAGTGGATTCCTTTCACTGTGTGTCTCGGGCACAGTAATAGACAGCCGTGTCTTCTTGCTTCAGGCTGTTCATTTGTAGATAGACATTAGAGCTGTCCTTGGAAGCAAGGAATCGTCCTTGAATGGTTGGAGAGTAGTTGTTGCTAGAGGATGAATAATAGTAAATCAGCCATTCTAACCCTTTCCTGGGGGACTGCCGGATCCAATGCATGCCATAGCTGCGTAGGTCAAATCCGTTCACTGAACAGGTAAGTCTTGTGGATTCACCAGGCTTTTTCAGTTCCGGGCCAGACTGAGTGAGAACAACTTGAGAACTGACCACTGGGGGGAAAAAAAAAGAGAGAGAGAGAGAGAGAGAAGAGTCATGTCAGTAATGACAATAAGGCTATTTGCAAATAAAAGCCCTTTGGACTAAATTTCCATTTTGTATTTATGGCATTTCTTGAAATGTATCTACCAAAAATGCTATAGTTGCTATGAAAAAATAGAATGAATAAGAGCCCATTTATCTTTAAAAATCACTTACAAGAAAACCCTGCTATGAATACGACAGAGTGTAACAACCACAACATTGCAAACAGTGGAACGAAAAGGCTAAGGAACTTGTGGTGACTGAGGTGAAGCCAACTGATGGAAGCGAGGAGCTTAAACCCAGAGTTTTAAAAGGTAATCGTAGATTTGGTTTTTGCATATTCTGAGCAGTCCTGGATGTAATTGAAATAAAAGGGGGTGGAACTCATAGATGTATATGATGGAGTGAAGGAACAAAGACTGGCTTAAGGAAGCTTTCAACCATTCTTGTGATGAAGAACTCACAAAGGGACAGCTGGCAGGAGAATGAAGGAAGCTGTGGTATCTGAGCATCCCACAGGGCCCATTTTTTTTCTAAAGGGATAAAGCTGAAAAGCAGATGTTCAGCCAGGCTAACCAAATGTTGATGATTAGCATTACAGAACATGGATCAAAAGCTTAATATAAGGGTGTATTGCAGCAGACTATTGCAAGGAACTAATCCTCCTATGTAGATAGAAATACATGCATGGGTGCACACATGCACATACACAAATATTCATGTACACATGCACACCCATGTACAATTTAAATGTTAAAAAATATGTACAAATGCCATCAATGTCTGAATAGACCCTTAAAAAATAATTCAGGAAGAAAAGGTGTATTTATCTTGGTCTCATCAGTTTTGAAACATGTTATGTCACAATGCCATCTTGCTCAGAAGTCTGTGGCCTAAAAATGTAACATCCTAGACAACCCCAAACCATTATATAAATGTGAATTGTTTGTAAGGTTTTAGTACTGCTTCTCTCTTTTTCTTCTTCACGTAACAACATTTGAAAGAGAGAATTATACAAAGGGCTCATCTACACCAGAGCCGGGGTATCCTGACTTGGATCTGGCCTGCTCCCCCATCCCTGATTAACTGGAGAAAACAGGCCAGGATCCAAAGAGGTTGTCAGCCCATCACTGAAGCTGCCACTGCCATTTTCCCCACTAATGCAGATATCAGAAAAGGGTCCCTCAACATCTAATGCAGATGTCAGAAAAGGGTCCCCGCTTCTGACCTGCAACATGTGACTGCAGACCCCCTGCATGTGATCAGTCTTGGTCAAATGTTGAGGGACCCGTGCCTGGCTTCTGGAAGAGCCAAGTATCTGGCTGCAGCAGGGAGAAACAGCATGCTGGACAGGCTCCTGTGGACACATGGAGCCTGGTCTGGTTTTTCCCAGGTAAACCCAAATCAACTTGGTATTTTCCTATAATGGGTTATTGGGCCCTATCCCAGCTTGACTCCATTCCAGCCCCATATCTGCCCCAGGAGTGGTGAGGACTGACCTAGGGCAGATCAGGGCACTGAAGGGTAGATAGTTTGGACTGCAGGGCTCTGGAACAGGGGCAAGCTGGGGTATATAGGCCCAAGGCTGCTGACACACTACAGAAATAATGCAGTTTGACACCACTTAAACTGCCATGGCTCAATGGTATGGGATTCTGGGACTTGTGCTTTTGTGAGATTTTTAGCCTTCTGTGTCAGAAACTCTGGTGGCACAACAAACTACATGTATCAGGAGTCCTTTGGTTTTTTAAGATTTCCACAAGACAGACAACAGAATAACAGGGAGATATCATGGGCTGATAAAAGAAAAGTATGGCTACTCAGTTTTTCTGACAACATCCAGAAACAGATAAAGAATACAGAAGTTTCCATTTTGTAATGTACAGTCTATTCACCTCACCTTTTCTGTGAGGCCATTGTGAACTTTTCCTTCTTCTTCTCACTTCTACTCTTTTTGTCTTTTTCTACAATAAAAATGCTAGACATTGCATGTTATTTTATGCCATATCATTGATTAATCCAAGAAGCCAATCTCAGTGTTTCTACTTCTGTTCTTCATCTAATAATTCATTGGATAATTATAGCAAAGCATTTCCAATCTAGTTGGATTATTTCACATGGCCAACATATACAAAAAATAATTTGCCTTTGTTAAGGTGAAATCTCAAACAAAAAGGTGGTCCATATTGGTTCACACTCCTTGTTTTAGGGATATCAAATACCAGTCTGATGTTGCGTTCCTTTAAAGAAGCTGAAAAATGCATGGAAGAATAAGATGATTTGCATGGAAGAGGTTATAATTTCAAGATAATTTACATGAGAGTTTTGGGTAAGAGGGACCATGAAGGGCTCTGCTTCAGAGTCCACTGAAATTCTCATTGTGGAAATATGAGCTTGATTAATAAATGGTTGCTGTCAGCGTACATGGAAATGCCTTTTCCACATACTCTGTTTCTCTGCAGCAACAGGTTCCTAACATAGATTTTCCTTGGTTTTTTTCCAGGCTGTGAGACCATGTTCTGGAATAGTTACTTTCTGGTGTTTCACCTGCATCTGTGTCTGGCATCTTCAGTTTTCTAACAACTATTCATTCAGGGTCTGTGGGAATAATCTTTGGACTGTGTCAGTGTCTGTGACTGTGATAGTGACCAGAGCTTAGGAAAGGTATGTTTCAGGATGACTGTAGCTAAATTGCCCCTGTCAGTGGCCATGGTGGCTACAGGATTCTGAGAGATGAAATCCAACCAATGTCTATCCCAGTGTTAGGGGATAAATATTAAAATATTCTGAGGATCCCAGAGTACAAGTCTGGGTATCTGATTTTATCTTTTTGTACATAGCACGCTGTGATACACATTTGTGCTTGAAGACACAGGCAGGATGGAAAACCATCTGTTTTCCAGTTGTTACACACAAACCAGTGAATGATTAATGTCTGGTTTTCAGGAAGTAGACTTTTTGTATGAAGGTATTCCTCAGTGTACATATCTTGAACAGTAATACCTGGCTGTGTCTTCAGGCTTTAAACTATTCAACTGCAGGAACACATGGTTTTGGTTCCTTGTGATGCTGATCCTGTTTTGGAGAAGGCCATTATAGTACGTACTTCCACCTCTCCAGATACCTCCAGTCCACTCCAGCTCATTTTCAGAGGCTTGACGGACCCAGTGCACTTCAGTGGTCGTTAAAGAAAATCCAGAAACAGTACAGGTAAGTTGGAGAGTCTCTCCTGGTTTCTTTATCCCACCACCAGACTCTTTAAGGATAATTTGTGATGAAATATCTGCATGCATATAAAAATAAATAAATAAATAGAGACGTTAAATGTGACCATTACCAAACATAAAGAAAATGACTGGTTGGTCCACACAATGAGAGGTTTCTTACACGCAGGAAAGACCATCAGGCAACTTCCCAAGAACATCAGTTCCATGATTTTAGAGAATTGCAAAAACTCTTCAGACTTGAAGTGGAACTCAGTTGTGTCCTCTACATGTCACATCTCTTTAATAAAAGCCACACCGGAAAGTCTTTTGCATGAATCCATCAATGTCATTAACATAAGAGATGTGCAGTGGCAAATGAGCTTTCAGATTCTAAGGTGATTACCACACTCCAAAGAAAATCAGGAATTCATCAAGGAAGTTCCATCTTCCACGCTGCCTTACCACATGATGTTGTCCTTCTTCTGGTGTTCTTTTGTTCCAGACCCATGGGGGACTGAGGTAAACATTGCCATTTTGCTAATGGGTTTTTCTGGTTAGCAAAAAGATGTGGTTTTACCTCAGTCCCTCACAGGACCGGAACAAAAGAATGTTGACATCATCCGGTAAGGCAGCAGGAAAGATGGAATGTTCCTGCTCCCCTGATGCTTTCCTTTAGATTGTCGTAAGGCCCTAAAAGAAGTCCTGCTATGGGAAAAGTATGA
Source organism: Gambelia wislizenii (assembly GCA_030847615.1). Lineage (NCBI taxonomy): Eukaryota > Metazoa > Chordata > Lepidosauria > Squamata > Crotaphytidae > Gambelia > Gambelia wislizenii. The sequence continues at coordinate 7,674,021 of JAUMIR010000006.1, forward strand.
TCTTCCAACCACTGTTTTCTATTTCCACAGTAACTATCGTGTTGGCTATTGGAAGTCTACAAGCAGGAGGGAAGTCTACAAGCAGGAGGGAAGACTACAAGCAGGAGGGAAACATAATCTCTCACCCATGTTCCCTACCAAATGGAAGCATTGGAATGGATTTCCAATGACAGATCATGAAAGACAGAAAGATATGGATATTTCCAAACAGAGATTCAGTTTTGAACTCAGATTAAAGAGACCTTGCTCTGACGCAGTCAAACTGGGCTCATTTCTGAATTTATGAATTAGGGTGGGAAAGAAATCATATGGGTGACATACAGTCCTGCAGAGTAGAGTAGAGGCAAACAGTAGCTTAAGACCATAAGCCCAGCATGCTATCTAGCTCATCTTTTCTTTGTTTTATAAATCACATTTCTCCATAAATACACTTAAAGCAAATTGAATATGTGGTGTGCTGGCAACCCTTGGAATGAGACCTTACAGTCCAGATCCTGATATAATTTGAGTAGGGAATGAATGAGCCCATTTTTGGTCCACTCATTAAGGGGCCCAGCAAGTGGTTGCTTATTTTCTTACAAGAGAAGTCCACCTCTGGGTACAGTCCAAAGAGTCTTGTGCTACCATAAAGGTCTAGACTGATAACACAGACATTGTTGCATTGAGGAGATATTTCTATAAGACATATAGTGTTATCTTCTCCCAGAACTGGTTCTATGAACAGTCATTTTCTATAGGGTAAGTGAAAAATTGGAAATATTTGGAAAAAGTACATCTGGAGTATTAGTGAACCAAAGTCTATGATATTATACTAATGGGAACGTTAACATTTATAATCAGAGATCATTAAAAAGAGAAGACAAAAGTGAATTTTGGAACACTAGGTTCCCTTTATTCACTATATAAATGAGCATATAGAAATGGAGGCACCAAAGATGCACCAGTTGTTCCAGATAGATATCTTGTGAATGCTGGAATTATTGTGTTTTTTAATTATTCACATAAGAAAGGTGAAAAGTTTGAACAGCATTCCCATTCACCAACAGACCTTTGTTTTACCTTGTATCATTCCCTGAATGTTCTATAGTCTATAGCAGTAGACACCTATGGGAGAAAGGGCTGTGGAACAGAAGGAGGAAAAGCCCCTTCTAGTTCTGTTCCATCCATTGTAACTAAACTATTCAATCTAATGAAATCAGTATGTGTGATTGATTGAACTTTAATGATGTTTAATGATGTCACTGAATTGTTCCACTCTTTTTTGTTTCAATTTTTTTTAAAAAAACTTTTCACTAATTTTTCACCCTTTAACTATTCTGTTGGATAAATTATTCTTGGAGGAGTTTGGTTTGGCTAATCTTTTAAAATAATACTTTTTTTTTTTAAAAGGGAGCTGAGCATCATCTTCCAAAAATTGTTCCTTGACATTATTCCAGGGACAATTGATTTTTCTTTGTCTTTTTAATGTATTGGTCAGAAATTTCCTCCTATCATTGTATCTGCTATCTGATGTAACTGGGTGGCACTCCCCACAGCTATGCTGGTAATAAATGGAACAGAAGACCAGCATTTCTGACACTCTGGAGTGGCTGGCAGATTAATTTTCCAATTCCTCCTTCTGAAGTCTCTTCAAAAGATGAGTCCCAATGTCTCCATGCAGTAGATGCCACTGAAGAAATGCATTTACTTAACCAGGTCAGCACACTCATTCTTTCTCTTGATTAGCTGCTCCCTGTTGTTCAGCTCAGGCTTCAACAGAATAATGTAACATTTGGGGGTAAAGATACAAAATAGATTAGATTAGATCCCGGCCTCAGGAGCTGCATCTCCTGGCCTTTTTTAGTCTTCTGTATATTTGTTTTTAATGTGATTTTAGCTAGATGGTTTTTAATTTTATACTGTTTGATGTCTTTGTATGGGGGCGGGTGGGGACGGGTGGTGTTTTTAGCTGGTATTATAGAGTTTTAATTGTTGTAAGCTGCCCCAATTGTTTTTAGCAGAGGGGTGGGGTATAAATATTATTATGATTATGATTATGATTATGATTAAAATAGCAACCCTGAACTGGAAGCTAGGATAGAGAAAACCTCCACTGCCACCATGTCTGGCCCATTTCTGCTTAGGTAGGTTGGAACAAAAGATAACCAAACACTGCAAAATATCAACATACTGAAGGTGATAAACTTGGATTCATTAAAGCTGTCTGGCAGGGGGAGGAGCCAAGCTTCCATGGCGTAGGAAGAATTCTCCAGGACAGGTGCTCAAGGTAATGGAATTAAATGAATAATTCCCCCTCAAAAAGGCATGAGGAGAGCTTTGAGGGAAGATTTATGGCTGTGAATTACTAAGGAATGTTAATGGAAGAGAAAACTGCAGCTCAAAGAAGCCTAAAGTAAACAAATAGTTACTTTGGGTTTTGCCCAATATTGGAGCTGCCTAACTAAAAAGAACATTTTGCTAATAAATCACTAAGGTTGGAGAAAGCAGCGAACAATTGTAGGCAAATGAAAAGGACGATTTAACAGGAGAAGGAATAATTGATCTAGCTGGAGAATAAGTGGAAAGACTTTAAAAAATAATAAGTGGTGGAGGAAGGAGGGGCCATACACAGAAGGGGAGGAACAAACGTTTGGAGTGTTTTGATATTCTTATGTCTAGAAAAAGAAGAAATATTGCAGGAAAAAGTTGGTTGAGGCCACAAACATTAGATAAGCCATCGGATAGGTCTCACAAGAGATTGGAAAGGATTTCTTTGGAAGTACAGAATAATAAGGGTGAACCAGAAGGGCTAAGTATGGAAAAGGGAACAAGCCCCAAAACAAGCCCCCAAAAGAGTGGTCTTTCAAGTGCCTCTGCCCCAGATCCTCTACCCCAAGGGGGAGGGAAAGAAGGGGAGAAAGTACAGAGGATATTAAAACTCATATGGATTCTCTCTTTACAAAAATGATGACAGAATTTAGAGAAGAATAAAAGAGAATGTTTTCAGAGTTTGCAAGTATAAGAGAAGAAATGCAGAAGGAGAGGAAAAGATCTGAAGAAAGATTTGTGGAAATGAGTACAAAATTACAAGGAATACAAGGAGATATTCTTAATATAGTAAAAGAGAATAAAGAAATAATTAAAACCCAAACACTTCAAAGCAGTCAGATCCAGGACAATATGAAGAAAATCACGGATATGGAAAAAAAATTATATACATGCAAGGTTATCAACGCAGGAATAACTTTAGAATAAGGTTCCTGCCAGAATCTGTGGGGAAAGATCAAGGATCTAATCTGAAATCTGAAGTGTTGAAATGGCTACAGCAAGTGACCCCAACTGTGAAATGGAGGGATGAAGACAGTGAGCAGATCCATAGAGAATTGACAGGAAGGAGAAGTATGTTGCCAAGAGATGTTATTGTTAGAGTTATTAATTACAATAACAAGGAGGAATTGATAAGAACAGTCAAGAAATATCCAGAGAGACTGAAGTATGGAGATGTAAGGGTGGAATTATATAATGACTATTGTCCACAAACAGTAATTTGGAGAAAATCGATGAAGCCTTGTATTGCTACTCTTTTGAAAGCTGGTATAAAATATGCTTGGGGATACCCAGTGTTTTTGAAATTTGAATGGGCAGGAAAAAGATATAGAATGGAAACGCCAGAAGATGGACTGCGATTGTTGGAGGAGTTGGGAGTATATAAGAAGGAGTATGGAGCTGATGGAGGAGCGGACAGCGGAGGAGGAAAAGTTTAGACAGATGAAGAAAGTAGAAGGAAGAAGAAGAAGAAAAATTACAGGGGGGGAAAAAGAGGGGGAATGTTTTTATTTTTTATTTTTATGAGCACTCGGGGGGAGCGAGTTGTTCTGGGCCATTGGATGATCTCTTCGCCACTCCTCACCTGGAAGACCTGGGGGGTCATGAGCAAGGCAGTTTGCCTTGGGAAGACAAGGTGGGGAGGTAAAGAAGGGAAAAGGGGAGGGGGAAGGGAATTGGGAAGAATTGGGAAGGGGTGGGTATGGGGAAGGGAGGTCACTCTTTGGAGCCAGAAGATCTTATAGAAAATGTAATAAGGAATCTAATGGTTAATACATTAAAGATATCAACCTTAAATGTTCATGGCCTTGGCACAGTAATAAAACGAAAAAGGATAGAAGCACTATTGAAGAAGGATCAAGCGGATATAATATTTTTGCAAGAGACACATAAAAAATGGGAAGGAGTAAATGAATTGAAATTGAATTGGGTAAGAGTTTATGAAAAGGCATATGGGAATTCAAAAGCTAGAGGGGTAGCAATATTAATAGCAAAAAAATGTAATTCTGTCATTAAAAAGGTGAAAAAAGATGAAAATGGTAGATATATTATACTGCAAGGTAAATGGGAGAAGATAAATATGTTCTAATGAATGTATATGCGCCAAATGAAAAACAAGAGGAATTTTATGAGAAGGTATTTAAAGAAATGGAGAATATGCAAGAACAAAATATTGTTGTAGCAGGAGATTTTAATATGAAAATGGAAAGAATAAAAGACAAATCAAATTATTCATTAAGGGATAAATATGATAATATTACAAATTTAAATAAAATAATAAAAGAAAAGGGGTTGAAAGATGTGTGGAGATTGGTAAAGGGAGATGAAAGGAAATATAAATACTTTTCAATGGTACATAAGAGTTATTCAAGAATTGATTATATTTTTGTATCAAAAAATTTGATTGATAAAATCATAAATTCAGAGATAGGAAATATAAAAGTAACAGACCATGCCTTGGTCAATGTGGAGATTATAATGAAGAGAGATTATGAACAGGTGAAAAGGTGGAGGTTGCATACAAAGATTTTAAATTATAGAGAAATAGTAGAAAAAATTGAGCATGAATGGCAAGAATTGTGGGAATTAAATGATAAAGAAGTATCAAAAGGAATTTTGTGGGATACTATGAAAGCTGTGACAAGGGGGATATGCATAAAAGAAACCTTTAACTTAATAAAAGGCAAGAAGAAATAAAAGGGAAATTAGAAAGGGAAATAGAATTATTGGAAAATATCTCTCTCTCTCTCTCTCTCTCTGGAAAATAAATATATATTAAACAAGGAAAAACAAACTTATATTGCGTTACGAGCAAAGAGGGAGGAATTGGATAAAATGGAAGTAGATGAAGTACAGGAAAATGGGCTCAGTCGGTAGAGCATCAGACTTGTATTTTATATTGATGCTATGGCACTGCCCCATTCAAATTTTTGCACACTTGAGTCTACTTATAAAGATGTTGGACTCCAACAGGATTCTGCCCAATGTTCTTAATTTTGGTCCTAACAGACTTACATGGAATCTGGGAGACAATGTTGAATGGCCAAACAGAGAAATTAGAGAATGTAGTAGAACTGGGATCCAGCATGGTATGGAGAGCCAATTTAGTTGGAGTATTGGACTATGACTCTAGTGGACCAGGGTTTGAAACCCTAGTCAGCCATTCAAAACCACTGATGAGATTATCAGATGTGGCAAAAAACACGAGAGGACAACGTTACTGTCCCATGAATGGGTCCTGGTTTGCAGATGATGTTACCCTTGCATGCTGACTCCATGCTGCAGCCATGAGTAAGGCACCACTTTTCATTGATGGGATCTCCCCATCAATTAAAAGCACTGCCTTACCTGCAGCTGCAGCATGGAGTCAGCACGCAAGGATGATGATTGCTGTTTGAAGCCGGGACCCGTTCACAGGATAGTATCGCTCTCCTTGCGTGCTCCTCTTGTGTTTTTTTGCTGCTTCTGATAACCTCCCGAGCCACCCTGGAAAAGTTACAGTTTCAGCCTTAGAGGAAAGCAATGTCAAACCCAGTTGTTGGCAATGGCATACCCCATTGTTGTTCAGGTGATGACTATAATTGGCTAGTTTTAACTGTACAGCACCTAAATGTTGTTTCCAGATGCAGCAGTACATTGAAAAATCCAATGATCTCTGCCTAAACAAAGGAGCTCTTTGCTTCACAAAGGGACAGGGACATGCTGGATGCCAGAGAATTTCCCTACTGATGCAAAAGGATTTAAATTTTACTGCCTTTTGTCTCAGCTCCACATGGCCAGGAAGTAGGAGTGGCCACAGCCTGCATGAGATCCCTCACCTCAACAACAACACAAGGAATATCTGAAACAGCATGTAGACCTGTGGCTCCAACATGGCCACTTTTCTTTATTTATTTTTTAAAACATCTGTAGCATAATGAAGAAGCCAGTAGAACTTCAGAAGCTTGCATTACGTGTTTGCATTTCGTTGGCTAATAAAGGTACCACTTTTTTTGTGGATTTTGTTTTGCTGCATGGCCAACATGGCTACCCATTAATGTGTTCTCTACAAAGTAGAAACTCCTGCATTGGCATGGTAAATTGAAGATGACAAGGATGTGGCAGTTAGTGAACCTAGAAAATATGCCTATGCTAACAAGGAAACTAGCCATGTGTCCAATCACCTTGAGGTCTAAATGATCATGCATCTAATATGAATTAATGTCCTCTCTTTTCAACTGCTTTATTTAATGAACCTGCAACTTACTTGTTGTTGGGTGCCTTCAAGTAATTTCCAACATATGAGGACCCTAAGATGAAATTATCACAGGGTTTTCTTAGCAAGATTTGTTGAGCGGGGGCTGCCTTTGCCTTCCTCTGAGGCTGAGAGAGTAGGAGTTGCCCAAAGTCACCCAGTGGGTTTCCATGGCTGAATGGGGATTCTTATCCTGGTCTCTAAAGTCCAATGCTCAAATTACTACACCACACTGACTCAATTTGAGCTACTTCCCAAGGTTATTTTCCTATTTCTTTTTTGTGTGTCAGTGTCAGGGGGATGGGGGTAAGTCATTGTACTGACATTGAATTAGACATTGACATCATATGTCTTTAGTACCTTCTAGCCACCAAAGTTGCATTTCATTGGTTTATTGGATACAGGTTTAACCAGGCACAGGAAAGACCTACTGAAACCATGGGTACTAAATTGGTCATGTCCTGTTAATTTAAATGGGCCTCCTCTGTGTGCAACTACACAGAGATCTAACTCATTTTTAAGGTCCAACAAAGCTATATTTCATGCAGGATTATAGATAATGTTCAAAACATGCAGCGAAACCCTGTGCATGCTTACTCAAAAGTAAGGTATATCACACCATCTTCGGCCAGATTTATTTCTAGGTAAGTCTGCATAGAATGCCAAACTCAGTCAAGGTTCTGCTTTTCCCTTCTGTACCATGATTTAACAATTTTAAGGTACAATTATGTATCACTCTGTCAAAGTTTAACTTCCATCATCATTATACTATTGGGGGAGATATATGGTCTTCAACAGAGCCATAAGAACATAAAAACATCCCTATTAACTCAGGTCAAAGGCCTGTCTAGTCCAATAATCTATCTAGCCTTTCTAGTCCAACAATGGCCAACTCAATGCCAAATTGGGAAGCCCAGAAGATGGACATATCAGAATATACCAGTACATCATCTTATGCCCAGAACTTCTTTTTTTTTAGTATTTTCTCACATGGAAAGCTGGAATCCACCTGCTTGCTATTCAATGGATTGGGGTGGGGGTGGGGAATCCTTGTGGTCCATCTGAGGGAAAAATATGTTTGTGATCACTGTTGCCATCAAGGTAAGAAAAGGTAAATCTTGCCTGTCATCATCCAAATCACTGTAATTTGTGCCCCCCTGAGAGAACTCCAGTGGATCTTCAGAAGGCTTATGAAAAAAAAATCATGAAGCCTGTCTTCAGCTGGTTATATAAACCCCTCCATCTGTGCAGTTCATTAGGGTCAGTGCAAGAAGGAGGCAGGGTGGTGTCATTTTGATTTTTGTCACTAATTCATTCTCGTTTTGTACAGAAGACTTTGTCAATACATTGGCACCTTCTCCTGGTTTCATAGCACATACATTTTGGCCCCAGGTGCTGCTGGAGAAAAAGGGGTTTGTGTCTCTCTTGATGAAGTACAGAGGCACAAGGCAGTGCTGGCCAAGACAACCTTTCCCTGCAAAACAGACGCTATTGATGGAAGTAAGAAGGTCTTCATTTCAAGGGACGTTTTGCTGCTGGAATGATGGATGGGCATTGTTACTTCTGTTGCTTCTGCTTCTTCATTGGGTGTGTCAAGTGGATACACTGAAATGTCATGCCAGTGATCATTTCTCTCTTCCCCTTGAGTTTCACCAACCAGGAGACTTCCTTATTGGTGGAATTGTATCTCAGATGATTTACTATTTCCATGAATTCTCTTACAAGGAATACCCATGGCAGGAATATTCGGATTTGACAATGTAAGGGATTCTTTTTTTTTTCTCCTCAAAGTTTATATAAATATGGCAAGCGGATGACTCCTAAGTATTCTCAGTACCAGAGCCAGCTGAAAGAACTGTACTTCCTAGCACCTTTATTTTCAAGTGTTAATGCTAATATGTGCTCCCCCTGCTGATAAAATATGGCATCTCCTCCTATCAGGAATGGATTCACTTAACTGTATGTGTTTGTGTGGATATATGTTTTCAGAGGGATTATTCTTTGGGAGAAATTACACTGTTTTATCTCATTGTACCAGATTAGCACCATATTTGGGTACGTGTGAATTTTCTAGATCATAGTAATTTGCAGAGCAAGAAGAATTTATTGAAAGAAAGAAGGTAGAGGGAAAGTCAGCTCTTGCATAAATTTTGAAAAAAGGAATAGAGAAACTGGGAATGGTAGACAAACAGATAGCACCACTGGTAAAGCTACCCGGCTTCCTGGCAAAAAAAGAAAACAACACAAAAAACAACCATGCAGTTTTGCTAATATGTAAAGCAAATTTCACAAAAAGAACAAAACAAAATTAGATCTGCAGACATAGTAATCCTGATTGAGTGCCTCTTGTACTTTTTTTTTCAAGCAGGGAAGAATGTAGCATATTCATAGGAATGATTTAAAATTAAATTCTTAAGATTCTTTAGATAATCATGAGCCCTATGTATCCCAACTGCAGAAGATACACTATGTTTAAAAAGAGAAGATGATTTAGATGCCCTTGATAATAGATTCTGACTTTTGGAAATTTTTTATCAAAGATGTTGCCAAAATGACTTTGATAATTTGTTGTCGCTAATTGCTGTGAAATTGACTTTGGTTTATCACAACCCTAAGAAAGAGATCTCTTCCAAATGGAGGGCTCTAATTTCCTTAACTGAGTCTATCCATCTGTAAGGCCATCTTCCTACTGCCTTCTACCTTGCCAAATGTAATTGTCTTTTCTAATGAGTCATGCCTTCTCATTATATACACAGACGATGACTGCCTCATCTTAGCTTCTAGAGAGAATTCAGTCTTGATTTGCTCTTGGACCCATTCATTTGTCTATTTTGGAAGATCACTGTATCCGTAGAACTCTCCTGGCTCTGGGTTTGCTGGGCTGAATGTTTTGCACAAAGACTACAAAATGAACCAAGCACAATGAAGCTCAGAGTGGTGGGGAAGGGGGAAGCAAAACTAGATAAAGAAATGGAAAAGAAAAAAAAAGTTCTAAAAAAATTGAGCTCACTGGGCAAGGTAGCTATCAATGACAAATGGTGGTTTAGGAGTAGAAAAAGATTTTAAAATAATTCCTTCTAACTACAAAGAAAAACAGATGTTGAAGGACATCGAACCAGCACTGGGGTACTAAGAAAGAAAAGAGAGGTAGAGAGACAGGGAACATAAAGAAGTCACAATCCTGGAGTAAAGACAGAGTTAGAGCTGTTGGGCTTGGAGAACTGCGTGAGGGGGGTCACGCAAGAAGGGTAAGATATTCCTTGGACAAAACATGGGGAGAGAAGAGGGGTATAGTAAGATTTGCTGGAAGTATTCCTATCTGTTTTGGTATTGCCAATAAAACAGTGACACAAGATGGTTTATGTCCCAAATGAAATTGTATGTCTATCTCCACATTTCTAGCGTTGCAATAACTTAGAATCACAGCTGAGCATTTAGAAATACCGTTTAGACATCCCAAAGAAAAGCTGCAAGGTTTTCAAGCGAATGTCAACATGGCAAATAAAAAGGACTCTAGGTATGAATAATTTTCAGCGTCTTACTCTTTGCAATGCTAAAAAAAAAAAATATGTGAGGACTGAAAGAAAATGTCATTTGGTGGGGCAGAATTCTTACTGTGTGGGCAATAGTGTCTAGATCAAGGGAAGTAATAGTGCCACTCTATTCTGCTTTGGTCAGACCTCACCTGCAATCCTGTGTCTAGTCCTGGGCACCACAATTCAAGAAGGATATGGACAAGCTGGAGTGTGCTCACAACAGGGCAACCAAAATGGTGAAAGTACTGGAAGCCATGCCCTGTGGGGAGTGGTTTAGGGAGCTGGGTATGTTTAGCCTGGAGAAGAGAAGGTTAAGAGGAGACATGAAAGCCATATTTAAATATTTGAAGGGATGTCATACTGAGGATGGAGCAAGCTTGTTTTCTGATGCTCCAGAGATTAGGACATAGAACAATGAATTCATACTACAAGAAAAGAGATTCCACCTAAACATTAGGAGGAACTTTCTGATAGTAAGAGCTGTTTGGCAGTGGAATACACTGCCTTGGAGTTTGGTGGAGTCTCCTTCTTTGGAGGTTTTAAAAAAGAGGCTGGATAGCCATCTGTTGGGTATGCTTTGATTGTGTGTTCCTGCATGTCAAGGGGTTGGACTGGATGGCCCTTGTGGTGCCTTCCAACTCTATGATTCTATGACCTCCCCCGACCACTCCCCATAGATACACCCCTGTGTGTTTTTTATTCAATGTCTTTTCAGTTCATAATAAAGATCTAGTGGAACTGGATGGCCCTCGTGGTCTCTTCCAACTCTGCAATTCTATGATTCTATGATTCTATAAGTACTCTTTTCTTGACTGTCTTACAGCTTATTTATATGACAGAAGCACCTGGCTAGTACCACAAACTGGACTATTACTGCTAGGAAATGTGGACATCTTATTTGCAGATTCCCCCGTGTTGCAGCCAACATATAATTCCAGTGCTGAAGACTGTGATGTTCCAGTTTTTTCAAGTTGTATTCTCCCCACCTTTTACATATGCTCTTTCCTTTCTCTCTTTCATCCATCACAGAAACTTGTAGTGTCAGTTTTTCCCCACTGAAGACTGCATCCTACCTGAGTTATATGTGCTTGGACCCTAATCTTATAGATGTCTCTGTGTGTGCCTTCAAGTTATCTGTTGACTTATGGTTCCATGTATTTCAAAGGGTTTCCCATGTATTTCTTAGTGTTTCTTAGACAAGGAATGCACAGACATGGTCTGTCATTGCCTACCTCTGAATTATAGCATGCAGCACCCGGTATTTTTTTGTGGTTTCCAATCCATGTACTAACCAGGGCTGATCCTGCACATACAGACATTTCTTTATAAAAGTAGTCAGACATTTATGCCCAATACAGAACATCCACATTTAATTCAAGGTTGCAGAAACAGCCTTGTGCCCATACTTTGATGGTAGATCCATGAATAAGGAGAGCAGACACAAATAAAGAGGCCACACCTATAGCTGGGGTATAAAGGGCCACTTTTATTTAGCTATAACCTATTTAACCCCATTCTGAGAAATCTGCAATGGGGGAGCAGCCTAGTGTGGGAATTATTGGGGCAGGAGGCCAACTCCAAAACCCCTCTCCAACTTCCCCTTGAGCAAAACCTCCTGAACCCCAGGGAGAACCCATAAGCTGGGTTGCTCCCCACTGAGTCTGCATCTGGAAGGCTGACCCAAAAGTCCTCCCCCCTCCAAGTCAAAAGACTTAAAGAGAGGGTTTATCGCTCAGGTCAGCCCAAAGGAGGTCACTTTCCCCATCCCTCAGTTTGCAGGAACTAAAGGGGCAGTTCCAGATCCCCCCTTCACCTCTAAAAGGGGGAGAGGCCAAAGGTGCACACTGAACTTCCAAAATCTCCCACTCTACCTGCTAAGGGACTGCCTATTGAATACACCAACCTAAGCCAATTATCAAGTCTGCATCCACAATGTGGGGTAGGTAAAAAGATCCCAGGTAAAAGGGTAAAAATTCCTTCCAGGCCCGAAGCAACCAATTAAATCACACTGATTTTGGTGTGAGGATGGGCTGATCAAAGCAACAAAAAGGAGGAGACAGAGGGGGCCGGGTTGAGCTTAAATACCTTCTAGCCCCACCTTCTGCTCTCCTGGCAACAGCCCAGGCACTAAGAGAAAGTGCCAGGCCTCCATCCTGCGCTTCCACAAAAGGGGTTCCTACAGCACTATTGTGACCATCCTGGGAACCTTATTGTGTGGATTTCAATGAACATTTGAGTTTTCATTCCAATTGCACAATTCACATATGTAACTACCCATGTAGAAGTTTATGGTACACAACCCCAGCTACAGAAAAACTGCAAACGAGGGTGTCAGTTCTTCTTCTCATTTAGATTGAGAACACAGCTTCGCTGGACAGGGCACGTTTCTAGGATGGAGGACCATCGCCTCCCAAAAATAGTACTCTACGGTGAACTCGCCACGGGTCAGCGTAAGAGGGGCACTTCAAAAAAGCGATACAAGGACTCCCTGAAAAACATCTCAGGCTTGGGCAAATTGATCACCAACAATGGTCCGCCCTGGCCTCACATCGGGAGGCATGGACACGCACTATCCACAATGCTGCAGCCTTATTTGAGAACTCACGCCAAACAAGTCTTGAAGAGAAACGACAATGCAGAAAGAATCACAACCCGGAAACATCACCCAAGGAAACCTTCTGCTGTGCTTTCTGCAACCGGACTTGTCTATCTCAGATTGGCCTTTTTAGCCATCAGCATGCTTGCAGTAAGCATGGGATGAGTCCTTCCTGAATCTTCGTTTGCGAAGAAAAGCCAGAGAGGGGGGGGGGGGAGAGAGAGAGAGAGACTGTGTTGTGGTTCTCTTCAGAGAAATGGAGATGCCAGCCACAGATGCAGGTGAAACTATTCCCTAATACGGTCTCACAGCCTGGAAATACCCAAGGAAAATCTATAGATGCACAGATTCCTCATCATGTCTTAAAAGCCTTATATCCTTATTTATCTGACTAATCAAATACTGCACCGATTCCCATATCTAAAAATACGAGAAAGAAGGAGAGAGGTAAAGAAATATGCATATCTATGTGCTTCCCAGGAAAACTGGAAGGACATAATTGTATTTAGAAATGGTGAGACTTTTGTAGCACAACTTAGGTGACAGGCCACAGTCACAGGCAAGCTCAGCCAGCTTAATTCTGGTACAACTCCAGAGAACTCCAGGTTCGGGAGAAATAACTGATGAACAAGAATGTAACAGCATGTCATGATCCATCTCTGCACTTTCTACCTGGTGTAAACTATGTTATGTATAAGAAATCTAATTCTTACTTAATAATAAGACCTGCAGATTATTTTAGACTCTATAGTGACTAATAACCTGAACAAGGGAATCCTTCTATGCAGAAAATCAAACTGTTGACGGGATCAATACTTGGCCAAAATAGGTTTGACTGCTGTCAAATTTTATAAGAAAATAATATTTAACTCTGCTTGTAGGATGCTGACAAAGTTCTACCAACACACCTTGGCCTTGGTTTTTGCTGTGAAGGAAATCAATGCAAATCCCAAAATTTTACCTAATGTCACACTGGGATTCCATATCTATGACAACTACAATGATGCACAGATGACCTATATCACCATGCTGGATCTTCTTTTCAAATCTCGTAGATTTCTTCTCAACTATGAATGTGGAATCCCAAAAAACCTAATAGCTGTCATTGGGGGACTTTCTCCTGAAACTTCCTTCCGCATTGCAAAAATCTTAACTCTCTATAAGATCCCACAGGTGAGATACATGAAAGGAGATTTGACATTTTTACTGAATTTAAATTTCATGCATTATTTCTCTCACATTTCTCTCCCTGCCCTTCTCTGCTTTTGAAATTTGTTTTTGTCCTCTATAAAATGTGGATAGTTACAAACATATCATTCCCCACCACTCTAATCAAATTATAAAAATATATCAAATACAGTCACATACGAAATGATCACCAGAATCCTATATAATGTGTTACAATACATTATGAATAATCATGCTGTAATCTGAACAGCAAGAAGTTTAAAATAATCTGCAGAGATTTTGTTGATGGTTTAGTGGCTGACTGAGCATTTCTTTGACATGAGACAATACAGAGATTTTTCTGTTATACGCCTTCCCTACTGTTATACAGGAGGCATTTTCTGTTTAGTGTTTCAGATACCTTGTTTGATGATGGGTTTCCTGACTTTCCCAAATTATGCTTTGAATATTGGATTTGTCCTTTTTATATTTTCTCTGATAATGTTAATTTTCAGTTTAGTGTTATTTTTCCACTGCCTAGATGAGAAGTTGATAAAATCTATTGAATAATAATAAAAAAAAAACTACATTTTTTCCAGCTGACCTATGGCTCATTTTCCAAAGCACAGAATGATATGACACAGCTGACTTCCTTTTACCATATGGCTCCAAATGAAAAACAGCAGCATGGAGGCATTATCAAGCTGCTTAAGCATTTTGGATGGACATGGGTTGGATTCTTCGTGGTGGATGATGAGACTGGAGAACAATTCTTGCAAGCCATGGAGCCATTGCTTTTTGAGAATGGAATCTGTTCAGACTTCATACAACGACTCCCAAGCCAAACATATGTTCAAAAACAGACAGAAACTGAATTTATTTCTGATACAGTTCATCTGCTTGTCAATGATAGGAAATCAAAAATATTTGTCCTCTATGGAGATACATTTATATTTTTGTTTACACGGTATCTTGTGAAACTAGGGGCACAAAGAAATGCAAACAAAAAGAATGTTGGACAAATATGGATTATGACAGCACAAATTAATTTTGCATTAACAAGCATAGGTCGGGATGAAAATTTACATATATTTGAAGGTGCCATCTCCTTCATGATTCACTCCAAAGAACCTCTAGGTTTCCAGGAGTTTCTTCAGACTATGAAACCCAATTGGACCAAAGCAGATGACTTTATGAAGGAGTTCTGGGCAGAGGCATTTGACTGTTCTATTCCAAATCCTAGAGTTCTGTACAAAGTGTCTGGAACATGCACTGGGGAGGAGAGGCTGGAGAGCCTTATTGGTCCTCTTTTTCAGATGCGCATAAATGGTCACAGCTACAGTGTCTATAATGCTATCTCTGCTGTGGCTCATGCTTTACATGCATGGTCCACATCTCGAACCTATCAGAGAGCAATGGTGGATGGCAATAAAAGGAAACTTCAAGATTTGCAACCTTGGCAGGTAATGCCTCCCTAGACACATGGTTTTTTTTCTATGAATAGCTTGACATCATTCTATTGGTGGGGTGCTGTAATATTAAAACTGTTTGTTGATAGGAGATCTGGGCATTTCCAATTTTTCCTAGAAGGGTGTGCAAAGAAGGTCTTACTGTGGGACCTCTCTTCAATTCTTTTGCTACTGGCCTGTGTAATCCTTCAGAGTTCTGTTCTGTCCCACATAGTATTTATGTTGTACATGAAACCTCTGGAAGACATCTGGAGTTTCTAGGCCAGGTGTCACCAGTAAGCTAAGGACATCCAGCTCTATCTGCTCCTTTCCAAGTAAGTTGCATTCCAAGTAAGATCCTTTCCAAGTAAGCTGCATCCAGGGTACACTGGTGCCTGGCAGCTGTAATGGGATGGACTAAGGTGAACAAATGAAAGCTTAATGCAGACAAGGTAGAGATGTTCCTGGCCAGTCAAAAGCTAGATGTGGGACCAGGGATTCAGTTTTTGCTGGACAGAGTTATTTTCCCTGAAGATACAGGCTCACAGGTTGGGTATACACTTGGACTCTGCCCTCAGCCTGGATGCCCAAGTCCTGCTGGTGTCCAGCAGTACATTTGGACAGTTAAAGCTAGAGTTTTAGGTGTGCTCATTCCTGGAGATAGCTGATTAGATTACAGTGACACATGCCTTGGTCACATTCCATCTGGCTACTGCAATAAGCTGTATGTGCAGCTACCTTCAAAGGGGATGAGAAATTTTGTTTAGCCTAAATAGTTGCAGCCAGAATAACTGGAGCTGGTTACAGGGACCAATATTAATTTCTTGTTGAAACAGCTTCACAGGCTACTAGTTCATGTTTTAATTTGAATCCAGCAAGATGATTTGGGTATGTTTTCTTTCCTTTTCTTTCCCACCCTCCTACTTTTACCCTAGCTCCACCGGTTTCTTCAAAGAATTTCTTTTAACAATTCTGCTGGAGAAAGAATATCTTTTAATGATCGGAGAGAAATGAGCACTGGATTTGATATAATGAACATGGTTACATTTCCAAATAGATCCTTCATTAATGTGAAAATTGGTTGGTTAGATCCTGATATTTCTGATGGGAAAGAATTCACCATTGAAGACAGCATGATTACTTGGCATAGGAACTTTACGGAGGTGCAGATCCTCATGTATTATTGATAGGCAAACCTTGATTAATATGTATGCTGTAGATTCAGAAACATCTAAGAACAGACTATTCAGGGATTTTAAGCATAGGTGTTTAGATGCTGTCATTTATGTAAAGTACATATGTTATATTTTTCTGTGCCTTGCTTCAACTGCCATTAATTTAGGGGGAAATATTTGCTGAGTCATAACTGAAAATGTACAGTTGCCCCTCCACATTTGCAAATTTAACATTCGCAGTCTTGAATATTCGCAGGTTTAGGAGGGCCTCTCCCCCACCGCCCTCCCAAAAGCAGCGACAGGGCTTTAGAAGCCCTGTGGCTGCTTCTGGGGTGGAGAAAAGCCCGCTGGGGGGGAGAGGTGGCAAGGGGGCCTTCTGAGGCCCCCTCGGCACCTTAGGAGGCTGGGCTGGGGGTTGGGAGAGGCAGCAAGGGGGGCTTCCTATACCCCCTCACCACCTTAGGTGGCCAGGCGAAGGTTCGGAGAGGTGGTGAGGGGGCCTTCCGAATCCCCCTCGCCACCTTAGAAGGCTGGGTAGGGGGTTGGGAGAGGCAGCAAGGGGGCCTTCCTAGACCCCCTCGCCACCTTAGGAGGCCAGGCAGGGGTTGGGAGAGGTGACGAGGGGGCCTTCCTAGACCCCCTCGCTACCTTAGGAGGCTGGGCAGAGGTTGGGAGAGGTGATGGGGGGCCTTGGGAGGGAGAGGGAGGCCTGGGGAGGTAATCACAGGACCTCCAGAAGGCCTCTGGAGGCCCCATGGTGGGCTGGGGAGGGAGGGGGAGGTGGGGGAAGTGACTATGGGGCCTTCAGATGGCTGCTGGAGGCCCCGTGGTGGACTGGGGAGGGAGGGGGAGGTGGGGGAAGCGACTATGGGGCCTTCGGATGGCTGCTGGAGGCCCGTTGTGGCCTGGGGAGGGACAGGGGAGGCCGGTTTTGGTGACTACTGGGCCTCCTGAGGCTGCGTGGTTGCTTGGGAGGGGGAGGAGGAGGACAGTCGTTATTCACGGAATTTTCACATTCGCAGGGGTCTATGGAACCTAACCCCCGTGAATGTGAAGGGACGACTGTACTGCCATCTGTCCATTCTTGTTTTTCCTGAATGGGACATTCAGCTATTTTCTCCTCCTCCAGATGTTCTTCATCTAACTAATAGATTACAATTATAGAATGTGCCATGCTAAGATATACTTTGACAAATAATCAACACATGATTTCTATTTTGTAACCATGTGAAAACCTTATTTATCTTTATGGCTAGGTCCCACCCACATCAGTCTGTTGTGACTCCTGTCAGTTGGGTTATCACAAGCAAAAAAGGGAAGGAGAGAAATTTTGTTGCTATGATTGTATTCCATGCCCAGAAGGGAAAATTTCAAATGAAACAGGTAGGTGATGGAGGTATTACAGCACATATGACTAATTCAGATGAGTGCTTAGGAAGCGGAGTTCCCCTATTGGTTATAAATCTATAGTATTTGGTAAGAGATTGAGATTTGGGAGAAGCCATTTCAAACTCAATACAGTAATTTTCAATGGAGTTCTATTTGGAGACTGAGTTACAGTGACAAAGTGAAAAGGACATAATGGAAGCAACTGTTATCTGAATACAGGATTGGGAAATAGAGCATTTAGTGCTCTCATGATTTTATTGCTCCACTGTTGCTGTTTTTATAGTGCATTTATCATAGTTGTTCTATTGAATTAAAATGTACCTTGATTATTTTCAGGCATCTGCTCGTAGGAACTGAACTCTATCTAGCATTCTGATAACATAGCTGATATTTGGGTGGGGTTTGTGGTCTGGTTTGATTTTCACAGATTGACTGCTATTCAGATGCACAAGACTGTATTGCTTTTCTCTTAAGAAGTATTTGAAATGTTAAAATGCTAGAACATTAAGTGAAACTACCCTGAAAGTTTCAACTATATACTCATTAATTGCTTTATAATACTACGAATGAGAATAATAAGCTTCCAGTGCTGCTATTAGATTTTTCCACTGAAATTTTCAATTCTTCTGCATTCCTCTGATCTGCAGAAATTTTTTTGTAAGTTCCACTTAAAGATATGGACCTTTTTCCTCAAGAAAACTTATTACTCTTTCCAGAACCTAGAGTACATTGTTACATTTATGGCTCTCCTCTAAACTTGTATTTTTTACAAAGGTTATTCATGAATAGTCTTTGCATCATTGCAAATCAATAGTAGCTTTTGTTTACCAGAACAAACATAAAATTATATCAACTTTAGTGAGAAACCAAATGTGCAAAGTCACAGATGCAGTATCTAGGAAATAATGTTATTAAGGTGAAAAGTTGTATGAACGTATAAACAAACATGTACACACACTGAAATCTCTATGCTTCTTCATCATTAATACGTTATTGTTGGAGGGAAATTTTAAAGAAAAGACAGTGCATTTCATTTATTTCTACCTGAGGTTTTCTTGGCAAAATTTGTTCAGAAATAATTTGCCTTTGCTGTTCTCTGAGGCTGAAAGAATGTGACTTGGTCGTCCAAGGTCACTGAATGGGTTTTCATGGCCAAGTAGGGATTAGAACCCTGGTCTCCAGAGTCATACTCTTACACTGAAATCTCTGTGCTACTTCATCATTAAGATGTTATTGTTGCAGGAAAAGTTTAAAGAAAAGACAGTGCATTTCATTTATTTCTACATGTGGGACCAGCAGATTAGAATGGCACTTCCCAAAGAGAAACTCAGTGCAGGAGAAACATTGGGTGATACTCCAGGGATACTAAACTGTGTTCCAGTCATCAGATTCTAATAGATACTTGCAAGAGAGAAGTCAACAGAAGTATTAATTGCAGAGTTGAAATTTGTCATAGAAGTTGTTTATATTCCCCTATGTCTTAGTACTATAACTGTCCTCCTTCCTTTTTCAGACATGGATAATTGTCTCCAATGTGCAGAAGATCAGTACTCAAGCAAGGACCACAAACAATGCATCCCTAAAGTTATAAGCTTTCTATCCTATGAAGATACCTTAGGGCAAAGTTTAACAGCAATTACTATTACTTTCTCCCTGATCACAATCTTGGTGCTGGGAACTTTTATTAAGGACAAAGATACCCCCATAGTTAAAGCCAACAACAGGGAACTCACTTACACACTCCTCCTCTCCCTCCTGCTCTGCTTCCTCTCTACTTTCCTATTTATTGGGAAGCCTGGGAAAATCACTTGCCTTCTCAGACAATCCATATTTGGCACCATCTTTTCAGTGGCTGTTTCTTGCGTGCTGGCCAAAACCATCATTGTAGTTTTAGCTTTCATGGCCACCAAACCAGGGTCCAGGATGAGAAACTGGCTAGGGAAAAGAGTGGCCACCTCAATAGTGCTCTTTTGCTCTCTTATTCAATGTGGCTTTTGTGCTCTCTGGCTCATAACTTCTCCCCCATTCCCTGAGTTAGATATGATTTCAGTGACTGAAGAAATCATTGTGAATTGTAATGAAGGGTCTTTCATCATGTTCTATCTTGTTCTAGGTTACATGGGATTTCTGTCCACCATCAGTTTCACTGTGGCTTTCCTAGCCAGGAAACTGCCAGGCAGTTTTAATGAAACCAAGTTCATCACCTTCAGCATGTTGATTTTTTGTAGTGTTTGGTTGTCTTTTGTTCCAGCCTACATGAGCAGCAAGGGGACAGATACGGTAGCTGTGGAGATCTTCTCTATCTTAGTCTCAAGTGCTGGGTTGTTATGTTGCATCTTTTCACCCAAATGTTACATTATGGTTTTCAAGCCTGAGCTGAACTGTAGGGAGCATCTAATCAAGAGGAAGAATTAAAGCATTAAACTTTTCAATGATATCAAATATCTCTATTCAGTGTCTAAGTGTGATGCCCATGGAGTTGTTGTAGCAGTGGGTGGGTCACCAAAGAAGGAATCAAGGTATCACCAGAAACAGTGCCAAACAGTTACCAGAGGTGGAGTCTGGTAATCCTGAGGGGAAGAGAACTATATCGAATTTCCTACACAGTCTTCTCCTTAGCAATGTTTAAGTACAGTGATGCATTCCAGTCACCTACATTAGCATATCACATCTTCTCTTTCTAAGAAGAATTAGTAGATTGTTCAAAAGGCTTGTGTGCTGCCGTACTTGTTTTTGTGGTGCTAAGAACAATATGAGTTTTGCAACTTCTCTTACCACCACCAGATTTCTCCAGTGACACATCCCAGTCCTTGAAGAAATAATTGTATTTGTATGTCAAGTCAAGTCTGACTTATGCTGACCTTAAAGCAAATTTATCACAAGGTTTTCCTGA
Source organism: Gambelia wislizenii (assembly GCA_030847615.1). Lineage (NCBI taxonomy): Eukaryota > Metazoa > Chordata > Lepidosauria > Squamata > Crotaphytidae > Gambelia > Gambelia wislizenii. The sequence goes on from JAUMIR010000006.1 coordinate 7,694,763, forward strand.
AAATATTTGTTCAGAGGGGAGTTGCCTTTCCCTTGGAATTGCCCAAGGTCACCCAATGGGTTTCCATTGCTGAGTGGGGATTCAAACCCTTGTTTTCAGAGTCCTAGTCCAACACAGAAATCACTACACCACACTGGGTCTCTTGAAGACATTAAATCCTGACTTTTCTTTCCTTTACAAAATATGCACCCGAAAGCTGCATTTTGCTGAAATAGTTTAGATCAGCATTTCTCAACCAGGGTTCCCTTGAACCCTAGGGTTCCCTGAGGGGTCACTAGGAGTTCCCTGGGATAAATGATTTTTATACATTTTTCTAGGTGTAGATATAGTAATTTGTAGCAGGGGTTCCCTGAGACCTGAAAATTATTTCAAGGGTTTCTCCAGAGTAAAAAGTTTGAGAAACGCTGGTTTAGATATTTGGGAGAAGGAGGGAGGGAGAGACAGGGAGAGATGGAGGGATAGGGGAAAGGAAGGAAGGAAGGAAGATAAGAAAAAGTGTTTGGAGTTGGAGAATTTTCTTTGCTAGCAACATGGTCTCTGCCGTCCTGTACAGGCAGCCCAAATCTTCTCTTACACCTGGAGTTAGCATGTCAGGAGGATGTAAGGAGAAATTTGCACAGCTGGGATACTAAAGTGGACTGCACTATATAATTTTTCAAACTAAAATCTGCCTTTGAAGCCAGAAGTCACTGCTGGCTCCAGCTTCCTGCTTCCTTCAGAGGTTGGTAAGTAGAGGTGTTCAGACATGATGGACCTGTTGCATATGTCTCCAGGACATCCAGTGACTGGTTCCAGTGGAATGAAACTCCAGGAAAAATCTTGGGAAGGGGAAAATTTTGAGGAGGTCTTGGTACAGCCTGAGATTAGGTGGGGTCCTCATACAGCCTGAGCTGCTTAGGGCCACCGCCTAATGATTCCTCCCCTTGAAATTACACATACCACTCCTGGATCAAGTAATTTTGCATCATGCCTTTCAGTCCTGGAAAAAACATGGAAAGAAGAAAAGGAGAAGTGCCTAAAAGCCTAAAATTATGGCATTTGCCAGAAGGTTGAAGAAATATGCTTGGCGTATAGATGGACACAAGATCAAACAAGTTGCCTGGGGGTAATCTTTCATGCAAATGACAGCAGGAAGGCACACTCAGAAAATGCCCCAGGCAATGCACAGATTAGCTCAGCAGCTATAATTACCAGTACATTCTTTATGACAAGAGGAGGCCATTATATAGCAGTGGCACTTAAACTCTTTGAAGCTAAAGTAGAAGCCCAATTGCTATACAGTTCTCAGCTGGGTCTTCCTCCAAGCTTTACACAGGTAAAGCTAGTTCAAGCTCATTTTTTCAATTACCAAATTGTGTTCCTAATGCACTGTTGAGAATGGAGGCAGGACTCATGAAAGTGGAAATTGGAGCCTAGAGTACACTTGTCTATATTTAGACAATTCTTTGTTCCCACTGGACTTGTTCTTTTTACCCTTTTACCTGAACAATGATTGCCAATCAGAGTGGAAATGGTTAGTGCTGACTAAAGTTGCATCTCTGAGTTTTCCCCCAGAACTTCTGCATAGCCTGGGATACTGTCAGGCTAAAGCAGCTATTAAGCAATGAGTAATTGATACAGAATGACAACTAAATTAAGCAGTGCACCAACTTTCATTGCCAGTGACAGCAATAGATATCTCTCCTAAACCTAGAAATACCCAGTCACAGGAGGGCTTTCACCTTAACAATACGTCATGTGTTACCTTCAGCTGTTCTTGATGGTTAATATAAGATTCCTTTCACTGACATATTGTACCCGTGAGATTCTGTGCAGATAGAAACAACAGAACATGTTCTTCTTATGTGTTTGTTTTATAAAGACATTCACTTAAGTTTTATACCACCTTTACTGTATAACTATCAAGGTTGTCCTAGCTCTTTTTATACCTCTTTGCTGCTCTCAAATATCAGTTTTAATATATCATACAATGTAGCTAGATTCTGTGTACCAGCGATTAAAATCTGACAAACAATGGCCTCTGCAAACTACTAATATAAAAGCCATACAATGACTCCCTGAAGCAACATCTCAGGCTTGGCCAAACTGATCACCAACAATTGTCCGCCCTGACCTCACATCGGGAGGCATAAAGACACACCATCCACAATGCTGCAGCCTTATTTGAGAACTCACGCCGAGCAAGTCTTGAAGAGAAATGACAATGCAGAAAGAATCACAACCCAGAAACATCACCCAAGGAGACCCTCTGCTGTGCTTTCTGCAATCAGACATGTTTATTTTGGATTGGCCTTTTCAGTCATCAGCGCACTTGCAGAAAGCGCAGGATGGGTCCTTCCTGAATCTTCATTTGCAATGAAAACCAGAGAGAGAGGGGCCGGTTCCACGACAGGAAAAAGTTCGCAAGATTCCGGATTACCGTTCTTTCGCATGAGAAGAGCATAAATCACACGACTCCCCAGCATTTCGAAAGATGAGGAATTCTGCTTTCCGTATAGTACACACAGGCAAAGGTGGGGGGGGGATCGCCTCCAGATGATTAAAGCCAGTCAGGAGGCGGGGAGGGAGCAAGAGGGGGTCATGGAGACCATAAATAATGAGAGGAAAGAAAATAACAAACAAACAAAAGATCGAAAGAGTGATTTGTCAAACTTCCCCCATCTTCCCCAGCCCCGAAAGGCTTCTATAAAGAAAAGAGTGAGTGAAAAGACGAACAAGCAAAAGCATGCTGGAGGGGACTGCTTCCCTTCCCTTCATGCACACACACACACACCACAGAAGCTTGCCTCAATCCTAATTGTTTGAAGCCTTGAATGCAGGCAAGTGAATGGAAGCACAGAGAAACAAAAGGACGAACATGCGATAGTCTGTTTCGCTCGCATAGACGAATGCACAAACACACACACTCTCACAGCAGCAAAGCATGGGGACCTCCTTCCGATCATTTTCCCAACCCCCAAAGCCTGTGTTTGAAACAAACAGGAAGGGCTCAGAGCAAATTTGTAAGCAGAAGGAGGGTTAATTTTTCTCTCTCCAACCCCTCTATTTGGATAAAGCACAATGGTGACTCCAACCAATCAGGATTCAGCTCTGCTCACAGTTATTCGAAAAGGTATATGATCATTAGTTCCCATGACAAATTATGCGCATTTTTGCGAACTTAATAAAAAAAGTTCGAAAAACTAGCGAAAGCTGATACTGCGGGACTTATGGGTTTTTTGCACCCCCTCCTTCTGAAAAGGGCGCTGTTGCTTCGAAATGCGTGGGAACTATCAGGCTTCTTGTCGCATTGTTTGAGGATTTATTTTGCTGTGGAAATGACCCCAGAGAGAGAGAGAGAGAGAGGGCGTGCACCCTGAAGGGATTATTTTAATTATGTTTTAATCTGTTTCCTTTATATTGTACTTTTATTTGTTTGTGCTGGTCTATGACCACAATAAAGAAACTCATTCATTCATTCATTCATTCATTCATTCATTCATGCCATGCTGCACTCTCAACAACTTTGAGAATGCTTTCCAAAACTGGGAAGTAAATTGACTGCCCTGTCTGAGATTATTTTGCTGGGTAATTTGCATATGTGTTGAATGAACATTTTAGCTAGTCTCTGGACAGTTGGTAACATTTTACATCCCACGAAATGCACTTGCTTTGTGAACAAATCAATTACCACCCATATAACTGTTTTCCCAGTGCTATCAGGAAGATCCACAATAAAATCCATGCTAATGTGGTCCAAAGGTCAGGATGGAGTGGGCAATGGCTGCAGTAATCCATCAGGCTTACCCCCTTGGGGCTTAGAGGTATCACAGAGAGAACACTGTTTCACTTATCCTGCTATATCATTCCTTAGCCTCAGCCACCAAACATTACAGCATGTTGTGTTGCACAAAATCAAAGTGCCCTGCAGATTTCATATCATGACATGTTTCAACATTTCACATCTTAATTTGTCGGGCACATAAATCTTTTCCCCTTTATACCAAATGTCATTTTTATATTCCAGTTCATCCTTGTGAGAGTTCAACCAGTCATCAGCCTCATAGGAGCCTTTCAGGGCTTACTGGATAGATGGCTCAATTTGCAGTGTATGCCCTCCTGTTTTTGCTTGCCTACAAGTGACCACAGCTAGTCCCGATTGCTTAGGAATAAAGACCATGTCAACCGTAGATTTTTCTTGGGTTTTTTTTCCAGGCTGTGAGGCCATGTTCTGTAATAGTTTTTTCCTGATGTTTCAACTGAATCTGTAGCTGGCATCTTCAGACAATGGTTGGGTAGGAGCGTTTGTGGAATTTATGTATTGTGAACCCCTGTTGGGGAGGATATGTAAATTTTTGTAATTGAATGCTTAGTTTCTGAGTATAGAAATACAAGGCTCGTTAGTGTCTGTTTGGCTGATGGCTGGTCGATGGGCCATTATCTGCTGGAATCCCCCTGTCCTTGGGTGGAATTCCTTTGTAAGTGTTGGGTTTTGATTCTATTCTTCTTCAAAACTGGGAGCCAGATTTTGTTTACTTTTAAGTTTTCTTCTTTCCTGTTGAAGTTGTCCAGGTGTTTGTGGATTTCAATAGCTTTTCTGTGCATTCTGACATGATAGTTGTTGGCCTGGTCCAGAATTTCTCTGTTTTTAAATAACATTTTGTATCCACGTTGGTTTATAACATGTTTTAAAAACACAGAAATTGAGATATGTCCACAGAAGATGGACATATCAAAATGTACCAGTACATCATCTTATGCCCAGAACTTACTTTTAGTATTTATTCAGATGGAAAGCTGGAATCCACCTGCTTGCAATTTGATGGATTGGAGTGGGGGTGGGGAATCCTTGTGGTCCATCTGAGGGGAAAATATGTTTGTGATCACTGTTGCCATGAAGGTAAGAAAAGGTAAATCTTGCCTGTCATCATCCAAATCACTGTAATTTGTGTCCCCCTGAGAGAACTCCAGTGGATTTTCAGAAGGCTTATGAAAAAAATAAATAATTCATGAAGTCTGTCTTCAGCTGGTTATATAAACCCCTCCATCTGTGCAGTTCATTAGGGTCAGTGCAAGAAGGAGGCAGGGTGGTGTCATTTTGATTTTTGTCACTAATTCATTCTTGGTTTGTACAGAAGACTTTGTCAATACATTGGCACCTTCTCCTGGTTTCATAGCACATACATTTTGGCCCCAGGTGCTGCTGGAGAAAAAGGGGTTTGTGTCTCCCTTGATGAAGTACAGAGGCACAAGGCAGTGCTGGCCAAGACAACCTTTCCCTGCAAAACAGATGCTGTAGATGCAAGTAAGAAGGTGTTCATTTCAAGGGATGTTTTGCTGCTGGAATGATGGATGGGCATTGTTACTTCTGTTGCTTCTGCTTCTTCATTGGGTGTGTCAAGTGGATACACTGAAATGTCATGCCAGTGATAATTTCTCTCTTCCCCTTGAGTTTCATCAACCAGGAGACTTCCTTATTGGTGGAATTGTATCTCAGATGATTTACTATTTCCATGAATTCTCTTACAAGGAATACCCATGGCAGGAATATTCGGATTTGACAATGTAAGGGATTCTTTTTTTTTTCTCCTCAAAGTTTATATAAATATGGCAAGTGGATGACTCCTAAGTATTCTCAGTACCAGAGCCCGCTGAAAGAACTGTACTTCCTGGCACCTTTATTTTCAAGTGTTAATGCTTATATGTACTCACACTGCTGATAAAGTATGGCATCTCCTCCTATTAGGAAACAACTCACTTAACTTTTGTGTTTGTGTGGGATTTATGTTTTCAGAGGGATTATTCTTTGGGAGAAATTACACTGTTTTATTACATTGTACCAGATTAGCACCATATTTGGGTAAGTGTGAATTTTCTAGGTCCTATTAATTTGCAGAGCAAGAAGAATTTATTGAAAGAAAGAAGGTAGAGGGAAAGTCAGCTGTCGCATAAATTTTGAAAAAAGGTATAGAGAAACTGGGAATGGTAGAGAAACCGACAGCACCACTGATAAAGCTACCTGGCTTCCTGGCCAAAAAATAAACAAAAAAACACCATGCAGTTTTGCAAATATATAAAACTAATTTCACATACACACACACACACAAAACTAGATCTGCAGACATCATAATCCTGATTGAGTGCCTCTTATACTTTTTTTTCAAGCAGGGCAGAATGTAGCATATTCACATGAATGATTTAAAATTAAATTCTTAAGATTCTTTAGATAATCATGAGCCCTATGTATCCCAACTGCAGAAGATACACTATGTTTAAAAAGAGAACATGATTTAGATGCCCTTGATAATAGATTCTGACTTTTGGAAATTTTTTATCAAAGATGTTGCCAAAATGACTTTGATAATTTGTTGTCGCTAATTGCTGTGAAATTGACTTTGGTTTATCACAACCCTAAGAAAGAGATCTCTTCCAAATGGAGGGCTCTAATTTCCTTAACTGAGTCTATCCATCTGTAAGGCCATCTTCCTACTGCCTTCTACCTTGTCAAATGTAATTGTCTTTTCTAATGAGTCATGTCTTCTCATTATATACACAGACGATGACTGCCTCATCTTAGCTTCTAGAGAGAATTCAGTCTTGATTTGCTCTTGGACCCATTCATTTGTCTATTTTGGAAGATCACTGTATCCGTAGAACTCTCCTGGCTCTGGGTTTGCTGGGCTGAATGTTTTGCACAAAGACTACAAAATGAACCAAGCGCAATGAAGCTCAGAGTGGTGGGGAAGGGGGAAGCAAAACTAGATAAAGAAATGGGAAAGAAAAAAAAAGTTCTAAAAAAAATTGAGCTCACTGTGCATGGTAGATATCAATTAACAAATGGTGGCTTAGGAGTAGAAAAAGATTTTTGAATAATTCCTTCTAACTACAAAGAAAAACAGATGTTGAAGGACATCGAACCAGCACTAGGGTACTAAGAAAGGGGTAGTTTACACAGCAAAAATAATCCTCAAAGAATTCGCCTAGAATTCTTATAGTTCCCACGTGTTCCACATCTGCATCGCCCTTTTCAGAAGGAGGAGGTCTAAAACTCCCGTAAGTGGTGCACTTAATGACACCTCTGATTTTCCGCCTTTTTTAAAAAAAGTGCCGCAAGTTTGTGCATTATCGGAACTGTCCGTCATTTTTAAACTTGCGATGTTTAAAATTAGGGATTTGGGCAGTTTTTTATAGTGATGCCACAGAAACCCGCCTACACATCTGGTTTTCCTATCTGCTTTGAAGCATCCCTGTAAACATCTATCGTTTTCCTAATGGAGTCAGTTCAGAGAACAAAGAAAGGGAGCAGGGGAATAGCTTGGAGTCATGGCGAAACTCTTGATTTACTGGCTCTTTGGGGGGAAGAGAAAGTACAGGAATGGCTACGTGTATGTCACCGGAATATCGATGTCTTAGAAAAAAGTAGCCACAGAAATGCTAAAGCGTGGACACAACCGAACCTGGAAGAATGCCGCACGAAATCAAAAAAGATGCATCAGAAATACAGGGAAATTAGAGATCATAACGCTAATAGCCAAATACAAGTAGGAAATGAGTGCAGCTAAAACCTCCATGGCTGCAACAATTTAATTGGCACCACTGAAGAGAACAAAGACCATAAAAGATGATGAGTTGCCAATCAGAAGCCCAAGAGGGGGGAAGTGGATGACCAATGGGAGTATGGGTGGCGGGAATTCTTGAAGGAAGTACGTCTAGAACGAATGATGTACTTTGTTGATTGACAGGTAGGGTTGTCAAATAATGTGGAATATCGATGTCGTGGGAACTAAAATATTTCAATGTGTAGAAATTCACACATTAATATACTCCACATTATAAGCACATCGGGACTACATCACGGAACTAAACAGGATCTGAAATTTTGCCATGGGAACTCCATGATGCAAAATCGAAAGTGCGCTAATGCGATACTTTGTGCAACAAAAGTTGCCATGGAACCGACCCCAAAGAAAAGAGAGGGAACAAAATACAGGGAACAAAAAAAAAGTCAGAATCCTGGAGTAAAGACAGAGTTAGACCTGTCAGGCTGGGAGAAGTGCTTGGGGGGGGGTGTCACTCAGGGATAGTAAGATGTTTCATTGCGTTACTCCTTGCAATGCTAAAAAAATGTGGGGACTGAAGGAAAATGTCATTTGGTGGGGCAGAATTCTTACTGTGTGGGCAATAGTGTCTAGATCAAGGGAAGTAATAGTGCCACTCTATTCTGCTTTGGTCAGACCTCACCTGCAATCCTGTGTTTAGTCCTGGGCACCACAATTCAAGAAGAATATGGAGAAGCTGGAGTGTATTCATTGAATTAAATGTTCAATGGGCATTTTAGGGCAACCAAAATGGTGAAAGGTCTGGAAGCCATGCCCTATGAGAAGTGGTTTAAGGGAGCTGGGTATGTTTAGCCTGGAGAATAGAAGGTTATGAGGGGACATGATAGCCAAGTTTAAATATTTGAAGGGATGTCATACTGAGGATGGAGCAAGCTTGTTTTCTGATGCTCCAGAGATTAGGACATAGAACAATGAATTCATACTACAAGAAAAGAGATTCCACCTAAACATTAGGAGGAACTTTCTGATAGTAAGAGCTGTTTTGCAGTGGAATACACTGCCTTGGAGTTTGGTGGAGTCTCCTTCTTTGGAGGTTTTAAAAAAGAGGCAGGATAGCCATCTGTTGGGTATGCTTTGATTTTGTGTTCCTGCATGTCAAGGGGTTGGACTGGATGGCCCTTGTGGTGCCTTCCAACTCTATGATTCTATGATCTCCCCCAACCTCTCCCCATAGATACACCCCTGTGTGTTTTTTATTCAATGTCTTTTCAGTTCATAATAAAGATCTAGTGGAACTGGATGGCCCTCGTGGTCTCTTCCAACTCTGCAATTCTATGATTCTATGATTCTATAAGTACTCTTTTCTTGACTGTCTTACAGCTTATTTATATGACAGAAGCACCTGGCTAGTACCACAAACTGGACTATTACTGCTAGGAAATGTGGACATCTTATTTGCAGATTCCCCCATGTTTCAGCCAACAAATAATTCCAGTGCTGAAGACTGTGATGTTCCAGTTTTTTCAAGTTGTATTCTCCCCACCTTTTACATATGCTCTTTCCTTTCTCTCTTTCATCCATCACAGAAACTTGTAGTGTCAGTTTTTCCCCACTGAAGACTGCATCCTACCTGAGTTATATGTGCTTGGACACTAATCTGTGTGTGCCTTCAAGTTATCTGTTGACTTATGGCTCCATGTATTTCAAAGGGTTTCCCATGTATTTCTTAGTGTTTCTTAGACAAGGAATGCACAGACGTGGTCTGTCATTGCTTACCTCTGAATTATAGCATGCAGCACCCGGTATTTTTTTGTGGTTTCCAATCCAAGTACTAACCAGGGCTGATCCTGCACATACAGACATTTCTTTATAAAAGTAGTCAGACATTTATGCCCAATACAGAACATCCACATTTAATTCAAGGTTGCAGAAATAGCTTTGTACACATACTTTGATGGTAGATCCATGAATAAGGAGAGCAGACACAAATAAAGAGACCACACCTATAGCTGGGGTATAAAGGGCCACTTTTATTTAGCTATAACCTATTTAACCCCATTCTGAGAGATCTGCAATGGGGGAGCAGCCTAGTGTGGGAATTATTGGGGCAGGAGGCCAACTCCAAAAACCCCTCTCCAACTTCCCCTTGAGCAAAACCTCCTGAACCCCAGGGAGAACCCATAAGCTGGGTTGCTCCCCACTCAGTCTGCATCTGGAAGGCTGACCCAAAAGTCCTCCCCCCTCTAAGCCAAAGGACTTAAAGAGAGGGTTTATCGCTCAGGCCAGCCCAAAGGAGGTGACTTTCCCCATCCCTCAGTTTGCAGGAACTAAAGGGGCAGTTCCAGATCCCCCCTTCACCTCTAAAAGGGGGAGAGGCCAAAGGTGCTCACTGAACTTCCAAAATCTCCCACTCTACCTGCCAAGGGACTGCCTATTGAAGACACCAACCTAAGCCAATTATCAAGTCGGCATCCACAATGTGGGGTAGGTAAAAAGACCCCAGGTAAAAGGGTAAAAATTCCTTCCAGGCCCGAAGCAACCAATTAAATCACACTGATTTTGGTGCGAGGATGGGCTGATCAAAGCAACAAAAAGGAGGAGGCAGAGGGGGCCGGGTTGAGCTTAAATACCTTCTAGCCCCACCTTCTGCTCTCCTGGCAACAGCCCAGGCACTAAGAGAAAGTTACAGGCCTCCATCCTGCGCTTCCACAAAAGGGGTTCCTACAGCACTATTGTGACCATCCTGGGAACCTTATTGTGTGGATTTCAATGAACATTTGAGTTTTCATTCCAATTGCACAATTCACATATGTAAACTACCCATGTAGAAGTTTATGGTACACAATCCCAGCTACAGAAAAACTGCAAATGAGGGTGTCAGTTCTTCTTCTCATTTAGATTGAGAACACAGCTTCGCTGGACAGGGCACGTTTCTAGGATGGAGGACCATTGCCTCCCAAAAATAGTACTCTACGGTGAACTCGCCACGGGTCAGCGTAAGAGGGGCGCTTCAAAAAAGTGATACAAAGATTCCCTGAAACAACATCTCAGGCTTGGCCAAATTGATCACCAACAGTGGTCCGCCCTGGCCTCACATCGGGAGGCATGGAGACGCACTATCCACAATGCTGCAGCCTTATTTGAGAACTCACGCCAAACAAGTCTTGAAGAGAAACGACAACGCAGAAAGAATCACAACCCGGAACCATCACCCAAGGAAACCTTCTGCTGTGCTTTCTGCAACTGGACTTGTTTATCTCAGATTGGCCTTTTTAGCCATCAGCGCGCTTGCAGTAAGCATGGGATGAGCCCTTCCTGAATCTTCGTTTGCGAAGAAAAGCCAGAGAGAGAGAGAGAGGGCGGGGAGAGAGAGAGAGACTGTGTTGTGGTTTTGATGTGCAGATCCTGAGGCAGGGGTGGGAAACCTGTGCAACTCCATATGATTTTGGACTGTATATTCCATCTGAAAGCATGCCAAAAGTCAAAAATAGATGCACAGATTGAGAATTCGAAGGCTTTCACAGCTGGCATCCATAGATTTTCCTTGGGGTTTTCCAGGCTGTGAGACCGTATTCGGGAATAGTTTCTTTCTGACGTTTTGCCTTCATCTGTGGCTGGCATCTTCAGAGAAATGAAGATGCCAGCCACAGATGCAGGTGAAACGTCAGAAAGAAACTATTCCCGAATATGGTCTCACAGCCCAGAAAAAACCAAGGAAAATCTATAGATGCACAGATTCCTCATCATGTCTTAAAAGCCTTATATCCTTATTTATTTGACTAATCAAATACTGCACCGATTCCCATATCTAAAAATACCAGAAAGAAGGAGAGAGGTAAAGAAATATGCATATCTATGTGCTTCCCAGGAAAACTGGAAGGACATAATTGTATTTAGAAATGGTGAGACTTTTGTAGCACAACTTAGGTGATAGGCCACAGTCACAGGCAAGCTCAGCCAGCTTAATTCTGGTACAACTCCAGAGAACTCCAGGTTCGGGAGAAATAACTGATGAACAAGAATGTAACAGCATGTCATGATCCATCTCTGCACTTTCTACCTGGTGTAAACTATGTTATGCATAAGAAATCTAATTCCTATTTAATAATAAGACCTGCAGATTATTTTAGACTCTATAGTGACTAATAACATAAACAAGGGAATCCTTCTATGCAGAAAATCAAACTGTTGACAGGATCAATACTTGGCCAAAATAGGTTTGACTGCTGCCAAATTTTATAAGAAAATAATATTTAACTCTGCTTGTAGGATGCTGACAAAGTTCTACCAACACACCTTGGCCTTGGTTTTTGCTGTGAAGGAAATCAATGCAAATCCCAAAATTTTACCTAATGTCACACTGGGATTCCATATCTATGACAACTACAATGATGCACAGATGACCTATATCACCATGCTGGATCTTCTTTTCAAATCTCGTAGATTTCTTCTCAACTATGAATGTGGAATCCCAAAAAACCTAATAGCTGTCATTGGGGGACTTTCTCCTGAAACTTCCTTCCGCATTGCAAAAATCTTAACTCTCTATAAGATCCCACAGGTGAGATACATGAAAGGAGATTTGACATTTTTACTGAATTTAAATTTCATGCATTATTTCTCTCACATTTCTCTCCCTGCCCTTCTCTGCTTTTGAAATTTGTTTTTGTTCTCTATAAAACGTGGACAGTTACAAACACATCAGTCCCCACCACTCAATTCCATAATCAAATTATAAAAATATATCAGTCACATACCTACATTCTCAAAACACCTGGAAATGCTAAATATGAAATGATCACCAGAATCCTAGACAACCTGTTACAATACATTATGAACAATCATGCTCTAATCTGAACAGCAAGAAGTTCAAAATAATCTGCAGAGATTTTGTTGATCGATTAGTGGCTGACTGAGCATTTCTTTGCCGTGACCCAATAGAGAGGTTTTTCTATTATACAGTTTCCCTACTGTTATACAGGAGGCATTTTCTGTTTAGTGTTTCAGACACCTTGGACTTTTTCGGACATTTAAAAAGTAACGCAAGCAGCCTTGTCAGCTTGCGAGGCTGCTGCGCTGCAAAGCGTCAGTTTCGTATGATGCTCGCTCCTGCCGGTACTGTTGCGGTACCGCGGGGAGAGTTGAGTGTCATATTTCCTTGATTTTTACTCACGATCAACTTTCATGAGTAAAAATCAAGGAAATATGACGCTCAACTCTTCCCGCGGTACCGCAACAGTACCGGCAAGGGTGAGCATCATACAAAACTGACGCTTTGCAGCGCAGCAGCCTCGCAAGCTGACAAGGCTGCTTGCGTTACTTTTAAATGTCCGAAAAAGTCCCTTGTTTGATGATGAGTTTCCTGACTTTCCCAAATTATACGTTGAATATTGGATTTGTCCTTTTTATATGTTCTCTGATAATGTTAATTTTCCTCTGCCTAGATGAGAAGTTGATAAACTCTATTGGAAAAAAAATAAACTATGTATTTATATTTTTTCCAGCTGACCTATGGCTCATTTTCCAAAGCACAGAATGATATGACACAGCTGACTTCCTTTTACCTTATGGCTCCAAATGAAAAACAGCAGCATGGAGGCATTATCAAGCTGCTTAAGCATTTTGGATGGACATGGGTTGGATTCTTCATGGTGGATGATGAGACTGGAGAACAATTCTTGCAAGCCATGGAGCCATTGCTTTTTGAGAATGGAATCTGTTTAAACTTCATACAACGACTCCCAAGCCAAACATATGTTAAAAAACAGACAGAAACAGAATTTCTTTCTGATACAGTTCATCTGCTTGTCAATGATAGGAAATCAAAAATATTTGTCCTCTATGGAGATACATTTATATTTTTGTTTACACGGTATCTTGTGAAACTAGGGGCACACAGAAATGCAAACCAAAAGAATGTTGGACAAATATGGATTATGACAGCACAAATTAATTTTGCATCAACAAGCATAGGTCGGGATGCCAATTTACATATATTTGAAGGTGCCATCTCCTTCATGATTCACTCCAAAGAACCGCTAGGTTTCCAGGAGTTTCTTCAGACTATGAAACCCAATTGGACAGAAGCAGATGACTTTATGAAGGAGTTCTGGGCAGAGGCATTTGACTGTTCTATTCCAGATCCTAGAGTTCTGTACAAAGTGTCTGGAACATGCACTGGGGAGGAGAGGCTGGAGAGCCTCATTGGTCCTCTTTTTGAGATGCACATAAATGGTCACAGCTACAGTGTCTATAATGCTGTCTCTGTTGTGGCTCATGCTTTACATGCATGGTCCACATCTCGAACCTATCAGAGAGCAATGGTGGATGGCAATAAAAGGAAACTTCAAGATTTTCAACCTTGGCAGGTAATGCCTCCCTAGACACATGGTTTTCTTCCTATGGATAGCTTGACATCATTCTCTTGGTGGGGGCTGTAATATTAAAACTGTTTGTTGATAGGAGATCTGAGCTCACAGGTTGGGTATACACTTGGACTCTGCCCTCAGCCTGGATGCCCAAGTCCTGCTGGTGTCCAACAGTACATTTGGACACTTAAAGCTAGTGTTTCAGGTTTGCTCATTCCTGGAGATAGCTGATTTGATTACAGTGACACATGCCTTGGTCACATTCCATCTGGCTACTGCAATATGTTGTATGTGGAGCTACCTTCAAAGGGGATGAGAAATTTTGTTTAGCCTAAATAGTTGCAGCCAGAATAATTGGAGCTGGTTACAGGGACCAATATTAATTCATTGTTGAAACAGCTTCACAGACTACTAGTTCATGTTTTAATTTGAATCCAGCATGATGATTTGGGTATGTTTTCTTTCCTTTTCTTTCCCACCCTCCTACTTTTACCCTAGCTCCACCGGTTCCTTCAAAGAATTTCTTTTAACAACTCTGCTGGAGAAAGAATATCGTTTAATGATCGGAGAGAAATGAGCACTGGATTTGATATAATGAACATGGTTACATTTCCAAACAGATCCATCCATAATGTGAAAATTGGTTGGTTAGATCCTGATATTTCTGAAGGAAAAGAATTCAGCATTGATGACAGCATGATTACTTGGCATAGGAACTTTACGGAGGTGCGGATCCTCATGTATTATTGATAGGCAAACCTTGATTAATATGGATGCTGTAGATTCAGAAACATCTAACAATGTTTCTAACAATGTTAGAAACATCTTTTCTAACAATGTTAGAAACATCTAACAGGAGGGGGAGTGGAGGGCAGTCGTTATTTGTGGAATTTTCACATTTGTGGGGGTCTGTGGAATTTTCACATTTGCGGGGGTCAAGGGACAACTGTACTGCCTTCTGTCTATTCTTGTTTTTCCTGAATGGGACATTCAGCTATTTTCTCCTCCTCCAGATGTTCTTCATCTAACTAATAGATTACAATTACAGAATGTGCCATGTTAAGATGTACATTGACAAATAATCAACACATGATTTCTATTTTGTAACCATGTGAAAACCTTGTTTATCTTTATGGCTAGGTCCCACCTACATCAGTCTGTTGTGACTCCTGTCAGTTGGGTTATCAGAAGCAAAAAAGGGAAGGAGAGAAATTTTGTTGCTATGATTGTATTCCATGCCCAGAAGGGAAAATTTCAAATGAAACAGGTAGGTGGTGGAGGTATTACAGCACATATGACTAATTCAGATGAGTGTTTAGGGAGTGGAGGTCCCCTATTTGTTATAAAGCTGTAGTATTTGGTAAGAGATTGAGATTTGGGAGAAGCCATTTCAAACTCAGTACAGTAATTTTCAATGGAGGTCTACTTAGGTGCCAGTTACATGACAGAAATTGTCGCGTTGCCTACCGTGACATAATGATCACGAATCCGCCCCTCGCTGTTTATACGATTTATGTCTCTGATCTGGATATCCCGTGTGGTCCCGTGACTGACATTTACACGTCCATAGTTCCGGTTTTGTTTAGGTTTTAATTTATTTATTTTTTGGCTGTCAATCAAAGATGCAATTACTCGTGTTTTCACAACCTCGGTGATGCACTTCCTTTAGAGTTCCGCGCCACAAGCGATGCTATTGGCTGGCTGGGGGGGGTGGAGAGAGGGGGGCAGAGGTTTGTTATTCCCCCTTGCTTCTTGAACATTTTAACCCTTTCCAAAGAGGCAGAAAGCATTTTGAAAGATCCTGATAGATCTTTCGCTCAGACGCAGGGCTTTCCTTTTGAAATCAAGCTGAGTGCTTTGAAAGCCAGCTGAGTGCTTTCCTTTTGAAATCAAGCGCTTGGTTTTCCTCTTGCCTTTTTAAAATATTAACCCCTACAGCTGGCTGCAGAGATGGCTATAGGCAGGCTTTTTGAAAGACACAAACACAGAGAGGGGGAATTAAAGGGTGCTAATTCGCTCAGAGGCTTGAATATTTTAATGTGCCAGGGAGGTGACCAAGCTACTATAATCTCTCTGTAACATGCAGTTGAGGAAAAGGTAAAGCTGAAGGGTTTGCAGTGTAGAAATCCATTTAAAAAGGTAATTGAGTACACACGCGCGCACACACACACATCAACCTTCGTGCAGCTGGAAGGGATGCCTTTGTTTTCGGCTGGTGAGTCTGGATCTGTTGAACGTGTGACTGACCCCTCCTTTTCTGGTCCCTGAGCTCTAAGCCCGCCCCCAGTCACCATTTCCGGTCATCCCAGTACCGAGACTTTTTGTCCCACACTGTTTACATTTCCGATTTTCCGAATCCTCCAGTGACTTTTTTAAAAACCGGCACAACCTGCGGGACTAGAAGTCCCGCAGGTTGAGGGATAAAAGGTGGCTCCCCTTCCGAAAATCACGTACCCGACCCGATGTACGTGTAAACTGCCAGGGATCGACACAAATTCTTCCCAGGACATTTTCATCGTGTAAACGGCTCCTTGGAGACTGAGTTACAGTGACAAAGTGAAAAAGACATAATGGAAGCAACTGTTATCTGAAAACAGGATTGGAAAATAGAGCATTTAGTGCTCTCGTGCTTTTATTGCTCCACTGTTGCTGTTTTTATAGTGAATTTATCATAGTTGTTCTATTGAATTAAAATGTACCTTGATTATTTACAGGCATCTGTTCGTAGGAACTGAACTCTATCTAGCACCAGTAACATAGCTGATATTTGGGTGGGGTTTAGGGTCTGGTTTGATTTTCACAGGTTGACTGCTATTCAGATGCACAAGACTGTATTGCTTTTCTCTTAAGAAGTATTTGAAATGTTAAAATGCTAGAACATTAGGTGAAACTACCCTGAAAGTTTCAACAATATACTCATTAATTGCTTTATAATGCTATGAATGAGAATAATAAGCTTCCAGTGCTGCTATTAGATTTTTCCACTGAAATTTTCAATTCTTCTGCATTCCTCTGATCTGCAGATTTTTTTTTTTGTAAGTTCCACTTAAAGATATGGACCTTTTTCCTCAAGAAAACTTATTACTCTTTCCAGAACCTAGGGTACATTGTTACATTTATGGCTCTCCTCTAAACATGTATTTTTTTACAAAGGTTATTCATGAATAGTCTTTGCATCATTGCAAATCAATAGTAGCTTTTGTTTACCAGAAGAAACATAAAATCATCTCAAGTTTAGTGAGAATGAAATGTGCAAAGTCACAGATGCAGTATCTAAAAATTAATATTATTAAGGTAAAAAGTTGTATGAACGTATAAACAAACATGTACACACACTGAAATCTCTATGCTTCTTCATCATTAAGACGTTATTGTTGGAGGAAAATTTTAAAGAAAAGACAGTGAATTTCATTTATTCATTAATATTCATTTATTTCTACATGTGGGACCAGCAGATTAGAATTGCACTTCCCAAAGAGAAACTCAGTGCAGGAGAAAAGTTGGGTTATACTCCAGGGATATTAAACTGTGTTCCAGTCGTCAGATTCTAAATAGATACTTGCAAGAGAGAAGTCAACAGAAGTATTAATTGCAGTGTTGAAATTTGTCATAGAAGTTGTTTATATTCCCCTATGTCTTAGTACTATAACGGTCCTCCTTCCTTTTTCAGATATGGATAATTGTCTCCAATGTGCAGAAGATCAGTACTCAAGCAAGGACCACAAACACTGCATCCCTAAAGTTATAAGCTTTCTATCCTATGAAGATACCTTAGGGCAAAGTTTAACAGCAGTTACTATTACTTTCTCCCTGATGACAATCTTGGTGCTGGGAACTTTTATTAAGAACAAAGATACCCCCATAGTTAAAGCCAACAACAGGGAACTCACTTACACACTCCTCCTCTCCCTCCTGCTCTGCTTCCTCTCCACTTTCCTATTTATTGGGAAGCCTGGGAAACTCACTTGCCTTCTCAGACAATCCATATTTGGCACCATCTTTTCAGTGGCTGTTTCTTGCGTGCTGGCCAAAACCATCATTGTAGTTTTAGCTTTCATGGCCACCAAACCAGGGTCCAGGATGAGAAACTGGCCGGGAAAAAGAGTGGCCACCTCAATAGTGCTCTTTTGCTCTCTTATTCAATGTGGCTTTTGTGCTCTCTGGCTCATAACTTCTCCCCCATTCCCTGAGTTAGATATGATTTCAGTGACTGAAGAAATCATTGTGAATTGTAATGAAGGGTCTTTCATCATGTTCTATCTTGTTCTGGGTTACATGGGATTTCTGTCCACTATCAGTTTCACTGTGGCTTTCCTAGCCAGGAAACTGCCAGGAAGTTTTAATGAAGCCAAGTGCATCACCTTCAGTATGTTGATTTTTTGTAGTGTGTGGTTGTCTTTTGTTCTAGCCTACATGAGCAGCAAGGGGACGGATACGGTAGCTGTGGAGATTTTCTCTATCTTAGTCTCAAGTGCTGGGCTGTTATGTTGCATCTTTTCACCCAAATGTTACATTATGGTTTTCAAGCCTGAGCTGAACTGTAGGGGGCATCTAATCAAGAGGAAGAATTAAAGCATTAACCTGTTCAATGATATCAAATATCTCTATTCAGTGTCTAAGTGTGATGCCCATGGAGTTGGTGTAGCATTGGGTGGGTCACCAAAGAAGGAATCAAGGTATCACCAGAAACAGTGCCAAACAGTTACCAGAGGTGGAGTCTGGTAATCCTGAGGGGGAGAGAACTATATCTAATTTCCTACACAGTCTTCTCCTTAGCAATGTTTAAGTACAGTCATGCATTCCAGTCACCTACATTAGCATATCACATCTTCTCTTTCTAAGAAGCATTAGTAGATTGTTTAAAAGGCCTGTGTGCTGCCGTACTTGTTTTTGTGGTGCTAAGAACAATATGAGTTTTGCAACTTCTCTTACCACCACCAGATTTCTCCAGTGACACATCCCAGTCCTTGAAGAAATAATTGTATTTGTATGTCAAGTCAAGTCTGACTTATGCTGACCTTAAAGCAAATTTAACACAAGGTTTTCCTGAAAACATTTGTTCAGAGGGGAGTTGCCTTTGCCTTGGAATTGCCCAAGATCACCCAATGGGTTTCCATTTCTGAGTGGGGATTCAAACCCTGGTTTTCAGAGTCATAGTCCAACACAGAAATCACTACACCACACTGGGTCTCTTGAAAACATTAAATCCTGGCTTTTCTTCCCTCTACAAAATATGCATCCCAAAGCTGTATTTTGCTGAAGTAGTTTAGATCAGCATTTCTTAACTAGGGTTCCCTTGAACTCTGGAGTTCCCTGAGGAGTCACTAGGGATTCCCTGAGATAAGTGATTTTTACACTTTTTTTCTAGGTGTAGATATAGTAATTTTTAGCCAGGTGTAGATATAGTAATTTTTAGCCAGGGTTCCCTGAGACCTGAAAATTATTTCAAGGGTTCCTCCAGAGTAAAAAGTTTGAGAAAGACTGGTTTAGATATTTGGGAGAAGGAAGGAGGGAGAGACAGGGAGGGATAGGGGAAGGAAGGAAGGAAGATAAGAAAAAAGTGTTTGGAGTTGGAGAATTTTCTTTGCTAGCAACATGGTCTCTGCCGTCCTGTACAGGCAGCCCAAATCTTCTCTTACACCTGGAGTGAGCATGTCAGGAGGATGTAAGGAGAAATTTGCACAGCTGGGATACTAAAGTGGACTGTACTAAATTGTTTTTCAAACTAAAATCTGCCATTCAAGCCAGAAGTCACTGCTGGCTCCAGTTTCTTGCTGATCAGACATGATGGACCTGTTGCATATGTCTCCAGGACAGCCAATGACTGGTTCCAGTGGAATGAAACTCCAGGAAAAAATCTTGGGAAGGGGAAAATTTTGAGGAGGTCTTGGTACAGCCTGAGATTAGGTGGGGTCCTCATACAGCCTGAGCTGCTTAGGGCCACCGCCTAATGATTCCTCCCCTTGAAATTAGACATACAACTCCTCGATCAAGTAGTTTTGCATCATGGCTTTCAGTCCTGGAAAAAACATGGAAAGAAGAAAAGGAGAAGTGCCTAAAAGCCTAAAATTATGGCATTTGTCAGAAGGTTGAAGAAATATGCTTGGAGTAATAATGGCCACAAGATCAAACAAGTTGCCTGGGGGTAATCTTTCATGCAAATGACAGCAGGAAGGCACACTCAGAAAATGCCCCAGGCAATGCACAGATTAGTTCAGCGGCTATACTTACCAGTACATTCTTTATGACAAGAGGAGGTCATTATATAGAAGTGGCACTTTAACTCTTTGAAGCTGAAGTAGAAGTCCAATTGTTATATGGTTCTCAGCCTGGTCTTCCTCCAAACTTTACACGGCTAGAGCTAGTTCAATCTAAAGTACTAAGCTCATTTTTCAATTGCCAAATTCTGTTCCTAATGCACTGTTGAGAATGGAGGCAGGACTCATGACAGTGGAAATTGGAGCCCAGAGTATGGGTGTCTATACTTAGACAATTCTTTGTTTCCACTGGACTTGTTCTTTTTACCCTTTTACCCTGAACAATGATTGCCAATCAGAGTTGAAATGGTTAGTGCTGACTAAAGTTGCTTCTCTGAGTTTCCCCCCAGAACTTCTGCATAGCCTGGGATACTATCAGGCTAAGGCAGCTATTAAGCAATGAGTAATTGATACAGAATGACAACTAAATTAAGCAGTGCACCAATTTTCATTGCCAGTGACAGCAATAGATATCTCTCCTAAACCTAGAAATACCCAGTCACAGTAGGGCTTTCACCTTAACAAGATGTCCTGTTTTACCTTCAGCTGTTCTTGATGGTCAATATAAGAAGATTCCTTTCATTGACTGATTGTACCCCTGAGATTCTGTGCAGATAGAAACAATGGAACATGTTCTTCTTATGTTTTTGTTTTATAAAGACATCCACTTAAGTCTTATATCACCTTTACTGTATAACTCTCAAGGTTGTCCTGGCTCTTTTTATACCTCTTTGCTGCTCTCAAATATCAGTTTTAATATATCATACAATGTAGCTAGATTCTGTGTACCAGCAATAAAAATCTGACAAACAATGGCCTCTGCAAATTACTAATATAAAATTTATCTAGGTTTACTGAGGACATGCACCCTGGAGGGTTGATTTTAATTATGTTTTAATCTGTTTCTTTATATTGTACTTATAGTGCCATCATCATACATGGCACTTTACAAAGCAAAGCACAACAAAACAGTTCCCTGATGTCAGGCTTACAGTCTAGGCTTACAGTCTTTTCATGAGGCCATCTGGTTGACAACTTCAAAAAACAAAATATTGGGCTAGCTAGGCCTCTGGCCTGACAAATTCAGGCTTTCCTTATGATCTTATGTTCTTGGGAAGACCACCACTTTTTCTAATGTTACAGAGGTGATGGAAATCAGAATTTGTCAGTGTAAGAAATAAATGTATTTCAGAACAACTGAAGTCATGGGTCTGAAGAGGAAAAAAAAACTTCCTCTAGTCTGCTGTCCTATACATAATGTATTTTGGGCATTGGTTGTTGGGCATGTACATGTCAGTTGTCAGCAAATCTACCCCTAGGTTTAATTCAGACTTTAAAGGAACTATCCAAGGTTCTGAACCTTGTGTTCAACACCTGGGGTGGGGTGATTCTTTTCCAGTTTTAGTTGGAACTTTAAAGTATGTCCCCAAGGTGCTAAACGTAACTGAGGTGGGATTTGGGTTTAGCACTTTGGATAGGTTCTTTTAATTTCCAGGTTTAAACCTGGAGTAGGCTGGGGTAAATGGAGAGCCACCCATTGTAGAGAAATGAAAAATCCCCCAGCTTTATGTCTTTACTTCTCTGAATGACAACTGTGTTTTCCACCCATCTTTATTCTGAGTCTTAGTGGTGTTGGTGTTTTCCATACAGAAGTGTGTGTATTTTTTAGTGGATTTTACTGAATGTGAGCATTTATTTACACTTTTTTTTGCCTTATTAATGCATTCTCCCATTACTGAAGGTATATTTCTATGGACTGTAGAATAAGAAATAAGGTAGACACATAATGAAAAACTATGCACTATTTTATTCAGTTGTTAAGAAGATTTGCATGGGGGGGGTGCAGTACAAAACGAGAAAGTGGTTTCCCAGACTATCCTCTTCATTAGTACCAAAGTGAAGCCACCTATGACCTCAGATCCAAGACAACATTGTTTGCTTGTTGCCAGTTGACTAGAAATGCTAAGTGGACAGCCCCTGGTAGTTCATAAACCATGGTGGGCACCAACAGTCACAGCAGAGAAATCATACATTAAATTGGATTGATAAATTCTTTAATTCATTCTCTTGATTAGCTGATCCCGACTGTTTAGCTCAGGCTTGAACAGAATAATGTAACATTTGGGAAAGAAGATACAAAATAGCAGGCCAGCACTGGAGACGAGTATGGAGAAGATCTCCACAGCTATTATCCCTGTCCCCTTGTTGCTTAGGTAGGCTGGAACAAAACACAACCACACACTGCAAAAAATCAACATGCTGAAGGTGATAAACTTGGCTTCATTAAAAGAGTCTGGCAACTTCCTTGCTAGGAAAGCCACAGTAAAACTGATGATGGACAGAAGCCACAAGTAGGCAAGAACAAGATAAAACATCATAACAGACCCTTCATTACACTGCACAACGATTTCTTCAGCAGAAGATGTCACATCTAAATCTGGGAATGGTGGTGAAGTCATGAGCCACACAGCACAAAGTCCAACTTGAATGAGAGATCCAGAAAGAACAATGGAGGTAGCCAATCTTCTCCCTACCCATTTCCTCATCCTAGACCCTGGCTTGGTGGCCATGAAAGCTACAATCACGGTGATGGTTTTGGCCAACACACAAGAAACAGCTACTGAGAAGATGATTCCAAATATTGGTTGTCTGAGAAGGCAAGTCAGTTTTCCTGGCTTACCAAAGAATAAGAAAGAAGAGAAGAAGCAGAGCAGGAGGCAGATGAGGAGTGTGTAAGTGAGTTCCCGGTTGTTAGCTTTAACTATGGGTGTATCTTTATGCTTAATAAAAGTCTGAAGAACCAAAATTGTAATTAGAGAGAAAGAAGCAGTAGCTGCAGCTAACCCTTTCCCTAAGGGTTCCCCATAGGACAGAAAGGTTACCAATTTAGGTATGCATTGATCTTGGGTCTTGCTTGGATAATGACCATCTGGGCATTGGAAACAGGCAATGATATCTGGGGGAAAAGGGAAATACAACCATTGTGCTAATTCATATGTTCATTGGGGCACACCAAAATCACTGTGCCTTTTGAGTCCAATTGTAGTCATGTATTTCAAGTTTGTCTTATGACAATACATTTGTGTATCCCTAAACACAAACTTTTCCCACCATTGAATTCTTTTGTGGAATCATCATTTCCAACCTGCCTGATCCTGCCTACAAAAAGGAACAAAATGTACAATTTTTTTTAAAAAAATATTTTTACCTCCAATGACACATTTTGATATTTGATCACTTATACTTATCCATTGATGTTTTTCTTCAGTTCATGTTATTATGAAAATTGATGTTTATTGCTAATTGTTAAGAACTGTCTGCTTTGTGAAATAGTTTTCTAAATTCAAACTTCCCATTCATATGATGACACAGGGAGTCCTGGTGTGGTCGTTAATTGTGAGTACTGCAGTCACAACATTGTAAGTTCAATCCTACAGGGTTCCAAGTTTGACTCAGACTTCCATCCTTCTGTAGGTCAGTAAAATGAGTACCAGCTTGTTGGGGCCAATTAGCTAACATGTTGTAAGTGCTTTGGCACTGATAAGAGGTATAGAAATAGAAGTGCTAAGTGCTATAGGGCACATCTACACTGTTGAAATACAGCTGTTTGAGACCACTTTATCCACCTTAGTTCTATCTTATGGAATCCTTGTATTTGCAGTTTTATGAGTTATTTCACCTTTTCTATTAGAGAACTCTGGTGCCTCACCAAACAACAAAAAACCTGGATTTCATAGGATAGAACAATGGTGGATAAAGTGGTGTCAAATTGCTGTATCTTTGCACTGCAAAGAGGCCCATACTCCATGCCCCCACTCCCCATACCCTATTCATTCTCTTTCTTTTCTTGTTAGTCTCTGTCTTTACTTTGGAAAGGTGGCGAGAAAGGAAAGGAAAGGAAAGGAAAACATTTATTTTGAGATGGGTTAGCAATCTTTATTCCTGAATGTTTTGTGTTGTCTCAGGTTGCCTGCCTTTTATATAAGCATCTGACTGGTCTGCTCTTGCTAGGGGAATTCGGGATTGTATGAGTTTGTATCTTCTACATGGGTTTGGTCTTTTCCATGGGGTTTTTCTTGCCTCTCTCCTTACAGAGACAGCTTGGTGCACCTTCTGAAAGTGTTGGAGGAAGATGCTAGCAATGGCCCTGATAATTAATCCCAGCTCAATTGCTTCCTATATTGAAAGCTTTCTATATTAGGGGAAACATCTTGACTTCAAGAGCTGTATGAGAATGGAATAGACCACCTTGGAAGATGGTGGACTCTTCTTCTTTGGAAATGTTTGTTTAACCATTGGATGGTTAGATTACCATCTCTCAGGAGTCCTTTAGTTGTGTATTCTGGCATGTCAGGCTTAGATATCCATATGGATATTGTAGAATCTGCCACTTCCAAAACACTAATAAGGATTTACACTCTATGGTCAGAATTCACTTTGGGACTTGTGTCTTTTTAAGTGGACTTACATCTGTGGGAAAGAGAATTGAGTAGTTTCACAACAACTGTATTCAGCAAGGGGATGCTGTTGCATTACTATATATGTGAGCCAGCAAAGTGATTATTGTATCAATGTGCATCTGTACTGATGCAGAATGGTGCTTATACACATCAGGGCTGATGCACAATGGACCAAATGCCACTGTCCTCTTACACTTCTTGGCAATTCACTAATAGGGTTCCTTAGTGCCTTTGCTGCATAGCTAAGTATGCATAAAACTATGCAACATAAACCACAATAGAGAATTCCAGCCTACAACTGTGTCACCTACCAGTTTGGTTGGAAATCTTGCCTTCTGGACATGGATCACAATCATAGCAGCAAAATTTCTCTGCTTCCTTCTTTCTCTTCTGATAACCAAGAGGGCAGTGTTTATTACAGACAGAAATGGGCAAGACCTATATATGAAATTCACTTTTTAAATTATTTTAAATATATAAAACATTCTAGGTCATCACATGATGTAAAATGTAAGGGGAAAAAAGATTGAGAAACAAAGAACCTAGCACATGTACCTACCACAATATTTTGGGACATGAAGTTTTTCTCCCCCTTTCTTTTTTGACATTGTCTAGGTGAAACAATTTAAGAATATAAAAATAGTTTTAAAAGGTTAAAATATTTTAAATCATGTGCAATGCAAATATATTCCATTCCACATATGTGATGATAAAATCATAAAGAATTCATTAATTTATACTCAAATGTTGTATATCTCTTTGCTTTATGAATGAAATTTTTGGGTCTCCTTTATTAGAGAGCTGATCACCCAAGCGGGGGTTGGTTTATACACAAATATACATCAGGCTTATAGATCATTCAGCCTCATAATGACGACAAAGAACATTCCAGAATTCCCACCTCATTAAAATTCCTATGCCAGGTAATCATGCTCCCATTAAAGGTGAATACTTCTCCTTCAAGAGCATTGGGATCCACCCGTCCAATTTTCAGCTTAAGGAAAGACCTGTTTGGAAATGTAATCATATTTATTATATCAAATCCAGTTCCCATTTCTCTGTTATCATCAGAAGACAATTGTTCTCCAGCAGAATTGTTAAATGAAATGTGTTGAAGAAATGAATGGAGCTGAGTGAAAACAAAACAAAAAAAGAGAAGAGAATAAAAACACACTGAAATCTTTATGCTAATGTTAATCAAGATGTATGCCTGGAATGAAGATTTAGTCAAATATAGTAGACTCCATTTATTCACTGGCACAAAGTTATTCAAGAATAACACAAGTTCCATGAATTTAAGCAAATCTAATTTAACAATGGCAAAGCTGGATCCCACACATTATTTTATGGAAATAGTGTCTGAGGAAATGCCATTCTGAAAAATGATTTATATGTGGGAGACAGCTGAGAATGTTGTTGCCTGTACAGAGAGAAATATTAACACAAGAGCAACTGTTGAACTGTTTAGGAATTATGTATGGAAAAGAATGTTAAATGCAGAGTTAAACAACTAGTTGTCATAATGTCATTCGTTGGGGAGTCATTACCTGCCAAGGCTTTAGATTCTGAAGTTCAACCTTTTCACCAAATGCCATTGCTCTGCGATTGAACCTAGATGAGTACCAAGCATGTAAAGCATGTGCCACAGCATAGACAGCATTATAAATAGTGTAACTGTGGCCAGTCATTTGCATCTCAAAGAAAGGCCCAATAAGATTTTCCAACCGTTTCTCCTCAGTACATGTTCCAGAGATCTTGCTTCTGGGATCTAGAAAAGAACAGTCAAACGCTTCCTCCCAGAAGTCCTTCAGAAAATCATCTGCTTGTATCCAATCAGGTTTAATGTTCTGAAGAAATCCCTGGAATCCTAGATGTTCCCTTGAGTGTATCATGAAAGCAATGGCACCTTGGAACATTTCCAGATCTTCTTGCTGGCTAATGCCTGCTATTACAAAATCTATTCGGGCTGTTACAATCCACACCTTTCCAATAATTGGATTATTCTTATCTCTTTGTGCTCCTAGATTGGTATGATACCACATCCACATAAAGATGAAAGTCTCACCATATAAAATAAATACTCTAGATTGCCTATAATTAATCATGTGATTGAGATTATCAACTATAATATTAGTTTCATTTACTTGAACAATATGGATTTGGCTTGGGATTCGTGCTGTGAAGTCTGAACAGATTCCATTCTCAGAAAGCAATGGTTCCATTGCCTGCAAGAAGTGCTCCCCACTGTCATCATCTGCCACAAATAATCCAATCCATGTCCATCCAAAATGCTTAAGCAAACTGATAATCCCCTGATACATATGTTCTTCATTTGAGACCATTCGGTAAAGGGAATGGAAATTCATCATCTCATTCTCTGCTGGGACAAATGAGGCATATGTGAGCTGAAACATTTTAAAAAACAAGCATTAGGAAATGCTATTTGTTTATTCATTGAGTATACCTTTTAACAGTGATAGTTACTAATTGAAATCAGTAAATCAGACATTTTCTAATTTAAAGAGGGTGACTTAATTACTTTTAAAGTTTAATTGCTTGACTAAAGTTTGGAGTTTATGTTATTACTTCTTGCAGGTTTATGTTAATTGCAGGTTTATGTTATTACTTATTCATTATTCAAATTAGAAACCACACTGAAGAGCCAACACTGTTTACATTTCTCAGCCTTTCCTTTACAAAGCCTAGTTTATTTGGAGTTTTCAAAGTTGCCTTTCACTTTTTGTTAGTCTCCCAATTAAATGGCAATAGACATCTTTATTTATTTTCATTCATGCCCAGAGTATAATTTACTGAATTCCAAGGTTAGATTACTTTAAACAAACCAGTAATGACACAGCATGGAAGAGGTACTCCTCTCTGTATGAAGGTGGCCCTCTGGTTTTGTATACTTGACCCCACAGAGGGGTGCCTTGGGATGGAATGAATATTCAAAGACTCAGGAGAAAATGAAAAGGAGATTCTCAAACATTGGGAAAGTCTGAAAAGGAGAATCCTCCCCCTTTTTCATCCTCCCTTCCAATGTCCAACATCCAAACATATCTGAGGACTACCTAAGGAGTCCCCAAGAGAAGGAAGACACAGCTGAAGGAAAATAAAAAGAAAGCTGGAAAGCTACCCCTCCTTCACCCACATATATTCTTCAAGGTCAACCCTCTCACTGGAGGAATACTTTACCTTGAGATATTTTTTTTTTTACATTTCTAGCAAAAGACTCTTGAGAAATAGAGCTATTCAGTATAACTCATTTAAACTGGAAACTGGCTTTTAAAAAAACAATCAGGAAGCAGAGAGTAAGAATAAATGGTCCATTTTGACCGTTTGAACAGTGGGGGGGGGCAGGTATGTTATCTGTGATTTTTAATCCCCCTATAAATAGCAAAGTCATTTTGAGCAGTAAGCAGTGTGGTGACAAAGTTTACTGACAACAGCAACAGCGATTATCAAACACATCCAAAAAACACAAGAGGAGCATGCGAGGATGACATTACTGTCCCGCAAAGGGGTCCTGGTTTCAGACGTCATCGTCATCCTCGTGTGCTAACTCCATCCTGCAGCCGTGAGTAAGCCATTGCTTTTCATTGATGGGGAGGTCCTGTCAATGAAAAATGATGCCTTACTCACAGCTGCAACATGGAGTCAGAACGTGATGATGATGATGTAGTCTGAAATCGGGACCCGTTCGTGAGATAGTAATGTCATCCTTATGGGCTCCTCTTGTGTTTTATGCCACATCTGATAATCTCCAGACTTTAGGGTGTTCACAACAAAAACCGTTTGTAGACAGCTCAAAAAGGAACTCAAGAAATGTAAAGGACCTAAAATGGAAAGTAAGATTTCAGTGAAAACAGAGGTAAAGTGATGCATATTGGGGCAACAACAACAACTCCCAGCTTCACATGTACCCTGATTGGGATCTGAGCTGCCAGTGAATGAGAGAGATCTTTGGGCTGTGGAGAACAGCTGGGTGAAAAACAACAACCCAACAGCTAAGCAACACAAAGTAAGTCCCATGTTTTCCTTCTATCACCACCACCATCACCATCTCAATAGCATGATGCCCTCACACAAATCCAGGGTGTGACCACATTTGGAAGTCATTGCACCTGAAAAAGGATGCTGTAGAGCAGGGAAAAAATCCAACACAGATCATTCAAAATGATAAAGATGTTGGGTCAATTGTGAGGCCGAATCCCTGGGATTATTTATTAAAGAAAAAGTGTGAATAAGGAATGACATGATACAGAACAATATAATAAAGTTATGCAGACTTTAAAAGAAGTAAATAGGATCGTTTCAGAGTACCTGAATGCAAGTTCACCCACTTTAACTAAAGGATATCAGAGAGTGGATAAAGAACAATGTTTCACAAAATTTCACAAGTCCAAAAAGGCAATGGGAGAGCTCAAACACAGGGACACAAATTATTTCTAGCAGCTGACATGTTTAATTGGATGTTTAAAGATACCCTTTCTCTTTGAGGACAGGAAGATTTCTGAATACAGTGGGCCCTTGATATCCACTGGGATTTGGTTCCAAGAAATCCTACTCCGTGGATACTCAAATCTGTGGATGCTCAAGTCTCATTATCTACATTGGCATAGTAAAATGGTGTCTCTTATATAAAATGGCAAAATCAAAGTTTGCTTTATGGAATTTATTTTTGTGGGAATATTTTCAAGCCATGGATGATGAAATCCATGGATGGTGAAATCCATGGATACAGAGGGCTGACTGTATTCTCCCCATCCCTTACATTCAAATTCTTTGCCATTCCAAGACACACACAAACACCATGCATACAACCTACCTGTGGAATCTTGTAGACACTTAAGATTTTTGCCATGCGGAATGATGTTTCAGAGGCAAGTGCCCCAATGACAGCTATTAGTTTTTTGTATGTATCACAGTTATAGTTGATGACAAATTGATGTGATTTGAAGAGAAGATTCAGCGTGCTATGATAGGTCACCTGTGCTCTGTTGTATGTGTCATAAATATTTAATCCCAGTGTGATATTTGGTATGATTTTAGGATTCTCATTTAACTCCTTTACGGCAAATGCCATGGCCAAGATGTGCTGGTAGAACTTTGTCACCATCCTGCAGATAAAATTAAATGGACTTTCTTTGGGTTAGCTATAGACAAATAAATAATACTATACAGAGTAGTATTTTAGATTACACAACCCTTCACCATTTGGTTATCCAACTGCACAAATGTCATTTTATTTTGTTACTAGTAGCTCTGAAGTAATATATGCCTCTTGTTCTGAACTCCCGATTAGATTTTTGGTGCATTACAATACACACACACACCACAGAAGAAGCTAAGAAAATAGGGGGGGGGAAATCACCCTTACTCTTGGTTACTTGTTAAATTGAAAAAAAATCAAAAGCTTTTGAAAAGTGGTCAAAAACATGTTTTTGAGTATTGAGAAACTGTGACAAGAAGAATGCTGAAATGATAAGAATCTTCACAGTCTGAGACTTCTTCTGCAGAAAATTCCAGCAAAGGGGAAAAAAAGTGTGCACAGAAAATGCTGTTTTCTTTGCAGATCAACTATGTTGCAAGTTTTACACAGAATAAATCCTCTATTACAGCATTTTCTTCATGGAAAATATTTCAAGGCAGAAATGTTAATTCCTGCACAGAAAATGCTGTTTTTGATGTGCAAGTCGTGTGCAGAAAATCTTTCCTATGCAAATCAGCCATATGAAAAATATACACAGAGTAAACCATCAATTACATCATTTTCTGCACAGAAAACATAATTTGCTCTGAAGGAACTAATATTTATGCACTGAAATATTATTTTCCATTCAGAAAAGGCTGGTTTTTTGCACAGAAAATGTTGATTTCAAAGCAAAATACCCATGCGGGATTCCCCCCCCCCCCAGAATAAATCTTGAATTGCAAATAGCCTTCAAAAACTGAGTGATTTTGAAAGACTTTCTCTTTGGTTGGTTCCTTGTTAACTTCTGGCATCAAGAGGGATTGGCTGCTGATCATCTACTCTGAGCCTTCAAGTGTGGCACAAAGTCTGGAGTGGGAATATATCTCATATAATTCTTTAGGCAGGAGAGTCTCTGCCTGTTTTGTCAGGTGCTAGGCTTGCTGGTAGTGTAGGCTTCCCATCAAGTCCCTCTTCAGATTTCAATTGAACATAAATACAAAGTGACCCTAGTTCAACCCATAGTTTGGTGCCTTACTTCTGTTTCTTGCTTCTGCCTACAGTGGAATAGAGTGACTTGGAAGGTGTTAGAATCTCTTTCATTGGAGTGTTTAAACACAAGGTAGGTGGCTACCTGTCAATGATGGTATACCTGTGGATTCCTCCATTGACCAAGTTTGAGACTAGAGAAGCCTTGAGTTATCTTTCAACTCTATGATTCTATGAAGGAGATTAAGTCAGGTATAGGCATGAGCCTTAAGCCTAATATCCTCAAAAGACAATGATTCTATGATTCTGTGATTCTACTAGTTCACATTTTACAAAGGAAATATCTCAACACACACACACACAAAATTTAAACTATGTATGTGTTTCAAGCAACTGAAGAAGGCAGAAGCAGAAGCATTTTACTAATTTGTTTACAAAATTCTGTTTAATAATCACAGCTGTATAAATTATGTTCAGACTTAGAAAAGAAGCCTTGTACTGAAAATGGTGGGAAAGCAATATACAAAATATAAAACAAGCCAATGAATGTTATATACATACACACATACAGTCGGACCCCGTATCTGCCGGATTTGATTACTGGACTCACTATGGATATAGGAAACCATGGATAATAGCAAACCCTATTAAAATAATGGGACTTCTGGTTAAAAATACCATAAGGTTGCTTTGGAGGACCTAGAAGACGTCTAGAGAGAATGTCTCTATGGCAATTTTCTAGGAAGACTCTATGGTGTGTGTTCCAGATTTGTATCCCACTGTTAACTGAAACCACAGATACTGGTTCTGTGGATATGGGGGTCCAACTGTATGTGTGTGTGTATATATATATATGAATGCATGCACAGACATCCACAAACACACACTGTTTGAGCAATAGGATAGTGAAACAATTCACTTATCCACATTGATAAGCATATCCACATAGACCTAGCATGGCTGTGTTCCTCTTTTCTTTCAGTATCCTTTCCAAGCAATATATTAGCATTGTTGATTCTGTCCTTTTAATAGTTCTCCTTAGAAACTCTGAGTTATTTTCCCACATGTGTCTGGCCTTTTTCTTCCTTCTCATCTCTCTGGATCTCTCTAGTTCTGTCTTTCATCAAGTTCAAAAATTCTCCTCTCTCTTATAGGTTCCTTTTTCCAATTTAGTTTTATATTGGATTAAAAGTTGTGTGCCCTCAAAAAGCAACACATCATCTGCAAAATGGTGTAGGATTGTGGATTAACTACAAGAAATCTGCCATCATGTGGCTACTCCACTGTAGGATCAACACAATCTTAAAGAGTTAACTACTTTAAGGCTATGCCTTTCAGGATTTAATTACCTAGGAATCTGCCTGACTAAAGATCTCAAAGCACTTCTTTATTGAAATTACATCATGTTAACAAAGTGGATGGTTTCTAAGCTAGCCAAATGGAAGCAGCTTAATCTTACCATGATGGGTCAAGTAGCCCTCACTAAAATGTTCCTATTGCCCAAACTTACCCTTTTCAGACTATTCCATTTAGCCCCCTTGAATCCTATTTCAGAAGATAGGTGAAAACATTAGATGCATATATATTCAGATCCAATATCCCAGATTTTGTAAAGCAGCTAGACACCTCCCAAATAAACAGGGCAGATTAACTGTTCCAGTCCTGTGGAAATATTTCATTGCATTTCAGCTGGCGCAAACGTCGCAGCTAGTGCGAGCAAACTTTGAAATACCTTGGGTCACCCTGAAACTAGATGAGGATGCACAGAAGAAGTTGGGCATGTTCTTCAGAATAAGATCAAGAGAGGATAGAAGGGAGATAGAGAACCCATGGTTTAAAACTTCAGTTGAATTCTGGCATAGGTGGTGGCATATCCTCTCCCCTCCCCCTTCCCCCATTTACCCCTTTCTGTCACATCCAAATTTCAATGATGAGAACAATAGGCCCTATTTTAAAAGCTGAAGGGGAGGGGTTTATACCTGGTGAAAGACCTGTTTCTAGGAAACAGACGCAAATCTCCAATAGAATTGACCTCAGAATTAGCACCGTTGAAGGTGTCTTGGTACCCATTGACACAGCCAAGCTTTCACCTCCCTCCTACAAAGAACAGGGGGGATGCCACAGCCCCTAAACAATTATGAAACCATGTGTATCAACCTGACAAATCACCTCAAGGGTTTAGCATCCCACATATATCAACCCATCATCAATGAGGTGTATCAACATACTAGGGGCTTAAGAGAGAGCTTGGAAGGGACCCAAGTTTCTGTATCTCCAAACCAGAATGGAACAATGTCTGGGCATCCCCCTCATTAAAATCAAAACAAGAGAGAATTAACTCAAATTATTGAACAAGTGGTACATGACCCCCATCCGTCTCTCCAAAATGCTACACATGCTGTCACTATGTATTGGAGAGGATGTGGTACAATTGGCACATATGCCCACTTGTGGCTCTCATGCCCTCGGATTAAAAGATTTTGGCAACAAGTACTGGACCAAAATGCCCGGATTACAAACAAAAAGATCTCCTTCTGCCCAGCAGTCCTTCTTCTATCAATCTTTACCAAAGAAAACAAAAGTCTAACCCACAGGAGGCTGATAACATTCCTCCTTATGGCTGCTCGCTTAGCAATAGCTCAGGCATGGAAGACGGGCACAGTAACAATTAAGGGATGGTGGGAAAAGACAGGGGACCAATGGTTGATGGAAAAATTATCTTATAAATTTAAAAAGACAACAAGCACACAACAAGGCGATAGCTTTTACGAGGATTGGTATCCATTTATTGATTTTGTGAATGAGAACCATGCAGGGATTACTTTGCCATCCTCCCATGTAAACCTGTGGAAAGATGTAATTAATCAAAGCAGCAATCTTGAACGTAATGAATTATCTCTGTACACCATTATGAAACAAAGTTGAAAAGCTGTCAGCACATTGCTGTAAAGTCCATTGATGTTGTTTGTTATGTTTTAATGTTTTTATAGAACCAAAAAAGTTGAATAAACATTTAATTAAAAAAAAAGTTTTGTGCCCTCTTGTTTCTGACTTTATGACAAACAGCTTCTTTGGCTTTTTTAGTTTGTTTGGGGTTTTTTTGCTGATTTCTCTTGCACTAAATGTCCTGACCAAACTTTAAAACACACACACACACACACACACACACAAACACAACTCTATCTGTATTTTTACCTGTATCTCATTATCTGTGAAAGAAAACAGAAAAGAATACAGCGTCCTTGACTATAACAATAGGAAAGAAAAAGGGGAAAGCAAATTGGATTAATACATAGAGTGATGGTTTTTAAAAAGCATCTTTCAGATCTTTAGAAAAGGCTATCCTAGATTCCATCAGGTTTCAATGAATCACTTACAATATATACTTCTTACAGTGACTAAACAAACAGAAATACTTGAATGTCGTCAATCATACACTAATGCTTTCAGCTTCCTCAGCTTCAGGAATTACAAATCTACACTGAGGACAAGAAAATTTGGACAACCAGTGTTAAGAATTTTTTGTCACACAATCACTGCCTGTCTTATCTGTCAGGGATCAGAACAGAAATCACAGCAAATGCAAGAAAATGGGGGGAGGGAGGAAGAGGAATTGCTAAATTTACACACTTAAAACCCTAACACTGCAGGCTAACATATAAAATCATCACCCACTTTTGAATACTCTGTTCTCTGAAATTTGTAACTGCCACCTTAGACACAGTTTTGCTTTATATAATAACCTGAAACATATCAGCATAACACACAAATATTTCTATTTGCCTAGTCACTGAAATATATTGGTTAGTCAGTGTAATATATAGTGCAGGAAAAGACCTGTCATATATTTTTGGTATGCATTTAACCCATCTATGACATAGTACCCATATATGGGAAGTTACTGAGCAAACTAAGAAATCTATAGTGAGATTGAATACTTTTAGGGCCAACAGTCCTCATTTTCTGGATCATCAGAACAACTTTCCTTCTTCTGTTCTTGATTCAGGGTTGAAATTAACTAGAGTGTACATGTACACACATATGCAATGTTTTGACATACCCTGTAGGTTTTTCATTCCACTAAATTCTTCACACCCTGAAAATTATTAAAACATATAGAAGGTGAAGTTATTCAGACATGGTTCAAGGAGAGAAAGCACTTCTTATCTTGCCCCCAAAGATTTCACAGAGAGAGACAGAGAGAGAGAGAGATGATATCCTTTAATTCAGGAAAAAACAACACTTTAAAAAAAGCAGAATAGGGTGCATAGAAGCTTTACCAGTTCAAAACAAATATATCTGGAAGGGTAAGGTCTATTTATATTCCCTTAGCAGAATCGTATATTCACAACACTCAGGGTTTACCATCTTGTCAGATACAAATAAAGTGCAAGACAGAAAAACAATTCTTACATGGTAAGGTCAGTAAATTCCTGGCTAGGATGTTCCTTGAAAGTAAATTCATGCAAATAATAAATCATCTGAGATACAATTCCACCAATGAGGAAGTCTCCCGGCTGAAACAATTCATGTGGGACAGGGACAGGATCAGTTGTGAAGCATTTTATTGCATCTACTTCACACACCCAATGAGGAAGTAGGAGCAAGATCAGTAACAGTGCCAGACTACTATTCTGGCAGCAGAGCTTCTGTCTAACTGCAAGTCCTACTGTGCCCATCTACAGCTTCAGCCTGGCTTCTGTAAACTACTTGAATGGGTCACTATATAAAGAGAGACCATATAGTTGGAGAGAGAGATCTCTCTTCTTCAGAGCAGTAGAATGATGACCTTCCTCACAAAGCCAACAGAGGCACCACCCAATACATTGCCAAAAGTCATAAAAAGTGGGAAGGAACAAGTGTCAGAGATCAAAGTGACAAAGCCCTGCCTACTTTTTGTCCATATCACACTGAACTGCAGAAATGGTGGTTTAATATAACCACTCAAACACTTATGGCAGGATCGTTCTCTAGTTTCTTGAAAATTCACTGGACCTTTCCCTGGGGGAAACAAATTACAGTAATCAGGATGTCAGGAAAAATGATTATTTCATGGCTTGAGTGACAACACTGATCACAAACATTTTTAATTTTTTTGTAAGATTGAAGGGTGTGCATGGGTGGGTGTTGTGTTCATTAGTTAGACAAGAAGCAGATGGGTTCCAGATTTCCATGTAGAAGAAATAACAGAAATAAAGTTTCAGAGCATGAGATGGCATTGATGTTTGGACTGTTGACATAAAACAGGGCTGTGACATAAAACAGGGCTGTGGCCTCTATTTCCCATGGAGACCTCTAGCTGGCCATGCTAGGAATTAATTATTTGGTAGGCCTTTGGCCTGATCCACCAAGCTTCTAAGTTCTTGTGTTCTTTGAATGATCCTAGTGCTAGGGCAATATTATAAAAGTTATGGGAATCAAGCTTTGCCACTATGACAAAGAATTATAAGGAGAACAGTTCAAGTCATGGTAAAAAAAAAAAAAAGAGGAAGGGGCAACCTTGATTTAGTCCAATGTATGCTTACCAGAAAATAAGCCTCACTGATGATAACATGATCTACTTTTGGGTAACCATATAAATGTTTACACTGTTCATCCTGAAGCTTGACTAGAATCCTGTGTGAGATAAAACTAGAATAAAAATCTAAACAATGAGTTTGGTCCATATTTAGAGGCTTATCGCATGAGGGAGGGGAAGCAAAAGTGCAGCCAGATAATAGCACCTTCTGTTCTGCAATACCTCATGTCATTATATTTCTTCAGTAGTTCTTCAGTTCTAGTCCCATCTGAGATAGTTATAAAAGTGGGTCTTTTTTGAATTGGAAATAAAAATCCATTAAAAAAAAGACTCGCTTTTACAACCATCTTCCATGGGGCCAGAACTGAAGAAGTACTGAAGAAATAATGACATCATACGATAAGGAAGAACAGGAGGCACAATTGTCCCGCTGCACTTCTGGTTATCTTCTCTTGTGCAATAGTTGCATAAAGAGCAGGTCAATTGACTTCTTCAAAATGTAAGTTAGTGATGGCCCTAACTACAACAGAAATGAGCACAAGCCTGTCAAATGTACCACAAAATGAGAATACATTCCCATGGACCATTGGACTAGAGTGTCCATAAGTTAACATAATTCTCAAAAATTTCCAACATATCTTTACTGATATTCCATCAAGCTCTAGAAAACGGCTGGATTTGGATGACTTGAGTTTCCAGTCCAACTGAAAGTGGCTAGCTCCAAAGTTCAGGGAAAAGCATATGTACAACATGTGTCAAGGGGACAATGTAAATATTCCCATAAGATGGACTATCCTGTCCTGTTCCTTCCTACCCAAACATGCCTGCTAGATCAGACAGAGAGGAAAGTGAGTGGGAGGAAAAGAACATTGCACAGCTGCCCAGTATTCTTTTTCCTTGTCCTCCACAGTTTCTGTTTGCTCCACCAATTCTTGTTTCATTGTTGTTGTTTTGCTGCTGCTATTGCTCCTCCTCTTCCTCCCCCCTTCTATATATTTGTCTGGCATGAGTCTTCATATGTTAAGTTGGAAACAATGGACATCTGACAGCATAACAGGAAAGTAGCAAAATTCAGTAAAAAATAAAAATTGTAGCAGAAGTAATGAGATTTATTATTTTATTTTATTTATTTCATTTATATGCCTCCTTTCTCCCAAGAGGGGATTCAAGTCCCTCTACCCCCTTTGCACAGAAAAACTAAGCAGGGCCATGCCATCTTAGCTCTGCTCTTTCCTCTATAGAATCTCTGGCAACTGCTCAAAGGAGAAAATAAACATTTAGAATATCAGGACTTTTTCAGACACTCTAAAAACCCTCTGTGGAGGTTGGGAGAAGGATGGTGCTGTCCCACTTCCAGCAATCAATTTTGCATGACACCATCCTCCTTGATCCTCCTCCTGTCCTTCGTTTGTGCTTCCTCCGCACTGGAGGGATGAGAAAGGCGTCGCTTTTCATTGACGGAAACTTCAATGAGAAAAGCAGCACCTTTCTCATCCGTCCAGTACAGAGGAAGTATGAGCAAAGGATGGGAGGAGGACGGAGGAGGACAGTGTTGTGCGAAATCAATCGCTGGAAGCAGGACTGCACCATCCACCTCCCGACCTCCATGGTTGTTTTTTTTTTTTTAGAGCATCTGAAAAGCTCCTCAGACACATAGAAATAGATAATAATTAATAAACTTCCTAATATATAAAACTGTCATGTTTCCTCACAAAGTATCAATATTTGCTGCAAATCCCAAGGACAGAATGAATGAAAGAAGTTGGGCATGACACCATTTGAAGCTCAAAGTGACCTTTAGAATTCAAAATAAGAAAACTATGAATGCATTTTTTCTTTACTAGTCCATGTATTTGTTTGTTTAATATCACTTTTCCTCACAACATGGGGTCTAAGACAGCTCAGAACATAGACTAAAGCAAAGTACAGCTAAAGCACACATATTACAGTACTCTACGGTGAACTCACCACGGGTCAGCGTAAGAGGGGCACTCCAAAAAAGCAATACAAAGACTCCCTGAAACAACATCTCTGGCTCGGCCAAATTGATCACCAACAATGGCCCGCCCTGGCCTCACATCGGGAGACATGGAGACACAATATCCACAATGCTGCAGGCTTATTTGAGAACTCATGCCGAACAAGTCTTGAAGAGAAACGACAACACAGAAAGAATCACAACACAAAAACATCACCCAAGGAGACCTTCTGCTGTGCTTTCTGCAACCGGACTTCTTTATCTCAGATTGGCCTTTTTAGTAATCAGCACGCTTGCAGAAAGCGTGGGATGAGTCCTTCCATTTAGTGTGGCGGTTACATTCACCATTACACAGTATATTAAATGAAAAGATTTACAACATATTGCAATACTAAATGCAAAGGATTAGAAATATTTTTGAATAAGTTTCAGAAGTTTCTGTATAGTGGTGAATAAAACCACAGTATTATTTTTGAATAGAACTCATTTCATGTTGGTGATTGTAATCAAATAAATTACTATCCTGCTGAAATGGTGCTTTAGGAGATTATTGGATGAGCATCTAAAAATATTATTTTGGCACTATATTTTACAGCGTAAGTATCCTGGCATAATAACACTTCTTTTTGCATCCTGCCATAATCATAAGACATAGACACCCCTTAATTATTGCAACACAACTGCTCATGCTGCTCACTACTGCATTTTCCCCTGGATGAGCTTTTGGCAGTTCTCACAAGAAGACGTGAGCATGCTTAAAAGCCTAAAAACAGTTAAATATAAAAAACAAAATGAACACACAAGCACTGAAACACACTTGGAAACTTGCCAGCAAAATGGAGGGGTTCATAAAAAGAGTGTCCCATACCTAGTTTTCATATTTTCCCCTGGAAGTGTTCTTGTGGGGACCACCCATTGACACTGGAATCATGCCAGCAGAATGGGGTGCAGTTTCACACACAAGCAATGCTGCCAAAAAGAAAAGAAAAGAAAAGCCATGCATGGGATATCAATTGGAAGCTTCTGTCCATCAATACAAAAGAACACCTTCTTAAGAGCAGCAGAATGCTTGCAGAATGCTGGGGCATGATGTTGTGTGATTGGGGAGCCCTTTTGCATTCTCATTTTGACGTCTCACCTACCTGGGAAGCATCATCTCCTCAGATGCCAAGATTGACAAAGAGATCGATCACAGATTAGCAAAGGCATATAGCACATTTGGAAGACTTTACAAAAGAGTCTGGAGTAATAAACACCTGAGGTGAAGCACAAAAATCAGTGTGTACAGTATAGAGCCATTGTACTGTCTATTCTCCTTTATGGGTCTGAAACATGGGTCACCTATCGCCACCACTTGCGACTCCTTGAACACTTTCATCAGTGCAGTGTACACACAATCCTAAATATACACTGGACTGACTATGTGATGAATGCTGCTGTCCTTGAGCAAGCAGGGATCACCAGCATTGAGGCCATGATATTGAGAACACAGCTGTGCTGGGCATGGCATGTTTCTAGGATGGAGGACCATTGCCTCTCAAAAATAGTACTGTATGGTGAACTCACCACGGATCAGCATAAGAGGGGTGCTCCAAAAAAGCGATGCAAGGACTCCCTGAAACAACATCTCAGGCTCAGCCAAATTGGTCACCAACAATGATCTGCCCTGGCCTCACATCGGGAGGTATGGAGACGCACTATCCACAATGCTGGAGCCTTATTTGAGAACTCACGCTGAACAAGTCGCGAAGAGAAACGACAACGCAGAAAGAATCACAACCCAGAAACATCACCCAAGGAGACCTTCTGCTGTGCTTTCTGCAACCGGACTTGTTTATCTCGGATTGGCCTTTTTAGTCATCAGCGCTCTTGCAGAAAGTGTGGGATGAGTCCTTCCTGAATCTTCGTTTGTGAAGAAAAGCCAGAGAGAGAGAGAGAGAGAGAGAGAGAGAAGCCATCCGACGTCCCACAATGGAAGTAAGGTAGGATATAAAACAATTACATAAATTAACTAGCTGTCTCCATATATGCTATTTAAAACTGTTGTTACCTACCCTGACACCCCCAATCCCATGCTATATTAATAATTGGGAATATTTAGTAATTAGGTCAAACGTGGTCTTCCATGTAGTGCTGCCATTAACATAAACTGGGGAACTAGGGAAAGCCCAAAGACAAACATTGCTTGGACAGGAATGCACTTAAGGAGAGGCCATCTAAAATATAAAGGAAATGCTAATTCACAAGGCAACTAGAGACACACACACATGGCTGATCCCATTTTTAGTCAGTCTGGATGTGCCCTGATACTTTACAAATGACCCACAGTGTCATGCACTGACAGCTGAGGAAATGGACAGGCTTGAGGTACAGTTATTTCTAGATGCAGGATGCAAATACACATATGACTAAGGATGGTATTTTGAAAAGGAGGGTTTTGTACTTCCTCTGGAAAGCTTTTTCTTACTGTGTGTTTCTTGCACAGTAGTATATGGCAGTGTCTTCAGGCTTCAGGTTTTCCAGCTGTAGGAACACTTGATTTTTGGAGGTGTCTCTTGTGACAGCGATCCGATTTTGGAGAGCACTGTTATAGTAATTGTTTCCATCACTGGTAATACGTCCACTCCACTCCAGTTCCTCTCCAGGGAGCTGACGGACCCAATCCATGTAGCTGCTTCCAACAGAAAATCCAGATACAGTACATGTCAGTTGCATAGTCTCTCCAAGTCTCTTGAGTCCACCACCAGATTCTTTTACACTAATCTGGGATGAAGTGTCTGTTTCAGGGGGGAGATATAAAAGAAAAGAAAAATGTGAATAAATTAAACAGTTATTGATGGTATTTACTACATTAATGGGCAAATGTGAGTGTGGTTCCCCCCTTTCCTTACATGCAGGACAGCTTGTTAGGAACCCTATCAAGATCATCAGTTCCATGATCTGAATGGTTGCCAAGGACTCACAGGACCTGAGTCAACCTGATTTCTAATGGGAACCTTGGAAGCTGTATGTCTAACTTTTCCTCCACCTTTAGAAATAAAAGGCTACTCCACAAAGTAATTTGCATGCCATTTACATTCTGTTTACATATGAGACCCATGAACTGGATGAGAGCTTGAATTGTAAGAAGCTAAGCCATCCCTCCAGGATGTTTGCTGCACCCATAAGCAACTGCATTTCAATTGACTGTTTCTCTTCCTTCCCCATCCTCCCACATCTATCTGTCTATCATTGCTGCTGTGATTTGTCTTCAACCTGATCCAAACTTATAACACCATCATAGAGTTTTCTTGTTGAGATTAACTCAGAGGCTGTCCATTGCCTTCTTCTGAGAGAGTGTGACTTTCCCAAGGTTATCCAATGGGTTCCCATGGCAGAGTGGGAATTCAAACCCTGGTCTCCTGGAGTTGTAATTGAACAGATCCTTTGCCATGTTGGCTGGCTGGCTGGCTCTGTACCTCTAGTAGGGCTGGTCTTACAAGACTGTTTTTGCCTGAAGTCCTCTTTTTCTGGCCATAAAAAGGCAAGCCCTTAGAAGGAGTTGATTCACCTTTTAAATTGGTAGTACAATAGGACCCCCGTATCCACTGTTTCATTATCCACTGAGTCAATTATCCACGGCACACAAAACAGCACATCTACCATAGAGTCTTCCTAGAAAATGTATACTCTCTAGCCATTTTTCTAGGTCGTCCAAGGCAACTCTATGGTATTTTAAACCGGAAGTCCCATTATTTTCAATGGTGTTTGCTATTATCCACAATTTTCAGTATCCACGCTCCCCTGAAAACCAATCCCCAGTGGATAAGGGGGTTGAAGGGAAATCCCCCTTCAACACTGTTTAACGTCACAAAATACCCCCAAAAAAACTGAAACCAGAAATTGACTTCTTGCCATTTCCATTTTGGTTTGGCATTTTAGGGGGCTCCCAGTAGGCCCCAGTAGCAGAAAACTGGCCCTCAGACCTGCCTTAATAGCTCATCCCAGAAAAATTTAAATTATCTTTCATATTGACATGAATGTACTATGCAACAGTGCAGGTCACTCCCAGTATTTGTGGAGGATACTTCACGGACTTACAATTTATAAGTGAAACTGTGGATGATAGCAAACCCTATTAAAATAAAGGACTTCTGGTACAAACGTAGGATAGAGTTGCATTGGAGGACCTAGAGATTCCTAGAAAGGACACCTCTCTATGCATTTTCCACATGACTCTATGGTATGTGTACCTATTTTTTCAGCCATAGAAAACTGAAACTGTGGATATTGGTTCCACAAATACAGGTTGTGGGGAAAGGGGACTTGTATTTTCATATTTCCTGATCTTGTGGGCCAGGTGATTAGACCACAGAATTCTGTACCAGCTCCAACAGTTGCAACAGTATTTCCACAGTGGTTTTAAAATGTTGGGGTTTCTTTAAAAGCCATAGTTGGTTTAGGGCCAGGATTTATTAAGAACATTTTACATTTTTATTAGCTCTCCCATTCCTTGCGAGTTGGCACAAAGGTTTTGCTTATAGGCCTTCA
Source organism: Gambelia wislizenii (assembly GCA_030847615.1). NCBI lineage: Eukaryota > Metazoa > Chordata > Lepidosauria > Squamata > Crotaphytidae > Gambelia > Gambelia wislizenii. The sequence goes on from JAUMIR010000006.1 coordinate 7,737,593, forward strand.
ATTAAGATAAGCCAGAATTAGATATGAACAAATTAACGATAAATTACTCCATGTACCTTTCAGTGTTTTTCAGTCCTCTGTTGGTTCCACATTTTTTCTGTAATAATTACTTCTTGTTTTCAAACTACACATCTATTGCTCCACTCAATAGTTTGTAAAATAAACAGAAAATAAATTTGTTTACTTATATATTTATTTATGGCTGGCTTTTCTTTATGGTGTGTATGATGAGGATGGTACAAGGCTTTGTTCAGGCTTCAGTCAGTTTGGAACCCAAGGTTCAAAATCCCTAAATCATAAGTTCAAAATTGATGCAACCTGTCCAAGTCGGCTACAGTTCCAAGGAAAATGAAGACCAAGAGCCCTTGCAAGGAAATCCCATGATGCTTAGAAGAAAAGCTAATAGGGTATTTGTTTATTCAATCTTAGGAAATATGCTAGAACCTACAGCAGGGATCGCTATCGTGTGGCCCTCATCTGGGTGGCAAACTTCAGTATTTCTCTCACTGGCAATGCTAACTCTGGCAATCCACTGACAATCCAGATCACTGGGCTCCAGTGATGTTCAATAGGGTAACTGGAATGCCATCCATGTCATCTTTAACAGTATTTGTTCCTGCATGCATGGGTATGCTTTTATTTGTGCACATATATAGGTCTCCCGATAGCCACAGTGAATACATTCCCAGACTTACTGCAGATATGTAAAACTTCCATAGAAAACCATAGAGGGAGGACCTAGAAAATGCCTTCAGAGGATACCTCTCTAGGCATCTGGTGCAACTCTATGGTCAACCTCTGGCAGACGATGACCATAGTCATGTTGGAGGACCTCCTGATGCCTATAAAGACTACCTCCAGTGTCTCTATGGTCCTCCAAAGACCTTTTTCGGATGCATGAAATATACCGCAAGCAGCCTCGTCATGTTGCGAGGCTGCTGCACTGCAGGGCATCCATTTTGTATGACGCTCGCCCCTGGTGGTACTGTTGCGGTACCTTGGGGAGGGTTGAGCATCATATTTCCTCGATTTTTAAGAATGAAAGTTGATCGTTCTTAAAAATCGAGGAAATATGACGCCCAACTCTCCCCGTGGTATCGCAACAGTACCGCCAGGGGCGAGCCTCATATGAAACAGACGCTCTGCAGCACAGCAGCCTTGCAAAGCGACGAGGCTGCTTGCAGTATATTTCATGCATCCGAAAAAGTCCCTAGAGAGACCCTTTCCACCCAATTGCAGGCAAGTGAAACTGAGGGTACCGATCCCACATAAACAGGGGGCAGGGAACCTGTATGCAAATATGGACGTGTGCACAGCCACCAAGACAGCACCACATGTGATCCTCAGCACCACAAATATCTCCTATTCTTACTTTAAAAGATGACCAGGAAATTCTATGTTTACAATTTTTGCTGTTTACAAAAGAATACTGATGCACTATTAATAGCGTAGCATGTCATGAATTTGTGAAAGAGGAAACTGAATGAAAAGGGAACTTGTTTCCAGCTGTTGCACACAAAATCATGAAAGATTAGTATTTCATTTTCAGGGAGAGAAACGTTTTGTACTAGCTCTGAGAAAGATTTGCTCAGTGTGTATCTTGCACAGTAATACGTGGCAGAGTCTTCAGGTTTCAGGCCAATCAGTTGCAGGAACACCTGGCTTTTTGAAGTATCTCTTGTGATGGTGATTCGACTTTGGAGACCACCATTATAATAAGTGCTTCCACCACTCCAGATGCCTCCATCCCACTCCAGTCCCTTTCCTAGGGCTTGACGGGTCCACTGTACTCCATAGCTTGTGAGAGAAAATTCAGAAACTGTACAGGTCAGTTGTAGAGTCTCGCCTGGATTTTTCACACCACCACCATTCTCTGTAAGGGTAATCTGAGCTGAAATATCTGCATTCATGGGACATGAATATAAAAAGAGGAAAATGTAATGTGAGAAGATAAGCATAACAGGAAACCACTAGACTTTATCCATCAAAGTAAAGATAAGTTTTTCTTACATGCAGGAAAGAGTATAAATAAGCTTGTCAAGAGCTGCAGTTCCATTACTTTAAACACTAATGATCTCTCAAATCCTGAAATGAACCTGAATTATATCAAGATCCTTGAATGACTTTTTTTATTTTATAAGGGCCACACCAGAAACTCATTTGCATGCTGCCCTTGGTGCTTCTAATATAAGAGATGAGAAGAGGTGTGCTCAAGACTTGTAGCATGTGCCATTTACACAAACATCAACAACCCAGCATCAACAGCCCAGCATCTGCTTACTCACTTTTAAACAGAGCAGAATAATAAAATGCTGTCATTGCAACCAGTTGTTTCCCTTCCTCTTCCTGGAAACTGTAGTCAAACTGGTAGAACTGATACAGCATTCAAAAACCACAAAGTGCATTATGGTTATGAAGCATGATGGTTGTTATTACATGAGTTTAACCTTTCAAAGCACATCCATTTGAAATGGGCCTACTTTGCAGGAACATGAAATTATCATTTATCAGCTTTTCCCTACAGTCACCATGTTTAACCTACTGGCAACTTGAATTTCTTTAGCTGTCATTTTAGTCCATTCAGTAGCACAAGAAAAGCCATGCTAAGTGAAGGAAATTGAAGGTGGCCATATACTTTTTTAGGGAATTTACTCTCAGTCACATGTGAGGTAAATAGGGTAAGAGATTTGTTTTGCTTCTTTTTTTTTTTTTGATTGAAGAAGCTTTAAAAAATGAAGTAAAGGAGAAAAAAATTGGCAGAGGATGATCTCTCCAGCCATGGTACTACTCTCTAAACAGTAAGAGCTGTATAACAGTGGAATGTGCTTCCTCGGAGTGTGACAGAGCCTCCTTCTTTGGAAGTTTTTAAACAGAGGTCTATTGGGAGTGCTTTGATTCTGTATTCATGCAGGGCAGGGGATGGACTAGATGGACCTTCTTCCAACTCTATGATTCTATGTTTTGGTATACATTGAACAGTCCTGTCCCTGGAACTAATATGATCTACTCTTGATCAGATCAGACAATGATAAATGAAACTGATGAATTATACAATTCAAAAGCCCTATTGCAGACCCAGCCCAGACGCACCTGTCCCCTTCCCAGAAAGATAACACAGGATATCTTCAGAAAATATGTTGAGTACATAAGAATAACAAAATGGTTAGGTATGAGGTAGGTTAGTATTGGCAATAATAGGCCACAACTTGGTAATGACTGGAGATGGTTGGCACCAATTGCATGGGTCTGGATCCCTTCATTGCCCAACCCTTTGTTGGCCAATGGACTGTTGTCAGTGGTGACCAACCTCAACACAAGGAGGGAATAACCCTGGCCAAGCTCCACCTGCTTGACACTCTTCCCTCCCCAACTAAGTGGGAGAGGGGGGCACTGTGATCTTGAACTTGACGGCACCCCCCTTCGCATACCCTGGGTCAGGGCCCATGCTATCCACCACCCATGTTTTGACAGAAAAGATAACAAAGCATCTAAAACATTCCTAGATAGAAATTGAGGGAGGGAGGATGGGTCTTTGGCTCCTCTGAGCTAACTGTGGCCTCTGACCTCAGGGGTCAGCTTAAATGCCGGCCCTGATGCAGAGGCCATGTCATCCAGCCATGCCGGAAATTGTGGCCGAAGGTCCTGCCTCTGTCTCTTCTCCAGCCAATTGGAGCGGGGGAGGCCACTCAAGTTTGCCCTGGCTTCACACCCTCTTCCCAAGCCCCAAAGGATGCCGGGAAGAGGGGGAACCAGCATGGCGGCACCCAGGCCAGCCGCCACGTAGCCAGGCCGCACCAACCCCCAGGATGGGGCTCTGGGTTGGCTGCAAACAGCCACTGGGGCAAGACTGGTAGCCCCCCCTTCTGGGGCTTGGTAAGATTCTATACTACTTTATGTCCTCTCTGTTGTTACCTTTGTCACATGGAAGTGACAGGTTTGGAGAGACTTCAGTGTGTGTGGAGAGTCTTCATGTGAGCCAGAATGCAGAAAAATTGAGCCACACATAGAACTTGCTCTCCTCTTTTGGCACATCACTTTCATATCTGAGGAATGCAGTGAGTGAGGGTTAGGGCTAGTATGTTTTTCTCCTCTTACCAAACACCTGAATAGGGTTCAAGAGGATTATTTAATCCATAGAACTCCAAATCAGTGGCTCCCTTTGAGAGAAAGGCCAACCCTTGGAAGTTGATGAAAAGACAAATAGCAGCAGAAACATTTTTTTAGTATTCTTGAAGAATTCAGGCTCCATTAACTCCTTCATAAAATATCCTTGTTCATGCCTCTCAGTTTAATGAGTGGTTTCAGAACTTAGCTCTTCCACAGGTTTCACATTTTGGGGGCTTACCAGCATATTGGTGGGCCTATTTGTGGCCCAGCCGGTGCCCCCTGCAGCTCCTCTCACTGTGGCCGCCTTGGCCACATGGCCAGCATAGGGGCTGCCATCATGGGCTTCTCCTTCCTGGCTTGTATTGTGGCCGGGAGGGAGCACAAAAACAGGGAGCCAATTGGGGAGAGCTTCCCTCACCCCATTGGCTCTATGGAGGCAAAAGGTGGGATTTCTGGCTGTGCTTCTGGCGCAGCTGGATGACAGGGAGCCTGAGCCTGGGACATACAAATGCACTCATTTCTTCCATCTCATATGGGATCCTTGACTATGTTCAGGATTAATACTACAATCATACTGTTAGCTCTGGGTTAAATCTGATGTACATCATCTTGTGCTGAATGGGGTGTATTTCTACTTAAGCATGAATATGAGAGCAGGACAAATCAATGGTCTTCCTTTGTCTTCTATACCAGGATGTAAGCATGGGTGGCTTTTGGACCAAACAGTGGGAACACTTCCTCCAGCATTTGGGGTGACTCCTTCCCTGCTTGATCCATGAAGCCACCACTGGTTCTAAAGAAAAAAAATATTTAGCATTCCTATCTGAATAGCCATCCCTGTTATACGATTGGGCATGGGCAGTGCTACTCCAAGGCCTATCTTGCTCAATATTTAGTTTCCCAGTGGGAAGCCAACAGCTAAAAAGGCCAATGCGATTTTGGGCTGCATCAATAGAAGTATAGTGTCTAGATCAAGGGAAGTAATAGTGCCGCTCTATTCTGCCTTGGTCAAACCTCACTTAGAATACTGTGTCCAGTTCTGGGCACCACAATTCAAAAAGGATATTGACAAATTGGAGCGTGTCCAGAGAAGGGCGACTAAAATGGTGAAAGGTCTGGAAACGATGCCTTATGAGGAGAGACTTAGGGAGCTGGGTATGTTTACCCTGGAAAAAAGACTGTTAAGAGGCAATATGATAGCCCTGTTTAAGTATTTGAAGGGGTGTCACGCTGAGGATGGAGCAGGCTTGTTTTCTGCTGCTCCAGAGACTGGAACACGGAGCAATGGATGCAAGCTCCAGGAACAGAAATTCCACCTCAACATTAGGAGGAACTTTTTGACAGTCAGAGCTGTTTGGCAGTGGAACACACTCCCTCGGAGCGTGGTTGGGTCTCCTTCCTTGGAGGTCTTTAAACAGAGGCTGGATGGCCATCTGTCGGGGATGCTTTGATTGTGATTTCCTGCGTGGCAGGGGGTTCGACTGGATGGCCCTCGTGGTCTCTTCCAACTCTGCAATTCTATGATTCTAGGAATATTTCAGCAAGGAGTATTACAGTATCTCCCCAATCAAGCTGGTGCTTTCAACTTAGTGCAGGATTCGCTTGTGACATATCTTCCCACTACAAATCTTGTCTCCTTTTTCTTGTTGTCCAGACAATGAGCAAAGTGAACTTTGGATTTGATTTGAAAAACATATTTGTGAACAATATTGCCACTTGAGCGGAGAAACAATTAGCTTTGCTGTTGTTATCCAAAAGGCTGTAATTTCATTTCCCTAAGGATAGAGAGTCAGGTGGATTGTTTGCAAGGGCCGAAAACAACCAGGAGACCATTCTACCAATGGTTATATTAACTCCTCCATTTGTTCAAATCAAAGATGTTCAAATCAAAGGATTCAGGAATAGGAACGGAAGGGTCTGTCACTTTGATCTCTGTCCCTTCATGTCTCCCACTGAATAACCTAGAAGGCAGTTTATTAGCAACCTCTGCTTGTTTTGTAATGAATGCATTTACTACTCCTGATGCTATAGAGAAGGAGGCTTGATCTCATCTCATTCAGCGACCACTCTGAATCAAACAGATACTGTAAATGGATGGAGGAGAATTTTCATCTAGGAATAAGATCTACAGCTGGGATGGGGGATTGGCAGTCCTACTGATTTTTCTTCTCCTTCTCCTTTGGGTGTGTGGAGTAGATACAACCAACTGTCTCCTACTTGATCCCACTTCCCTTCCACAAGAGTCATATCAGTCTGGGGATCTCATGATTGGTGCTCTTGTTACTCATTCAATTTATTATTTCCATGCATTTTCTTTCAAGGAGTACCCTTGGCAGGAATTTTCTGATCTAATTACGTAAGGAATTGGTTTTTTTCTCCCTTGACTCATGTGAATTTAGCAAGACAATGAGCCTCATTATTAGAAATTAAAAAGAATGCTGAACAAACAGGAAAAATGTTTGTCCTCCATGCACATTAATTCTTTGGTGGTAATTTGTATATGTATTATGGATATGAGATCTTCCAGTTCCCCTATTGATGAATTTCTTCATTCTCCTTCTCATCTTTGTTTTGTATTGTGTCTTGAAATTTTGTGCTCTCTTCCTACCCTGAACCTGACCACATTCTTTCTAGCTTCCGCAGTTCTTTACTCAATGAACCTAATTTAAGGAATCCTTCCTTGCTGACTTAAGTGGATATTTTTCAGTAGCCACATTCCCCTTTTAAAATATATATTTTGCTTTGTTTGCACTTTATTTCTGAAAAGTGCTCTCCAAGCCTTTCAAATGTGTGAATGCTCAATGTGAGATGTGGAGTATCTTGCAACAATTCTCAATTTTTTCTTGAAATGAAGATCTCTACTTTCATTGAAATTGTCCCCTGCTTTCCTTTTCTTTCCATGTCTAGCATTTAATCTACTCTGCTTACTCAACATCATTTCTTCAGCTATCTCTTTCTTATGTGTGCATTTTTATCTGCATATGTGTTCATAGTTTTTGGACTTGGAATAGTGTTTTCCCTATGTATGCAATATTTCATATACCCTGTTTTGTGTGGTATAACAATTTGATTGATGTGGTCAATGTGTGGGGAATAGAAAGAAGAAAGAAAGATTGTCACTCACAGAAATTTGAAAATATGTTGCAGATAGCAAAGTTAGCCAAAAAGATGGAATGGACAGCAAATCTAAAAGTGCACAAAAATCATGTATACCTGCCTTTTATACATATTGGTAAGGGATGGAGAAAGAGAGAGAGAGAAATAGAGTAGAAAATAATCAAAACATGATTCAAAACCACAAGAGAAACCTTATCCCAGGCAATGGTCCTGGAGTACACAGCAAAAAGAACAGAAAATAGAAATAGAGAGTGAGAAGAAAGGAGTCAGAATGAGGCCATTAGGTAACAAGGGAAATATAAGAAAACCGTCCTAGCAGTCCTAGCCAGTCTCAGCTGTCTTAGCCAGCACAGACCATGGTGAAGAATGCTGGATGTTACAGTCTGAGAACATGTGGACGGCTTCATGATGTCCACTCTGAGCTGCTGTAATTGTATGGCAATATTAAAATTTGGAATAAGAGCACCAGGGTTTTTTAAATCCACCTTTTGCACTTCTTCACGGCTTTGATTCACAGGTCCTGAACCAAAGGAGCATGGCTCAATATATATGTTTCTTGACTCCCAGTTGATTTCAATTCCAGGCAGGCAGGTTGGGAGAGACTCTTTCTGCCTGGGGAGGGAAGAGAGGAGAGTGATCACAGGGAAAGGTTGAACAAAATTAGAGTGAGTGAAAGCAAAAAGGTCTGGCAGAGGGAAGGAAACAAACACAGGAAAAGAGAATAAGCACTAGAGATGAATTTAAATAAATGTGTGGAAAACTGAGCTTTTTAATTTGACCAAATGTCCATGAGACACTAAATAAATAAATAAATAAAAACTCTGAAATAGATTATATAGACCACTTAGAAAGGAATGCCATGATCACAATAAATAAATAAATAAGTAAGTAAATAAATAAATAAATACAATTTTTAAAGTCAACATGGATTTCTCAAAAACAAGTCATGCCACACTAATCTTATCTCTTTTTTTTATAGCGTTACAAACTTGATAGATGAAAGGAATGTGGTGGATGTAGTGTACCTTGATTTCAGTAAGGCCTTTGAAAAAGTACCCCATGATATTCTTGTGAAAAAGTTAGTAACCTGTGGGATAGACAGTGCAACTGTTAGGTGGATTTGTAATTAGTTGACTGACCAAACCGAAAGTGTGTAGTCACCAATGGCTCCTCTTCATCCTGGAGGGAAGTGACCAGAGGGGTGCCACAGGGTTCAGTCCTGGGCCCAGGGCTATTCAACATCTTCATCAATGACTTGGATGAGGGAATAGATGGTATGCTTATCAAATTTGCAGAAGACACTGCATTAGGAGGCGTAGCTAGTACCCCAGAGGACAGGATCAGAATCAAAAATGACCTCAACAGATTAGAAAGCTAGGCCAATATTAAGAAAATGAATTTCATCAGGAAGAAATGTAGGATACTACACTTGGACAGTAAAAATGAAATGCACAGGTATAGGATGGGTGACACATGGCTTGAGGGTAGTACACGTGAAGAGGATCTAGGAGTCTTCATGAACCACAAGTTGAATATGACTCAGCAGTGTTATGCAGCAGCTAAAAAAGCCAATGCAATTCTAGGCTGCATTAATAGGAGTATAGTGTCTAGCTCAGGGGAAGTAATAGTGCTACTGTATTCTGCTTTGGTCAGACATCACCTGGAATACTGTGTCCAGTTCTGGGCACCACAATTCAAGAAGGATATTGAGAAGCTGAAACATGTCAAGAGGAGGGTGACCAGGATGGTGGGAGGTCTAGAAAACATGCCCTAGGAGGAGTGGGGGGCTTAGGGAGCTGGGTATGTTTAATCCGGAGAAGAGAAGGTTGACAGGGGACATGATAGCCATGTTTAAATATTTGAAGGGAGGTCATACTGAGGATGAAGCCAACTTGTTTTCTGTTGCTCTGAAGACTAGGACATGGAGCAATGGATAAACTACAGGAAAAGAGATTCCACCTAAACATTAGGAAGAACATCCTGAGAGTAAGAGCTGTTTGGCAGTGGAATGCACTGCCTTGGAATGTGGTGGAGTCTCCTTCTTGGGAGGTTTTTAAACAGAGGCAGGATGACCATCTGTCAGGAATGATTTGACTGTGCATTACTGCATGGCAGGGGGTTGGACTGGATGGCCCTTGAGGTCTCTTCCAACTCTGTGATTTTATGATTCTATGATTAAGTAGTGTAGGGCACTAGTAAGGGTTTCCTCTACTAGCAGTTGTGCTTCTCCCTCGACTGTAATGGTGAAAATATATCCTTACAGGCATATAGGCAACTAAAATAAAGAGAGCAATATTGATATAAAACATTTGTATGTAATTTCTTTTGCAGGGTGGTAACAAAATTCTATCAGCATATCTTGTCCTTGGGGTTTGCTGTGAAAGAGATCAATGAGAATCCCAAGGTCTTACTCAATGTCACCCTTGGATTCCATGTCTTTGACAATTACAATGATGCACACTTGACTTACAGTACCACTCTGGAACTTCTCTTCAAATCACACAGACTGGTCCTCAATTATGACTGTCAAAGCCACAAAAAGCCATTAGCCATCATAGGGGCACTTGACTCCAAGACCTCATTCCGCATGGCAGATATCTTAAGTCTCTACAGGATTCCACAGGTAGGTCTAAGCATGGGGTTTCCCAAAGGGTAATGTACTCTTTCTCTTGCACCTCACCCTCGTTTACAATTTACCAGTAACAAGTAGGAAACATTTTAACCACTATTCTTAATCTTCAGAAAGATAACAAATAAAAATAGACAAGCAAGAATGCAGCAGAAGAAGCAGGATTTCTACAGATGAAAGAGTAAGATGTTTGGAGATATGAGAGTCACAATGTCCACACTGTTTTCTTTCTCATCCTGGATGATCAAAACAGCCAGTGGAGACCAGTGAAAAGAGCGAGGGGAGTGGGGAATGCCTCTTTGTAGCAGACACCTTGGGTTTCTTGAGATTGGGCTGGGTGATGTAGCTGGTGAATAGTGCAGAGCCTGGGTAATGGGGAGGCTGACCTTTGGAGCATATTTTGTGCTGGCATGCTTGAGGTGTTCTACTTGCCTATTAGCTCTCTCTCTCTCTCTCTGGCTTTTCTTCGCAAACGAAGATTCAGGAAGGACTCATCCCATGCTTTCTGCAAGTGTGCTGATGACTAAAAAGGCCAATCTGAGATAAACAAGTCCGGTTGCAGAAAGCACAGCAGAAGGTCTCCTTGGGTGATGTTTCTGGGTTGTGATTCTTTCTGCGTTGTCATTTCTCTTCAAGACTTGTTTGGCGTGAGTTCTCAAATAAGGCTGCAGCATTGTGGATAGTGCATCTCCATGCCTCCTGATGTGTGGCGAGGGCGGACCATTGTTGGTGATCAATTTGGCCGAGCCTGAGATGTTGTTTCAGGGAGTCCTTGTATCACTTTTTTGGAGTGCCCCTCTTACGCTGACCCGTGGTGAGTTCACCGTAGAGTACTATTTTTGGGAGGCAATGGTCCTCCATCCTAGAAACGTGCCCTGCCCAGCGCAGCTGTGTTCTCAATATCATGGCCTCAATGCTGGTGATCCCTGCTTGCTCAAGGACAGCAACATTCGTCACATACTCAGTCCGGTGTATATTTAGGATTGTGTGTGTCCAGCGCTGATGAAAGCATTCGAGGAGTCGTAGGTGGTGGTGACAGGTGACCCATGTTTCAGATCCATAAAGGAGAATAGACAGTAGAATTGCTCTATACACTGATTTTTGTGCTTCGCCTCAGGTGTTTATTACTCCAGACTTTTTTGTAAAGTCTTACAAATGTGCTATATGCCTTTGCTAATCTGTGATCGATCTCTTTGTCATTCTTGGCATCTGAGGAGCTGATGCTTCCCAGGTAGGTGAACTGCTGAATGGACTTGAGCACAGATTTGCTGACAGCAATGTGGGGATGGTGGTGTTTGTCCTGTGGTGCAGGCTGGTAAAGAACTTCCGATTTCTTCAGGTTGACTTCCAGCCCAAACAGCTCTGCAGCTGTTGCGAAGCAGGATGTTAGGCACTGCAGAGCTGCTTCTGTGTGGGCAACAAGGGCATCATCATCAGCGAAGAGCAGCTCACAGACTAGATAATTTAGAGTCTTAGTGCGAGCCCTCAGACAGCTTAAGTTATACAAGCTACCATCAGTACAGTAACCTATATAGAAGCCTATTAGCTACTGAGGTATTATTAAGAGCATATGCTTAAAGGATCAAATGATGTGCCTTTTTAAAAATACCCTTGTAGTGTATAAAGGCAAAACCTCATCTATGAAATCTTGGCCATGGATCTTTCATGGGCTGCCCCTCACTTGTCTGAAATTGATGCTTTTTTCTTCTGTAGCATGTGTACTGTGAATAAACTCCTTCCAATAGGTAGGAAACACTGATCAATAACCAATGTCATGCAGCTGGATCATGATGTTCTCCCTACAAAGTTCCATCTCCACCTACAGGTATGCCCCTCTTTGGGGATGGGCACAACGGAGTATCCTCTAGCCGTTCCCACCCTTTCCAATATCTCCCTCCAGAAGCTCTCAAGCCATGGGAAGGGACATTTCTTCTGCTTACTGGTGAAGAGGGGAATGAGTGGGGAGGGAATTCAAATAATGATGAACCAACTTGTGTGAGATCTGAGGGGGGAAGAAATTCTAGTTCAATCACAGAGGGAGTACAGCCTTCAGTCCCTTTCATTTTGAAGCTAGAGCAGTTAAACTTCTCTCCTATTCTCTTCCCTCTCCCTACAATCCCTCTCCACCAATAAGCAAGATCCTTCCTGGGACTTGAAAGCTGCAGGATGTGTTTGTTAGAGACATTTCCCCAAAAGTTACAAAGCAACACTTTGCACTCCATCCAAAAACTGACTTGTTGGGCAAAGTTACACTTAAAATACATTTGTACCTAAGAGGCTTCTGCCCATCACCTCTTAGGAGTTCTCTAGATACTTCCTCTTTGCTCCAGTTTACATATCTTCCCAATAAAAGGCTTTGCATTGTAAGTATTCCAGTTTTTATATATGTTATGCCTACCATGCTGAGTTTATTGTTTTACAAAGCTTTGGCATGGTCATATTATGTGTGTTTTATAGACAGGATGCTGAATGGGGGAAAATGCATTACATTTTCAATAACATTTTCAAAATTCCTTCAGCTCTCCTATGGTTCATTTACCTCAGCAAAGAATGAGATGGGACAACTCCCTTCTTTTTATTGCATGGCCACCAATGAAGACCCTCAATATATGGGGATTATCTACTTACTTAAGTATTTCAGATGGACATGGATTGGTCTCTTTGTAGTGGATGATGACAGTGGAGAAAGGTTTTTGGAGACCATGGAGCCCTTGCTTTCCCAGAATAGCATCTGCACAGCTTTCACATGGCAAATTCCAAGCCAAGAACATTTTCATGATCCAAAAGAACGGGATCATCGTATGTATAATATGTATCAGATTTTAAAATTACCCCAAACCAAAATATTTGTCCTCTATGGTACATCTTTAAATATTATGTGGTTGAAGTATTTTATTACTCAAGGAATTCTTATAGGTGAAATCAGTATGTTGGTTGGAAATGTGTGGATTACAACTGCCCAGGCGGATTTTGTCCTAGCAAACCCGGGCCAGAATGAAAATGTGCAAATGTTCCAGGGTGCTCTTTCTTTTATGGTTCACTCAAAGGAAATTCCAGGGTTCCAGGAATTTCTTCAAACCATCAAACCTGATTGGACAGCAGCAGATGATTTTCTCAAGCAATTCTGGGAGCAAGCATTTGATTGTTCAGTTCCAGATCCCAAGATACCATACAAGGTCTCTGGAACATGTAGTGGGGATGAGAGACTGGAGAACCTTATTCGGCCTCTTTTTGAAATGTGCTTGAGTGGCCACAGCTATGGCATTTATAATGCTGTCTATGCTGTGGCCTATGCTTTACATGCCTTGTACTCATCCAGGTTCAATCACCGCAGAAAATTAGATGATATAAAATGGGATCTTCAGGATGTGCAACCTTGGCAGGTAATGTTTCCAAACTAAAAATATATTCTTTCATATGGTTAACAGCTTTTATTCCTCCTGTTGTTTAGTGAATGATGTTATTCACAATATTAATCCACATAAATTTATGGGCATACATTTCTGTTTCTTTTCAATCTTAGAAACATGACAAACAGTACTTCAGTTATGACCCCCACTATGTGTAACCATATTTTCTAGGATGAAACATTGGTAGTTGAAACTGTTTAAGACAATGCACAAGATGGACACTTAGTCATTCTTAGGACTTTATCACACCACCCCATTTTTAATGTTCTTTTGCCAGCATAAATTGTGTCATTTTTATGCTGGCAAAAGAACCCCCTGTACCAGACCTTACTTTAATGGTATCAACAAAGCTTCCCCGGCAGCAACGGAGCATAAACGGAGCTCTATTTACTTCCAGGGTTAAGATCTCATGGATTCTCAAAAGAAGATGCTAGAGTGGGAACTTTAAAAACTAAAGGAAAAAAAACACAAAAAGTACAGGAAAGCACAAAAACACACATGTAAAGTCCCAAGTACATGGGGCAGGGGTCATAAAAAGAGTGTCCCCTGCCTGCTGTCCTGCTCACACCAAGAAGTGTTTGCCCATTGATGTTGTATTCATGTGAGTACAATGGCACACAGATACAAACACCAGCAATGCCAGCAAGAAATCGCCATGGGGGATCAATTGATATCTTAGCACTTTTTCAGACAGGGGGAAAAACCCCGAGGTCGGGAAAAGAATGGGGCTGTTGCGCTTCCACAGCCCCGTTTCAGACAGTCCTGTCCTCCTCTGTTCCCCTCCCGACCTCCTCCCAACCTTCCCCCGTGCTGCTAGAGACTCTTTTTATTGACAGAAAACCTATGTCAGTAAAAAGTGGTGCCAGCAGCACAGGAGAGGATTGGGAGGAGGACGGAGGAGGATGGGGCTGTCTGAAATGGGGTTGTGTATGCAAGACAGCCCTGTTCTTCTCCCGACCTCCTCAAGTTTTTTTCCCCCATCTGAAAAAGTCCTTAGGCTGTCAATAAAAGATTTATAAGATTTTACAGATTTTTACATAACATAAATCACATAGCATGGCCGTTACAGAAATTATAAAAAAGAATCGTTATCTAATGAATCAATTATTATTCCAAATATAACAGACCAATCACAAGCAAACTCATAACCACATTATAAATTCTTTCTTTTTATTCCTCCTTACCTTCCTTCGCTTTACTAACTTAAAGGTTTTATATATGTGCGATTCCAGCTTTCCTTCTCTACTTGATTATTATTTATATATTTACTATATTTGCAGCATCTCTGCCTAAGTTTCTTTCAGTTCTTTTAGTTTGTCCTTCCCATAGGACCTTTTTCTATTTTTAATTCCTTCTTTGCTGGATCTCAGTTTAGCCCAAGTTTCCAGTATTTCATCTCTTATAAAAATACTCTGTGATTGCAGCCCATTCTTCATTCACTTCATCTGGATCTCTTTTATTAATAATTCATGTTAACATGTCATTGTTTTTCATTTCTAATAACTTATCTATCCATTCTCCTATCGTCAGATAGGATGACTTTTTAACAACACATATTCGCAAAAGGCCAATATCATCTGGTACGTCCACCCTTTCACGGCCATTGGGCGTGCTTAGGATGTCGTATTTGCCTGGTCTGATAATCATGATTTCTCCTTGATTGAAGAATGTCAGGATATTAATAAAAATGACTTTAAAGAGTCATTATGATCAATGGGACTTCAGTTAATTGTGATTCATACCTCCCATCTGTTTCCCTTGGTATACATTATTTGAGAATGGTTCTGAAACCAGCCACACATTAGAAGTTACTAGTATATTCATTAGTGTTTTTATAGTGAAGACTTCACAGTGTTTCCATCCTTCTGTTTCTCTTGCTTTTTTAACTAGCTCCAACCATTTCTTCAACGAATTTCATTTAACAATTCTGCTGGAGAAAGAGTGTCTTTCAATGAGAACAGGGAAGTCAGAGCTGGATTTGATATAATGAATTTGATTACATTTCCAAATCGATCCTGCTTTAGTTTGAAAGTCGGACAAGTAGATCCCAGAGCTCCCAAAGGAAAAGAATTCAGCATCGATAAGCATAGGATTATCTGGCCTCAAAGCTTCAACCAGGTATGGATTCTAATGGGGTTTTTTTGTGGACAAACCATCACAAAAAATACATTGGTCATGCCTGGCATGTGGAGGAAAGCTATGACAAATGATTGCATGATTAAATTTGGCATAGAATCATAGATTTGGAAGAGACTGCAAGGGCCGTCTAGTCCAACCCCCTGCCCTACAGGAATACCCTGCAGGTGAACACCTATGGCACCTCCCCATTTGGAGGTGAAGTGGGGAATCTGGAACTACCCCTTTAGGTCCTGCAAATTGAGGGGTGGGGAAAGTAAATAATAGGTACATCCCCTGATGTTCAAGGTAGGATTTGCCCATTCTGAACATTCACCATAATTATGGGCAGGTACCACCCATTTCAGTCTGCTGTGATTCCTGCACTCCTGGTTATCAAAAAAGAAAGAAGGAAGGGGAGAAATTTTGCTGCTATGATTGCGTTCCTTGCCCAGAGGGGAAGATTTCCAATGAAACAGGTAGGTGGCACAAGTCTTTTGTTTAATGGGAACAAGGGAGAGGGCTTTCTCAGTAGCTGCTCCCAGACTTTGCACCTTCCTCCCTAGAGAGGCCTCCTCCTTGGTCTCCTTCTGTAGGGAGATCAAAAATTTTCTGTGCCATCAGGCTTTTACAAACTGACTAGGAATGTGCTTTTAATGCAGTGCAATGCTGATTTTAAGATTTGCATACAATATGCAAATACATATAAATGTTCTTAATTTTTAGTGTTTTAAACTCAGACATTGTTTATTCTTTTAAAAAACCTTATATTGTTTTTATACTTTTATTATGGCTTTTGTACTGTTTTAAATATGTTGTTAGCTGCCTTAAGTCCCATTATCAGGAGAAAAGAGATATAAGGGGGCTCGCCGTTTGGGTGGCAGGCCATTTTGCGGACCAGCCAGCCACCCAAGAACGAAGCCCTCTAGGGGCAGCCTCCTTGTGCCCCCCCACCTGGGGTGGGGGGGTGGGCAACCGCATGGCCGGTCGCCCAGGGGGCCACCATTACTGGCCTGTTGCCTTCCCAGCGGGCACCGCTGCTAGGGAAGGTGGGAAGGCGGTGGCCAATCGGGGCTACCCAGCCCTACCCTGATTGGCCGGCTGGGCTGGGAAAGGGAGGGCCATCTGGCGCAGCCAGATGATGCAGGCAGGCGGCAACAGAGCTGTTAAAAGGCAGTTCCACCGCCACTCCTGCCCAGTTGGGCTCCAAGGAGCCGAAGACCTGCCCACCCTCCCTCAAAATCTACAATAATGCTGTCGCAATTGTGTGGCGGATATCATGGGTCGTGATAGGGGATTAAGTAAGGGGTCTCCGTCAAGTACAGGTTCAAGTACTAGTTCAAGTTCACATTCATGGAGACCCCTCCCCTTGCCTATAATGTTTACTTGTTTACAGGGGAGGAGAGAGGGTCAGGCGGGTCGGCTTGGCCATCACCTCTCTCCTCCGTGGGTGTTGGAATTGACCGACACATGGCATTGATCCGCTTTGGGTGGAGCAATGAGGGATCACAACCCATGCATGGCCACCAACCATTTAGAATGCTAATTGTAGCCAATATATTGCCAACAAAAACTACAACGTATTACTCTACAAAGTTTTACTAACCTGTATGTAACCTATGTTTTTCAAAGATGTAGAAAAATATATCTGTTAAAAGTTACCACAGTGTGTACTCATCTCGTTATTTGAGGGCGGAAGGGGCGGTACCGTCTGGGTCCACAAATGCTAACCACCTCCAACCACAACAGTCTGAATGCAGATCACTCTGCTAGATGTTGCAGCCTTCTGCATATACATGTAACCACCTATGAAAAGTCAGACATTAATCTTTACCATTTTTACCATGTAAAACAATTGCAAACTAGGGGGGAAATTAAATCTTGTTCATACAAATTATTCAGTCTCTACAGTCAAATGGAAAATGGTGGGAAACAAAACACTTTGAAGACAACAATTTTCAGGAACTGTTGATTCATCTATTGCATGGTACGAAGAGCAAGAACTCAGGAGATGTACACTGAGAGGTAAAACAGCTGTTAGGTGTAAGGAGAAGCTGAAATTGGTCTCTCTCCAGCACCTGGAAAACATAGCATATTTTCATAGCTACTTGTCCTATGTGACACACAAAGGACCCCATTATCCAGTCCTGTTATGTTAAGGAGTTTAGGTCAAAGTACTTCAAGAAACTGAAGCTCCAGCTCAGATTTTTGTAAAAGAATCTAGAGCAGCCATAGCTGTTCACCTACCTCTGTGAATGTTGTCACTTTGCACGTTTTATTTGGTGGTATATTTCAACCTGCTTTTGACACCTTTCTGCATGTCATCAAGTTCAGTGTTAAATCATGTGTTTTAAAAAGTCAGAGTTCGGGAACTTACACATATAGTTCCTGGTAACTAAAGTGTAAACGAACATACACAGACACATTTTCTCATTTCTGCAGTTCTTATTTTAAGTATTCTGATCAAGATTCCAGTGAAGTGTGACTTTCAGTCATTCTAGAGGCAAAGCAAAATGGTAATGTTAAGAAATCATCTTGTTCTTAGAGAGCTGTGACTATGGAAATGACATTTAAATGACCCATAGAGGAAAAGATACTTGAAATATTTCTTTGAAAACAAAAAGGCATTACATAGAATAGGATTAATAAGATTTTGATCTCAATGTCCATGGTCTGAATCAAATTTATGATAATTTGAGTTCTCCAAATTACATGTAGGGTGAGTTGAGGTGTTTTATCTCAAGGTTTGATTCACTCAAATGTTCATGATCCAGACTAAATGGTTGCTAAGAAGAGACCAAACTATGAATGGAAAAGAGCAACATAGCACTGATTTAGTACAGTAACTATAACTGCAGGATAGGAGTCACCTTAACCAATGATTCTGATGTTGCAGTTAGTGATGAAGAGTTGTTCTGCACTGAATATGATGTCATACTATAATACCCCTTTTTTCTTCTTCTCTCACCAGACACAGTTGAGTGTTTCCTGTGCCCAGAAGAAAAATATGCAAGCAAGGATCAAGATCGATGCATTCCTAAACTTGTAACCTTTCTATCTCATGAAGAACCCTTAGGAAAATGTTTAGCTTCAGGTGCTGCTTCTTTCTCTCTGATCACAATTCTTGTGCTTGGAACATTTCTTAAGCACAATGATACCCCCATAGTCAAAGCCAACAATCAAAAGCTGACCTACATTCTCCTCATCTCCCTTCTGCTCTGTTTCCTCTCTTCTTTCCTGTTCCTTGGTAAGCCAGGAAAACTCAACTGCCTTCTCCGACAACCAATTTTTGGCATCATCTTCACAGTGGCTGTTTCTTCTGTGTTAGCCAAAACCATCACTGTGGTTATAGCATTCATGGCTACTAGGCCAGGGTCCGGTATGAGGAAGTGGGTGGGGAGAAGAGTAGCCACCTCCATAGTTTTTTCTTGTTGCCTCATTCAAATTGGAATTTGCACCATTTGGCTTAGAACCTCTCCGCCATTCCCAGATTTAGACATGAACTCCGTTGCAGGAGAAATCATTGTACAGTGTAATGAAGGGTCTGCCATCATGTTCTATCTTGTGCTGGGTTACATGGGACTTCTGTCCATGATCAGTTTAATTGTAGCTTTCCTAGCCAGGAAGTTGCCAAACACTTTTAATGAAGCCAAGTTTATCACCTTCAGCATGTTGATCTTTTGCAGTGTTTGGTTGTCCTTTGTTCCCACCTACCTGAGCACGAAGGGGAAATACATGGTAGCTGTGGAGATTTTCTCTATCCTAGCCTCCAGTGCTGGCTTGCTCTGTTGTATCTTCCCCCCAAAATGTTACATTATTCTCCTTATGCCTGAGCTGAACAGCAGGAAACACCTAACAAGAAGAAAGACTTAGGACATCAACCTGTCCATTTAAAGCTGTAATTTGATGATTTTCTTAATTTCATTTTTCACTGTGGTATGAACCTCATATCCATGGGGGATACATTCCTGGACATACCGTGAATATGTGAAACCACAGGTAATAATGAACACTATTCTTTTCTATGGGGAATTTTTTTTTAGTAGAATCATAACATAGATTTGTGCTGGAGAACCTAGAAAATACCTAGAGAGTCCTCTCTAGGAGTCTCTAAGTCCTCCAGCTTGACTCTATGGTAACTTCCAGTGGAAGCATATCATAGGATTGCCTGGAGGACCTAAAAATGCCTAGCAATTACATATTTTGTCAGATGTGGGTAAGTGAAACCACGGGTATGAGTCCCACAGATACAAGGGTCATAGTGTAATTCAAAGTCTTTTCATCTCACATTATTTAGATCTCCAGTATGAAGAAGACAGATTTATTTTTCTAAGTTCTTCTCTGACATAAACTGGATGACTATCAAAATCAGAAATGGTGCCATTGGGCACACTCATACAAATAAAATACTATCATAAAGGAAAGAAGGTGAACCAGATATAGGTGCCCATGTGGGCCATGGGCTGCATTTCACCCCTCTCTTTTTAAATTTGCCTTATATATTAAGATCAGAACAAAAGGTTGTCTCCAGGTTTTTCTGACAGCTGAGCAAGGGTTTTATGCAGGCCTTGCCTTTCCTCACTCCGATTAACTTATGCACACTGTAATTCTCCTTCTCTTGATAGATAGTTTATCTGAAGTGCATTGCTTTCCTATCTACTCTCTTTGCCACATTATTGTTCTTCCTCCTCTCTACAGATGGCCCATATGAAATTCACTGCTACCCTCCTCCCTCTTCATCTCCCTGAAGAGGCTGATGAAGGGAAAGGAAAAGATGAAGCAGAGGCATGGCAACATGCTTTTTCACAAAGGATGATAAAAGTCATCAGGGTGTTAATGCTACTAATTAATATTCCAATGAATGCTCAAATTAATACTTCTCTTAATGCATTAATACCACTCATTATATGAAGAACATTCTATATTGGTAGTCACCTTATACAGTCTTAGACTAATAGAATCATAGAGTTAGAAGGGGCCTCGTGGGCCATCCAGTCCAACCCCCTTCTCAATGCAGGATCTCTAGCTAAAGCATCCCCAGACTTCTCTTTTTGAAGATAGTCTTTTAGGTAGACATTTCAGTGCAACTTATAGTGTACTCTGGCCTAGGAAGACTAAACTGGCTGACTTTTATAACTGATATGCTACATAATAGGCCTCAAGTGTGACTTTTTGAAATCTGGCTGTGGTCTGAAGAGTCAGTTTTTGTTTTTTGTATTTCTATTAAATTTCTTTTATCCTGAATTGGATAGAAGAGGGAAAACTTTCTTCTCAGACCAGAGAGCATTCTTAGCGAGAGGAGAAGTAACAATGTGCTATAATGGCACATGAAATCTGTTAAGGAAAATGCAACATGGGACATACAGTGAAAGAAATAAAATATGTATGTGAAAGTCACAATGACTAAGCAAGAGCAATTATGGGGCTACACAGGTGAAACTGCTAATGTAATCTAGAAGGCCTGAGAGCCAAGGACAGAGGTACTGAATGCAGATTGGAAACACCTGAGAATCATTAAGTGTACAAGGTGAAATGTTGAAATACATGGGTTGGTCTTAAGCATGGATGGAACTATGTGGACCAATCAGAATGGAAGTACACACCCACTGGGTGGAAACTAATTAGTGGGTGGTGATAAACAATGGCTATAAAATTGCAATGTTTGCCAATGTATTGTTGGTGGAGTAGAGTTGGAGTAGTTTGGAGATATTGTGGAGTAGTGTGTAGAGATTGTGATTTGTTGACCATATAGTATATTTATATAGAAGAATAAAGTAGGTTTTATATGAAACTACTGAGTTGCCTGAGTGAATCCTGGAGACGTTTTGGAGACACCTGGAGAAGAGTGAGAAGGCTTGGAGAGTTTGTCAGGATCTTCAGCCTATTCTCTGGAACTCTGCTGCTTTGGAGAAAGGCATTAACCACTGATCTAAGCTGGTTGGCTCTGCTGCATAACAAGGTGGTGAGTTTGAGCCAGAGGTGAAGAGCTACAACTCCCATCATCCCTGACAAGGGTTATGGGCCCAGTTACTAGAGCACCCAGCATCCACAGAAGCTAAAAGTTCCAGAGAGTGGAAGAAAGCTTTGTGGACGACAGATCAGAGCAAGTTGTTTGTGCTGCACTGATAAGCCTCGTGAGTAAATCATTTTGTGTTTTGCTTAAGCCCAGACGGGTCGGCTGTGCATACTCAGAAGGACTGTGTCAAATTGAGTCACTGCACAAATCAAGATGGAATTTCTAAAGTTTAGTAAATTGAATAGAAACAACTACTCTACCTGGAAGATTTATGCCCAATCTCTACTAGTAAAGGAAGGTCTGTGGTCAACAGTTGAAACAGGGCTGGCAGCTGATGCTGATGAAGCCACTAAAGAGAGAGATAGTAAAGCAAAAGCCTGTCTTTATCTCATGCTTGAAGAAGAGTTAATTAATGACGTCAGAGATAAAACGTCTGCCAAGGATGTGTGGGATACCTTGCAGAGATTACACACTCCTTCAACTGCTTTTGCAAAAATGCTATGGTCTAAAAGAATATACAGGCAAAAGATGGCTAAAGGGCAGTGTGTGATAGAACATTTAAAAATAATGCAAGATTTGTTTGTGCAAGCTGAACTGAGGGGAGTGCAAATTAGCAAAGAGCAGCAATGCTACATTTTAATAGAATCGCTAGACTCTTCGTGGGACAACATAACGAACAGCCTGCAAAACCTGCCAGAAGCTGAGCTTAATAGAGACTTAATTGTGGCCAGAATACTGGAAGAGAACCAGAGAAGAATGTCTGAGCAGGGTGACTCAGCAAGCTTAAAGACTGTGCCAAAACAACAAACAACTCCTGACTGGCGAACGCAGGAGGAGGCAGCCTCTACAAGGGAGCAACGGAGGTGCTTTTATTGTAAGAAGATTGGTCATCTGCAGAGACATTGTAAACATTTTGCAGCTGAGAGACGCAAGCAAGCAGAGAGCAGATGGCAGCCGCGGCAGAATCAAAAACAGTCCAGACCTCCATTTTTGAGGGACAGTGGTAATAAAAAGGGGGTTGCAACCATGATTAAGGAAAAACAAAATGCAAATTCTAAATGGCTAGTTGATTCAGGAGCCACATCTTTGATGTGTAATGATATAAATTTAATAAGTAATAGAAAATCAGCTAATGTAAATGCTGTAGTTTTGGCTGACGGGAAAGAGCTAAGTACTGTAAATCAAATGGGTACTGTGTACATTCCAGGGCTAAAAGAGAATTTTAATGATGTCTTACATGTAAAGGAGTTAGAAAATAATTTGTTATCAGTAAGCAGATTAACAGAAAGAGACTACACAGTCATCTTTGAAAAGAACATGTGTAAGATAAAACTGAATGGGGAATTGCGTGGCATAGGTTTGAAAAAGGACAAACTTTATTATTTGGAGGACAATATTGATAGCTACAGGGTTGAAGAAGCTAATAACATAGAAAATATTCCAATCCACAAAGACTGCATACATGAGCTTCACAGAAAATTTGGCCATGCGAGCTTCAAATGTTTAAAGAATTTAATCAGTATGTGTCCAGATTTAAAAGTTGCTGAATGCAAAAACCACTTAGATTGTACGGTATGTCATCAGGTAAAGGTCAGAGCTTTTCCAGTAGCTAAGAAAACAAAAAGAATTGCTCAAAGACCATTTCAGTATGTACATGCAGATGTTGCCCAAGCTAATTGCTTGTCCTTAGGGGGAAGCAAGTATTTCCTAGTAATTGTTGATAGGTATACAAGGTTTGCATTTGTGAGAATAATGAAAAACAAATCTGACACTGGGCAAAGTTTAAAAGCATGGGTAAGAATGGTGGAAAGACAATTTGATAGCAGAGTAGGCACCATCATAACTGATAGAGGAGGAGAATTTTTAAATAAGCAATTGTTTAACTGGTTTCAAAAGGTGGGAATAAGGCATGAAACTACAAACCCTGCTTGTCCTAGTGAGGATGGGTTAGCAGAGAAGAAAATACAAGATATAAAAAGAATTACTGCTTGTATGATGGCAGATGCAAGGGTGAAAGATAGTTTTTGGGCAGAAGCAACTTTGACTGCAATACATATCAGTAACAGGTTGTATCATTCAGAAATTGAAGACATTCCCTACAGGGTATTGTATGGGAGAATGCCAAATTACAAGTACTTAAGGGTTTTTGGACAATTTGCTCATGTTTACACACCTGCTTGTTTCAGGAGGAAAGGAGAAATCTGGCTGTGGTCTGAAGAGTCAGTTTTTGTTTTTTGTATTTCTATTAAATTTCTTTTATCCTGAATTGGATAGAAGAGGGAAAACTTTCTTCTCAGACCAGAGAGCATTCTTAGCGAGAGGAGAAGTAACAATGTGCTATAATGGCACATGAAATCTTCCCTGTTGCAACAGCTCCACTGACTGTTGGCCCATTCCCAGGCACAGTTCAAAGTGCTGCTCTTCACTTATACATCCCTACACAGCTCACGCCCAAGTTATTGGAAGGACTGTCTTCTCCCTACTGCACCTCCCCATGTTTTGAGATCTGCTGGAGAAGCACGTCTCTGTGTCCAATTACCCTATAAGTTACATCTGGTGGATACACTGGAGAAGGCCTTCTTGGTGACTGCCCCCCAGGCTCTGGAACACCCTCGCAAGAGAGGATAGTCTGGCACCCTCCTTGCTCAGTTTCCATGAACAGCTGAATACTTTTCTGTTTTGACACACCCTTAAGAAGTGGTTCTTCAGGTGGGATAGGCCTTGTGCAATTGTATTGGATTTTCTAGCTGTCATGTGTTGTGCTGCTGTGTTTTGTTTTAGGTTTCATATTTTTAACTAGTTTTAATTTGCTTGATAGAGAATAACTTTTAAACATTTTTATTTAGTGAATTTTTAACTATGCTATTAATCTGTTCTAAGCAGCCTTGAGTCCCAAACTAGGGAAAATATGGAATATACATAAATATTGTGGCCAAAACCCAGTATCAGCTACCTAGTTATGTCTACTTAACTAAGTAAGATCTGGCCTGACATCCCCAAACCTGAAGGAAATATTGTTTACCCATGGCAAGAATACCACAATCATTATGAAGTAGCAATATGTGAATATGTATCAGCTACTTAGATCTACTCTTCCGTAACTGTTTCATATTCATGATCACTACTTAGTTATGATTGTGTCACAATTACAACTTCCACCAAACCTACTTTACTGGACACTAGCTGCATGTGGAGAAGGAGGTCCATTCTGCCAATGTCTTAGATGTGGGAGAATGATATTTCCATTAAGTTTTTGGAGGAGAGCTAGTCCAGAAGAGGTTACATAATTAAGTATAATTAAATAAGTGGCTGATACTGGATTCTGTCAGATGCACACACGTGATAACAAGTATACTCTTGACCACTGCCAAAATCTGTCCCTCCAGAACTATGGCAGAATCCATGAGTGCACAAAAACCATGAATCTGAAACTTTGCATAATGTGTTATTTTATAATAATAATGATGATCATGAGGATTATGATGAGGATGTTTCATAGATACAATTAGAAGACTTGATCTTACTCTTAACAATTGTTAATAATGCTTGTTTGAATCTAAAATTGGAGAATTCTTCATAGCACCCACATGATAACAAGTATACTCTTAACCATTGCCAAAAATCTCTCCATCCAGAATTATGGCAGAATCCATGAGTGCACAAAAAACATGAATCTGAAACTTTGCATAATGTGTTCTTGAACCCAGCATGGAATGAGTAAAAACCGATTGCCTAATCTGTACCCATTTTGAGGTAGGAACCCTCAAAAATGTGATCATGCTTGGTGCGAAAGATTCTCTGGACATAGGTTTCCTGTGGGTTTTTTCCAGGCTGTGAGGCCATGTTCTGGAAGAGTTTATTCCTGACGTTTCGTCTGCATCTGTGGCTGGCATTTTCAGCCCACAGAAAACCTATGGATACTGGCTATGAAAGCCTTCGACTTCACATTCTCTGGATAGTTAAAAAAAGATAGATGTGAAGAAGATCGACAACTGTCATGAAACTTGTCCCCTAGCTGGTGGCTTTTTGCAAAAGTTTCATCTACACCCCCCCCAAAAAAAAATGAGAAAGAAAGAAAAGAAAGAAAGAAGCAGGATTTCATCTCAAACGTTCCTCATCATATAATGTAATATGTAATAAAACAAAACAAAATGTGCTTTACTTCCAAAAAGCTTTCCTTCTGTCTGTAGTCCTAACTACCTCAATACATACAAATGCACATTTCTTTGCTGACCAACCATGGGCAAATGAGACTATCGACAGAGAACTGGGTTGATGAGGGCTGCTTTATTTAACCTAGGACCTACTTAATCTCAGTTGAACCGGGTAAGGTAAGACGGGGGAGCCACCTAGCATAGGATCAGCTGAGGCCAGGCATCACTTCAAGACTTCCTCTGGGCAAGCCACCTGAGTCCCAAGGGCAGCCCAGTAGCTTGGTTTCTCATCATCTGGGCACCAACTGGAAGATAGACCCAAAGACACCCCCCTCAGGTCACAGGAATTAAGTGAGGACAAAGCCCCCCAGACCAGGCTGAACGGTAATTTCCTTCCCCAACCCCTCGGTCTTAGGACCTAAAGGAGCAGTTCCAGAGTGCTCTCCTTCACTGAAAGGGTGCCAAGATATTCACTCTATTATTTCTCCCCCTGATACCTGCCATGGACAAGAGACAGCATCCACTTTCCCCCACCAGCCTGGCTGAATAGACTTTTATCCTTTGTTGCAAGCTTCCCAGGAACAACAACATAAAGTGTGGCTGCTATATCATTGAACTAGCTATCCATGGATTGGAGGTTCTGGGGATCTCCCTGCTCTATTATAATCAATGGCAGTGTGTGTACATGGCCACACCAATGTGGCCATGCACACATTGCCATCGGTAGACTATAATGGATTTAGAACATTCACATGTCTTCCCATTTCACATGGGGGGTCCAGATTCCCATTCACAGGGGGGTCCAGAACGAAACCCCCACAGATGGCAAAGGCCCACTGTATTACCCTCTTCAGATAAATGCACGTTTTTGGATACTTTCCTCACAAAAAATGGAGCTTCAAGAAGCACTCACAAATACAAAGACACCTGCACAGACCCCCCACTAAACTGCTGCTGATCCTGCCATTGTGCTGGTGAAAGTGTTCTTATTGGAGAGTGAAACAAAGGGAGCAGTTGATGAAAGCCTAAGCTAGAGATTTCTTTCTCTCCATCTCAAAGGTGCTACAGGATTCCTTCAGGTCTTTTTACACTGATGCAGACTAATACAGCTATGTCTTTGAATACAGCCAAACTCTTGAAATAGTAAAGATAGGTACAAAAGAGAATGGGATGGAGGGGTGCACACTGCTAATGCTCAGTATAAAGTTCAAAGAGAGCATAGCCAAAGGAAGTCTGTAACCTAGCAACCAGGCCTTGGCCTGCAGTTTGAAAACTAGGCCTCTACCAGCCCATGGGATGAGACACCTAGGAAGTACTATTACACACTTCACCAAGATACCAGCCAGCAAGGCTGTGACTGCATGCCAGGTTCACATTAAAACAACAATGGAAATCAAGTATAGCTACCTGGTTCCCAACTGCCCAAACTAGAATATCATATCATCAGTAGAGAACTGGTCTGACCCAGGCTGGAAATTGCCAAATTGTCAATGAACTTCCTGAAGCATTATCAGTGTGTGTGTGTGCGCGCGCACACACACACACTCATACTGACCAACCCACATTCTGAAGGAGTGTGGCAGGCCTGATCCACGCCTGATTCAATACTACCCCAACTTGCCTGAAATGGTGCTAGAATGGCTTGACTAGGCCTCAGGATTGAGTCCCCTCCAAAAACCTTTGTTACTCAACCTCCATTTCTCCCAGTTCCCTGTCTGGGAGGCCAGTAGGCATTGTTCCCTGCCATCTTTGCTACTTCTGAGTTCTTGCTGCCAAAATTGCTGCTGCTAGGGTCTTGAGGCCTTCAGGCCTTCCAAGGAGAGAAATGGTGACAAGACCACTACCATGTTCAAAGCATCACTCAAAAGGAACAGAAGAGGGTTTGATGGAGCTAATAAACCACCTAGCTCTTCCTCTAGGCACCTGGCCTCATGGAATATTGCACCTGACCTCATCAAAGTTGCCCTCTTTTCCATTGGAGCCAGTAAAAGCAGGCCTTCCCCTGCAGCACCTTGAGCCACGCATATCTGCATCTGTTTCCATCTGACATGGGATCCTTGACTATGCTTCGGATAAACAGTGCAAACACACACAGGTTAACTCTGATGTAAGTCATGCTGTCTTCTGTGGAGCATATTTCTACTTAAGCATCAATATGACAGCAGGACAAATCAAGGGTCTTCCTTTGTCTTTTCTGCCAGGACATAAGCATGGGTGGTTTGTGGACCAAACAGGGGTAACACTGACCCTAGCATTTTGGGGGACTTCTTCCTTGCTTGATCCATGAGCCAATTATTTATCACTCCACTCTGAACAGCCATCAGTGTTATAACACTGGGCTGGGGCAGTGCTACTCAAAAGCCTGCCTAGTAAATAATGAGCAAACCAAACTTTACATTAGATTTCAAAAACATATTTGCGAATGGTATTTCCAATTGAATTTAGAGGGAATTACCTTTCCTGTCATTATCCAAAAGGCTGTTATTTCATTTCCCCAAGGACAGTGAGTCTAGTAGATTGTTCACAAGGGTTTCCCACGAGCCAGGAAAACAACCATGACAACATTCTACAAATGGTTCTGTTAACTCCTCCAATTTTGCAAACCAAAAATGGGGGAAAGGCACTGAAGGTTCTGTGACTTTTATTGTGCCCCTTGGTATTTCCCATTAGATAACCTAGGTGTTATCACTTTTTTGGCAGTTTCTGCTGGCTTTTTAATGAATACATATACTATTCATACTGCTATAGTGAAGGACACTTGATCTCATCTCACTTAGCAAGCATTCTGAACCACACAGATACTGTAAATGGATGGAGGAGGATTTGCATCTAGGGAGAAGATCTACAGCTGGGATGGGGGATTGGCAGTCTTACTGATGTTGCTTCTCCTTCTCCTTTGGGTGTGTGGAGTAGATACAACAAAATGCCTCTTACTTGATCCCCCATCTCTTCCCCATGAGTTATATCATTCTGGGGACCTCAGAATTGGTGCTCTTGTTACTCATTTAGTTTACTATTTCCATGAATTTTCTTTCAAGGAATATCCTTGGCAGGAATATTCTGATCTCATGCTGTAAGGAATTGTTACTTTTCTCCCTTGAATCACGTGAATTTAGCAAGAAAATAAGCCTGATAATTAGAAATGCAAAAGACTATTGAAGAAACAGATGAAATGATTGTCCTCCGTGCACATTAATTACCTGGTGGTAATGCATGCATTTACTATGGATGTGATGTCTCCCAGTTCCTGTTTTGATGAATTTCTTCATTTTCCTTCTCATCTTTCTTTTCTTTGGGTCTTGAAATTTGGGTCTTGCATTATCATCCTACCCTGAACCTGACCATGTTCTTCCTAACTTCTGCACCTCTTTACACAATGAACTAATTTAAGGAAACTTCCCCACTCCCCAATTCAAGTGCATATTTTTACATAGCCCACATTCCCCTTTCAAAATACAGCTCTTCTTTTGTTTGCTTTTATTTTCAAAAAAGCTAAATTTTTCAAATGTATTAATGCTCATGGTGAGAAGTGGATTGTCTTGCAACAATACTCAATTCTTTCTTGCAGTGAAGGGCTCTGCTTTCATTGAAACTGTCCACTGCTGTGCTATTTCTTTCCAAGCCTGGTATTTGCTTATAAAATGTGAAGTTATCATCTTTTCTTCAGCTCTCTTGTTATTTTGTGCATATTTTTATCTGTGTATGTATACATGCTTTGGGGTTTGGAAGGAACTACTGTTTTCCCTACATATGCAATATTTCCACATACCCTGTTTTGTATAGTATAATAATTCGTAAGATGTGATGAAGGTGAAAGAAAGAAAAAGGAAAAGGAAAGATCACCTCTCACAGAAATTCCAAAATATGTTGCAAATAGCAAAGTTAGCAAGAAAGAAGTCATGGATGGCAAAACTAAAGGAGCAGAAAATCATATATACCTGCATTTTATATATATTGGCAAGGGAGAGAGAGAGAAAATATAAGAATAATAGAAGAAATCCAAACATTGTTTGGAAGCACAATCTTGGAGTGCATAAACTGAATAAAATCATTCCCTTAAACAGAAAATGGAAATAGCCACTGAGAAGAAACGAGCCAAAATGTGGCCTTTGGGAAACAAGGGGAACATAACAGCACTGTCCTAGCAGTCCTAGTCAGTCTCTGCTCTCTTAGCCAGCATAGACCATGGTAAAGAATGCTGGATGCTATAGTCTTAGAACATATGGAGGGCTGCATGATTTCCATTTCTGAGCAGCAGTAATTGAATGGTGGTATTAAACACTAGGAATAAAAGCACCAGATGTTGTTTCTTTTAATGCACCTTCTGCGCTTCTTCATAGCTTTGATTCACAGGTCTTGAACCAAAGGAGCTTGGCTCAATCTGTATTCTTATTGAATCCATTTCAGCTCCAGGCAGGCAGGCAGGTTGGCCACTGACAGAGGGTGAGAGTCTCTTTCTGCCTGGGGAGGGCAGGGAGGAGAGTGAGTACAGGGAAAGGCTGAACAAAAGTAGAGCGAGTGAAAGCAAAAAGGACTGGGGGAGGGAAGGAAATATACAGAGGAAAAGAGAATAAGCCTTAGAGCTGGATTTAAATGAAAGTGTGGAAAATTTAGCTTTTTTATTTGACCAAACTACTCTCCCAACATCCATGAGAGAGAAAATAAACAAATAACTAAAATAATCAAAACTCTGAAGTAGATTAAGTAGTGCAGGGCACTAGTAACGGTTACTTCTGCTACCAGCAGTTCTTCTGCTGCTCCATCGACTGTAACGATGAAAGGATATCCTTGCAGTTAAGCAACTAAAATGAAAGAGCAATATTGTTTTAAAACCTATTTGTGTGTAACTCCTTTTGCAGGGTGCTGACAAAGTTCTATCAGCATATCTTGTCCTTGAGGTTTGCTGTGAAGGAGATCAATAATAATCCCAAGGTTTTACCCAATGTCACCCTTGGATTCCATGTCTTTGACAATTACAATGATGCACACTTGGCTTACTGTACCACTCTGGAACTTCTCTTCAACTCACACAGACTGGTAGTCAATTTTGACTGTCAAAACGACAAAAAACCAATAGCCATCATTGGGGCACTTGACTCCAAGACCTCATTCCACATGGCAGATATCGTAAGTCTATACAGGATTCCACAGGTAAGATCTAAGCATGGGGTTTCCCAAAGGGCAATATACCCTTTCTTTTGCACCTTTTGCTCTTTTACATTTTACCAATACAAAGTAGGGAACATTTTAACTACTATTTTTAAACTTCTGAATGAGAATAAATAAGAGTAGATAAGAAAGCAGGTAGCAGAAGTAGGATTTCTACAGGTGAAAGAATAGGATGCTTGGAGAGATGATAGGTACTAAGTATTTCCTGCTTCTTTGCTCATCCTGGTTGATCAGAGTGGCCAAGAAAGACCAGTCAAAAGAGTAAGGGGGGTCGTAAATGTCTTTGTACAGAGCATCTTGTGTTTCTTGAACCTGGGCTTGGTGATGTATTTGACATATGGTTCAGTGTCTATGGTCATTGGGATCCTTCCCTGTGGAGAATGACTTGTGCTGGCATGGAAAGGCTTGGGGTGTTCTAGCAGCCTATTTGCTACTGAAGATATCTTCAAGGGCATATATTTAACAGATGCTGTAGCTTTTGGGAAGAATTCACATAAAAGACTTTCCTTGTCCTGAACGAAGGGGAAAGCCTCATCCATGGAAACCTTGGCTATGAATTTCTCATGGGCTGATCCTCACTTGGCTGAAATGAGATGTTTTCTTTTTCTATAGCAAGTGTCCCTTGGGGGGGGGCTCCTTTTCAGTAGGCAGAAAACATAGATCATGATCCTATATAAAGTAGGTGGATCATGAAGTTCTGCCCACAGTTCCATGTCCACCCGAGGTACTCTCTTTTTGGGGGGGATGGTCACAAGGGAGTATCTTCTATCCCTTCCCGCCCCATCCAAAATCTCCCCCCTGAAGCTCTCAAGCCCCAGGATGGGACAGTTCCTCTACTTAGTGGTGAAGAGAGGAATGGGTGGGGAGGAAACTCAAACTATGATGAACCAACATGCCTGAGATCTTAAGGAGAAGAAATGGAAGTTCAGTCACAGAAGGAATGCAGCCTTCTGCCCCTTCTCCTCAGAGCTACATCAAGTGAACTGTTTCCCTGCCCTCTTCTCTCTATCAATAAGCAAGAGCCCTTCTGGTTACAGACAGGAGAAGGGAGTTTGAGACATTGTTCCAAGAGCTGCCAAACAACACCTTGAACTCCATCCAAAAAAGACTTGTTGTGCAAGGATACACGTAGGATACATTTGTAACTCACAAGCATTGGTCACCATGTCTTAGACACCTCTTGAAGACACCTCTTTGCTCCTTTTTACTGTCTTCTGAATAAAAAGTTTTGGATTGTAAGTATTCCTGTTTTTATATGTGTTATGACCACCAGAGTGAGTTTCTTGTTTTGCACAGTTTGGGCATTATCATATTATGTGTATTTTATAGACAGGATGCTGAACAAAAAAATTATTTCGAAATTCTTTCAGCTCTCCTATGGCTCATTTGCCTCAGTAAACAATGAGATGGGATTATGGCCTGCCTTTTATTCCATGACCACCAATGAAGACCCTCAATACATGGGGATTATCTGCTTACTTAAGCATTTCAGGTGGACGTGGATTGGGCTCTTTGTGGTGGATGATGACAGTGGAGAAAGGTTTTTGGAGAATATGGAGCCCTTGCTTTCCCAGAATGGAATCTGCACAGCCTTCACATGGCAAATTCCAAGCCAAGAACATTTGCATTACCCCAAAGAATGGGATAATAAAATGCATAATCTGTATCAGATTTTAAAATTACCCCAAACCAAAATATTTGTCCTCTATGGTACATCTTTAACTATTATGTGGTTGAGGTATTGTATTACTCAAGGAATTCTTATAGGTGAAATCAGTATATTGATTGGAAAGGTGTGGATTACAACTGCCCAGGCTGGTTTTGTGCTAGTAAGCATTAGCCGAGATAAAGATCTGCAAGTATTCCAGGGTGCTCTTTCCTTTATGGTTCACTCAGAGAAAGTTCCAGGGTTCCAGGAATTTCTTCAGACCATAAAACCTGTTTGGGCCTCAGCAGATGATTTTCTGAAGGAATTCTGGAAGGAAGCATTTGACTGTTCAGTTCCGGATCCCAGGATACCATACAAAGTCTCTGGAACATGCACTGGGGAGGAGAAATTGGAGACCCTCATTGGACCTCTTTTTGAAATGTGCTTGAGTGGCCACAGCTATGGCATTTATAATGCTGTCTATGCTGTGGCCCATGCTTTACATGCTTTGCACTCCACAAGGTCCAATCCCCGAGGAAACATGAATGGTATAAACTGGGATCTTCAGGATGTGCAACCTTGGCAGGTAATGTTTCCAAAGTAAAATATATTTGCTTCTATGTTTAGAAGCTTTTATTCCTCCCTGTCTTTGGTGAATGATGTTGCACACAGTATGAATCCACAGATGACTTTCTATGTTATTTCAATCTGGAAAAAATGGCTATTGATACTTCAATAGAGAGAATCAGTGTTTGTAACCTCATTTTCCAGGGTAAAACATTATTACCTGGTTAAAATAATGCATAGGATCCAGGCTTAGTCATTCTTAGGTTATTATTTCTTCATGATGGGAGAATGTCAGGAGATCTTTTTTAAAAAATGGAAAAAAAATAATCAGTAAAATTCAGTGTGACATCTGTTAATTTTCATTCATATCTCCCATTTATTTTATTTGGTATATATTCTGTGTGAATGAATCTTGACCGAACAACACCGTAGAAAGTACAAGTATATTGAATAATGTTCTTATTGCTAAAACTTCACAATGTTCCCATCCTCCTCTTTCTCTTACTTTTTCAACAAGCTCCATCCTTTTCTGCAAGGGATTTCATTTAACAACTCTGCTGGAGAAAGAGTGTCTTTCAATGAGAACAGGGAAGTGAGAACTGGATTTGATATAATGAATTTGATTACATTTCCAAATCGATCCTTCCTTAATGTGAAAGTGGGACGTGTAGATCCCAGAGCTCTCAAAGAAAAAGAATTCAGCATTGATAAGCATAGGATTATCTGGCATCAGAGCTTCAACCAGGTGTGGACTACACTGCATTTTTGGTGGGAAAAAAATCACAAAAATGTATGTTTGTCACAATAGGGCAGGTTGGAAGAAAGTTGTGACAAATGAATGCATGAATATATTTGGCATTGATGATGTCTCTTGCTTATTTACCCATCATCCAATGAGCAAATTAGGATTTGCCCATTCTGAATATTCCTCATCTTTATGGACAGGTCCTACCCATTTCCGTCTGCTGTGATTCTTGCACTCCTGGCTTTCAGAAAAGAAAAAGGGAAGGGGATAAATATTGCTGCTATGATTGTGTTCCATGTCCAGAAGGAAAGATTTCCAACCAAACAGGTAGGAGCCACAAATATTTCACTCAAATTCATTAATGCAGAGGACTCTTCTGGTTGTAGCAGGCATTCACATGTTTGTGCAAACACCTAGTAAAAGTGACACATTGTATACTGTCACCCTGATTTTTTTTATCATTTAGAACAATTGCAACCTAAGGGAGAAACTAACTCTTGTTCATACAAGTTATTGAATCTCTCCAGTCAAACGAAAATGATAGGAAACCAGACATTTTGAACACAAGAATTTTCTGGAAATGTTGATCACAAAGTGCACGGCAAAAGTTCAAGAATTTATGAGATGTACAGTGACTGTACTGTATGCTGTAAAGCAGCTAAGTGAGTGCAGAAGCTGGAAATGGAGATATCCAAAAGTGTCCTCAAATTATATATTTTTGTTTCCAGCTTTGGTTTATGGAAATTGGTCCCTGTCCAGCACCTGGGAAACATAGCAAATTTTCATAGCTATTTGTCTGTTATGGGTGACACATGGGACTCCATTATCCAGGGACCCCACCATCTTTTCAGGAGACTGAGTGTAGTCCTGGTCTGATAAGGAGTTTAGGTCAAACTATTTCAAGAATCTAAAGCTCCAGTTTAGAGATTTTGTTTTTTGCTTTCTTTGTTTGTAAAAATAGGGCTTTCAGAAATCTGTGTTATCATCTTGCATGTTTATTTAATGGTTTACTTCAGCTTAGTGATTTACTTCTACCTACTTCTTCTTCATGGTCTCTGTGAAGGCACACAATGGGTTAATTCTGCACCTGTGCAGAGCCCTTC
This sequence comes from Gambelia wislizenii, assembly GCA_030847615.1. Classification (NCBI taxonomy): domain Eukaryota; kingdom Metazoa; phylum Chordata; class Lepidosauria; order Squamata; family Crotaphytidae; genus Gambelia; species Gambelia wislizenii. The sequence goes on from JAUMIR010000006.1 coordinate 7,772,373, forward strand.
AGAAACTTCTAGAAACCTCAGTTTAAACTTTTGGGTGGTTGCTCTGCCCCCTCACCCCTGACCTATATAAGCCCCCATCTCTCACCAACTGTTCAGTTCCTTTTTTCCACCAGGTGAGCAGCACTGAAGGAACACTCAAGGAAACCTCAGACTCCATTGTTCTGTTGTGACTCATTTCTACTGTTTTAACTGACCTTTGGACAGCATTATCCTCAAAGGTTACTTTATAGAATTCAACAGCCTCACCCCTACAGGGGTGTTCAAGTCTATGCCCCCCTCCATACACCTCAGAAAGGAGGTAAATACCCTGCTCAAGAAAGCAGCTACAGAAGGCTATAGAGAGGAACACCCGGCACCAACGAAGGAATGCTTTCTTCTCCCACTACATTCTCGTAAGCAAGAAAGATGGTGGGTTACACCCTATTCTGGACCTTCGAGGTGTAAATCGCTATATTATACCCAAGTGGTTCAGAATGGTCACCCTTTATTCCATCCTCCCATTCCTCCAGGTGGGAGACTGGTTCACAATGATCAACCTTCATGACGTGTACTTCCACATTGCAGTAGGCCGGCCACACAGACGATTCCTGGCGTTTGTGGTCGGTTCCAGTATGTACTGCTTCAAGGCCCTTGTATTCAGTCTTTGTACAGCTCCAAGAGTCTTCACCAAATGCATGGCTCCAGTAGTGACCCAACTCTGCACAAAAGAGATGGTGATTTTTCCATGCCTGGACGATTGGCTGATAATGGGCCCATCCAAAAAGAAGGTCACTCAAGATGTCACATTGTCACTTTCCCTCCTAGAGGACCTCAGCCTGGTAGTCTACATGGCCAAATCTCATCTAGAACCCTCCCAGCGGGCAAAGTTCATTGGGGCTCAACTGGACTCTGTTCAAGACAGGGCCTTCCTTCCAGAAGACAGATTCCTCATCCTGCAAAGCATGTTGCACCATTGTATTGCCCTGAGAAGAGTTATGGCTCACTTCATTCAATGAGTTCTGGGACACATGGCATCAACCATAGCAGTGACCCCACTCACCAGACTGCAGATGCATCTGTTACAAGTGTGGTTTCTACAGGCTTTCAGTCCGATAAAAGATGACCCCTCCAAGCTTCTTTCCATACCATGCCCCATACTCATAATGCTGAAGTGGTGGACTCATCCAGGAAACATAAGGTGAGGCCTACCCTTCACGACTCCAGGTCCCTCCAGGTCCCTAGCAACAGACACTTCCACAACGGGGTGGGGTGCACACTCCCATGGTTTGAATGTGCACAGCCTCTGGTCATTGAAGGAGTTCAAGCTTCACATCAATGTCCTGGAGCTTCTGGCAGTGTTCAAGGCTCTGAAAGCATTTGAATCATCCCTTCAGGGAAGGACAGTTCAGGTAATTTCAGAAAACTTCTACATTAACAAACAAGGAGGGACCAAGTCCCAGATGCTCCTAGATCTCACGTTGCAGAATTGGAACTAATGTGTGCTCAGGCAGATACCTTTCATGGCTGTACACCTGTCAGGGAGCCAGAACGAGTTCGTGGATTTGTTGAGCAGAGCCAAGGGCAATTGTCACAAGTGGTCCATAAAAGTGGATGCCTTGACTACCCTCTTCACGGAATGGGGCACTCCGACCATAGACCTCTTTTCAACACAACAGAATGCCAAGTGCCGACTCTACTGCTCAAGGCAGCCTTCATCACAAAGGAACCTGAAAGATGCCTTCCTGTTCAGATGGACAGGAACCCTGTTCTTTGCCTTCCCTCCCTTTCCACTTCTCTCCAGAGCTGTAGTGAAACTGAAGTATGACAAATCAAGATGCATACTGATAACACCTTGGTGACCAAGACAGCCTTGGCTCTCCCCACTTCTCCTTCTCTCCCAGGGACACTTTTGCTGTCTTCCTCTATGGTGGGACATCCTGTCACTACAGAACAGCTGTGTTTTCCATCCCAACTTGGAAATGATCAATCTGACAGCATGGTTCATTGGCCAATAGTACCACTATCGGATTCAGTGAAGTCTATTCTACAGGTGGCCCAACTTCCTTCCACCCAGAAAGCCTACCAGTACAAGTGGCAGAAGTTCTGCAATTTCCTTTAGGGCAAAGGCATACCTTCCAACGAAGCATCAGTTCCACTCCTCCTTGACTTCTTGGCATCTCTGTCAGTGAAAGGTCTTTCCCTCTCTTCTGTAAGGACCTATGTAGCGCAAGCATCCTCGAACGGCTGGGGATACAGTCTTGCTTTATGGACCCTCTTATCCATCACTTCCTGCAAGGTTATAAAAATTAGCACCCACCGGTGACTGAACCTGTAGCGTCATGGGACATCCAAGTATTCCTCTAAGCTGTATCAGGCCCTCTCTTTGAACCTATAGACTCAGTGGATGTACATCTTCTGTCCTTTAAGACTGTTTTCCTGGTTGCCATCACTTCTGCTAGATGAGCAAGTGAACTGTGCGCACTCAGAGAGGATGCCCCCTACACCCAGTTCCATAGGGATATGGTCATCCTTCAGCCAGATGTGGTGTTCTTACCCAAGGTGGCCTCATCCTTTCACCTTAACCAGGGTATAGTTCTGCAATCCTTTGACACCCTACCTATACCAAATGGCACCACCACTCGTCACCTGCTTGACATCCAGTTGGTGTTGGAACTTTATTTGGCTGGAATGGCAGCATTCTACTGCTCCAACAAGCTGTTTGTCTGCTATTCCGGCCCCAATAAAGGGCTGGCAGTCTCATCTCAAAGATTCTCCAAGTGGGTTGCGTCTACGATCCAGGTCTCATATGAGATAATGGGCAAGCCCTTGCCTTCCTCCATAAGGAGTCACTCTACTAGAGCAACAGCTACCCCAGCAGTGTTCCTAAGTGGTGTACCGCTGCTGGACATTTGCAGGGCCGTCACATAGGCAACACTGCTCACCTTTGTGAACAACTATAAGATAGACGCTTCCAAAACTAATGGCTCAGCACTGGCCAGGGCGCTACTGGCGCAGCCACCCTCCTGTGACTGATGTGCTACTCTTCTTGTGATTTTAATATAGCATACCAGTTTTACACCATGTTGTTGTCTTGTCTTTATTGATAGGGACACCCCCACCATCCAGACTCCTAAGCTTGCTAGTCTACCCATTGTGTGCATTCACAGAGACCACAAAGAAGAACAGGTTACTTACTGTTACTATAGTTCTTCAAGGGGTCTTCTGGGAATTCACACAAACCCGCCCTCCTCCCCTCTGGTGCCCTACCTCTCACATGGTTTTTAACACGCAGCTTTAAGGAACTGAGCAATTGGTGAAAAGTGGGGGTTTATATAGGCCAGGATTGAGGGGGATGGAGCTACCACCCAAAAGTTTAAATTGAGGTTTCTAGAAGTTTCCAAAGTGTTCTGTGCAGGATTAACCCATTTTGTGAATTCACAGAAGACAACTCGAAGAACTGTAGTTACAGTAAGTAACCTATTCTTTTGTGGTATGAGTTCAAAGTGAAATGAAAAAGTTAAATGAGAATCATGTGATTATAAAAATGTCCAAATTTGGGGAGGTTACAAATATAGTTTCAGATAAATAAAGTGTAAAAATGGAAACACCACTCCTCTCTTTGGGGGTGGGGGGATATTTCCCCATTTTTGGAGTTTTCATTTTAAGACTTTTGATCTACATTCTAGTGAAATGGGATTTTTATTCTTTCTACAGCCATAGTACCAGGGTAATATTCAGAAAGCAATCTTGTTCTTAAATATAAGACACTTCAGAATTAACAGTTTAAAATCACTGTAGGGAAAAAGAAGTTTGAAATTCTTCCTTGAAATAAAGAAGCTATATATATCCAGCGTAACATACACCTTCAAACTACCTCTGCCCCCACAGTCCCTCCCACCAGGATCGCAACCTCCTCCCCACTGCCAGGATCATGCCCCCTCCCCTACCGCCAGGATCTTGCCCCCTCCCTCTGCCAGACTCAGGCACTCTCCCCCATCACCAGGATCATGCCCCCTCCCCCCCAGGATTGTACCCCTCTCCCTGCCAGGATCACACACACCTCCCCACCACCAGGATTGTGCTCCCTATACTGACCAGGCTTAGGCCCCCTCCCCCACCACCAGGATCATGCCCCCCACACCAGAATCACACCCCCTCCCCTGCCAGGCTCATGTCCCCCCCCCCGTGTTCAGGCACAAGCCATGCTACATACACACCACAACCCCCCATGCTACTCACACCCCCTCTGCCTCTACCATGTTTAGAAAGGAGTGAAATTTCCACTGGGTCCCACCCGCAGTGTGCTGATTGGCTGTCCAACAGAGTTTTGATTGGTTGGTCAGTTCCCTAAGCATCCAATCAGCACACTGGAAGAAGCAACATACCAGAGAGAAAGAGAAAGAGAGAGAGAGATTGGACAGAACAGGACTAAGGAACAGAACCAAAGTGCAAATAAAACTTGAGATCATTTGAACACTTCACACACATATCTGTGACATCAGCATGAAGACATACTCTCAATGTGATATCGCAGACCCATTCAACATCTTCTTGCCTGCTGAATAAGGAGAAAGAGAATGAGAATACATGTAATATGGGCTGGAAGTCTTACCTCAAGGCTTTGTCCACTTAGAGGTTCACAAATAACACTTGACAGTTGTTAAAAAGAAAGCAGACCATGAATTTGAAACGATAACAAAGCATTAGGTCTGTACAGTAATGGTAACTGCAGGATAGGAGTTACCATAACCAATGACCCTGATGTTGAAGTTCATGAAATTATTTCCACATTGAACATGATTCTGTACTGTAATAGCCCTTTTTTTCTTCTTTCACCAGACACAGTTGAGTGTTTCTCATGCCCAGAAGATCAATATTCAAGCAAGGATCAAGATCAATGCATTCCTAAACTTGTAACCTTTCTAACTTATGAAGAACCCTTAGGAAAATGTTTAGCTTCAGGTGCTGCTTCTTTATCCCTCATCACAGTTTGGGTTCTTGGAACTTTTCTTAAGCACAAGGATACCCCCATAGTCAAAGCCAACAATCAGAAGCTCACCTGCACACTTCTTGTCTCCCTCCTGCTCTGTTTCCTCTCTTCTTTCTTGTTCCTTGGACAGCCTGGGAAACTCACCTGCCTTCTCCGACAACCAGCTTTTGGCATCATCTTCTCAGTGGCTGTTTCTTCTGTGTTAGCCAAAGCCATCACTGTGGTTATAGCATTCATGGCTACAAGGCCCGGGTCCAATATGAAGAAGTGGGTGGGGGGAAAAGTGGCCATCTCCATTGTCCTTTCTTGTTCCCTCATTCAAATTGGGATTTGCACCATCTGGCTTGGAACATCTCCCCCATTCCCAGATTTAGACATGAACTCCATTGCAGGAGAAATCATTGTGCAGTGTAATGAAGGGTCTCCAATCATGTTTTTTATTATCCTGAGTTATATGGGAGTTTTGTCCATGATCAGTTTAATTGTAGCTTTCCTAGCCAGAAAGCTACCATCTGCTTTTAATGAAGCCAAGTTTATCACCTTCAGCATGTTGATTTTTTGCAGTGTTTGGTTGTCCTTTGTTCCCACCTACTTTAGCACGAAGGGGAAATACATGGTAGCTGTGGAGATCTTCTCTATCTTAACCTCTTCTGCTGGATTGTTATGCTGTATCTTTCCCATAAAATGTTATATTATTGTATTCAAGCCTGAGCTGAACAGCAGATGTCATCTAATTAGGAGAAATTGCCAATGACTCAATCTATTTTATCAATGTCAGTTTCCGCTTCAGTTTCTGAAACACACAAGCTTTAGAAAGGTTACCGTCTATTAGAGATACTTTTTTTCAGGTGTGGAAATCTCTGAATTATTGTAATTTCCATAAGGGTCTTTATGGGACCCCAGGGGTTCCATGTCTTTGTATGAAGTTTCTATGTCCACCACGTAGTGCTCAGAACAAACCATGAAAGATTTGGCTTCCAATGTTTTCCAAGCCTCATTTTACTATTTTACAGTGTCCCTCTGTGGGATTCCAGACAAAATCTAGTGGTTGGATTCGAAAGCTCTACTTGACAAAGTGAAGGGGGAATATTTGTGAAACAGGTCTTCAAGAAACTGTGCTTCCTTGTGCATATGTTTTGTGCATATACATTCTGTAATGCTATTTTACTAGGGCCAGCTTTGAATGAAACTTTGTGTAATGGATGGAGAAGACAACTTTGTACACTATGGAACACAACTCTTAAAAATTAATTCAGTATATTGACTGTGTAAGAATTAGCAGTTGATTAGTATTGTAGTTACTGATTTATACAAATGGCTTTTTAGGGAAAAAAATAACACTAATCAGCATTCAATTTTTTAACACCACCTGCAGACCTCTTTGTTACTGGATAGATTTTATTTTTCTGAACTCCAGTTTATTTCTTTCCATTTCTAGTTTCTCATGTTGTTACGTGACTGTGCCATCTTCCTTTATGCTGGTTCATTTACCAATAGATGTTACCTTCTCAATGCTCAGACTGATTAAAGAAGATTCACCTTGGTATTGTTCATCTATCCCTATCTCCCCTTCTTTTTCATCTCATTTTAGTGTGTGTTTCTGTGTTTGTGTCTTCTGACATGCTACCTGAATAATTGCCGAGAGCCTAGGAAGGGTTCCTCTAGCTCCACAGGAGCTCTCACAGACAGCATGAGAGATAGGAATCAAGCAATTTTACTTCAGGTTTTTTAAACTTTCCCATTTCGACAATATGTGATTTCCTCTCCTCCGCAACAGTCCACACAACAACAAAAAATTAGAGACTGGACACCCCACTCACACAATTTGTCATTTTACAGAAAATATAAATTTTCCTGACATTTTCTAAGTTATCATGAGAAATGAGAAATAGATTTAGGATTTACCTCCCTAATGACGAGCAATTCTGCAGCCACAGTACCTTACAATATTGTTCAATAATGCTTTATATATATGTAGTCAGCATGTTCTTTCCTCAGGATTACAAAGAGTTACATGACAGACAGCTTTTGTTTAGTTGTATGTACCTATATGTGTGATTATGAAGGCAAACCAGTGATTTCTTTAAGCAGTATTGTGGGCCCTTTGTATCTGTTGGGATTTAGTTCCAAGACACCCCGTGGATATCTAAATCCATGGATCATCTGGTCCTATTATATACAATGGCATAGTAAAATGGTGCCGTTTATTTAAAAAGGCAAAATCTAGGTTTGCTTTGGGGCATTTTTTGGGGGGGGGATATTTTAAAGGCTTGGATGTTTTTTGGGGGGATGCATTATTATTATTATTATTAGGATATAAACATGAAATAGAAGACCAATAAACACATTCATGAACATCCAAAATACAGACAGAAAGCAAACTACACATGAAATCATGATAAACAAATCCTGTCCAGTCATTCAGGATTCCTGTTGAGATGGTCTACATGGAGAAAATGAGCAAGCTTATGTATTCCTCTATGCTGTGCAGGTGAAGGCAGAAATTAAAACCATTCTTAGTAGCAAGATTTAGACATCCATCACAAAGTAAACTAAGGGAAATATTTCACCCATCTGGTAAATGCTCCTTCCCCAGAAACCTGTCACTTGCTCAGAGACTAATTGTATGTAACTGTCTTTGGCTGCCACCAGTTATCTTGGTAGGGAGTTTCAAAGCCTGATGTGGCCACTCTTAAGGCTGGTCCAGACATGCCAGTTCTCATGGACTTTTTCTTCGACTTTGGGGTATTTTTGCAAAAGTTTCAACTGCACAATAGATCAGGATTTTTCACAAACAAAACCCTGTAGTAAAATCAGGGAACGAGAAACAAAAACAAAACATATGCACAATAAAAAGTGTTATAAGAGAAAACCATTCGAATTTTACACGTGATTGAAAAAGTAAAGATTCACATCCATAATATAAAAGTGCTTGTCATCAGCACAAAGCTTATCACCATGAAGAAGAAACAGAAAATGGAAAATAAAGCTGGACCTCGGTATCTGCAGGGGGTCGGTCCATGGATTTACCTCAGATACCATTCACCACAGATAATAGCAAATGCTATTGACATAAAGGACTTCCTGTGGAGGACCTAGACAATGCCTAGTGTCCATACCTGTGTAAGGATTTCCTACCAAGACTATATGGTATGTTTTTCCATTTTTTTCAGCCGCAGAAAAATGAAATTGCGGATATTGGTCTTCCATATACAAAAGTCCAAATGTACATGTTAGAACTGGAATCAGAAAATTCTAATGTGCAACACTTGGGAGGCTTTGCTAGATTTAATACTGTAGGTAGTATGAGGGGACAACTCCAAACAGGAAGTGAATTGGTGTCCTAATGCTATCATATGCTATCACACATGCTGATAAGATATGTCATCACTGGGTGATGGAGTTCTCAGACCAGGCATTTTTTAAAGGCACTTGTGGTCCTACACTTTCCCCACCCTTATACTAAAACATCATCTTTAAGGATATTTACGAAAACCACTTTCAGTGTATGCATGGGGTGCCAAGGTAATGTGAAATTTCTCAAATTATAGACAAACAGTGCTAATGTCTATTGATCATGCTGCATTCTAACAGAGGTCCATTTTGCCAATGTTCCTCTCTCTCTCTCTCTCTCTCTCTCTCTGGCTTTTCTTCACAAACAAAGATTCAGGAAGGACTCATCCTGCGCTTTCTACAAGCGTGCTGATGACTAAAAAGGCCAATCCAAGATTAAAAAAAGTCCGGTTGCAGAAAGCACAGCAGAAGATCTCCTTGGGTGATGTTTCTGGGTTGTGATTCTTTCTGCATTGTCGTTTCTCTTCAAGACTTGTTCGGCATGAGTTCTCAAATAAGGCTGCAGCATTGTGGATAGTGCATCTCCATGCCTCCCGATGTGAGGCCAGGACGGACCGTTGTTGGTGACCAATTTGGCCAAGCCTGAGATGTTGTTTCAGGGAATCCTTGTATCGCTTTTTTGGAGTGCCCCTCTTACGCTGACCCGTGGCAAGTTCACCGTAGAGTACTATTTTTGGGAGGTGATGGTCCTCCTTCCTAGAAACGTGCCCTGCCCAGCGCAGCTGTGTTCTCAGTATCATGGCCTCAATGCTGATGATCCCTACTTGCTCAAGGACAGCAACATTCGTCACATAGTCAGTCCAGTGTATATTTAGGATTGTGCGTAGACAGCGCTGATGAAAGCCTTCAAGGAGTCGTAGGTGGTGGCGATAGGTGACCCATGTTTCAGATCCATAAAGGAGAATAGACAGCGCAAGGACCCAACAGTGGGAGGCAAGAAAACTTGCACAGGCAGCAAGTAAAGGGAACACATGGTCTTAGATGTCTCTACACTAATGCAGAGAGCATGGGAAATAAGCAAGATGAACTTGAACTCCTAGCACTACAAAACAAATATGATATAATAGGCATTACTGAAAACTGGTGGGATGAGTCTCATGACTGGAATGTAGGAATAGAGGGGTATTACCTTTATAAGAGAAACAGGCCAAACAGGAAAGGAGGAGGAATAGCATTATATGTCAGGGATATTTACACCAATGAAGAGATCCATGACATCAATACTGGAAGCCAGGTGGAGAGCATCTGGATAAAAAGTAAAGGGGGAGGGAAACAACAGGGATGTTATTGTGGGACTCTATTACAGACTCCCAAGTCAGACGGAGGAATTGGATGATGCCTTTCTAGAACAGATGAACACACATGCAGAAAGGAGAGATGTAGTAGTGATGGGTGACTTCAACTATCCTGATATTTGCTGGCAATCTAACTCAACCAAAACTTCAAGGTCTAGCAAATCCCTTACTTGCCTGGAAGACAATTTCATGGTCCAAAAGGTGGAAGAGGAAACAAGGGGTCAGCTATTTTAGATCTGATCCTAACCAACAGAGATGGCCTGGTTAATGGGGTGCAAGTGGTGGGATCCTTAGGTGAGAGTGATCATGTTCTCCTGGAGTTTGTTATACAATGGAAAGGAGAAGCCACGCACAGTCAGACACGCATTCTTGACTTTAGGAGAGCTGATTTCAATAAACTCAGGGAAATACTGGGGGTGATCCCATGGTCACGAATACTAAAAGAGAAGAGACCTCAAGACCGATGGGACTTTTTCAAAAGGGAAATACTGAAGGCACAATTTCAAACAGTACCATTGAGGAAGAAAAATGGAAGGTGTCTCAAGAAACCAGGATGGATGACTAAAGAACTTTCAATGGAGCTAAGTTTTAAACGGAACATGTATAGGAAATGGAAAAAGGGGGAAATCACCAAAGAAGAATTCAAACAGATAGTGAACACGTGTAGGAGTAAAGTCAGAAAAGCTAAAGCGCAGAATGAGCTCAGGCTTGCTAGGGAGGTTATTTGGGGGGTATATCCACAGCAAAAGGAGGAAGAAGGAAATGATACGGCCACTAAGTGGAGAAGATGGCAAAATGCTAACAGGGGACAGAGAGAAGGCAGAATTACTCAACACCTTCTTTAGCTCAGTGTTTTCAGAAAAGGAAAAGGGGGACCAACCTGAGGAGAATGGAACAGACGACACAATAGGGGAAATCCAGCTCAGAATAAGCAAAGAGGTTGTACAGGAATACCTTCTTAATCTACATGAATTTAAATCTCCAGGACCAGATGAACTACATCCAAGAGTATTAAAAGAGCTGGCAAATGTAATCTCAGAGCCATTGGCAATAATCTTTGAGAATTCCTAGAGAACAGGAGAAGTCCCAGCAGATTGTAGGAGGGCAAACGTTGTCCCCACCTTAAAAAAGGGGGAAAAAGAGGATCTCAACAATTATCGTCCAGTTAGTCTGACATCAATACCAGAGACGATTCTAGAGCAGATCATTAAACAGAGAGTCTGTGATCATTTAGAAGTCAATGCCATAATCACAAAAAGTCAACATGGGTTTCAGAGAAACAAGTCATGCCAGAATAATCTGATCTCTTTTTTTGATAAAATGACCAGCTTGGTAGATGAAAGGAACGCTGTGGACATTGCATACCTCGATTTCAGTAAGGCCTTTGACAAGCTTCCCCATGACATTCTTGCAAAGAAGCTTGTAAAATGTGGGCTAGACAAGTTAACAGTTCAATGGATTTGTAACTGGTTGACCGGCTGAACCCAAAGGGTGCTCAGCAGTGGCTCCTCTTCGTCTTGGAAAGATGTGACCAGTGGGGTGCCACAGGGTTCTGTCCTGGGCCCAGTGCTATTCAACATCTTTATCAATGACTTGGATGAGGGAATTAGGGGCACACTTATCAAATTTGCAGATGACACCAAATTAGGAGGAGTAGCTAATACCCTAGAGGACAGGATCAAAATTCAGAATGACCTGATAGACTGGAGAGGTGGGCCAAAGCTAACAAAATGACATTCAACACGGAGAAATGTAAAGTACTGCACTTAGGGCGGAAAAATGAAATGAATAGATATAGGATGGGAGGGACCTGGCTGAACAAGACAATGTGTGAAAGGGATCTAGGAGTCCTAGTAGACCACAAGTTGAACATGCGTCAACAGTGTGATGCAGCAGCTAAAAAGGCCAATGCGATTTTGGGCTGTATCAATAGAAGTATAGTATCTAGATCAAGGGAAGTAATAGTGCCGCTCTATTCTGCCTTGGTCAGACCTCACCTAGAATACTGTGTACATATATGGCAAGTATTTTTGGACCGCTTCAATGGCGTTTCATTTTGGCGGGAGGAAAGGAAACTACAGGATGCTTTTCAAATAGCTTCAGATGTGGCAGGGGCCACTGGGTTTGGGGTTTATTTTGGTGGCCACTGGTGTGCTAGTAAATGGAGTTTTTCCCCATCCTGGTGGCTACCACCGTCTGGGTGGATGAATTGGCCTATTCGCCAGTACATTTTTGGTGAGACAATTTGGCTACTGTCCAGGTGATAAACACTCTTACTTCAAGGTCCCCAAGAGTTATGCGGTTGGTTAGAGCATTTACTTTGCAATGCCTCCAACATAACATCTTATTTGTCGCATGGCATGTGGGTGGTGTGCGAAATGACCTGGCTGATGCTCTCTCTCGCATGCAGATGGAGCGCTTCAGAGAGCTGGCTCCAGATGTAGCACCCGAGAGCGACCGGATTCCGGCAAGCCTATGGCAACTTGGGAATCTGAAATTTGGACGGCTATAGGTATGTCAGTTCCACCCAGTATTAGGAAAGTATATGCCTGGGCAGTGAGAGAATTTTACCAATTTAGGGAACAGGAAGGCTTAGGCCAAGGAGTGAATGTCCCTGTGGCACACCTTAGGCAATTTTGTGTTTCTTTATATAGGAGGGGCCTTGCCCCACAATTGATTCGGGGCAGGCTTTCAGCATTGGCCTTTTGGCTGAAAGCTCAAGATGCACCTGACAATACAGGGGATTTTTGTATCAAGAAAGTCCTCGAGGGTTGGGCCATGGAGAAAGGCAGGAGGGCAGACTCGAGGGCCCTTCTTTCTCCAGAGATTTTGAGGGGTTTACGCAGAGTCTGGGCTGCGATGTGTTCCTCTACTTATGAGGTGCTGCTTTTTCACGCGGCTGCATTATTGGCCTTTTTTGGTGCACTCCACGTGAATGAGCTTGTACAGGCATCAAAATCCGACAGGTCTGGGAGAGCTCTGGAGTTGAGGGATGTTCGGATGACTGACCAGAAGTCACAGTCACTCTATGTTTCTCCAAGACCGATCAGGTAGGCAAGGGAAGGACATTTAAGTTATACAGATGTGACAGCGTGGAGCTCTGCCCAGTGATGGCGTTACGGAATTATCTACAAGTGGGGGGGTGCAGAGAGGGCCCATTATTTGTGCATATTGATTTTTCCCCTTTAACTAGGTATCAGTTTTGGGCCATGAGAACGAGGGCATTGAAGCAGCTGGGGCTAATCGGAGCCCGATTTGGTACACATTCCTTCCATATAGGGGCCGCATCCACTGCCGTTGACAAGGGCATGACATCAGCAGCGATCCAGCAACTTTGGCAATGGAGATCCACCTGTTACAAGAGGTATGTTCGCCCTCTCCTTCACTAAATTTTTCTTCCCCTTTTGTCTTCCAGGTGCTAGATCCTTGACGGTGAGATGCCGGGTGCTGATTTGCGGCCACAGTATGGTTTACTGGGCGGCCCAACAGGCTTGGCTCAGCCATTTTAGACCTCACCTGGGCCTGGGAGACAGGATAACAGTGGAGTGGTTGGGGAAGAGGGGCCTTCGTTGGCATGGCCTCATGGCACTGTTGTTTGGGGAGCGACGGGGGCCTCCGCCAGACATACTTATCATTCATTTAGGGGGGAACGATTTGGGCCATTTGAAGGGGAAGGCCATAATTGTACAGGTGACACAAGATATGTTGGTGATTGGCTCATGTTGGCCTTCGGTCACCATCATGTGGTCAGCCATCCTGCCCAGACAGCTGTGGCGAGGGGAGGAGAATCCCTGTTTGATTGATAAGGCACAAAGGACAGTTAAGAGGCAAATTTACAAATTTCTGATCTGGGGGGGGTGGTATTTGCCACACCCCAATATCATGTTTGAGAGGCCCGAGCTCTACAGGGCTGATGGGGTACATCTCTTGGACATGGGGAATGCAATATTCTTGACTGATCTTCAGCAGGGGTTGAGGGACTTATTAGATGAGCTAGTGGGGGATTAAGGGACAAAGTGGACGCTTTCTCCTTATCTATGGTGGGAAGGGGGAGGTGTAGATTACGGTGGGCACCTATGGCACTGATTTTGGTGAAGCGATGTCTCCGGTCTGGTCTCCTTAGGCTGTACGACCTGGGAGATCAGAAGGAGACCTACCTTGGGGTTGGCCTGAAGGATACCCCCCTCACCTTAATACATATGCATTGGGTGAGGGGCTTTCGGGCTGACCTTCCAAACATGAGCTGGCTTGAAAGCAACCCCAGCCCTTGGGGTTACTCAAAAGAGCTCAGGTATTCACCAGGGGAAGCTGGGGGCATAAGTCCAAGAGGGACCACCCCAGCTGCTCCCACACTAGGTTGCCTCCTCCTGCTGAAGATTTAATGGGAAATAAATAGGCAGGGAAATCAATAAAGATTATTTTATTTACCCCAATGCACTGGCGTGGTCTCATTATTTCTCTGACTCAGTCCATAATATTCTTCATGTAGTCAAGCCTTAAGTAGCTGAGACAAAATTCTGGCTCTTTTCCTCCTCCTTCCATTTCATATGTACAGTTAGAAGCTTTGATCTTCTTAACCATTGTTATTAATACTTGATTGAATCTATAACTGGAGAATTTTTCTTATTACAAATGTGACAATAAGTACAGTCTTGACTATTGCCAACATCCTTTCATCCAGAATTATTGCTGAATCCTTGAGTGCACTATGAATCTGAATCTTCATGTAATGGAGAATTGAGTACAGCATTGGATGAGTGAATCCCAATTGCCTGATATAGTAGGGATATCAGAACATTAAACAATGTGGTCATCCTTGGTGAGAAAGATTCTGTTGACAGTTGAATAAAAGGTGTGGAGAGGATGGGAAACTGTCAAGAGATTATTCTCCAAAGTGCGTGCTTTTTGCAAAAGCTTCAGCTACACCAAGAATAAAATAAAATAAAATAAAAATAATAAGGCAGATTTACAGTAATCTCAGAAAGTTCTTACTGTGTAATACAATGACATTTAACTAAATGTGTTTTTTTTTAAAAAAATGCTGTACTCTGATGTATGTTATCCTGTGTTCAGTGGTTCATATTTCTACTTAAGCTTAAATATGAGAGTGAGGCAAATCAAGGGTCTTCCTTTGCCTTCTGTACCAGGATGTTAGCATGGGTAGCTTGTGGACCAAACAGGGAAACACTGCCTCCAGCATTTGGAGTGACTCCATCCCTGCTTGATCCATGAGCCACCACTGATTCTAAAGACAATTTATTTATTATTCCTATCTGAAAAGCCATCAATATTATAGGAATGGGCTGGGGCACTGCTTCTCAAAGGCCCACCAAGCTCAGTATTTGGATTCCTAGTAGAAAGCTCACAAGAAATATATTTCAGCATAGAGTACTAAAATAGATCCACATTCAAGTTCATGGTTCTATGTTAGGGTGGGATTCGTTCTTGACATTTGTTCACCCTTGAAATCTGTTGTTCTTTTTCTTGCCATTCTAACAATGAGCAAACCAAACTCTGGATGGCATTTGAAAAACATATTTGTCAATGATATTGCCACTTGAGTGGAGAAAGAATTGGCTTTGCTATCATTATCCACAAGGCTATAATTTCATGTCCCCAAGGATAGTCACGTAGATTGTTCGCAAGGGTTGAAAACAATCATGACACCATTCTACCAATGGTTATATTAACTCCTCCATTTGTGCAAATCAAAGATGGGATTGGGTAACAGGCACAGAAGGATCTGCCACTTTGGTATCTGCCTCTTTGTGTCTCCCATGGAATAACTGAGATGTTCTCAGTTTATTGGCAGCCTCTGCTGGCTTTGTAGTGAATGCATTTACTACTCCTACTGCTATACAGAAGAAGGTTTGATCTCATCTCACTTATCAACCACCCAGCTGTTGTAAATGGATGCAGATGGGTTTGTATCTGGGAAGAGGATCCGCAGCTGGAATGAAGGATTGACAGTCTTTCTGTTCTTTCTCCTTCTCCTTTGGGTGTGTCAAGTAGATACAAGAAAATGTCTCCTGCCTGATCCCACTTCTCTTCCACATGAGTCATATCAGTCTGGGGACCTCATGATTGGTGCTCTTGTTACTCATTTAATATACTATTTCCAAGAATTTTCTTTCAAGGAATATCCTTGGCAGGAATTTTCAAATTATATGACGTAAGGAATTTTCTCTCTCTCTCTTGAAGTATGTGAATTTTGCAAGACAATAAGCTGAAGTATTAGAAATGTTGAACAGACAGGAAAAATGTTTGTCTGCCATGCACACTAATTCTCTGGTGGTAACTCATTCATTTACTATGGATGTGAAATCTCCTAGGTATCCTTTTGATGACTTTCTTCATTTTGCTTCTCATCTTTGTTTTGTTCTGGGTCTTGAAATGGTGTACTCAACTTTTATCCTGAAAACTGACCACATTCTTCCTAGCTTCTTCATTTCTTCGCATATTTAACTTAATATTGAACAGAATGTTTCACCTCTAATTAAGGGCATATTTTTACTTAGCCACATTCCCTTTCAAAATATATGTCTGTTGTTTTGTTTGCATTCTATTTATGAAAAGTGTCCTCTAAGTGTTTCAACTGTGTGAATGTTTAATATGAGTATTGTCTTCCAACAATTATCAATTTTTTCTTGCAATGAAGGTCTCTTCTTTCATTGAAACTGTCCATTGCTGGGCTCTTTCTTTCCTTGCCTAGTATTTACAATGTTCTTTTTAGAATGTGTGAAGTCATTATTCTTTTTTTTTCTTTTTTTTTTTTAGCTATATCATTCTTGTGTGCATATTTTTATCTGTTTATGTGCACATGGTTTTTGGGCTCAGAAAGAACTGCTGTTTTCCCCACTTGTTCAATATTTCAATATATCCAGGTGTGTGTTGTATAATAATTTGTAAGATGGGATGAATGTGGGTGGAAGAAAAAGCCAAAAGCAAGATTACTGCTCACAGAAATTCCAAAATATGTTGCAGTTAGCAAAGTTAGACAGAAAGATAGCATGGACCACAAACCTAAAACAGCAGGAAAACATGTATACTTGTGTTTTGTACATATTGGTGAGTGGGTGAGAGAGAGAAAATATAGAAGAAACAAAATCACTGGAACCAGAGGAAAAGCCTTATCCTAGGCAGCGGTCTTGGAGTGCACAGTAAAAAGTACAGAAAATGGAAATAGGTGGTGAGAAGAAAGGAGCCAAAATGATGCCATTGGGATAAGAACACCATCCTAGCAATCCTGGCCTGTCTCTGCTGTTTTAGCATGCACAGACCATGGTGATTAATGCTGCATACTGCAGTCTTAGAACAACTTGAGCTGTTCATGATTTCCACCCCAGAGTTGATGTAATTGAATGGCAATATTAAAACTAGGAATGAGAGATAATGATTTTTTTATTCCACCTTCTTTGCTGATTCATGTTTTTGATTCAAAGAACCTGCACCAAAGGCGCCTGGCTCACTCCTATTTTTATGACTCCCAATTCACCTCAGCTCCAGGCAGGCAGGCAGGTAGGTTAGCCACTGACCAGGGGGTGGGGAGATTCTCCCAATGAAAATGATCCACTAAAAATAAAATAAAATAATTTGAGCTCTAAACTAAGTAGCACAGACCACTAGTAAGGGTTACTTCTGCTACTAGCAGTATTTCTGCTGCTCCATTGACTGAAATGATGAAAGGATAGCCTTACAGTGAGGAACTAAAATGAAGAGAGCAATATTGTTTTAAAACCTATTTGTGTGTAACTCCTTTTGCAGGGTGGTAACAAAGTTCTATCAGCATATCTTGTCTTTGGGGTTTGCTGTGAAAGAGATCAATGAGAATCCCAAGGTCTTATCCAATGTCACCTTTGGATTCCACATCTATGATAGTTACAGTGATGCACACTTGACTTACCGTGCCACTCTGGAACTTCTCTTCAAATCGCACAGACTGGTCCTCAATTATGACTGTAGAAGCCACAAAAAAACACTAGCCATCATAGGGGCACTGGACTCCAAAACCTCATTCCACATGGCTGATGTCTTAAGTCTATATAGGATTCCACAGGTAGGATCTAAGCATGGGGTTTCCCAAAGGCAATGTACCCTTTCTCTTGCATCTCATCCTGTTTAACATTTTACCATTCAAAACTAGGAAACATTCTAACTATTATTTTTAATCTTCTGAATGAGGGGAGTGGCAAATGCGTTTGTAGCAGGTCACCTTCGGTTTCTTGAGACTGGGCTAGGTGCTGTAGTTGACATACAATTCAGTGCCCAGGGTCATCAAAACCCTGCCCTGTGGAGAATGTCTTTTGTGCTGGCATGGCATGACTTGAGGTGTTCTAGCTGGCTATTAGCTACTGAAGGTATCTTCAAGGGCATATCCTTAAGAGATGCTTTACTTTTTGGAAGAGTTTACCTGAAAGGCTGTCTTTCCTTTGTTACCTGAACTACTGAGGTCTAGAATGGAAATTCTACATATCTGTATCAAAGGTCAATAGTTAGTTGGGGAATTTTAATTATATCAAATAGTAGCAGTGAGAGGCTGTGGAATCTTTTGAGCTATGTATACCAGTACCAACTGATGAGATTCCAACAGAGGAAATGAAATAAAAATATTAATTTTTTAAAAAATGAAAAATAATCTCAGAAGTATTCACACCAACACTCAAGCTTCAAGCAATCACACAAGGTTAATGAAAAAGGTAGGAGGTATTTGGATAGAGGAATAGAGTGAGGGGAAGATGGGCTTTACTATACCTATCCAAGGAGCAGAGATTCATGCAGAAGAAGATACTCAGAATTGTGTTCTGAGGATCATGCATCAAACTGACAGACTAGCAGGAGGAAGAGAAACTATGAAAACAGGAACACAGACTGATACAGTGATGAGATGAAGGAAGCTGCAAACACTTTGACTGCATTTTGGGGTGATATTTATAACAAATATTCCCCCTGAAGGGGTGTTTTTTGAGTAGAATACAATTTGTGCCAGTGTTAGACAATGGCAGCTGCGGTTCTGTTAGTGATCTTTGATGGTTCAAATATCAAAACTGATGGGTCACAGGAAACCTTTTTTTTTTAGGAGAGGGGTGTTACCCAAATTACCGAGGTCCATAGAAAGAGAGGTGGTAGGGGGGAAAAGTTTTCCTAATAGCAAGTTTCCAGCCACTTGATTGGATTAGTGAATGACTCACTTCCAGAAGTGTTCAGGAGAATTAGCACATTGTTACCCTAACTGCCAGTCTCAGGGGTTTCTGCATAACTCTTACCTGTGTGTGTCTTTAGGAATTTAGAATGGCCTCATCCTTAGATTATGAGCAAATCTTTTAGTACTCGCAGGTGGACCAGGTCTATCTCCTGCTACATGGAATGCCAACAATATTTATTTATTTATTTATTTATTTATTTATTTATTTATTTATATTTATGGTATTTATACCCCACTCTTCAGCCACAAAGGCTCTCACAGTGGCATACAAATGTTTAAGCAATAGCATTTAACACATCTACACCGCATTAAGTGGTTTCCAATGTTGGTTGGCTATCAGATTTATGAAATATAGCCAATTGATGAGTTATTTAAAGAGGGGAAGGTATCAGGGCATATTACACCTTATGAATAACTAATAACCTTCTAATAACTAATGGAGTGAAGCAAGGTTGTATTCTTGCACCAACTTTATTTACAATCTTCTTCAGCATGATGCTCCAAAGGGGTATGGTAGAGTTTGAAGAAGAAGACGGCATCTATATACGTTACCATACTGATGATAGCTTGTTTAACTTAAGCCATCTGAGGGCTCACACTAAGGAGATTTTCACACGCCGAAAATATCGCTGCCAGAAACCGGGACAGAAATATTTCTGTCCCGGAAGCAGCGCCGCGGTTCGCACGCTCACCTCCCTCTCCCGTTGTTCCGTCGTCCTCGCTTTGGGTTTTTTCCTCCCTCTTCCGGAATATTTTACTAACGGGAGTTTGCGGTGGATTCGCCTTTTTAGTCATCAGCGCGCTTGCAGAAAGCACGGGATGAGTCCTTGCTGAATCTTCGTTTGCAAAGGAAAGCCAGAGAGAAAAGAGCGGAAGGTATCAGGGCATATTACACCTGATGAATAAATGCACTTTATTGAAATGAAATGTTTTATTCTTCTATAGCAGTTGTACTTTGGAAATATGCTTCTTTTCAATAGGCAGGAACACCAGTCAAAATCTATTATCAAGCAGGTAAATAGGCTAGGCTAGGCTAGTATAGGATAGGATAGGCTTTTTGTTACAGTCATAGACCAGCACAGGTAAAAAGGGGGTACAGTATAAAAGAGGTTAAAAGCACAAGTTAAAAACAGCATTTCAGACTATGTAGCTCCAGTACATCAAGGTATGACAAGGTTTGTACTAGGACTTTATTAGATGCAGCAAATATGGCATCATAAGGATGCCTACTGATCACAAAATGGCATGCATTCCAGACGATATATCTCCTCTAGTGCCTTGTTGATGGCGTTGCCAGCATTTGAAACTTCATAACATTGTGTTCAAGTGAATGCAGCATGAATGACAGAACACTTCTGGGTGAGATCGGGACAGCCAGGTAGGGGACACTCCCTCTCTCTCTCTTTTTTTCCCCTCCCCTCCCAGTTTACTTGTCATTTTTTAGTGTGTTTTTGTGCTTGTGTGAACATTTTGTATGTTTCTTTTTCTTTATTTTTTAAAATTTCCCACACTTCATGTATTTGTGGAGATCATAGGCGCAGAAGTGAACAGAACTCCATTCACTCTCTGTTAGAGTCTGGGCTGCCTTTTAATGGGACTAAAGGTAAGGTCTGGTGGCGGGGGGTCTTTTGCCGGTATAAAAATGAAACAAAATATGCTGGGAAATGAACGATTTTAGAGGCTGAACTGATGAAGTCCCTACTCTGCTGTGGAGGTCAAAGCCTGATGGATTTTAATCGCTACTGCACAGAATCTGGCAACTTTATATATTGTACCAGGGCTGGAGTCTGAAAGCAACAGAGAAGTGTAGAGTTGTCTAGTGTGTCCTTGGTATTTATGCAATGGGGTTAAATAAGGTTGAGAGATGTCTCTGTAGTATGAGCACTGGAAAAGTACATGCTCTTTTGTTTATATTTGAACAGAGTTACAGGGTTATAGTCTATCTGATTCAAGCATCATGAAGTTCTGCCCCCAGAGTTCCATGTCCACCCCCAGGTACATCCTTTTGGGAGATGAACACAGGGGAAGCATCCTTTAGGCCATGACACCCCATACAACACCATCCCTAAAGCTGTCAAGGCCAGTGAGGGGAAAGTTCTGCTTACTGGGTGAAGAGAAGAATGAGTGGGAAGGGAAGTCAAACAATGATGAACCAACTTGTGTGAGATCTATGGAGGAAGAACTTCAACTTCAGTTTCAGAAGACGTGCAGCCTTCTGTCCCTTTTCCTCAAAGCAACATCAGTTCAATTGGTTCCCTGCCCTCTTCCACCTCCACCAGTAAGCAAGAGTGCTCCTGGTGACTGACAGCTGTAGGAGGTAGAAATTAGTGAGATTGTTCCAAGGGTTACAAAACAACATCTTGTGCTCCATCCAAAACCCAGACTTGTCAGGCAAAGTTACACTTAGGAGACATTTTTACCTTAAAAGGCTTCTAGATCCCATCTGTTAGGAGTTCTCTAAACACCTCCTGAAGAGACTTCTCTTTTTTCCAATTTACCTGCCTTCCATGAAAAAGCATTTGATTAACAATATTCTACTTTTATATCCAGAGTTCCTTCATTTATTTTTATTTTTTTACAAAGCTTTGACTTTGTTGTATTACATGTGTTTTACAGACATGACACTGAATGAAAAAAGTACATTACATTTTCCAATACATTTTCGAAATTCTTTCAGCTCTCCTATGGCTCATTTGCCTCTGAAAAGAATGAGATGGGAAAAGTTTCTTCCTTTTATTCCATGGCCACCAATGAAGACTCTCAATATATGGGGATTATCCACTTACTTAAGCATTTCAGATGGACGTGGATTGGGCTCTTTGTGGTGGATGATGACAGTGGAGAAAGGTTTTTGGAGAATATGGAGCCCTTGTTTTCCCAGAATGGAATCTGCACAGCTTTCACATGGCAAATTCCAAGCCAAGATTATTTTCATGATCCAAAACAGCTGGATCATCATATGCATAATATGTATCAGTTTTTAAAATTGCCCAAAACAAGAATATTTGTCCTTTATGGTCCATCTTTTATAATTATGTGGTTGTGGTTTTTCATTACTCAAGGAATTCTTATAGGTGAAATCAGTATATTGATTGGAAAGGTGTGGATAACAACTGCCCAGGCTGATTTTGTCCTAGGAAATATTAGCAAGGATAAAGATTTGCAAATGTTCCAGGGTGCTCTTTCCTTTATGGTTCACTCAGAGAAAGTTCCAGGGTTCCAGGAATTTCTTCAGACCATGAAACCTGATTGGATAGAGGCAGATGATTTTCTCAAGCAGTTCTGGGAGGAAGCATTTGACTGTTCATTTCCAGATCCAAGATTGCCATACAAGGTCTCTGGAACATGCAGTGGGGACGAAAAACTGGAGACCCTTATTGGGCCTCTTTTTGAAATGCGCATGAGTGGCCGCAGCTATGCCATTTATAATGCTGTCTATTCTGTGGTCCATGCTCTACATGCTTTATATTCATCCAGGTCCAATCACCGAAGAAGCATGGATAGTATAAAAGGGGACCTACAGGATGTGCAACCTTGGCAGGTAAGGTTTCAAAACTAAAATAATACTTGTATGTTTAGGAGCTTTTATTCTGCCCTGTCTTTTGTGAATGATGTAACACACAATATAAATCTACAAACAAATTTCTGTCTTTTCAACCTGAAAAAATGTTAATCAGTACTTCAATATAGAGAACCAGTGTTTGTAAGCACATTGTTTAGGCTAAAGCATTGTTACCTGTTTAAAATAACGTATAAGAGCCAGGCTTAGTCACTCTTAGGGTTCTGCTTTCTCCATGATGGGAGAGTATCATGAGGTAAATTTTAAAAAATGAACTAAAATAGTCAGTAATATCAATGGGACATCTGTAAATTGCAATTCATGTCTTCCATTTATTTCACTTGGTATATGTTCTTTACGAATGATTCTGGACCCAACAACATTTTTGAAAGTAATAGAGTATTCAATCATGTTTTTGTTGTGAAGAGTTCACAATGTTTCCATTCTCCTGTTTGTCTTCCTTTCTCAACTAGCTGCATCCTTTTCTTCAAGGGGCTTCATTTAACAATTCTGCTGGAGAAAGTGTGTCTTTCAATGAGAACAGGGAAGTGAGATCAGGATTTGATATAATGAACTTGATTACATTTCCAAATCGATCCTTCCTGAATGTGAAAGTGGGACGAGTAGATCCCAGAGCTCCCAAAGGAAAAGAATTCAGCATTGATAAGCCTAGGATTACCTGGCCTTGGAGCTTCAACCAGGTGTGGGTTATAGTGCATTTTCATGGGCATGACATCACAAAAACTGTTCATCACAAAAGGAAAGTTTGGAAGAAAATTGTGACAAATGAATGCATGAATATATTTGGCATTGATGATGTCTCTTGCTTATTTACCCATCATCCAATGAGCAAATTAGGATTTGCCCATTCTGAATATTCCTCATCTTTATGGACAGGTCTTGCCCATTTCCGTCTGCTGTGATTCTTGCACTCCTGGCTTTCAGAAAAGAAAGAGGGAAGGGGAGAAATTTTGCTGCTATGATTGTGTTCAATGTCCAGAAGGGAAGATTTCCAACCAAACTGGTAGGTGGTACAAGTCTTTCAGCCAAAAGCATTAATGCATATGACTGTTCAGGATATAGAAGACTTTCACATGTTCATGTAGAAACCTTATAAAAGTGAGACATTGAATTTTGTCATTCTATTTTTTTTTCATTTACAATAATTGCAAACTAAGAGTGAAACTAACTCATGTTCTTACAAGTTATTGGGTCTCTCAAGTGAAATAAAACATAGTGGGAAACAGAACATTTTGAACACAACCATTTTCTGGAAATGTTGATCCATCGAGTGAATAAGGCAGAGTTCAAATATTCACAAGATGTATAATGACATGTAACAGACCTATTAAGTAATATTTAGAATATAATGTAGTTCTTAAAGAGAAGACACTATAGCATTAACAGTTAGAAGTCACTGTAGGGAAAAATAAATTTGTAACTTCCTTGAATATAAGGAGGAATTGCTAGAATACGACTAAGGAGAATTTTGACACCAAGGTCCAAATAAGCTGATATAATTTGAGTTTTTCATCCATGTCACAAATATCTGGATGTGTCACTCATATCTGTGACATCAGCACAAAAACATATATCATCTCAAGAAGATATGTGAAAGCACAGTCCCTTTCAACACCTCCTTGCCTACTGAATAAAGAGATTGAGAATGAGAATACATGAAGGGTGGGCTGAATGTCTTATCTCAAAGCTTGATCCACTTGGAGTTTCACAAGTGAGAGTTGTTAAGATGAGACTGTTAACCAAAGTGCTTATGGAAATGCAAAAAAAAAATCGAGTTTCTAATATGTTGAGGAAATTAGCAGCAACTCGACTTTAGCAATGTGAAAGGGGGTAACAAGGGGATCTTTATGCCAATTTGTACCCCAACTAATGCTGAACTGACACACACACACAATGGCAAGATGAATAAGTTAACAATGATATTTATTAAAGACTTTAAAATAATAACACCAATCATGCCCATATTCAGACAAAAAAGCAAACACACAAGACCATTAGGAATGGAAGAAGAAAGGTTGACAGAGGGATAGACAGGGAGTTTGCAGATGTTATAAGACAGCTATCATGTAGTCTGAAGTCTCAAGGCAGATCAGCAGTGTGGCTGGATGAAGCAGGAGGGGCTAACATAGCAAGAGGTAGTGTCCCCAGCAACTGGTTCTGTGCACATGGCTAACACAGAGAGAGACAGAATGTCCCCTTGAAATAAATCTGTGTGCAATGAGGCATGATTTTGGGCTGCTATTTATACCAAAAATGTGCCCTCAGGTGACTGGATTTTGTCTGTTGAAACAATGGAGTCCAGGTGTCTCTCAGAGATTGAACAATGGGTCTCACTAAATTCCTGGATTTCAACAATGGGCTTCCAATGATGCTAATGTGTTGCAACCACTCTTAATGTTCTGGTGATTAGTTTTACAAAGCTTGAGCTGCTTCCTTAATGGCTGAGTCTGGGGTTAAGGGGGGAGTGATACCATCAAAGGATTACTCCAACCACCAATGATGGGATCAATGGTCTATTACTTGGGTGAGTGCAGGCAAGGTCCTTTTGACCTTTCCTTATGTTTCTTCATTTTGGAATTTGTTAATGGTCATTCCTTTGGGCAATACATGGCTTAACGCCTGCCTTTTGGGATCTATACAGCAAATCCCTGATATTTTATTGCTCTTCCCCATGGGGACTATATTAATATGCCAAACTATCAATAAGCCAATTTTGGGGGTCTCTGAGGGTGGGGCTTATTAGGGGCACTAACAAGACCAGGCCATCAATGTGAAAGAATAACATAGCATTAATTTAGTGCTGTAACTGTAATTGCAGGATAGGCGTCAACCTAACCAATGACTCTGATGTTGGAGTTAGTGAAAATTATTCCAAATTTTATACGATTCCATACTGTAATAATCCTCTTTTTTTCTTCTTTCACCAGACACAGTTGAGTGTTTCTCATGCCCAGAAGATCTATATGCAAGCAAGGATCAAGATCAATGCATTCCTAAACTTGTAACCTTTCTATCTTATGAAGAACCCTTAGGAAAATGTTTAGTTTCTAGTGCTGCTTCTTTATCCCTGATCACACTTTTGGTTCTTGGAACTTTTCTTAAGTACAATGATACCCCCATAGTCAAAGCCAACAACCAAAAACTCACATACACCCTCCTTATCTCCCTCTTGTTCTGTTTTCTCTCTTCATTCTTTTTCCTTGGACAGCCTCGAAAATTCACCTGCCTTCTCCGACAACCCGTTTTTGGCATCATCTTCTCAGTGGCTGTTTCTTCTGTGTTAGCCAAAACCATCACTGTGGTTATAGCATTCATGGCTACAAGGCCGGGGTCCAATATGAGGAAGTGGGTGGGAGGGAAAGTGGCCACCTCCATTGTCCTTTCTTGCTCCCTCATTCAAATTGGGATTTGCACCATCTGGCTTGGAACATCTCCCCCATTCCCAGATTTAGACATGAACTCCATTGCAGGAGAAATCATTGTGCAGTGTAATGAAGGGTCTCCAATCATGTTTTTTATTATCCTGAGTTATATGGGAGTTTTGTCCGTGATCAGTTTAACTGTAGCTTTCCTAGCCAGAAAGTTGCCAACTGCTTTTAATGAAACCAAGTTTATTACCTTCAGCATGTTGATTTTTTGCAGTGTTTGGTTGTCCTTTGTTCCCACCTACCTGAGCACTAAGGGGAAATACATGGTAGCTGTGGAGATCTTCTCTATCTTAGCCTCTTCTGCTGGGTTGCTATGCTGTATCTTTCCCATAAAATGTTATATTATCGTATTCAAGCCCCAGCTGAACTGCAGGTGTCATCTAATCAGGAGAAAGGGACAATAAATCAATCTTTTTATTTTGAAAGTGTCCATCTCAATTTCACTTTCTGAAACACATAAGCTGTTGAAATGTTAGAATGTATTAGAGAATCCTCTTTCAAGTGTAGAAATTTTTGCAGTGGTGTAATCTCCATGAGAGTCTATAAGGAACACCACAGGTTCCATATTTCTGTATGAAGTATATGTGTTGCCCAAGCAATTCTGAGAACAAACCATGAAAGATATAGCTCCCAGTGTTTTTCAATTATTACCAGCAGTAGGTTGACACATATTTTCTGCATGAAGAACATCAGCCACTTTTGGTGAGCACCCCACTACATGTATCTAAATGCAGCTTCCTCTTTTTTTCTTTCTTTCTTTTTTTTTTTTGAGTACAAGATCTGTCCTTTATTCCTTCCTACTTGAGCATTAAGGGGAAATATATGCTAGCTGTGAAAATCTTCTCTTTATTACCCTCTAGCACTGAATTGTTATGTTGTATGTTTCCCTTAAAATGTTACCTTTTTTTTTTTTTCAAGCCTGAGCAGAACATCAGGGATCAACTAACCAGGAAAAAGGGTTAAGGAATCAATCTATTTTCTAACTTTCAGTTTCAATTTCAGTTTCTGACATACCCATGCCTTAGAAATATTATATTATATTATGGAGTACTCCTTCAGATGTTGAAATTTCTGAAGCAGTGTAACTGCCATGAGAGTGTACAGGGAACACCTATGCTTCCATGTCTTTGTTGTGAAGTGTCTGTGTTCACAAAAGAATTCTGAAAAAAATGCATGAGTACCTAGTTCTCACAGTTTGTTCATTGTTCCTGCCAACCAGTTTCTAGAATATGTATATTCTCTGCATGAAGAAGATCAGCCATCCTTTCAAGGATCTACATTTAATGCTTCCTCCTTCTTCAGGATGGCAAAGTCAGAATATACAGAAGCTCTGCAATAATCAGCCTCATTTTACATATTCAGGATGTCCCTTTGTGTGATTCCTGAGGGAAATTAGCAGTTGGAGTTCACCTGGCAGGGTTAAGCGGGTGGGGGACTGTGGAATTGGCCCTGAAGAAAATCTGAGCATGTGTTCTTGCTGTAATAATATTACACTACCTGTAGGCCCAGCTTTGAAAGAAACCTTTAGTTATGGATATGAATCTTCGTTTGCGAAGAAAAGCCAGAGAGAGAGAGAGAGAGAGTTATGGATAGAGAAGAAAAAGAGGGGCCACTGTCATTATAAGCTTTTATTTTACATCATGGAAGATAACTCTTAAAATCTAATAAACTTAATTTACTATTTCAAGGTCCCCTAAATAATTAATTAGTACTATATAGTAGTTGCTGTTTTACGTGGGTGACTCTTTTTTAAATCATCAGCACTTATCAATGGTAATCAACACCAACATTTTTAGCACCTCAACAGACCTCTCTGTTAATGGGTCCTTTTTCTTTTTCTGAATTTCAATTCCACTTCTTTCCATTTCTATCTTTTTTCATTGCATTACGTGGCTATGTCATCTTCCTTCATGCTGGTTCATTTGCAGATAAATATCAAAGCTTCTTCAATGCTTAGTCTCATTAAGGAAGACCCACCTAAGTTCATATGTCCCTATCTTTCATCTGCACATAGAAATATTCAGCTACCAATTGATTCAGTGTGGGTCCTATTTTACAATATGGAGAATAGCAGGATTTGGTTCTTAGAACATCAACATGTCTATTTAAATATTTTACTGGAATGATACTATTAGTGTCAATTTCTAATACTTTTAAAATGTTTATAACTCACACTGGGCAACTATTAAAAATAAAGATTTTTGGTTCGCCCCAGTATTAGTTGCTTTTGCTAAAGTGAAAGAAAGAAGGAATATGTTTTGCAGCTGATTTGTGTGTGTGTGCGTGTGTGTGTATGTCTTCTGACATGCTACCTGAATAACTTCTGATAGCCTTGGGAGGGTTCCCCTAGCTCAAGAGCTCTCACAGACAACATGAAAGCTAGGCTTCAAGCAATTTTACTTTGTTTTTTAAACTTTCCTGTTCCAACAATTTGTGATTTCTTCTTCACCTCAACATTCTACACAACAACAACAAACAACAACAACAACAACAGAGTAGGTAACCCCCCACAACACACACACATACAACTTGTCATCTCACAGCAAATATAAGTCCCCCCCCCATTTTTTCCATATAACATGAGGACAAATCAATTTAGGATTTACCTCCCTATTGACCAGCTATTCTGCATCCACATCAGCTTACAGTATTCATCAACAATCCTTTAGATGTATGTAGTCAGCATGTTCTTTCTCCAGGATTACAAGCAGTTACACAGCAGACAACTTTTGTTTAGTTATACGTACCCATATGTTTAATCATAAAGGCAAGCCAGTGATTGTTTTAAGCAGCATTGTGGGCCCTTGGTATCTGCTGGGCTTTGTTTCCAGGACCACCCCCAACCCCATGTCTTTGGCTGCCACCAGTAATCTTGGTAGGGAGTTTTAGAGTCTGGATGTGGCCTCTCTTGAGGTTGCTCCAGACATGCCTGTTTTTATGGACTTTTTCTTCCAGTTTTTGAGCTTTTTGCAAAAGTTTCAACTGCACAAAAAATCAGGACTTTGCATAAAATCCTGTAGTAAAATCAACAAATGCAAAACAAAAACAAAAACAAAACACACACAAAGTAAAAGAAGTGTTATAATTTCATCAGGTTAAGAGAAAACATTTCAGATTTTATACTTGAGTGGGGAAAAAAAGTAAAGATTGACATTCATAATCTAAAGGTGTTTGTCATTAGCATACAGCCTCATTCCATGAGGAAGAAATAAAACATGGAAAATAATAACTTGATGAAACCAACCTTCACCAGTGCACTGATTGCTGGAAATTGAACTCCTTTGCCTCATGCAACTGATGCCTGGTAAAATAGCATGGAGGGGGAGTTACAAACATGGCAATAGTGCCAAAGTTGTGACCAAGTAGCAATTGTGAATATCTGGTTACGATAAATGAATCAACACAACTGTTCCAAATTCACAGTCACTACTTAGTCAAACTGATTAGGTTTTAATTTTTCTGTGAAATAAATCACTTTTTAACTTTTGCATTTAGTGAAATTTTAACTATGTTATTAATGTTTTCTAAGAAGTCTTGAGTCCCAAACTGGGGCAAAAGTGGGACACACACACACACACACACACACTACCTTTACCCTAGTTTGGGAATATATATATATATATATATATAATGGCCAAAATCCTTTATCAGCTACCTAGTTATGTCTACTTAACTAAGTAATGTCTCCTGGCCTGACATCCCCAAACCTGATGGAAATATTTTTTACCCATGGCAAGAGTGTCACAATCATGACAAAGTAACAATCATGAATATGAATCAGTTTCCAGTTACTCATCCGTAACTGCTTCATTGTCATGATCTCTGTTTAGTCATGATTATGACACTATTGGCACAATTATAACTCCCTTCCCACCTACTTTACTGGGCAATGGCTGCACGTGAATAAGGAGGCCCTTTCCACCAGTGTTTTAAATGTGAGAGTGACATTTCCATCAAGTTTGGGAAGGGAAGTCAGGACAGGAGGGATTACTTTGTTAAGTATACTAACTTAACTAAGGGCTCATCTACACTGGTGCTATGATCTGGGGACACTCCAGAGCATTATGCTCTGGGTCTGGCCCATGTTGACATAATGTACTCACAGACATAACTCAACTGACTGGTCCCCCTCAGTGCCACAACCACCACTGTCTTGTCAACCAGCCAAGCAACTCTCTGTGAGAGTCTTGTCAAAACACTGTGGCTGCTCTGGAGTTTTCTGGAAACTCCAGAGCAATATGTGGTTTCTGTTAAACCAGATTAATGGCTAGAAGGGCAGATTCCCTGTGTGCATCATGTGGACACATTGCATAGATCCAAGGTGAGTACACATTTTATCCTTCATGTAGGCAAGCTCTAAGTAACTGAGAAAGCATGCTTCTTTTCTGGCTGCTTCTTTTCCTCCGCCTCCTTCTTCCATTTTATACATGTAATTAGAAGCATTGACCTTATTCTTAACCATTGTTAACAATGCTTGATTGAATCTAAAATTGGAGGTTTCTTCATAGTACAAATGTGATAAGAAATATAATCTTGATCATTTCCAAAATCCTTCCATCCAGAATCATGGATGAAACTATGAGTGCAAACAAACTGAATCTTCTTGTAAGATGGAATTAAGTCCAACTGTGGATGAGTGAATCCCAATTGCCTGATGTATTAGGGATGTTTGAACATTAAAAATGTGGTCATCCTTAGTGAGAAAGATTCCCTTGACAATTAAATAAAAGGTGTGGAGAAGTACAACTGTCACAAAATTATCCCCCAAAGTGGGGGCTTTTTGAAAAAGCTTCAGCTGCACTGGAGGGGGAGGGGAAGGATTTCATCTCAAAAAGTCCCAATTTTATAATGTACTGTTTGTATACCCTACTACCCCTTCCCTATGATACCTCATAATTGGAAATATTGGCCACTCTTTGGGTTAAGGCTGGCTGGGGTGAACCGAAAAGATGAGGTGGAGGTCACAAATACCTGTGATGTGTCTTAGAAAGATTTTGGCAAACAAGCCCATATTAGTATTGAGGAAATGCCCCACAGGAAACATAGTCATTAAGGAAGTATTTGCTAATCCTTTCTTCTGCAACAGAACAATGAATTATTCAACCAATTAAGTGACCATTCCCAAATCTGCTCCTAAGGAAATCTCACCTCAGACCCTGTCCTGTCCAGGCTTGGAAGGTTGTCGTAAACCCATCATTCCTATCTCCCAGCCATTAACACAATCAGTTGAGTTTGGGTTTCCTGTTGTCTGCCCCGTGGGAAAGCCATCCCAGCTTTGTCATAACCAGACTTCCCCTTCAGGATATGAAATAGGGTATATATGTCCCAACCTAGAACCTAGCTAAGTGTGCCACAGTGAACAAACCTGACCACTCTCTCAGTGCACTCCTGGATTGGAACCTCCTCTGCCACCTCACTTCCCTGTCTGAGTATCTTTGCTACACGAAACTCTGCTCTTCGAGACTGGTAACAATTGCCCTATTTTCTTGAATTTCTCCCTCTAGCCAATCTCTCTACCTTACTCCTCTATTGCCTTGTATGGTTCTTAGGAACATGTGTTGCATATGTGAGTGCATTTTGTGTTATTTCCTTTTTTAATTATCATTTTAATTAAATCTTAATATATTAAAAACAAAAGACTAAATAATAAAATCACCACAATACAGTTTCTCCTGCAGTTTAGTACTGGTATACATAGGTGAAAAGATCTTCGCAGTTACCCTCCACTCTCAGACTTGAGCAAATAATGCCCCCAGACAATAATAGAGATTTTGGTATCACTGGTGGGTCTCTAAAGCCCCCACCTCTTAAGTTAATATCACATAACTTAACAAGATGTACTTTTCCTAAAAAAAAGTTTTCCTTCTGCCTGCAGTCCTTACTACATCATTACATATAAAAGCAACTCTTTCTTCCTTCTCACATGGGATCCTTGACTATGCTCAGGATAAACAACACAATTGCACTATTAACCAGAATGTAAACATGGCTGGCTTGTGGACCTAACAGGGGAAATGCTGCCTCCAGTTTTTGGAGTGACCCTTCTCTTCTTGATCCATGAGCCACCACTAATTGTAAAGAAAAAATATTTATCACTCCTATCTGAATAGCCATCACTGTTATATGACTGGGCTGCCACAGTGCTTCTCAAAGGCTCACCTAGCTCAATATTGTTTTCCCAGTGGGAAGACTACAAGAAAGATATTTCAGCAGGGAGTGCCACAACATATCCACACTCAAGTGGATGCTTTCATCTTAAGGCAGGATTTGCTCTTGACATTCCCCCCCCCCCAGAAATCTGGTGATCTTTTTCTTGTTGTCCAAACAATGTGCAAACCGAACTTTGGATTAGAGTTGAAAAACATATTTGTCAATGATATTGCCACTCATGTAGAGAAAGAATTAGCTTAGCTGTCATTACCCTAAAGGCTATGATTTCATTTCCCCAAGGACAGAGAATCAAGTAGATTGTTCACAAGGGTTTAAAATAATCAGGACACCACTCTACCAATAGTTATATTAAATCCCCCACTTGTAGAAATCAAAGATGGGGTTGAGGAATAGGCACAGAAGGTTCTGTCACCTTGATAGCAGCATCTTGGTGTTTCCCATGGAATAACCAAGATGTTCTCAGTTTATTGGCAACCTCTGCTGACTTGTTAGGAATGCATTTACTATTCCTACTGCTATAGAGAAGGAAACTTGATCTCCTCTCATGCAGCAACCACTCTGAATCACACAGATGCTGTAAATGGATGCTGTAAATGAATTACATTCCAGGAATGGCATTTTTGCTGCTGTTTCTCCTTCTCCTTTGGGTGTGTGGAGTTGATACAACAAACTGCCTGCTGCCTGATCCCACTTCTCTTCCACATGAGTCATATCAGTCTGGGGACCTCATGATTGGTGCTCTTGTTACTCATTTAGTTTATTATTTCCATGCATTTTCTTTCAAGGAATACCCTTGGCAGGAATATTCCAATATGATGATGTAAGGAATTGTCATTTTTTTCTTCCCTGAATCATGTAAATTTAGCAAGACAACAAGCCTAAGTATTAGAAATGCTTAGAAAGAGTGTTGAACAAACAGGAAAAATGATTGTCCTCCATGCACTTTAATTCTCTGGTGGTAATGCATGCATTTCCTATTATTGTGAAGTCTTCCAGTTCCCCTTTAGATTAATTTCTTCATTTTCCTTCTCATCTTTGTTTTGCATTGGGGATTGAAAGGTTTATCTCTTCCTGCTCTGAAAGCTGACCACATTCTTTCTAGCTTCTGCATTTCTTTGCATAATGAACCTAATATAAGGATATCCCCCCCTGCGAGTCAAGTGCATATTTTTTTACATAGCTATGTTCCCCTTTCAAAATATAGATGACACTATACAACACTTTAATTCATGATAACCATATACAGGTTATAGCCATCAAATTACAATCTTACAAAAATTACTAAAACTATTTAAAACTTTTGTCGTATATGCATCCTTTCAAAATATATATGTTGTTTTTTTTTTCATTTTATTTCTGAAAAGTGCTCTCTTGAGCATTTTAAGTGTATGAATGCTTAAAGTGAGAATTCTCTTCCAACAATTCTCAATTCCTTCTTGCAATGAAAGTCCCTGCTTTCATTGAAACTGTCCATTGCTGTGCTCTTTCTATGCCTAGTATTTACTCTGCTCTGCTTACAAAATGTAACATCATCATCCTTTCTTCAGCTATCTTGTTCTGTGCATATTTTTATCTGTGTCTATGTGCATGGTTTTTGGGCTCACAAAGAATTGTTGTTTCCCTAACTTGTACAATATTTCAATATATCCAGGTTTCTTTCCCATAAATAATTTGTAAGATGTGATGAATGTGGACAGAATAAAAATCAGAAAGAAAGAACACCACTTATAGAAATTCCAAAATATGTTGCATATAGCATTGAACACAAATCTAAAAGATCAGAAAAATATATATACCTGTGTTTTGTAGATGTTGGTGAAGAGGGGGAGAGAGGAAAAAAGTAGAAGAAACCAGAGTATTTTTTGGAACCAGAGGAGAAGCCTTGTCCCTGGCAGTAGTCTTGGAGTGCACAGTAAAAAGAGTAGAAAATAGAAATAGATGGTGCGAAGAAAGGAGCCAAAATAAGGCAATTGGGAAACAAGTGGAAAATAAAAACAGCATCCTAGCAGTCCTAGCCAGTCTCTGCTGTCTTTACCAGCACAGGCAATGGTGAAGAACACTGGACATTGCATTCTGAGAACATATAGAAGCCTTCATGTTTTCCACCTTGAGCTGCTGTAATTGTATGGCAGTATTAAAAACTAGGAATAAGAGCACGAGGTACTGTTCTGTACTCCACCTTCTGGTGCTGCTTCATGGCTTTCATTCACAGATCCTAAACCAAAGGATCTTGGCTCACTTTACATGTTTTTTCACTCCCAGTTTAATTCATCCCCAGGCAGGCAGGTTGGCCAATGACAGAGGGAAAAATACTCTTTGTGTCTGAGAAGCGGAGGGAAGAGAGTAAGCACATGGAAAGGCTGGATAAAAGTATAGGGAGCGAAAGCAAAAGGGGGGGGGGAAGTGAAGGAAACATGGAGAGGAAAAGAGAAGAAGCACTGGATCTGGATGGAAATTGAATTATTTAAAATTTAGCTTTTTTATTCATCCAAACTAGTCTCCAAATGACCATGATCCACTAAAAAAATAAAATAATAATCCAAGCTCTGAAGTGGACTACGTAGTGCAGATCATTAGTAAGGGTTACTTCTGCTACTAGCAGTTTTTCTGCTGTTCCATCAACTGTAATGATGAAAGGATAGCCTTACAGTGAGGCAAGTAAAGTGAAGAGTGCAATAGTGTTTTAAAACCAATTTGTGTGTATCTCCTTTTACAGGGTGCTGACAAAGTTCTATCAGCATATCTTGTCCTTGAGTTTTGCTGTAAAGGAGATCAATAAGAATCCCAAGGTCTTATCCAATGTCACCCTTGGATTCCATATCTTTGACAGTTACAATGATGCACACTTGACGTACCGTACCACTCTGGAACTTCTCTTCAAATCACACAGACTGGTCCTCAATTATGACTGCCAAAGCCACAAAATGCCATTAGCCATAATTGGGGGACTTGACTCCAAAACCTCATTTCACATGGCAGATATCTTAAGCCTCTATACGACTCCACAGGTAGGATGTATGCATAGGGATTCCCAAAGGTAATGTACCCTGTCTCTTGCGTCTCACCCTCTTTTCCATTTTACCATTCAAAGCTAGGAAACATTCTAAGTACTATTTTTAGTCTTCTGAATGAGAATAAATAAGAGTAGCTAAGAACGCAGGTAGCAGAAGAAACAGGATTTCTACAGGGGAAAGAACTGGATGTGTGGAGAGATGAGAAACACAATGTATGAGCTGTTTCCTTGCTCATCCTTGTTGATCAGAGTTGCCAAGGAAAACCACTCAAAAGGGTAACGGAACTCATGAATCCCTCTTTGTAGCAGAGGATCTTAGGTTTCTTGAGACTGGGCTAGATAGTGTAGTTGGAGTATGGTTCAGTAGCCTGGGTCATCAGGAGGCTGCCCTGTGGATAATGTCTTGTGCTGGCATAGCACTGTTTGGGATGGTCTAGCTGCATATTAGTTACTGAGCTATCTTCAAGAACATATCCTTAACAGATGCTGTAGCTTTTTGGAAGACTTTACCTAAAAGACTAGCTTCCTTTGTATGGAACAAAGGCAAAAACTCACCCATGGAATCCTTGGGCATGGATCTCTCATAGACCATCCTCACTTGACTGAAATGAAAAGCTTTCTTCTATATCGGGTGCCCTTTGGTAAAAACTCCTTTTAAATTGGCAGGAAACATCAAGCAAGATCCTATATCAAGCCAGTAATTCATGAAGTTCTCCTCATAGAGTTCCATGCCCACCCCCAGGTACTCCCTTTTATGGGATGGACACAAGAGAGCATCCTCTAGCACTTACCACCCCATCTGACCTTCCCCCTCTCAAAGCTATGAAGTTCTTATGCTTACTGGTTAAGAAGAGAATAAGTGGGGAGGGAACTCAAACAACGATGGATAAACATGACTGAGATCTGAATTATAACAGAACATTTTGTGGTCCATCCAAAAAAACAGACTTATTGGGCAAAGTTACACTTAGGAGACATTCTTAACTAACAGGCTTCTGACCACCATCTCTTAAGAGTTCTCTAAACACCTCCAGAAGACACATCTATTTGTTCAACTTTATTTACCTTCCATGAAAAAGCTTTTGATTAGCAGTATTCTAATTTTTGTATGCTGAGTTTGTTGGTTTATTCTTTTGCAAAGTTTTGACACTCTTCTACTACATGTATTTTATAGAAATGATGCTGAATGGGGAAAATGCATTACATTTTCCAATACATTTTCAACATTATTTCAGCTCTCCTATGGCTCATTTGCTTCAGCAAAGAATGAGATGGGACTACTCCCTTCCTTTTATTCCATGGCAACCAAGGAAGATCATCAATATATGGGGATTATCCACTTACTTAAGCATTTCAGATGGACATGGATTGGGCTCTTTGTGGTGGATGATGACAATGGAGAAAGGTTTTTGGAGACCATGGAGCCCTTGTTTTCCCAGAATGGAATCTGCACAGCTTTCACATGGCAAATTCCAAGCCAAGATTATTTTCATGACCCGAAAGAACGGAAACATCAAATGGA
Source organism: Gambelia wislizenii (assembly GCA_030847615.1). Taxonomy (NCBI): domain Eukaryota; kingdom Metazoa; phylum Chordata; class Lepidosauria; order Squamata; family Crotaphytidae; genus Gambelia; species Gambelia wislizenii. Next base: position 7,808,907 of record JAUMIR010000006.1, read on the forward strand.
TAATATGTATCAGTTTTTTAAATTACCCAAAACAAGAATATTTGTCCTTTATGGTCCATCTTTTAATATTATCTGGCTTTGGTATTTTATTACTCAAGGAATTCTTACTGGTGACATTAGTATACTGATTGGAAAGGTGTGGATTACAACTGCCCAGGTGGATTTTGTGCTAGCAAGCATTAGCCGAGATGAAAACTTGCAACTGTTCCAGGGTGCTCTTTCCTTTATGGTTCACTCAGAGGAAGTTCCTGGTTTCCAGGAATTTCTTCAAACCATCAAACCTGATTGGACAGCAGCAGATGATTTTCTCAAGCAATTCTGGGAGGAAGCATTTGACTGTTCAGTTCCAGATCCCAGATTACCATACAGGGTCTCTGGAACATGCACTGGGGAAGAGAAATTGGAGAGCCTCATTGGGCCTCTTTTTGAAATGCGTTTAAGTGGCCACAGCTATGGTATTTATAATGCTGTCTATGCTGTGGCCCATGCTCTACATGCCTTGTACTCCACAAGGTCCAAACACCGCAGAAAAGCAGATGGTATAACACGGGACTTTCAGAATGTGAAACCTTGGCAGGTAATGTTTCCAAACTAAAAATATATTCTTTTGTATGATTAACAGCTTTTATTCCTTCCCTTCTTTGGTGAATGGTGTCACACACAGTATTAATGTACAGAAATTTATGGGTATAGATTTCTCTTAGAAACATGGAAAACAGTATTTCAATTAAGCCCATCAGGGTCTGTAACCATATTTTCCAGGCTAAAAGATTGGTAGCTGAAGCTATTTAATACAATACCTAGGATGCACACTTTTCAGAATCATGCTTTCTTCATGATGGAAGAATGTCAGGATATAAATTTTAAAAATAAAATAGTCATTATAATCAAGTTAGTTGTGAGGGGAGGAGCCAAGCTTCAATGGCGTAGGAAGAATTTCCCAGGACGGGTGCTCAAGGTAATGGAATTAAATGAATAATTTTCCCTCAAAAAGGCATGAGGAGAGCTTTGAGGGAAGATTTATGGCTGTGAATCACTAAGGAATGTTAATGGAAGAGAAAAATGCAGCTCAAAGAAGCCTAAAGTAAAAAAATAATTACTTTTGATTTTGCCCGATATTGGAGCTGCCTAACTAAAAAGAACAATTTGCTAATAAATCACTAAGGTTGGAGGAAGCAGCGAACAATTGTAGGCAAATGAAAAGGATGATTTAACAGGAGAAGGAATAATTGATCTAACTGGAGAATAACTGGAAAGATTTTTAAAAAATAATAAGTGGTGGAGGAAGGAGGGGCAATACACAGAAGGGGAAGAATGAAAGTTTGGAGTATTTTTATTTTCTTATGTCTAAAAAAAGAAGAAATATTGCAGGAAAAAGTTGGTTGAGGCCACAAACATTAGATAAGCCATCAGATAGATCTCATAAAAGATTAGAAAAAATATTTCTGGAAATTCAGAATAACAAGGGTGAAACAGAAGGGCTTAGTATGGAAAAGGAAACAAGCCCCCCAAAAAGTAGTCTTTCAAGTGCCTCTGCCCCAGATCCTCTACCCCCAAGGGGGAGGGAAAGAAGGGGAGAAAGCACAGAGGATATTAAAACTCATATGGATTCTCTCTTTACAAAAATGATGACAGAATTTAGAGAAGACAAAAAGAGAATGTTTTCAGAGTTTGCAAGTATAAGAGAAGAAATGCAGAAGGAGAGGAAAAGATCTGAAGAAAGATTTGTGGAAATGAGTACAAAAATACAAGGAATACAAGGAGATATTCTTAATATAGTAGAAGGGAACAAAGAAATAATTACAACCCAAACACTTCAAAGCAGTCAGATCCAGGAAAATATGAAGAAAATCACAGATATGGAAAAAAAATTATATACATGCAAGATTATCAATGCAGGAATAACTTTAGAATAAGGTTCCTGCCAGAATCTGTGGGGAAAGATCAAGGATCTAATCTGAAATCTGAAGTGTTGAAATGGCTGCAGCAAGTGACCCCAACTGTGAAATGGAGGGATGAGGACATTGAGAGGATCCATAGAGAAGTGATAGGAAGAAGTATTTTGCCAAGAGATGTTATTGTTAGAGTTATTAATTACAATAACAAGGAGGAATTGATGAGAACAGTCAAGAAACATCCAGAGAGACTGAAGTATGGAGATGTAAGGGTGGAATTATATGACTACTGTCCACAAACAGTAATTTGGAGAAAATCGATGAAGCCTTGTATTGTATTATTCATTAAGGGATAAATATGATAATATTACAAATTTAAATAAAATAATAAAAAGAAAGGGGTTGAAAGATGTGTGAAGATTGGTAAAGGGAGATGAAAGGAAATATACATAGTTTTCAATGGTACATAAGAGTTATTCAAGAATTGATTATATTTTTGTATCAAAAAATTTGATTGATAATATCAGAGATAGAAAATATAAAATAACAGACCATGCCTTGGTCAATGTGGAGATTATAATGAAAAGAGATTATGCACAGGTGAAAAGGTGGAGGTTGAATACAAAGATTTTAAACTATAGAGAAATAGTAGAAAAAATTGAGCATGAATGGCAAGAATTATGGGAATTAAATGATAAAGATGTATCAAAAGGAATTTTGTGGGATACTATGAAAGCTCTGACAAGGAGGATATGCATAAAAGAAACCTTTAACTTAAAAAAAGGCAACAAGAAAGAAAAGGGAAATTAGAAAGGGAAATAGAATTATTGGAAAATAAATATATATTAAACAAGGAAAAACAAACTTATATTAGGTTACGAGCAAAGAGGGAGGAATTGGATAAAATGGAAGTAGATGAAGTACAGGAAAATTTAATTCATTTAAGAAGGGAGTAATAAAAATTTAGTAATAAAAATTCAAATTCAAAAATGGAAAATATGATAAATGGGATTAGAGATAAAACAGGTAAAATGTGTAGAACAATGAAGGAAAAACTAACAATTTTTGAGGAGTTTTATAAAGACCTGTACCAGTCAGGGGATAAATCAGTGGAACAAATAGAAAAATATGTAGGGGAAAACTGGAAGATTAAAATAGAAGATGAAGATAGGGATTTATTTGAAAAACCAATTATGCAAATGGAAATAGAGGAAGCAATAAACAATTTAAAAAGCGGGAAAGCTCCAGGAATGGATGGGTTAGGACCAGATTATTATAAAGTATTTAAACAGAAGTTGATACCTAAATTATTACAATTATATAATAATATAATAATGGGAGACAAATTCCCCCCATCATGGCAGCAATCATTGATAATATTGATAGCAAAGCCAGATAAGGATTTGTTGGACCCTGGATCATACAGGCCTATATCATTGATAAATCAAGATGCAAAGTTACTATCAGCAGTAATGGCAAAGAGAATGAATAGTTATATGTATAAATATATACTAAAGGACCAATGTGGATTTGTGAAAGGAAGACAAATGTCAAATTTAATAGGAAGGGTGTTAAATAAAATACATATAATCGGCAAAACAAAAGTAAAAGCAGGGATATTAGCATCAGATATATTTAAAGCATTTGACTGTGTGGAATGGCCAACATTAAAAATAATATTGAAAGAATTTGGGATGGGGAAGAGGTTTAGAGGATTAATAGATTAATTGTACTCTCATAACAAGAGTGATAGTGATGGTTAATGATGGAATAACAAGAGAAATAAAAATAACGAGAGGAACAAGACAAGGTTGCCCACTTTCTCCAATATTGTTTGCAGTGGTAATAGAAATTCTAGCAAATGTGATAAGAAATGATAATAGTATAGAAGGAATTGGAGTAGAAACAAAACATAAGATAACCTTGTTTGCTGATGATACATTGCTAACAATTAAGGAACTGATTAATGGAATAGAAAAAATTAAAGAACATTTAAAATTATTTGGGGAGATAACAGGATTACAGGTTAATTGGAACAAATCAGAAATGATGTTGTTTAACTATACTAAGGAAGAAGAAAATATATTTGTGAAAGAGAAAAAATTAGAAGTAAGATTAAAAAGTAATATTAAGTATTTAGGAATAAATATTACAAAAGATTTAAAAGAACTAGAAGAGAAAAATATGATGGTACTAAGGAAAGAAATGGAAAAGAAGTTGGAAGGATATAAAAATATTCAACTATCATGGTTTGAAAGAGTAGCTTTAGTTAAAATGAAAATATTACCTAAACTAAATTTTTTGTTTAGAATGTTACCAATAAAAGTATCAGAAGTAGAACTGAAAAAATGGCAAAATATGTTGAATAAATATTGTAATGGAGGGAAAAGGACAAGATTAAATAAATTATTTTGGTATATATCACAGAAGGAGGGAGGACTTGGTCTTCCCAAAATCAAAGGATATTATGAAGCTAATCAATTGAGATATGTTATAGAAGGAATTGTAGGACAGGGGGATTTAGAATGGTTAGAGATAGAAACAGGGAGAATAGAAAAGAGAATATGGAACATATTTTTTGATAATTTTACAAAAAAGGAAATTAAAGGAATTGAGAACCCATTTCTGCAAAATATATGGGAAATATGGTATAAATATAAGAGAGAATTTTTGCCTATTGATTCAGTATTAACACCAGTTATAATGGGAAAAAAATTCCCAAATAATTTGAAGGAAAAAATGGGAAAGGAATTAAAGAAAAGAGGACTAGATAAAATAGAGGGATGGATAGGATGGATGAATGAGAAAGGGAGTATAAGAGAGAAATTATGTGGAATGAAAATTTCATGGTTTAATTCTATACAGTTAGAACAATGGATTAAAAATTGGAAAAAGAATCATAAAGAAACAAGGGAATTTACAAAATTTGAAAATTTGGTGAAAAAAGGTGAAAAGAGGGATGATAATGAAAGTATGAAAGGTATTACAAGTGAATTATATAAAATATTGATAAAAAATAAGGATAAAAAAGACAAAGGGGAATATTTAAGGAGAATATGGGAGGAAGATTTGAAACAAAAAAATTGGAGATCATGAATGGGATAAGATATGGAAACAAAGACATCTAAAAAATATGTCGATACGGATAAAAGAGAATTATTATAAAATAGTATGGAGATGGTATTTGACACCAGCAAGATTGCATCATATAGATAAGAATAACTCTAAATATTGTTGGAGAGGTTGTCAAGAAATAGGTACATATATGCATATGCGGTGGAATTGTAAATTTGTACAGCAGTTTTGGGAAATGGTTTTCATAGAAATAAAGAATATTCTGAATAGAAATATAGAAAGGAAACCGAGCATAGCACTGATGTCAATTTATAATGGAGAGAATGGGAACCAAGCAGAAAAGGATTTAATAACAAATTTATTAACGGCAGCAAGATTAATTATAGCAAGGCATTGGAAAATGCAAATAAATGTACAAGTGGAGGAGTGGTATAAAGAAGTTTGGAAGATGGCAATAAATGATAAGTTAACATGTAGAATTAAAGTAGGAAGAGGAAGTTGGAAAGAAAGTGACTTTGATAAAATTTGGAAAGTATTTGTTAAAAAAGTATTACAGACAAAAGATGGGAGGCTACCTCCACAAGAAGAAATGAGATTCTGGAAAGATTAGGTAAGGGATAATGGCTCTGGTGAAGGGGAGCACTGAGGTGGGGCGGGGTAGGGGAATTAATATTTTTGAATAGAATTATAGTAAAGAATCTGTGTTAACTTTTGAAATTAGTTAATAGAAAAATTGTGATGTTTATAGTAATTTTACGTTTTATACTAACTAAGTATTGATTGGATAATATAATGTATGACTATAAAATTAATAAAAATATATTAAAAAAACAAAAAAAGTTAATTGTGATTAATATAGTATTTCCCATCTGTTTCACTTCGTATACATTATGTATGAATGATTCTGAACCCAACTGCACTTTATAAAGTATTAGTATCTTCATTAGTGCTGTTTTTCTTTTTCAACTAGCTCCAAACTTTTCTTCAAGGGATTTCATTTAACAACTCTGCTGGAGAAAGAGTGTCTTTTAATGAGATCAGGGAAGTGAGAGCCGGATTTGATATAATGAATTTGATTACATTTCCAAATCGATCGTTCATTAATTTGAAAGTTGGACGAGCAGATCCCAGAGAATCCAAAGGAAATGAATTCAACATTGATAAAGAAAGGATTAACTGGTCTCAAAGCTTCAACCAGGTATGGATTATAGTACATTTTTGGTGGACACACCATCACAAAAATCTATGTTGATCATCCCTGGCATGTGGAGGAAAATTGTGACACATGATTGCATAAATAAATTTGGCATTTCTCATGTCTTTTGTGTATTTGTACTTCCCCTGATGATCAAGGTAGGTTGTGCCCATTCTGAACATTCACCACCCTTATGGACAGGTACCGCCCATTTCAGTCTGCTGTGATTCCTGCACTCCTGGTTATCAAAAGAGAAAGAAGGAAGGGGAGAAATTTTGCTGCTATGATTGCATTCCTTGCCCAGAGGGGAAGATATCAAATGCAACAGGTAGGTGGAACAAGTTTTTCGTTTGGTGTGAACAAGGGAGAGGGCTGTCTCAGTAGTTGCTCCCAGACTTTGGACTTTCCTGTCTAGAGAGGCCAAGATGGCCCCGTCCTTGCTCTCCTTCTGTAGGCAGATCAAAAAATTTCTGTCCCATTGAACTTTTAATGCTGTTTGGTGCTGATTTTAAGCTTTGTATACAGTATTTTAATGCATTGTTCTGTTTTTAATGTTTAATTTTTTAACTTCATAAATTGCTTATTTTTTTAAAAAAAATCTTATATTTATACTTTTATTTTGTATTTTTAAAATTTGTATTGTTCTCAATATGTTGTTAGCTGCCTTGAGATCCATTAAAAAGGTGGGTTATATAGAATCATAGAATCATAGAACTGGAGAGTTGGAAGAGACCACGAGGGCCATCCAGTCCAACCCCCTGCCATGCAGGAAATCATGACCAAAGCATCCCTGACAGATGGCCATCCAGCCTCTGTTTAAAGACCTCCAAGGAAGGAGACCCCACCACGCTCCGAAGGAGTGCGTTCCACTGCCGAACAGCTCTGACTGTCAAAAAGTTCCTCCTAATGTTGAGGTGGAATCTCTGTTCCTGTTTTCTGCTGCTCCAGAGATTGGGTTATGAATGAAATCATCACCATCATCCAAAATTGTTAATGCAGATGACTGTGCAAGATCTGGCAGTCTTCCGCATGTAACCACCTGTTAAAAGTCAGACATTATTTTTTTACTATTCTGACCATTTAAAACAATTGCAAACTAAGGGAGAAATTAAATCTTGTTCATATAAATTATTCAGTCTCAATTATTCAGTCTCTACAGTCAGACCTCTCCATTGACGCCCCCTTGTCGTGGGAGAGAGGCTTGCGTACCCTAATGATGTTTTGAGCTATGCTGGCGGTGGCATAATAGCCACTGGTAGGGTCTCCCATGCCAGACAGGTCAAAACCGAAGGGTCTGACAAAGAGCGTCAAAGGGCAGGATGGGCTCTCCAGCCTTGTGGCAACCGTCCTAGGAGAAGGAAAACTCCAATCCCAAACCCGGGCAGATGGTGCTCGTCCAACCCTGTAAGGTCAACCATCTAAGAGAAGGAAACTCTAATCAAACCTACGGCCCGAGGACCTCACTGCCACGTCCATGCTTGCAAGGCCACGGCAGATGAATCTCTGGTTTAAAGGGTGAGGCCAGTTCTGTGCACGCTGCGCTCCACCAGAAAAATCCATTGCACAGGCTCGAAGGACAAATCCATTTCCAAAAAAGCCCTGTAGCGACTGGCGAGGGACGAAACCGGCAGGTGTAAAGATGCACTGGAAGCCGCAGCCCCAACCCTGCATGCAGGCGGTTCAGGACATTGGTCGCTCAAGCCTGACCCGGGAGATGACAGTCTTGTTCGGCAGCATTCTGAACGACCAAGCAGCCTTTTTTAAGGAGAGCACTGCTTGCTCCACATGGAGAGGGGCCTAGAAAAGGTGGCCTAAAGAAAGCTCATCCCCAACTACCTGGTTGGCTAGCCGCGGCCAACGGGAATCTTCTGATGCGGTCAAACCAAGGCAAAGAAACAAAGGCACACACCGGCCTCCAAAGGTGTAAATAAACTGACACTTGCATGCTGGAACATCAGAACCATGCAAGACTCTGAAGATAGTGGACGGCCTGAGCGTCGTTCTGCCCTAATAGCCCTTGAACTATCACGGCTTAATATTGACATCGCTGCTCTTAGTGAAGTTCGCTTCCATGAGGAAGGCAGCCTTAAAGAACATGGCGCCGGCTACACACTTTACTGGTCTGGCAAACCCAAAACCGAAAAACATCTGTCAGGAGTAGGCTTTATGATTAAAAACTCCATTGCCTCCAAACTCGAAACCTTGCCAACAGGACACTCTGATCGCATTATTTCCTTACGCCTCCCACATGTTGTTCTCTTTAGTATATATGCCCCAACTATGCAAGCTGACCCTGTAGAGAAAGACAAATTCTACACAGACCTACGCCAACTCATACAAAAAGTCCCTGTAGAAGATAAAATTATTATCCTTGGTGACTTCAACGCCAGAGTAGGAAAGAACTCCGAAGCCTGGAAAGGTGTCTTAGGCAAGCATGGTGTTGGAAATTGCAATGATAACGGACGCCTCCTGCTAGAGTTCTGTGCAGAACAACAGCTGACTATTACAAACACAATCTTTCAGCAGAAAGATAGCTTGAAGACAACCTGGATGCATCCCCGATCCAAACATTGGCACCTCATTGACTACGTTCTAGTCCGTCAGAGAGACATTCGTGATGTCCGTCATACCCGAGTGATGCCCAGTGCAGAATGCCAAACAGATCATCGCCTTGTCAGATGTAAACTAAATCTTCATCTTAAGTTCAAACCTAAGAGGGGTGGCATCTTAAAGAAGAGACTCCAAGTCAACAATCTTCAACAAGCTACCATGAGAGACAACTTCCAGGCAAATCTACAAACGAAACTTGAAGACCACCCTACAGATCCTTCTCCTACAGTGCTTTGGCAACATATCAAAAACAGTATCCTCCAGTCTGCAGAAGAATCACTTGGCTTCTCCCACAAGAAAAATCAAGACTGGTTTGATGAAAACAACCAAGAGATCCAGGAACTGTTGGCAAGGAAGAGAGCTGCTCACCAGGCATACCTCGCCCAGCCAACCTGTCATGTAAGAAAAGCAGCTTTCCGCCTCACATGTAGCAAACTACAACAAAAACTCCGAGACATGCAGAACAAGTGGTGGATCAGTATAGCAGAAAAGACACAACGCTGTGCAGATCTGGGTGATCATAGAGGATTTTATGAAGCTCTTAAAGCAGTGTTTGGACCTACTTATCAGGTCCAAAGCTCCTTATACAGTACAGATGGTCAAACATTAATTACTGATAAAGCCTCCATCCTAAATCGTTGGGCTGAACATTTTCAAAGTCTCTTTAGCGCCAACCGAGTAGTCCAAGCCTCAGCTATCCAAGATATGATACAAAAACCAATGAAAAATGAATTGGACATAGCTCCCACTTTGGAAGAGACCTTTAAGGCCATACAGCAGATGAAAAACGGCAAGGCAGCTGGGATTGATGGAATCCCACCTGAAGTTTGGAAACACGGAGGTCATGCACTCCACGAAAAATTCCAAGAATTCCTTGTGAATTGCTGGGAAAAAGGGGAACTGCCATCAGACCTCCGAGATGCAGTCATCATCACCCTGTACAAGAAAAAAGGAGCAAAATCAGACTGCTCAAACTATCGAGGCATAACACTGCTCTCTATTGCTGGAAAAATCCTTGCAAGGATACTCCTGAACAGGTTAGTTCCTGCTATTGCAGAAGAACTTCTCCCTGAAAGCCAATGTGGCTTCAGAGCCAATAGGAGTACTACAGACATGGTATTTGCCCTTAGGCAACTGCAAGAAAAATGTAGGGAGCAGAACAAGGGTCTCTATGTAACATTTGTCGACCTCACCAAAGCCTTTGACACTGTAAGTAGAAAAGGTCTGTGGCAGATCCTGGAAAGACTAGGATGCCCCCCCAAATTCCTTAAAATGATTATCTTGCTACACGAGGGACAGCGTGGTCAAGTCAGATATGGCGATGCTCTTTCAGAGCCCTTTCTAATAACTAATGGAGTGAAGCAAGGTTGTGTTCTTGCACCAACTTTATTTACAATCTTCTTTAGCATGATGCTCCAAAGGGCTATGGCAGAGCTTGAAGAAGACGACGGCATCTATATACGCTACCGTACTGATGGTAGCTTGTTTAACTTAAGCCGTCTGAGGGCTCACACTAAGACTCTAAACTATCTAGTCCGTGAGCTGCTCTTCGCCGATGATGCTGCCCTTGTTGCCCACACAGAAGGAGCTCTGCAGCGCCTAACATCCTGCTTTGCAACAGCTGCAGAGCTGTTTGGGCTAGAAGTCAACCTGAAGAAAACAGAAGTTCTTTACCAGCCTGCACCACAGGACGAACACCACCATCCCCACATTGCCGTCGGCAAATCAGTGCTCAAGTCCGTTCAGCAGTTCACCTACCTGGGAAGCATCATCTCCTCAGATGCCAAGATTGACAAAGAGATCGATCACAGATTAGCAAAGGCATATAGTGCATTTGGAAGACTTCACAAAAGAGTCTGGAGCAATAAACACCTGAGGCAAAGCACAAAAATCAGTGTGTATAGAGCCATCGTACTGTCTATCCTCCTTTATGGATCTGAAACATGGGTCACCTATCGCCACCACCTACGACTCCTCGAGCGCTTTCATCAGCGCTGTCTACGCACAATCCTAAATATACACTGGACTGACTATGTGACGAATGTTGCTGTCCTTGAGCAAACAGGGATCACCAGCATTGAGGCCATGATATTGAGAATACAGCTGCGCTGGGCAGGGCACGTTTCTAGGATGGAGGACCATCGCCTCCCAAAAATAGTACTCTACGGTGAACTCGCCACGGGTCAGCGTAAGAGGGGCGCTCCAAAAAAGCGATACAAAGACTCCCTGAAACAACATCTCAGGCTTGGCCAAATTGATCACCAACAGTGGTCCGCCCTGGCCTCACATCGGGAGGCATGGAGACGCACTATCCACAATGCTGCAGCCTTATTTGAGAACTCACGACGAACAAGTCTTGAAGAGAAACGACAACGCAGAAAGAATCACAACCCAAAAACATCACCCAAGGAGACCTTCTGCTGTGCTTTTTGCAACCGGACTTGTTTATCTCGGATTGGCCTTTTTAGTCATCAGCGCGCTTGCAGAAAGCGCGGGATGAGTCCTTCCTGAATCTTCGTTTGCGAAGAAAAGCCAGAGAGAGACAGTCAGATAGAGAATGGTGGGAAATAGAACATTTTGAACACAGCGATTTTCAGGAAATGTTGATTCTTCTATTGCACGGTAGAAAGAGCAAGAACTCAGGAGGTGTATACTGAGAGGTAAAACCACTGTTAGATGAGAGGAGAAGCTGGAAATGGAGATTCCCACAAGTTTTCCCAAACTATTCCTCTTCCTTGTTTCAAGTGTTGGTCTATAGAATATTTCTCTCTCCAGCACCTGGAAAACAGCATAGTTTCAGAGCTACTTGTTCAACATGGGTGACACACAAGGGACTCCATTATCCAGGTACCTGTACTGCATCTTCAAAAGTCTGAGTGCAGCCCTGTTATGTTAAGCAGTTTAGGTCAAATTATTTTAAGAAACTGAAGCTCCAGCTCATTTTTGTGTAAAACAATCTAGAGCATCCATAGTGTTCACATAGCTCTGTGAATGCTGTCACTTTGCACGTTTATTTGGTGGTTCATTTCAACATGCTTTTGTCACCTTTACTGCATGTCATCAAAGTGCAAAGAAGGAAGTTCAGTGGTGATTATGTGTTTTAAAGTCAGAATTTGGGAAGTTACATATATTGTTCCTGGTAACTAAAGTGTAAAAGCACACACAGAGACAGACCCCTTTTGAAATTTTTGAAATAATTTTGAAATTATTCTCTCATTTTTGTATTTCTCGTTTTAAGTACTCTAATCTAGATTCCAGTGAAGTGTGACTTTCAGTCCTTTCAGAGGCAAAGCAAAATGGTAATATTCAAAAATAGTCTAGCTCTTAGAGGGATGCCACTATAGAATTGACAGTTTAAAACCCCTATGGGGAAGAAGAAACATGAAATACTTCTTTGAAATCAAAGAACTACATAGAAGAGGATTAATACAAATTTGATCTCAAGGTCCAAATCAAACATATGATCATTTGATTTCTCTTATCATGCCGTACATCCCTTGACATGTCACACAAAGCTGTGACATCAACACACATACACTCACAGATATGCATGTGAAAGCACATACACTTTCCTCATTTATCAACATCTATAGAGACAATTAAATCTCCTCTTCCTGCCTGATGAATTCAGAGGAGAAGATTACATGTAGGGTGGGTTGGGGTGTTTTATCTCAAGGCTTGATTCACTCACAGGTTCATGATCCAAACTGAATGGTTCCAAAGAAGAGACCAAGCCATGACGGTGGAAGAACAACGTAGTATTGATTTAGTAAAGTCGCTATCAATGTAGAATAGCAGTCACCCTAACCAATGACTCTGATGTTGATGTTAGTGATGAAGAGTTGTTCCACATTGTATTTGAATTGACGCCCTTTTTTCTTCTTTTACCAGACACAGTTGAGTGTTTCCCATGCCCAGAAGATCAATATGCAAGCAAGGATCAAGATCGATGCATTCCTAAACTTGTAACCTTTCTATCTTATGAAGAACCCTTAGGAAAATGTTTAGCTTCAGGTGCTGCTTCTTTCTCTCTGATCACAGTTCTTGTGCTTGGAACATTTCTTAAGCACAATGATACCCCCATAGTCAAAGCCAACAATCAAAAGCTGACCTACATTCTCCTCATCTCCCTTCTGCTCTGCTTCCTCTCTTCTTTCCTGTTCCTTGGTAAGCCAGGAAAACTCAACTGCCTTCTCCAAAAACCGATTTTTGGCATCATCTTCACAGTGGCTGTTTCTTCTGTGTTAGCCAAAACCATCACTGTGGTTATAGCATTCATGGCTACTAGGCCAGGGTCCGGTATGAGGAAATGGGTGGGGAGAAGAGTAGCCACCTTCATAGTTCTTTCTTGCTGCCTCATTCAAGCAGGTATTTGTCTCATCTGGCTTGGAACCTCTCCCCCCTTCCCAGATTTAGACATAAACTCAGTTGCTGGAGAAATCATTGTGCAGTGTAATGAAGGGTCTGCCATCATGTTTTACCTTGTCCTGGGTTATATGGGACTTTTGTCCATGATCAGTTTAATTGTAGCTTTCCTAGCCAGGAAGTTGCCAAACACTTTTAATGAAGCCAAGTTTATCACCTTTAGCATGTTGATCTTTTGCAGTGTTTGGTTGTCCTTTGTTCCCACCTACCTGAGCACAAAGGGGAAATACATGGTAGCTGTGGAGATTTTCTCTATCCTAGCCTCCAGTGCTGCGTTGCTCTGTTGTATCTTTTCCCCCAAATGTTACATTATTCTCTTTAAGCCTGAGTTGAACAGCAGGGAGCACCTAACAAGAAGAAAAACATAGGACATCAACCTCTCCATTTAAAGGGGTAATTTGATTATTTCCCCAATTTCATTTTCTCACCACAGTCCAACCCCCATATCCATGGGGGATACCTTTCCTGACTTACTGTGAATATGAGAAACCATGGATAATAGTGAATATTATTATTTTCTATGGGACAAATGACTTCCAATGTAAGCATACTATAGAAACATGCTAGAGGACCTAGAAAATGCCTATAAAGGCCACCATTTATGGAATCTCTTGGGCCACCCAGTGTGACTCTATGGCAACTTCTGGTAGAAGCATACCATAAAATTGCACTGGAGGAGCTAGAAATTGCCTAGAGATGACATATTTTGTTGGACATAGGTGAGTGAAACTGCAGATACTGGTTTTGTGGATATGGGGGTTGTAATGTAATTAAAAATCTTTTCATAGAATCATAGAATTGTAGAGTTGGAAGAGACCACGAGGGCCATCCAGTCCAACCCCCTGCCATGCAGGAAATCTTGATCAAAGCATCCCCCGACAGATGGCAATTCAGCCTCTGTTTAAAGACCTCCAAGGAAGGAGACCCCACCACGCTCCGAGGGAGTGCGTTCCACTGCCGAACATCTCTGACTGTCAAAAAGTTCCTCCTCATGTTGAGGTGGAATCTCTGTTCCTGGAGCTTGCATCCATTGCTCCGTGTTCTAGTCTCTGGGGCAGCGGAAAACAAGCCTGCTCCATCCTCAGCGTGACACCCCTTCAAATACTTAAAAAGGGCTATCATATCGCCTCTTAACCATCTTTTTTCCAAGCTAAACATACCCAGCTCCCTAAGTCTCTTCCCATAAGGCATCGTTTCCAGACCTTTCACCATTTTAGTTGCCCTTCTCTGGACATGCTCCAATTTGTCCATATCCTTTTTGAATTGTGGTGCCCAGAACTGGACACAGTATTCTAGGTGAGATCTGACCAAAGTAGAATAGAGCGGCACTATTACTTCCCTTGATCTAGACACTATACTTCTATTGATACAGCCCAAAATTGCATTGGCCTTTTTAGCTGCTGCATCATACTGTTGACTCATGTTCAACTTTTGGTCTACTACGACTCCTAGATCCCTTTCGCACGTAGTCTCGTTCAGCCAGGTCCCTCCCATCCTATATCTATTCATTTCATTTTTCCACCCTAAGTGCAGTACTTTACATTTCTCCGTATTGAATTTCATTTTGTTAGCTTTGGCCCAGCTCTCCAGTCTATCCAGGTCATTCTGAATTTTGATCCTATCCTCTAGGGTATTAGCTACTCCTCCTAATTTGGTGTCATCTGCTAATTTGATAAGTATGCCCCTAATTCCCTCATCCAAGTCATTGATAAAGATGTTGAATAGCACTGGGCCCAGGAAAAAACCTGTGGCACCACACTGGTCACATCTTTCCAAGGTGAAGAGGAGCCTGAGCACCCCTTGGGTTTGGCCGGTCAACCAATTACAAATCCATTTAACAGTTAACTTGTCTAGCCCACATTTTACAAGCTTGTTTGCAAGAATGGCATGGGGAACCCTGTCAAAGGCCTTACTGAAATCATGCCTGACATTATTTAAATCCAATATGAAGAAGACAGATTTATTTTTCTAAGTTTTTCTCAGACACAAACTCGATGAGAATAACAATCGGAAATGGTGTTATTGGACATGCTCACACAAGTAAAATAATATCATAGCGGGAGGAAGATGGGCTAGGCATAGCTGCACATGTCAGCCCTGGGTTGAATTTGACCCATCTCTTTTTAAATTTGCAATACATATTAAGATAAAGAACAAAAGGCTTTCTCCAGGTTTTTCTGGCAGCTGAGCAAGAGTTCTAAAAAGACTTTCCCTTTCCCCACTCCCATAAACTTATGCAAATTGTGCTTCTACTTCTCTTATGCAGTCTGTCCTTCCCCATCTCTTGACAAAGTGGTTTATCTGAAGGGGATTACTTTCCTATCTACTCTCTTTGCCACAGCATTCTTCTTCCTCCTCTCTGCAGATGGCCCATGGGAAACTCACTGCTTCCCTCCTCTCTCTTCCTCTCCCTGAAGTGGATGATGAAGGGAAAGGGAAAGATGAAGCAGAGGCATGGCAACCTGCTCTTGCAGAAAGGATGATAAAAATTACCCGGGTATTAATGCCATTAATCAATGTTCCAATAAATGCATTAAGGAATGCTCAAATTAATACTTCACATAATGCACTGATACCTGTCATTACATATAGCGTATTTTATTCTGGTAGTAGCCTTCTACAGTCATAGACTCATAGAACCATAGAGCTGAAGGGACTTCGTGGGCCATCTAGTCCAACCCCCTGCTCAATGCAAGATCTTCAACTAAAACATCCCCAGCAGGTAGCTGTCGAGCCTCTTTTTGAAGATAGTCTTTTAGGCATACTTTGCAGTGCAACATATAGTCTACTCTGGCCTGGGAAGACTAAATTGGGTGGCTTTTATAACTTATGTGCTACATAATAGATCTCAAGTGTAAGTTTTTGAACTCTGGGTGTAGTCTGATGAGTCAGCCATTCCATCCTGAACTGGATACAAAAGGAATTTTTTTCTTCTCTGACCAGGGAGCATACTTATTTATAGGAAAAGTAACCATTGCTGTGCACTACATGGCTAGAATGGGCAACCATAGAAACTGCATGAATTATCCTCTGTTGCAACAGCTCCACCAGCTGCTGATCCATTTCCAGGCACAATTCAAAGTGCTGCTTTTGAATAATAAAGCCTTATATGGCTTACATCCAAATTATTAGGATTGTCTTCTCCCTATTGCACCTCCCCATGTTTTGAGATTTGCAGGAGAAGCCCATCTCTGTGTCCCACCACCCTCTAAGTTACATCTGGTGGGCACACTGGAGAAGGCCTTTTTGGTGACCACCCCGAAGCTCTGGAACTCCCTTGCCAGAGAGGATAGACTGGCACCCTCCTTACTCTCTTTCCTCCATAAACAGGTGAAAACTTTTCTGCTTTGACACACCTTTGAGAACTGATTGTTCAAGTGGGACAGGCCTTGTGCAATTGTATTGGATTTTCTATCTGTCATCTGTTGTGCTGTTTTGTTTTAGATTTAATGTTTTTAACTGGTTTTAAATTTTTTGATAGATAATAACTTTTAAATTGTGTATTTAGTGAATTTTTAAACTATGTTATCAATCTGGTCTAAGAAGCCTTGAGTCCCAAACTGGGGGAAAGGTGGGGTATACATAAATATTATGGTCAAAACCCTTTATCAGCTGCCTAGTAATATCTACTTAACTAAGTAACATCTCCTGGCCTGATATCCCCAGACCTGATGGAAATGCTAAAAAGTGTGGCCATCCTTGATGAGAAAGATTCTCTTGACAGTTTTAAAAAAAAGCTGTGTTCCCCCAGTTGGGGGCTTTTTACAAAAGTTTCCGCTGCACCAAATAATAAAAAGGAGGATTTCATTTCCAAAGGTCCTCATTATATAATGTAATGTAACAAAACAAAACAAAATGTGCTTTTGCTCCAAGAATCTTTCCTTCTGTCTGAAATCCTATCTCGCTCGTTACAAATGCATATGTTTCTTTGCTGACTATAGACAAATGAGACCAGACACAGAGAACTGGGTTGAAGAGGACCATTTTATTTCACCTAAGACATACTTAAACTGAATTGAACCTGGGAAAGTGTAAGAAGGGGGAGCAACCTAGCATGAGATCAGTTGAGGCCAGGCACTACTCCAGGCACCACTTCCTAGGCAAACCACCTGAGTCCCGAGGGCAGCCCAATAGCTGGGTTACTCCCCATCCAGCCCTCTACTGGAGGACAGACCCAACAAAGCCTCACACATTGCAGGACATAAGTGAGGGCAAAAAAAAAAAAAAAAAACAGGCCAGCCCCAATGGTAGCCTCCTTGGGTGTCTTAGAACCTAAGAGTCTTAGGACCTAAAGAAGCAGTTCCAGAGTTCTCACAGTGACCAAAAGTGTGCCAAGATGTTCACACTCTTATTTATCCCCCCCACTACCTGCCACAGACAAGGGACAAGCATCTAAATTATCACTTTCCCCTACCAGGATGACTAAAAGGTCCTTCAACCCTTGTTGAAAGTTTCACAGGAGCAACAATATGCAGTGGGCCCACTGTATTGGTGAGCCACCAATCCACGGATTGGAGGTTCTGCAGATCTCCCTGCCCCATTATAGTTAATAGTGGCATGTTAACATGTTCACACTGATGTGACAATGCATAGATTGCCATCCATAGACTATATAATGGACAAAAGAAACTATTCCTTGCCATTTTTGCTGCTTCTAAGTTCTTGCTGTCACTGCTGCCACTGCTAGGGTCTTCAGGGAGATGGTGGAAAGGCCTCTACCATGTTCAAAGTGTCATCCAAAAGGAAGAAAAGAGGAGTGGATGGAGCTAATAAACTGCCTAACTCCTCCTCCAAACACCAGGTATCATGGCACATAGCATCTGGCCTCATCAAGGCTGCCATCTCCTCCATCAGAGGCCAGAAAAAGCAGCCCCCCCATAGCACCTTACATCACATGGGTCCTCATCTGTATCCATCACACATGGGATCTTTGACGAAGCTCAGGATTAACAGTGCAATAGTGCACAGGTTAACTCTGATGTACATCATCCTGTGTTCAGTGGGATGTATGTCTATTTAAGTATGAATATGACAGCAGGACAAATCAAGGGTTTTTTTTTTTACTTCTCTGCCAGGACATAAGCATGCATGGCTTGTGGACCAAACAAGGGGAATACTGCCTCCAGCATTTGAGGTGACTCCTTCCTTGCATCATCCATGAGCCACCACTGGCTCAAAAGAACATTTATCACTCCTATCTGAATAGCCATCAGTGTTATCACACTGGGCTAGGACAGTGCTACTCAAAGGCCTCTGAAGCAAATAATGAGAAACCAAACTTTAGGATAGATTTCAAAAACATATTTGTGAACAATATTTCGACTCAAATGGAGAAATAATTACCTTTGCTCTCATTATCCAAAAGACTGTTATTTTGTTTCCCCAAGGATAGTCAAGTAGACTTTTCAGAAGGGTAGAAAACAATCATGATACCTTTCTACAAATAGTTCAACTCCTCCACTTTTGCAAATCAAAGATGGGATTGGGTAACAGGCACAAAGGTTCTGTCACTTTACTCTCTGCTCTTTGGTATATCTCCTTTAATAACCTAGATGTTATTACTTTATTGGCAGCCTCTATTGGCTTTGTAATTAACACATTTATTATTCCTACTGCTATAGAGAAGGGAGGTTGATCTCATCTCAACTATCAACCACTCTGAATCACACAGATGCTGCAAATGGATAGAGGAGGGTTTGCATCTCGAGAAAGGATCTGCCTCTGGAATGGGGGATTAGCAGTCTTACTGTTGTTGCTTCTCCTTCTCCTTTGGGTGTGTGGAGTAGATACAACAAAATGCCTCTTACTGGATCCCCCATCTCTTCCACATGAGTTATATCATTCTGGGGACCTCAGAATTGGTGCTCTTGTTACTCATTTAGTTTACTATTTCCATGCATTTTCTTTCAAGGAATATCCTTGGCAGGAATATTCTGATCTCATGCTGTAAGGATTTTTTTTTCTCCCTTAAATCATGTGAATTTAGTAAGACTAAGTATTAGAAATACAAAAGAATGCTAATGAAAAAGAATAAATTATTGTCCTACACGCACATTATTTCTCTGGTGGTAATTCATGCATTTGCTAAAGTCTTCCAGTTCCCCTTTCAATGAGTTTCTTCATTTTCCTTCTCATCTTTGTTTTCTTTGGGTCTTGAAATTTTGCGTTCTCTTCCTACCTTGAAAACTGACCTCGTTCTTCCTATCTTCTGCACTTCTTTACACAATGAACCTAATTTAAGGACTCTTGACCCTCTTACTCAAGGGCCACATTCCCCTTTCAAAAAAAAAAAAAGCTTTGATTTTGTTTTCATTTTATTTCCAAAAATTGCTCTGTAAGCATTTCAAATGTGTGAATGCTCATGGTGAGAAGTGAATTGTCTTGCAACAATGATCAATTCTTTCTTGCAATGCAGCCCTCTACTTTCATTGAAATTGTCCATTGCTGTGCTATTTCTTTACAAGCCTAAAATTTGCTTATCAAACATGACACAATCATCATCATGTCTTCAGCTATCTCATTCTTATGTGCATATTTTTATCTGTTTATATGTGCATAGGTTAGGGGCTTGGGAGGAATTTCTGTTTTTCCTCCTTGCACAAAGTTTCAATAGATCTAGTTTTATACAAATCATAATATGTTAGATGCTATGAATGTCGGCAGGGGAGGCAAGCAGAAAAAAATATTGCAACTCACAGAAATTGGAAAATATGTTGCAGATAGCAAACTTATTCAGAAAGACAACATGGACCACAAAACAAAAAGAGCAGAAATGGATGTATACCTGTGTTTTATACATATGGGAGGAGGGGGGGAGGGAGAAAAAAAGGAGAAACTAAAATATTGTTTTTAACTATGGTAAAAGCCTTTTCCCAGGCAGTTCTCTTGGAGTGCACAAAGTGAAGAAAACCATCCCCTTGAACAGAAATGGAAACAGGTGGAAGAAAGGTGGTCATTGGGAAACAAGGGGAAGATAAGAATGCCATCCAAGCAGTCCTAGGCAGTCTCTGATGTCTTAACCAGCACAGACAATGGTGAAGAATGCTGGATGTTACAGTCTAAGCACATGTGGAAGGAGGGCTTCATGATGTCCACCCCTGAGCTGCTGTAATTGTATGGCAATATTAAAAAGTAGGAATAAGAGCGGCCAGTATTCTTATGTACTCCACCTTCTCCACTGTTTCATGGCTTTGGTTCAGACGTCATGATCCAAAGGAGCATGTCTTACTTAATTTTTTTTTCACTTCCAGTTCATGTCAGCTCCAGGCAGGCAGGTTGGCCATTGAAAGAGGGAGAGGGAGAGTGCTGGGGGATGGAAGGAAACAACCAGAGGAAAAGAGAAGAAGCACTACAACTGGATGGAAATGAAATTATTGAAAAATTAGCTTTTTTTATTTTTCAAAACCAGTCTCTGAATGACCATGATCCACTAAAAAAAAAAAAATCCATGCTCTGAAGTGGAGTAAGTAGTACAGAGCAGTAGTAAGGGTTACTTCTGGTGCTAGAAGTTCTGCTGCTGCTCCCTCAACTGTAATGATGAAAGGATATGAGAACATGTGGAGGGTTTCCTGATGTCCACCCGTGAACTTCTGTAATTGAATGGCAATATTAAAACTAGGAATAAGAGCACCAAGCATCCTTTTTTAATTCCACCTTCTGCACTTCTTCTGCACTTCTTCACGGGTCCTGAACCAAAGGAGCTTGGTTCAATCTATATGTTTATTGAATCCATTTCAGCTCCAGGCAGGCAAGCAGGTTGGCACTGACAGAGGGAAGAGACTCTTTCTACCTGGGGAGGGCAGGGAGGAGAGTGAGCACAGGGAAAGGCTGAACAAAAATAGAGTGAAAGCAAAAAGGTCTTGAGGAGGGAAGGAAACATACAGAGGAAAAGAGAATAAACACTAGAGCTGGGTCTAAATGAAAGCATGGCAAATTTAGCTTTTTTAATTTGACCAATGTCCATGAGAGAGAAAATAAACAAATAACTAAAATCATCAAAACTCTGAAGCAGATTAAGTAGCACAGACCACTAGTAAGGGTTACTTCTGCTACTAGCAGTATTTCTGCTGCTCCATCGACTGAAATGATGAAAGGATAGCCTTACAGTGAGGAACTAAAATGAAGAGAGCAATATTGTTTTAAAACCTATTTGTGTGTAACTCCTTTTGCAGGGTGCTGACAAAGTTATATCAGCATATCTTGTCTTTGGGGTTTGCTGTGAAAGAGATCAATGAGAATCCCAAGATCTTACCCAATGTCACCCTTGGATTCCATGTCTTTGACAATTACAATGATGCACACTTGACTTACCGTACCACTCTGGAACTTCTCTTCAAATCACACAGGCTGGTCCTCAATTATGACTGTCGAAGCCACAAAAAGCCATTAGCTGTCATTGGGGCACTTGACTCCAAGACTTCATTCCGCATGGCAGAGATCTTAAGTCTCTACAGGATTCCACAGGTAGAATCTAATCATGGGGGTTCCCAAGGGTAATGCGCCCTTTCTTTTGCATCTCAACCTCTTTTACACTTTACCAATAAAAAAGCAGGAAATCTTTAGCTAGTATTTTGACTTTTTTCAACAAGAACAAACAAGAATAGATAAGAGTATGTGGCAGTAGAATACAGATTTCTACAGGTGAAAGAATTGGATGGTTGGATAGATGCAGTGTATGTGCTGTTTCCTTGCTCACCCTGGCTGATCAGAGTGAAGATGAAACAAAGGGGGGAAATTAAACCTAACCAATACCAAAGAAAGGAAGCAACTGAGGTTAGGAGTTATGTAGTAACAAATGAAGTATAGGAACTCAAAACCTTTTATTATATGTATGTGCATGTATGTGTGTGTGTGTGTGCTTAAACTTTAAAAGCAAGTAATATATCACATAAAATGAATCAATCAATAAATACACACACACACATACACAAATATAATTTTAAAAAACAAAATATAATATTAAAAAACCAAAAGTCTTGTGGGAAGACCTCCAATCCTTGGAAGTATAAAAGCCTTGTTTAAAGGCAATTGACAGAAGTGAATTATATCTTTATACAATATGGAAGTCCTTTGGAAGACAAATGACTGCAGTAAATCAGTTGGTGGTAAAGAATAAAGTTGGTTGGTATCTACTGCTTGACAGTCCACTACTGTTAGCAGCCAGATGTGTTTGAAGTATTTACTAGAAGTTCCTTATCTTTAAAAAGTGATAAACCACAGAATTAATTTGTCCACTCCTTAAGAAAGGTGCAATTTGAAAATATACTGTTCAGTCACATTTGGTACTTACCAAAGATATACCAAACAATATATAGGAACAAATAATCCACCAGTTTTTTTTTCCCCTGCTTTCCCACAGACTGGTTGTTAACTGGTCTAATTTCAGTTTGCACCATTCTTATGGAGTGGACAAAATTAATTCTGTGGTTTATCACTTTTTAAGATAAGGAAGTTCTAGTAAATACTTCAGCCACTGATGAAGAGCAATGGTTGAAACGTGTCTGATCAGAGCGGCTAGGGAAGACCAGTCAAAAAGGTAAAGGGTGTGATGAATGCCTTTTTGCAGCAGGGAATCTTGGGTTTCTTGAGACTGGGTTAGGTGATGTAGTTAGTTTGCACGTCAGTAGCCTGGGTGATGGGGAGGCTGCCCTATGGAGCATATCTTGTGCTGGCACTGCTTGAGATATTCTAGTTCCTATTATTTACTGCAATATTTTACAGGGCACATCCTTAGCAGATGAAAGACCATTTTTGGAAGAGTTTACATAAAAAACTATCTTCATTTATAGTGAACAAAGGAAAACACTTATCCATGGAAACTTGGGCAGGTGGATCATGAAGTTCTGCCTACAGAGTTCCATGGCCACCCCCAGGTACATCCCTTTTTGGAGATGGGTACAAAGAGCTATTGTTGAGCCCTTGCAACCCTATCCAAAATTTCCCTCTGAAGCTGTCATGCCCTGAGAGGGAATACTCCTTCTGTTTACTGGAGAAAAGTGGAATGAGTGGGGAGGGAACCAAGACAATGATGAACCAATTTGCCTGGGATTGGAGGTGGAAGAAATTCAGGTTCACTCACAATAGGAGTGCAGCCTTCTGTCTCTTCCCCTCAGAGCTACATCAGTTGAATTGCTTCCATGCCCTCTTACCTCTCCACAAGTAAGCAAGAGCTCTCCTGGTGATTGTCAGCTGTAAGAGGAAGGAATTAGTGACATTTTTCCAAGGGTAAAAAAATAATACTTTGAGCTCTGGATACAAAAACAGGCTTATTGGGTAAAGTTACACATAGGACACATTTATAACTAACAGACTTCTGGCCACCATCTCTTCAGAGTTCTCTAGAGGCTTCTTGAAGAGACACAATTTTGCTACAGTTTACCTGTCTTCCCAATAAAAAGTTTTGGATTGTAAGTATTCCAGTTTTTATATGTGTTATATCCACTATGTTGAGTTTCTTGTATTACTGAGCTTTGCCACTGTCAGATTATGTTTCTTTTATAGATATGATGCTGAATAAAAGAAAATGCATTATTTTTTCCAATACATTTTCAAAATTCTTCCAGCTCACTTATGGCTCATTTGCCTCAGCAAGTAATGAGATCAAACATCTCCCTTACTTTTACTGTATGGCTACTAATGAAGACCCCCAGTATATGGGCATTATCAACTTGCTTAAGCATTTTGGATGGACATGGCTTGGACTCTTTGTGGTGGATGATGACAGCGGAGAAAGGTTTTTGGAGAATATGGAGACTTTGCTTTCCCAGAACAGAATATGTATAGGCTTCAGAAAGCAAATTCCAAGCCAGGAATATTTGATGTACTCAAAAGAACTGGATCATCTAATCCAAGATATGCGTCAGGTTTTCAAATTAGCCAGAATCAAAATATTTGTTGTCTATGGTACACTCTTTAATATGATGAGGCTGTGGTATTTTATAACTCATGAAATTCTCATTGGTGATATCAGTATGTTGGTTGGAAAGGTGTGGATTACAACTGCCCAGGCTGATTTTGTCCTAGCAAGCATGGGCCGGAACGAAAATATACAAATGTTCCAGGGTGCTCTTTCTTTTATGGTTCACTCAGAGGAAGTTCCAGGGTTCCAGGAATTTCTTCAAACCATCAAACCTGATTGGACAGCAGAAGATGATTTTCTCAAGCAATTCTGGGAGGAAGCATTTGATTGTTCAGTTCCAGATCCCAAGATATCATACAAGGTCTCTGGAACATGTAGTGGAGAGGAAAGATTGGAGAACCTCATTGGTCCTCTTTTTGAAATGCGGTTGAGTGGCCACAGCTATGGCATTTATAATGCTGTCTATGCTGTGGCCCATGCTTTACAGGGTTTGCACTCCACAAGGTCCAATCACCGCAGAAAAGTAGGTGGTATAAAATGGGATCTTCAGGATGTGCAACCTTGGCAGGTAATGTTTCCAAACTAAAAATATATTCTTTCATATAGTTTTTATTCCTCCTGTTCTTTAGTGAATGTTATTCACAGTATTAATCCACAGAAATCTATGGACACATCGTTCTTTGTCTTTTCAGTCTTAGAAAAAAAAAATGTAGACTATACTTCAATAGAGGCAACCTGTGCTTGTAACCACATTTTCCGGGCTAAAACATTGCAAACTATTTAAATGATGCACAGGATCCAGGCTTACTCACTTTTAGAATTGTTCTTTCTCCATGATGGGCAAATGCCAGGAGATAAATTTTAAAAAATTGAATAAAAGAGTCAGTAAAATCAATGGAACTTCAATTAATTGTGATTTATAATTCCCACTTGTTTAACTTTATGTGTATGTTACCTGCCCTTATACCTCTACTCTTCCAATAATTCATCAATTGGCTATATTTCATAAATTAGCTTATTATTGGCACTCCACATGATAGGTAGTAGACTAGGGACTCCCAAGTACAAGGAATCAAGGATTGCTCAGAAAAGCTAAGGAAGCAGCCATGTCAAGTTCATCAAAGACACACCCACATAAGGATTATGAGAATATCCCTTAGACTGGCAGTTAGGGTAACAATAAGCTAATTCTTCTGAATGTGAGTTGTTCACTAATTCAATCAAGGTAGCTGGGTACTCTTTTTCTTGAAAAACTGGTTTTTCTTCACCTCTCACAATAACAATAGATGTTTGCCTGAGACATATCAGTTTTAATGTTTCAGCCATTAGTAATCCTTGACACATCCAGAGAATCCTCTGTTTAACCCTTGGAAACTCCAGTACACATTGTATTCCACTCAAACTCACCCCTTCAGGGGGATATAGAATATAATTACCACCCCAAAACACCACTATAGTGTGCATAGCTTCCTGTCCTCCCATCACTCCATCAGTCTTTGTCACCAGGGTTGCAGCTTCTACACAAATCTCTGCTCATCAGACAGATATAGTATAACCCACAATTCCCTCACTCTATTCCTCTATCCAAATACTTACTACTTTCTTTGATAGCTGTATGTGAGTGCTTCTGAGCCTGAGTGTATGTGTGTGTGCATTCCCCGGATCCTGATTATTTTTCAATAAAAAACATTTTAATTTTAATTTCATGTTTTGGAGTCTCATCAGTGAGTACTGGTATACATGCATAGGTGAAAAGATCCCATAGTTACCTAACCTCTTGTAGTGACAATTTGAGCAAATTAACATTCCCCATTGAAATACCAATTTTGGGGAAACTCATGTTGAATTTCCACAGACCTCAGTAATTTGGGTAACAAGTCATAAATCTAGGTATAACATTTTAGAAAGTAATAGTATATTCAATAATGTCTTTATTTTAAATAATTCAAGACGTTTCCATCCTCCTGTTTCTCTTGCTTTTTTAACTAGCTCCATCCTTTTCTTCAAGGAATTTCATTTAACAACTCTGCTGGAGAAAGGCTGTCTTTTAATGATTGACGCAGAAATGATGAGACCACACACATAAGATTGGGTTGAAATACGGGCCACTTTATTGATAGATTTCCTATTTATTGTGATTTTCTTGTGGTATGCCGAATGTGGAAAAGGGGGGGAGATCCCTCACGGGGGCACGCACATGGGCAGTTGGTCACAACCGACCTAACCCCCAGTGTCCCTGGGCGACTCACCTGAGCCCCAAGGGGGATCCTGGTGTCAGGGGTTCCCCTTGGGCGCCATCTGCTGGAGGGCCCCGCATCGGACATTTTAGAAAGTAATAATAATAATAATAATAATAATAATAAAATTTATTTATATCCCGCCCCTCTGCAAGCAATCGGGGCGGCTTACAACGATAAAATGGTAGACAGTATAAAACAACCCAAAATCCCTCCCTCCCCTTAAAACATTATTAAATTAATACAAGTTAAAATCAATATATAATACAATATGTTAAAAACCCTTTTAAGCAGGCAGCATCTGTTTGGAGGTCCAAAAGCAACCTCCAGAGGGGGTTCCTGAGGCCGGGGTTAGCTATTCCGGAAAAGCCTGCCCGAAGAGAACCGTCTTGACAGCCTTTTTAAAGCTGTCTAATGATGTCAATAGGCGGATCTCGTCGGGCAGGCCGTTCCACAATTTGGGGGTGACAGCCGAGAAAGCCCTCTGGGAGGTAGTCGCCAGCCTAGGTCTTTGTGGCGGCAACAGATTCCTCCCAGAGGACCGGAGAGCACGGGGAGGATTATAAGGGTGAAGGCGGTCCCTGAGATAGCTTGGACCCAAGCCATTTAGGGCTTTAAAGGTGATAACCAACACCTTGTACTGGGCCCGGAAGCTGTTAGGCAGCCAGTGGAGGGACCTCAGAACCGGAGTAATGTGGTCCCTCCTAGATGTTCCAGAAACTAGCCTGGCTGCCATATTTTGTACCAGCTGTAATTTCCGAACTAGGCACAAGGGTAGCCCCATGTAGAGAGCATTACAGAAATCCAGACATGAGGTTACCAGCATGTGCACAATGGTTTCAAGATCCCTTACTTCCAGAAAAGGGTGCAGCTGGCGTATCAGCCGAAGCTGATAACAAGCGCTCCTGACTGTCGCATTTACCTGATTTGTCATCAGGAGCGACGAGTCAAGGAGCACCCCTAGACTGCGAACACAGTCACTGGAGGAGAGTGTGACCCCATCCAGGACTGGAGATTGCAACCCGATTCTTGGTTTCGGGGCCGCTACCGTGAGCACCTCCGTCTTGTCAGGATTCAGTCTCAATCTGTTTTTCCTCATCCAGCCCATTACTGCCCGAAGACATTCATTGAGAGAAGAGATGCCATCAGAGTTTGAGACCGACAAACGAGATACGGAGAAATAGATCTGAGTGTCATCAGCGTGCTGATAACACCCAGCTCCATAACTCCGGATAATCTTACCCAGGGGCTTCATATAGATGTTAAATAACATCGGGGACAGAATAGCACCCTGTGGTACTCCACAAGTGAGCTCCCTTTTACTGGAGCCACTGTCCCCGAGCAGCACTCTCTGGGTCCTGCCTGAGAGGAAGGACCGGAACCACTGCAAAGCAGTGCCTCCGATGCCTAACTCCCCCAGGCGATCCAGAAGAATGCTGTGATCTATCGTATCAAAAGCCGCTGAGAGGTCTAAGAGCACCAACAGGGTCACATTACCCCTGTCGATGCTCAGACGCAGATCGTCGGTCAAAGCAACCATGGCAGTCTCAACCCCAAAGCCTGTCCTGAAGCCAGTTTGAAATGGGTCTAGGTAATCGGTTTCATCCAAGACAGTTTGGAGTTGAAGAGCAACTGCCCTCTCGATCACCTTGCTCAAAAATGGTAATAAAGAGACTGGCCTATAATTATTCATAGCCAGGGGGTCCAGGGGAGGTTTTTTCAGAATAGGCTTAACAGCTGCCTCCTTTAAACATGATGGAATATATCCTTCCCTGAAGGATGCATTGATGATGCTCACCAGGAACTTCCGCAATGCATCCCCTCCCTGGACGGCCAGCCAAGATGGGCAAGGGTCGAGGGGGCAGGTTGTCTTCCTCACACTACCAAGGAGCTTGTCCACGTCATCGGTACTCACAGATTGCAGTTGATCCAGTATAATTACATCGGCAGAGTTGCTGGACACCTCGTCCATTGTTACTGTTACAATAGTGGCATCTAGGTCGGCTCTTATCTGAGAGATTTTATCTGCAAAGAAGTTATTAAATGCATCACAGCAGGCAGTCGTCGGGTTAAGCAGGGGATTCGGCACAGGGGTCACCTGCGCCAGCTCCCTCACCACCCTAAACAGCTCTGCTGGACGGGACTCTGCAGATGCAATACGTGCAGAAGAGAAGGATCTTTGCGCTGCACGCACTGCCTCCCGATAGGACCAAAGAAAGTTCCTATGGCGAGTTCTGTCAGATAAGAGTCGAGTCTTCCGCCACCTGCGCTCTAGTCGTTGTCCAAACCGCTTCATTTCCCTAAGCTCAGGTGTATACCATGGCCTACGGTTAGAAGCGGGTTGGCAAGGACGCTTGGGAGCAATCGTGTTGATAGCTCTGGTAAGGTCGGTGTTCCACGTATTAACCAGAGTATTAATAGTATATTCAATAATGTCTTTATTTTAAATAATTCAAGATGTTTCCATCCTCCTGTTTCTCTTGCTTTTTTAACTAGCTCCATCCTTTTCTTCAAGGGATTTCATTTAACAACTCTGCTGGAGAAAGGCTGTCTTTTAATGAGAACAGGGAAGTCAGAGCTGGATTTGATATAATGAATTTGATTACATTTCCAAATCGATCCTTCCTGAATGTGAAAGTGGGACGAGTAGATGCCAGAGCTCCCAAAGGAAAAGAATTCAGCATAGATAAGCATAGGATTACCTGGCATTGGAGCTTCAACCAGGTGTGGATAATAGTACATTTTTTGGTGGGCAAACCATCACAAAAAAGCTTTGTTAGTCATAAAAGGACAGTTTGGAGGAAAATTGTGACAAATCATTGTATGAATATATTTCGCATTACTCATGTCTCGTGTTTATTTGTACACTGCCTTATGAACAAGGTAGGATTTCCCTGTTCTGAACATTCCTCTTCTTTATGGACAGGTGCTGCCTATTTCAGTCTGCAGTGACTCCTGTGCCCCTGGTTATCACAAGAGAAAAAAAGAAGGGACAAAATTTTGCTGCTATGATTGTGTTCCATGTCCAGAAGGGAAGATTTCCAACCAAACAGGTAGGTGGTAGAAGTCTTTCAGCCAAAAGCATTAATGCAGAGGACTCTTCAGGATGCAGCAAACTTTCACATGTTAATGTAAAAACCCAGTAAAAGTGAGACATTGCATTTTGTCATCCTGATTTTTTATGATTTACAACAATTGCAAACGAAGGGAAAATTAAATCTTGTTCACATAAATTGTTGAATCTTTGCAGTCAAGTGAAGAATGATGGGACACAGGACATTTTGAACACAACTGTTTTCTGTAAATATTGATTCATCAGTTGCATGGCACAAAGTTCAAGAACTCACAAGATGTATGTAATTCCTTGAAAATAAGCAGGAATTGTGTAGAATAAAACTAAGGATCATTTTGACTCCCAAGGTACAAATAAAACCTGAGATAATTTGAGTTCTTCATTCACGTCATACATACCTGGACATGTCACACATATCTGTGGCAAACACATATATGCTCATATACAAATGTGAAAGCATGGACCCTTTCAACACCGTTTTAACTGCTGAATGAAGAGAATGAGAATACATGTAGTGTGAGCTGGATGTCTTAACTCAAAGATTGATCCACTTAGAGGTTCACAAATCAGACTTGAAAATTATTAAGAAGAGGCCAGCCCATGAACATAAAAGAATAACATAATATTAATTTAGTACAGTAACTGTAACTTCAGAATAGAAGTCACCCTAACCAATGACTCTGATGTAGGAGTTAGTAATAGAAATTAGTTCCACATTGTATATGATACCATACTGTAACAGCCATTTTTTTCTTCTTCTTTCACCAGACACAGTTGAGTGTTTCCCATGCCCAGAAGATCTATATGCAAGCAAGGATCAAAATCGATGCATTCCTAAACTTGTAACCTTTCTATCTTATGAAGAACCCTTAGGAAAATGTTTAGCTTCAGGTGCCGCTTCTTTATCCCTGATCACACTTTTGGTTCTTAGAACTTTTCTTAAGCACAAGGATACCCCCATAGTCAAAGCCAACAATCAGAAGCTCACTCACACCCTTCTCATCTCCCTCCTGTTCTGTTTCCTCTCTTCTTTCCTATTCCTTGGTAAACCAGGAAAACTCACCTGCCTTCTCCAACAACCAATTTTTAGCATCATCTTCACAGTGGCTGTTTCTTCTGTGTTAGCCAAAACCATCACTGTGGTTGCAGCATTCATGGCTACAAGCCCGGGGTCCAATATGAGGAAATGGGTTGGGGGGAAAGTGGCCACCTCCATTGTCTTTTGTTGCTCCCTCATACAAATTGGGATTTGCATCATCTGGCTTGGAACATCTCCCCCATTCCCAGATTTAGACATAAACTCAGTTGCTGGAGAAATCATTGTGCAGTGTAATGAAGGGTCTGCCATCATGTTTTACTTTGTCCTGGGTTATATGGGACTTTTGTCCATGACCAGTTTAATTGTGGCTTTCCTAGCCAGGAAGTTGCCAAACACTTATAATGAAGCCAAGTTTATCACCTTTAGCATGTTGACATTTTGCAGTGTTTGGGTGACTTTCTTTCCAACCTACCTGAGCACTAAGGGGAAATATATGGTAGCTGTTGAGATCTTCTCTATCTTAACCTCTTCTGCTGGGTTGCTATGCTGTATCTTTCCCCTAAAATGTTATATTCTTGTGTTCAAGCCTGAGCTGAACTGCAAGTGTCAGCTAATTGGGAGAAAGGGATAATGACCCCATCTCTTTATTTTGATATTGTCAATCTAATGACTTCTCTGCATAGTCCAGAATACACCAGCTCCCCACTGACATATCCTACCAGCAAATTACCCTCCACAAAATGGGAGGAAGTTCAGATGCGTCCACCAGCCTGCTGAAGCAGAAACTGCTGTTGCCATCTTCCTTACTCTCCTTAAAGCTAGAAATCTGGCCCACAACATGTGACCATGGCCCCCTGCATGTGACCAGCCTTGGTAACAGACACCCCCCAGATCTTTAAGAATGGTAGATCTGTGGGAGGTGTTTTAATGATGGGGAGGGAGATGAGCACAGGGAAGAGGCAGGGGCGGGGTTCAGGGAGGGCCTATTTTACCTTTTGCTGCCCCTGGTTTCCTCCTCTTTTCCACTGGATCGAACCCACCCACCCGGCTCTGCCACAGTATGAGAATTCTGGTCGTGTCATGGGCCGAGTAGGAATTTTTACCTGCTCCTTTACAGGGGGTGTTTCGCCTACCCCATACTGTTGTTTGGGACTTGGACAATTGACCTATGGTGTGGTTCTTTAAATAGGCAGTCACTTGCAGGGAGTGGGGAAACAACGATCTGGCATTCACCTATGGCAACCTCGAATTGAGTAGAAGGATGGTCCTTGCTGTACGGTACCGGCATCTTAACAGATGGGGTACAGCGAGGTAGGGTATCCTTGGGGCCAGCACTGGGTTGTGATCCTCCTCAGAAGCTAAACAGCTTGAGGATTTGTGACCTGGTGCCGGGCCTTCCAGCAGATGGCACCCAAGGGGAACCCTAGGTACCGGGATCCACTTCAGGTCTCAGGTGAGTCACCCAGGGAAGCTGGGGGATAGGACACATGTGACCATCTGCTCCAGCTGCCCCCACAGTGGGTCTCCCGCTATTGGTTCACATACCCTAATAAATAAATAAATAAATAAATAGGTAAGATTACAATAAAGTGGCCCGTATTTCAACCCAATCTTCTGTGTCTTGTCTCGTTATTCCATGCATCAATCATTAACATGCTGTGGAACCCCTTGCTGAGAAGGCAGAGTGACAGCAGAATAGCAGCTGCAGTGATAGGCCACCAGCCAGGATAGGCTCTTGCAGTCACTCAGGACCCAATCCATTTTTTGTTGGCTAAAATTGAGTTAGCTGGGTGTGAAGAGGTGTGCTTGAGAGAATGGATGAAAAGCAGCCAATCCTAGCACGGGAAACTGTGATGGGAGAGGCCTCTGCAGGGGTGAGTCTGAGAGAATGACACTTGCATTGAGAGAGTTGGGAGTGAATTATGATGAGAGAAGGGTGTGTGATTCAGATGAGAGATACTAGGGAGAATGTGGA
Organism: Gambelia wislizenii; assembly: GCA_030847615.1. NCBI lineage: Eukaryota > Metazoa > Chordata > Lepidosauria > Squamata > Crotaphytidae > Gambelia > Gambelia wislizenii. The sequence continues at coordinate 7,841,289 of JAUMIR010000006.1, forward strand.
TGATTTGAATAGAGGTACATCTATCACTAAATGGAAGAACCATTGCATGCATATATATATATATATATATATATATATATAGTTATTATGTATGCTTTGAATTTGTCAGCATATTGTTATAATAAGCCAACTGACTTCTTTTGTTAATGATTCCACTGGCTCATATTGGATTTATTGCCCTTATAATAAAAGGGGGGGGCACGCTAACCTAACAATTATACACTGTTAGAATCATAGAATCATAGAATTGTAGTGTTGGAAGAGACCACAAAGGCCATCCAGTTCAACCCCCTGCCACACAGGAAGTCACGATCAAAGCATCCCTGACAGATGGCCATCCAGTCTCTGTTTAAAGACCTCCAAGGAAGGAGACCCTACCACGCTCCGAGGGAGTGTGTTCCACTGCCAAACTGCTCCTACTATCAGAACAAACCTATCCACTAAGAGAGTCACCAGGAGATTCAGGCCCCAGTCCATAAAGGGATCAGAAGGGGATCTAGAGAATGATGGCAGTAACAGGCAGCCAGAGCTGAGAACTGTGGGGTCAGCCTTGTGAGGCCAACATCATACCAAGTATTTTTAAAGAATGTTTTAATGGGCCTTAGCCCATCTTCCACCTATCTTTGCCTTGGGGTTTGTGAAGATTGCCTGGGGACAAAACAGCATACAGGTCCTGCATTGTCAGGACTGCAGTATTCCAAGACTAGCACAAGACTATAGAATCATAGAATCATAGAATCATAGAATTGTAGAGTTGGAAGAGACCACGAGGGCCATCCAATCCAACCCCCTGCCATGCAGGAATACACAATCAAAGCATCCCTGACAGATGGCCATCCAGCCACCGTTTAAAGACCTCCAAGGAAGGAGACACCACCACGCTCCGAGGGAGTGTGTTCCATTGCCGAACAGCTCTTATTGTCAAAAATTTCCTCCTAATATTGAAGTGAAATCTCTGTTCCTGGAGCTTGCATCCATTGTTCTGTGTCCTAGTCTCTGGAGCAGCAGAAAACAAGCTTGCTCCATCCTCAATGTAACATCCCTTCAAATACTTAAACAGGGCTATCATATCACCTCTTAACCGTCTTTTTTCCAGGCTAAATATACCCAGCTCCCTAAGTCTCTCCTCATAAGGCATGGTTTCCAGACCTTTCACCATTTTAGTCACCCTCCTCTGGACACGCTCCAATTTGTCAATATCCTTTTTGAATTGTGGTGCCCAGAACTGGACACAGTATTCTAGGTGAGGTCTGACCAAGGCAGAATAGAGCGGCACTATTATTTCCTTTGATCTGGACACTATACTTCTATTGATACAGCCCAAAATCACATTGGCCTTTTTAGCTGCCACATCATACTGTTGACTCTTGTTCAACTTGTGGTCTACTAGGACTCCTAGATCCCTTTTGCACGTAGTCTCCTTCAGCCAGGTCTCCCCCAACCTATATCTATGCATTTCATTTTTCCACCCTAAGTGCAGTACCTTACATTTCTCTGTACTGAATTTCATTTTGTTAGTTTTGGCCTAGCTCTCCAGTCTATCCAGGTCATTTTTAATGTTGATCCTGTCCTCTAGGGTATTAGCTACTCCTCCTAATTTGCTGTCATCTGCAAATATGATAAGTATGCCCCTAATTCCCTCATCCAAGTCATTGATAAAGATGTTGAATAGCACTGGGCCGAGGACAGAACCCTGTGGCACCATACTGGTTACACCTTTCCAAGATGAAGATGCATCATTGCTGAGCACCCTTTGGGTCCGGCCAGTCAACCAATTACAAATCCATTTAACAGTTAACTTGTCTAGCCCACACTTTACAAGCTTGTTTGCAAGAATGTCATGGGGAACCTTGTCAAAGGCCTTACTGAAATCAAGGTATGTGATATCCACACCATTCCCTTCATCTACCAAGCTGGTAACTTTATCAAAAAAAAGAGATCAGATTAGTCTGGCATGACTTGTTTCTCTGAAACCCATGTTGACTTTTTGTGATTATGGCATTGCTGTCTAAATGCTCACAGACTCTCTGTGTAATGATCTGCTCTAGAATCTTCCTGGTATTGATGTCAGACTAAGGAGATTTTCAGATGCTTCTTTCAGCATCTTGCCACGCAAGGAGCCTCCAGAGCAGTAATGAGGCCACTGCGCGGCAAGTGGTCCATTTTGGACGATGCCATTTCTCTCCTGGCGTCGTCCGTGATTGTTGCGGCTAGCATTGGAGGTGGCTGTGCTGTTTTTCACTCATGGAAGTTGTCCGTGAGTAAAAAACAGTGCGCCTGCCTCCAATGTTAGCCGCAACACTCACGGACGACACCGAGAGAGAAATGGCGTTGTCCAAAATGGACCCCTTGCCGCATAGCAGCCTCCTTACTCAGGACCGGTTTAAGGAATTTTGGGGCCCCCTGCAATGCTTTACTTTGGGGGCCCCATATGTTTATCTCAGATCAATGTAACCTAACCTATTCACCGTACAGGATGTTCAGATTATAGTAGGACTCCCGTATCCCTGTATTCATTATCCATGGGACACAAAACAGCACACCTACCATAGAGTCTTCCTAGAAAATGTGTCTTCCCTAGCCCTTTTCTAGGCCTTCCAAGGCAACTCTATGGTATTTTAAACCAGAAATCCCATTATTTTCATATTAAGGAGGCCAACACGGGGCCCTCTCTTGACCTCGGGGCCCCCTCTTGACCTCGGGGCCCCCTGCCAATGCTGATTTGGCAGACAGGTTAAACCGGCCCTGTCCTTACTGCTCCGGAGTCTGCTTGCGCAGCAAGACGCTGAAAGAGGCGTCTGAAAATCTCCTAACTGGATGATAATTATTGGGATCCTCCTTTTTCCCCTTTTTGAAGATGGGGACAATGTTTGCCCTCCTCCAGTCTGCTGGGACTTCTCCTGTTCTCCAGGAGTTCTCAAAGATTATTGCCAATGGCTCTGAGATTACATTTGCCAGCTCTTTTAATACTCTTGGATGTAGTTCATCTGGTCCTGGAGATTTAAATTCATTTAGATTAAGAAGGTATTCCTGTACTACCTCTTTGCTTATTCTGTGCTGGATTTCCCCTATTGTGTCTTCTGTTCCATTATCCTCAGGCTGGTCACCCTTTGCCTTTTCTGAAAACACTGAGGCAAAGAAGGTGTTGAGTAATTCTGCCTTTTCTCTGTCCCCTGTTAGCATTTTGCCTTCTTCTCTGTGTAGTGGCCCTACCATTTCCCTCTTCCACCTTTTGCTGCAGACATACCCCCCCAAAAAAACTTTTTATTTTTCTTAACCTCTCTAGCAAGCCTGAGCTCATTCTGCACTTTAGCTTTTCTGACTTTACTCCTACATGTATTCGCTATCTGTTTGCATTCTTCTTTGGTGATTTCCCCCTTTTTCCATTTCCTATACATGTTCCATTTAAAACTTAGCTCCATTGAAAGTTCTTTATTCATCCATCCTGGTTTCTTGAGACACCACCCATTTTTCTTCCTCAGTGGTACTATTTGAAATTGTGCCTTCAGTATATCCCTTTTGAGAAGATATCCGTCTTGAAGTCTCTTCTCTTTTAGTATTCCTGACCATGGGATCACCCCCAGTATTTCCCTGAGTTTATTGAAATCAGCTCTCCTAAAGTCAAGAATGTGTGTCTGACTATGCCTGGCTTCTCTTTCATGGAGACAGTCAGAGAAATAATGAGACCACACAACAGATATGGGGTGAAATAAAAGGGCTTTATTATTAATCCTACCTATTTATTTCCCAATTATATCTTCAGCAGGGGGAGGCAACCTAGTGTGGGAGCAGCTGGGGTGGATCGTCCCTCCTGGACTTATGCCCCCAGCTTCCCCGGGTGAACATCTGAGCCCTTTTGAACCACCCCAAAACCTGGGTTTGCTCTCAAGCCAGCTCGTGTCTGGAAGGTCAACCCGAAAGCCCCTTACCCAATGCGTACGTATTAAGGAGAGGGGAGTATCTTTCAGGCCAACCCCAATGTATGTCTCCTTCTGTTCTCGCAGGTTGTATGGCCTAAAGAGATCGTACCAGAGACCATACCTTCACCTAAATCAGTGTCATAGGTGCCCACCATAATCTACGCCTCCCCCTTCCTGCCAAAGATAAGGGGCAAGTGTCCACTTCATCCTTAATCCTCCACTAGTTCCTCCAATAAGTCCCTCAACCCCTGCTGAAGATCTGCCAAAAAAAATGAGTTCCCAGGTCCGAAAAGTGAACCCCATCTGCTCTGTAAAGCTCGAGCCTCTCAAAAACTATTTCAGGGTGTGGCAAGTACCACCCCCCCACCCGTGGCCAAAACTTTGCATACCTGTCTATTAACCATGCACCAGGAATTGTCAATCATTTGGGGGCTCCCCTCCCCCTGCCACAGCTGTCTGGGCAAAATGGCAGACCATATGATGGCAACTGCAGGCCACTGAGCCTGAATTGCCACCATATCCTACATCGCCTGGATAATTAATGCTTTAACTTTGAGAAGGCCCAAATCGTTGCCCCCCAAATGCAATATAAGGATGTCCGTTGGGGACCCCCGTCTCTCCCCAAACAATACATCCATGAGACCATGCCAACAAAGGTCCCTCTCCCCCACCATTCCACAGTCACCCTATCTCCCAGGCTGAGGTGAAGCCCAAAATGACTTAGCCAGGCCTGTCTGGCTGCCCAGTAGACCATACTGTGGCCACAAATCAGCACCCAGCGTCTCACCATCAAAGGTCTAGCACCTGAAGTCAAAAGGGGAAGAGGATGACATTAGTAATTGATGGGGCGGATGTACCTCCTATATGAGGAGGATCTCCAATGCCCAATCTGTTGGATAGCTGCTGGCGCCATGCCCATAGTGGCAGCGGTAGAAGCAGCCCCTATGCGAAAAGAGTGTGTGCCAAATCAAGCCCCGGGGAGCCCCAATCGCTCCAGTGCCTTCGCTGTTATGGTCCAAAACTGGTACCTACTCAAAGGAGAAAAATCACTGTTCACAAATAGGGGTCCCTGCCTGTCCCCATGTACCTGTAAGAAGCTCTGCAAAGCTGAGACTGGGCAAAGCTCTATACAATCGCAGCTGGACTACTTGATTATTTTTCCCCTACCTACCTGGTCCGTCTTTGAAAAGCACAAGGTGATCTTGACTTCCCCATCTCCTAACTGAACATCCCTCATCTCTAGAGCTCTCCCCGATGTATCGTTCTTTATGTCCTGACTAGCTCATTCACATGCAGAGCTCCAAAAATGCGATCAGTGCACCTGCATGAAAGAGCCGGACCTCATATGCTGAAATGCAAAACATCACCCAGGAATTGTGTAAGCCCTTAAGAATTTTCAAGGAAAGGGGGGGTGCTGGTGTCCACAGCCCTGCCCCTTTTCCTAGCCCAGCCCTCCAGGACCTTCTAAATCTGGAAATCCCCTGTATTATCACCTGCGCCTTGAGCCTTACTCCAGAATGCCAGTGCAGAAAGCCTACCTCGTATGGTTTGAGCGGTGAGGCCTCACTTATGGAGGTAAACACAATATTGTAAAATTTATGACACTGGGACATCCGCCCCCAGTCTAATGCCTTCCTGTATCCTAAACTGATGGAACTCCCTGACTGCCTGTGCATATCCCTTCCTGGTGCTGGGAGCCACTGACATACCTAGGGCCCTCCAAATTTCAGATTTCCAAGGTGCCATAGGATTTCCGGCTTCCGTTCGCCCTCGGATGGTGCATCTGGAGCCAGCATTCTGAAGCGCTTTGTCTGCATGCGGGAAAGAGTGTCAGCTATCTCATTTTGTACGCCTGCCACATGCCACGCCACAAACAGAACGTTATGCTTCAGGCATTGCAAAGTAAAGGCTCTAACCAGCCGCATGACCCTCGGGGATTTAGATGTCAATGTGTTGATGCCATGAACTGTTGCCAAATTGTCGCACCAAAAATGGACCGATGAATTGGAAAACTCCCTTGCCCAGATGGTGGTGGCCACCAGGATGGGAAAAAATTCAAGGAATGTAAGATCTCGCTTGATGTCCATGCCAGACCAGGCTGCTGGCCACCTACTGGCACACCAGCGACTGCCAAAATAGACCCCAAACCCAATCGACCCCACAACATCAGAGGAGATCTGAAATCTACCCTGTAATTTTTGTTCTTCGCGTCAGAAAGAGACGCCATTGAAAAAATCCAGGAATTCTTGCCAAATCCATAGATCCTCCTTGAACTCCCCTGTGATTCTGATTTTGTGATAACGGACCTGGATTTCCCCAATGGCGTCACACAACCGGCGGAGAAAGGCCCTCCCAGGGGCCACCAACTTACATGCGAAATTCAAATGCCCAATCAGAACCTGGAATTCCCTCAGAGTGGCCTTGTGCCTGCTTCTAAATACAGAAATGCATTCCCTTAACTCAGTTAACTTTTCCAGAGACAGGTGGCACTGTTGATTGACAGAGTCAATCTCAATACCTAAAAACGTCAGCTGCTGCGCTGGCCCCTCCGTTTTCTCTGGTGCCAAGGGAACCTGAAGTTCCCTGGTCATTTGTTCAAACTGTTGCAATAAATGGTGACATGACACTGACCCCACTTGCCCAATGAACAGGAAGTTGTCCAAATAATGGACCACCCCCCGCATTCCAGTCCTTACTTTCAATGTCCATTCTAAAAAGGTGCTGAATGTCTCAAACGCATTGCAAGAGACTGAACAGACCATGGGTAAAGCGCAGTCCATTTAAAAGCTTCCATCAAATCGAAAGCCCAGGAGTTCAAAATCATCAGGATGAACAGGGAGAAGGCGAAAAGGCGACTTAATGTCACATTTCGCCATCTCTCCTCCCAGCCAGTGTCAACGAACTTCCCTTATGGCTGTGTCAAAGGAGGTGTACTTAACTGTACACAATTCTGCGGGGATGGAGTCATTAACAGATGCCCCCCATAGGTAAGAGAGGTGTTGAATCAACCTAAACTCCCCCGGGGCTTTCTTGGGCACTGTTCCCAATGGCGAAACCTGCAAGTTGGGCACCGGGGGTCAGGGAAATGGGCCTACTACCCTTCCCTCTGCTACCTTCTTCTGAATTTTTGCCCTGACAATAGCCTCTTTTCCTTTAACTGATAACAAATTACGTGCCCGAAATGGGTGCCTTACCCCCTGAAATGGAATATGAAAACCAAAATTAAAACCTTGTGAAAGGTATGCAGCTGCCTGCCTGTTGGGGTATATCTGCAGCCACTTATCCAAGGAAGGATGTCCCCCTCACCCCGTGGGGGCCCTCGTTCACTACCAAGGCGAGGCAGCCCCAGCCAGCCCAAAGGCCACTTGCATGGTCCTTCAACTGCCGCTGCTCACTGCTCGCTCCTCAAGGCTTGCTTGCTAGATCGAAGTCTTCCACACTGCCCTCAAGCTTACTGAATGAAGAAGAGGCCAAGGCAGGAGGCGGGAGGCCCATATATCTACTCTGGCCCCGCCCCTTTGCCTCACATCGCCGGCACATGCCACACTGTTGGGAGCATGGTCTCCCCTCCTCTCTCCCATGTAAAGGTCCTGAAATGGGTAGTGCCCCTACTGAATATTCTGCAGCTCCTCCCACCTAAGGGCCCCAAGGTGACCATTGGGAAGGAGCCCAATTAAGGGGCTGCTGCAGCATAGGCCAGCTGCCATATACTGCTGGAGCCTCTGATGTGTGTGGCACTGTGCCATGGGCCTGAGGCACCCAGATGCCCCATGGCCAAGCAGGCCCAGTAGACTGAGTGGCAGAATCAGGCGTAGACTCACTGGATGGATTGGGCGCCACCTCAGCTATCGGCTCCTTGTCTTGCTTTGCTGGTGGTTCATCTTCGTCTTCCTGCTGCTATGATCCCGATGCCTCACCTTCGTGGATCCTCTGCTCCAGGGCATCTAAATGGGCAAGGATCTGGTTAGTCATTGTAACCTTCTCTTTTGGGCGCTTGGGTTTTGGCAGAGCGCCTGCTCCTTCAATGCCTTGCACCCTTTCCAACTGCTGTATTCTGGCCAGAATTGCCTGCCATTGGATGTCCTCCTCCTCCTCACTTGAAGAATGAGGATCATTAAGAGGTGCTGGCCTTTTGGGTGAAGGCGCTTTCCCTTTGCCCCCCTTTTTCCCTTTTTTTAGGAGCCATGGTCCCTGATGGTTGTCAACGTCCCCAGGTGTGTACACACCATAAAATAATTTGCCTCTCCCCAATAGTAACCTTCCCTCATTTACACAGGGTAATCTTCCCCTTTCTGATGTTATTATTCTTATTATTGTGCAATTTTTTGCCAAGTAGCAACCCACTGAAGGTCGGGGATCTCAATCTAATGTGCCAGTAAATTTCCCACACTTGTTGTTGTTGTTATTATTATTATTATTATTGATGGTCTAGTATTGTCTGGTGGCAAACAGATGCAGGCTTCACTGGGCCCTGTAGACCCCCTGGAACCCCCCCCCCCTGCTCAGCCCTAATCAGTCATTCACTACCCTCAATTATAGTCTGGGCTCTTATAATGTATTGCTATTAATAATAGAACAATTCAATATGAGGCCTTATAGGCCTTGCCACATGGCAATCCAGGCCTACTGGGCCTCATTCTAAACCTGCCAGGCCCCACCCCAGGCCTACCAGGCCCCAATCCAAGCCCACCAGGGCCCAATCCAGACCACCCCGGCCCTAACCAGGCCTGCCAGGCATCAATCCGCCCACCAGGCCTCCCACAGGCCCAACAGACCTGCTTTTGCAAATCTGGGCCTCCGCTGGCCCGCCGGGCTCCACATGCCATCTAGGCCTCTCCCGGGGTGCCGGTTGGGCCACCAGGCCACCATCATCTGCTGCCTGGGCAGAGCAGGCATCTGCCCACTCCTGCCCGCTTGTCACACCTCCGCCGGGGATGGGAGCCCCTTCTTGGCTGTCCTCCTTGCCTCCAAAGGCCGGCCACCTCTTAAATGTGGCCAGGCCAACTAAGTCACGGGGAGGAAACCCCCCTCCCAGGAAGGACGTCCCCCTTGCCCGATGGGGGCCCTTGTTCTCTACCCAAGGCGAGGTGGCGTCTGCCCGCTCTCGCCCACTCGCTACGTGCCAGCTGAGGATGGGAGTCCCCTCCCTGCATGCTCTTTGCCTCCACAGGCAGGCCGCCTGTTAGATGAGGCATGGCTAACCAAGTCCTGGGCAAAAAAAAACCGCCCAGGTGGGACGTTCCCTAAACCGACGGGGTCTGTGGAACCCATCCTGGTCCCCCCCCCGTACGGGCCTGTCTGTCCCCACCCAGGAAACCCCCAGCCAGCCTGAAGGCCACTTGCACAATCCTGTGCTGGTCCTTCAATTGCCGCTGCTCACTCCTCGCTCCTCAAGGCCTGCTCGCTAGATCGCAGTCTTCCACATCGCCCTCAAGCTCACTGAATGAAGAAGAGGCCAAGGCAGGAGGCCCATGTATCTACTCTGGCCCCGCCCTTTGCCTCACATCACTGGTGCATGCCACAATGTTGGGAGCATGGTCTCCCCTCCTCGCTCCCATAAATGGGCTTCCCCCAGCTAGGAAGGCTATCTGCTGGGAAACCCATTTCCATTGTATAACAAACTCCAGGAGAACATGATCACTCTGACCTAAGGATCCCACCATTTGCACCACATTAACCAGGTCATCCCTGTTGGTTAGGATCAGATCTAAAATAGCTGACCCCCTTATTGCCACTTCCACCTTTTGGACCATGAAATTGTCTTCCAGGCAAGTAAGGAATTTCCTAGACCTTGAAGTTTTGGTTGAGTTATGTTGCCAGCAAATATCAGGATAGTTGAAGTCACCCATCACTACTACATCTCTCCTTTCTGCGTGTGTGGTCATCTGTTCTAGAAAGGCATCATCCAATTCCTCCGTCTGATTTGGGGGTCTGTAGTACAGTCCCATAATAACATCCCTGTTGTTTCCCTCCCCTTTAATTTTTATCCAGATGCTCTCCACCTGGCTTCCAGTATTGATGTCATGGATCTCTTCACTGTTGTCTATATAGGTAAGCCCCCAGTTTCACTTTATGAAAAGTTACAAGATATTATAGAGTCCAATTTCAGCTGTGGAAATCTCTAAAATGGTATAACCTCCATAAGAGTCTGTGGGGAACCCCAAGTGTTCTATGTCTTTGTGTGAAGTTTCTGTGTTCACCAAGTAGTTCTCAGAACAAACCATGAAAGATTTGACTCCCAATGTTTTTTGGTTGTTACTACCAGTAGGTTGGCAGAATACACATATTTTCAGCATGAAGAAGATAGCTGCCTTGGGTCAGCAACCTCACTAATTATTTGTAGTCCATGCCATCCTCCTTTTTTACAATTGCAAACTCAGAATCAAAGAACTGCAATAAGCAGACTCATTTTACAAATTTACGGTGTCCCTTTATACAATTCCTGAGCAAAACCAGTGGTTGGAGTCCATAGCTCTACCTAACAATATAAAGGGGGCATAGCTGTGACACAGGCCTTCAAGAAATTTTTAGTGCATGTACTTGCTGTAACACCATTTTATTACTACCACTTTGAATGAATCTTTGGCTGCATTTACACGGCAGGTTTTATTATGATAAATTGTGCTTTAGCACTTTTCTGCATCGGTGGTGGGTAGTTTACATGGTATATGGAGGAAACAGCTGTATTTTGTTGCTCTTTGGTTTTTCTCGCTTTGAGATTCACACAGCCAAATGTGGTGGGGGCGTGGCCAAGCATTGGAGAGGAGACAAAGGAATGCCATAGGAATGTCTGCCCTGGCCCCAACTCCGTGTGGTTAACAGCTTAGAGGCAAAGAATGTCACCCTTTGCCTCTTTCCCCCCAGCTCCCTGCCCACAAATCAAACTCCAAATGGAAGGTTTTTTCTCCCTGCTTAACAGCTGATTGACAAAGAGGCCAGTTACAGGACAGAATAAAGTGAGCAAAATTCCGGATTTCCCTCCTTTCGGAACAGGGGTGAATAGTTCTTAAGATTTATGGCTAATTTGGATGAGTTTCGGCAGACAAAGGTGGGGGGGGATGGCCAGGCAGCTCTATCATTATCATTAAAGCCAGCAGAAGACGGAGAGGAGGGTACCTTCGTCTGCATATAAATCAACAAAAAAGGAGGGAGGAGGAGGAGGAGATAAATAATTAAGTGGGAAGGAAAGCAGACACACACACACACACACACACACAGGCAGCTGACTAGGATTCCTTTGCTCTGCAGTGCTTTTCCCATGCTAAAAGCAAGCCAGTTGGCTGGATGTTTAAAGCAAGCAGTAGACACGAGTCCTGGCTCCACATCTAGCCAGCCCACCCCTTCATCATAAAAACCAATCACAGTGCAGCTCTGCTGCAACTGTATTGGGAAGATTGCTGGTAATTCACACGGACATGTCATTCACACTAGCAATAATGCGCTAAGTCGAGCTACTTTTCAAATAAACCGGCAAAAATAGCGACATCCCTTGTCACGCTACATTTGGGTATTTTGACTTCCCCCTTCTGAATGAGGTGATACTGTGGCTCAATCCATGGGAACAATGAGCAATCTTAGCGGTATATTTAGGGGAATATTTGCCCGTATAAACACAGCTTATGTGTAATGGAGTGGGAAGAGAAGCCACATTATACACCATTGAAGGCAATTCTTAAAAAGTTATTCAGTATATTTATATTTTAAAGATTAACAATTGATTAGTATTGCAGTTACTGTTTTATACCAATGGATTTTTAGGGGAAAACAACAACACGATTTATTTATTTTTTGCATCACCAGCAGATTTCTGTTACTAGACCCATTTTTGTTTTCTGAAGTATTTCTTTCTATTTCTATACTTTTGATAGTAGTATGGGCCTGTGTCATGTTCCTTCATGCAGGTTCTTTTCCACATAGATGTTAGCGCTCATTCACTGCTAGGTCTGATTAAGTGAGATCCACCTATGTCCCTATCTCCGATGTGCACATAGGATTTTTTAACTACCATTTGATAATGTGTCACAATTTGGAGAAGAGTGCCATCCGGTTCTTTGAACTTCAAAATGTCCTTTTAAATGTTTTACTCCAATGATACTGCCAGTATCAATTTCTTATACTTTAAAAATGTTTATACCTCGTGTTGGACAAATACTAACTATAAAGAAGATAAGATTTTTGCTAATTGTTCTAAAATCAGAATTAAACTTCATATAAATAATTCAACACTTGTATGTATGTACAGTGTATGTAGTCCATGCCTTCCTCCTCTTTCAGGCTTATAAAATCAGAATCTACAGAGGAACTGCAATAAGCCATCTCATTTTCCAAAATCACAGTATCCCTATCTGAGATGCCTCAGGACAACCAGAGGTTTCAGTCTAAAACTCTACTTGCTAAGGTAAAGGGGCCATAGCTGTGATGCTGCCCCTCTCAAGAAAATTTGCAACCTCATTATAAAAATCCATCATGTTCTATGTGTGATTCTGGAGTAAAACCAGTGGTTGGATTCAAAAGCTCTACCTGACAGTAGGATATAGGGGCATAGTTGTGACATGGGCCTTCAAGAAAATTTTAGTGTATTTACTTGCTGTAACACCATTTTATTAGGGCCAGCTTTGAAAGAAACTTTGTGTAATGGATTGAATTGGATATATTGACAAATTACGTAACAGGAAAGAGAGCAAATGGAAAGCAGAATGGAAACCGATTTTGGAATATTGGGTAAAAAAAGGTGAACTACAAGAGAGTAAAATGATATAGGAATTTAAATATCCCCAACAGAATAACGAGAAGAGCCGAGACATATGATTTAATAACATAAAACAATCAAAGATATTTATGTTTTTCATGTTTTATTACTATTCTGATATCCGTCAAAAGTACAAAAGTAGGAAGTCATAGATTAGTCTTGTGTTACAACATATATGGAAGATATAATATTGATGTCAAATGTGTAAAACATTGATGATTTATGTGGTATACAAGTTTAAGAATGCAATTTAATCAATGTAAGATGTTTATTTTATTTAAAAAACAGGAAAAATAAAAATAAAATAAAAAATATTTCAGTATATTTACTGTTTGAAGATTAGCAGTTAATTTGCATTGCAGTTACTGTTTTATATAAATGGCTCTTTTTTAAAAAAAATCATCAACAGTAATCAGCAGTTGATTTTTTTAGCACCACCTGGAGACCTCTCTACAACTAGACCCATTTTCTTTTTCTGAACCATTTCTTTCTGCTTCTGTACTTTTCATGGTAATATAGGCCTGTGTCATCTTCCTTTGTTCTGGTTCATTTTCTGACAGATGCTAAAGTTCATTCACTGCTGGGTCTGATTATGTAAAATCCACCTATGTATTCCTTAGATATCCCTATCTCCCATGTGCACATAGGAATGTTCAGCTACCACTTGATAAGGTGTTGATCCTGTTTCACAATTTGGAGAAGAGCACCATCCACTTCTTAAAACTTCAAAATGTCCTTTTAAGTGTTTTCCCCCCCCAATATATGCTGCCAGTATCAATTTCTTATATGTTTAAAATGTTTATACCTCATGTTGGACAAATATTAACTATGAAGAAGATAAGATTTTTTTTCTGATTGTTCTAAAATCACAATTAAACTTCATATAAATAATTCAACACTTGGGGCACTTAGGGGCAAAGGATCATAGCAGTACAATCTGAGTGTCCAGGAAGGTTCTGGTATAGGAGATCACTATTGAGGTGGGGGGATAAATCATTTTTAATTATCATGGATTAAAGGAGATTGCTTGGCTGTATGTGCCTTAATTGTGGCAATTCTACCTGATACTGATTTTTTTTAAAAAAAACTTGCACTCCTTTAGCTCCCTCCCCCATTTGATTAATGGATTTAATTCCTCTATAGTAGCTGTCTTACTGCAGTCTTTCTCTTTTCCAACTGCCTACTGGTGGTAGGCATCACCTCTTTTCCCTACTGACCAACTGATGGTCTTTTTGGCCATCCTGGTAGCTGTATAATTCCAGCGCCACCTTTGGCACTACACTTATCTTCATGCTGTTGAGCATATCTACATCGGTATATGCAGGTCTATCCCACTTACACTTTGAGATGCACACTTTAAAAGGCATGCATCTCAGACTTCACATGTGCAAAGCCCTTTGTGGGGGGGGGGGTGTGGAAGTGTCTCCACTACAATGTGAATGAGAGTGCCAAAAACTGATGGGAAGCTAGTCCACTTGATAAATGCTGAAACTGAAGGCATTTTTTAAACTGGGGATGGGGTCCAAAGTATATGATGGGTGGGAAGGATAGGGGATCAACTTGGCAGGAAATACATGGAGATGGGGAAATGAACAAGCAAGAAATGTATCTGAGGAAGACAAAATGGGGACAAAAAGTTGCTACTTTTTAGCCACCCCTCCTCCATTTTTACACCCATTGCTTCCATGCCCCACAAGGACAGGATCCAGCCATGCTTCGCAACACAACCACATAGTGCCTAGGAGCAGGGGCTGCTGTTGCTTCTATGGTGAAGACAGTGATGGAAGCTGCAACCTAATCAAAACCATTTATGTCCATTTATGCCTCTCCTAGCCCCTCTCCTAGCCCCATCACCAAGGGTCCCTTCAGTTTGGCCCAGTCAGGAAGTGAAAGTTTAAAATATCTCACTGCTCCATCTGTCCTGCACCTCTGTCAGTTTTGAGTTTGGGGACCACTGATTTTACGACAATTTTTAATGGCATTTATTACCAAGTCCTTCTGCAGGCATGGAAAACTCTTAAATGTTTCAACCTGCACAAACTCTTATAGGGTATGTCTCACTTTGAGTAAAGCTTTTGCTCATGAAATATTAGTGTTCACAAAATAATTCAGAGGGGATCTGAATTTCTCTCAATGTTTGTTGGCTGCTTCTGTCAGCAGCTTGAAAGACTGGGCAGGTTCTCTGCATAAAGGGTAGCACTCATTCAGCATTCAGCAGCCATCCCCTTTTGGCTTCAGAGCAAGCAACTGCATGCCTTTGTGGCACTGCCAAGGAGGGGAAGAGATAGAGGCACCTTTCAGACAGCACTTCCTGTTCACACTATAGTTTGCTCCCGAGTTTCAAACAAACTCTGGAGAAAATTGGGACTTTTAAAAACCTGGATTAAGGTGGTATACACCAAGTATGGTGAGGATAGGGCACATATCATGTTGCCTTCACACCAGATGCTGGGATAAGGTCACATGTCAGATTCAATACAGATTCAATTATTGGGCCAGATTCTTCTTTTTTGGGGAGTTCAGGTTTTTTCACTAGTGTAAACAGGGCCTGTGTTGTATCCCAACTCATGCCGTCATTTCTCCTCATGGAAACCTGGTACCCATCTGTTTGTTGTGTCAATAATGAGCAAAGCAGACTCTTCACTAGATTGGAAAATCTTGTTTGTCATCAAAATGGCCACTGAAGGCAAGAAATAACATATGCCTGTAATTATTAAAATTGTTGTAATTTCATTTCCCCTGGGAAAGGTCTAGTGTGTTTTCTGACATACTGAAAACAAGAATGTCACAATTCTACAAGTTGTTATATTAACCCCATCCAGGTATGCCACTCACAGCATTGAGGCAAGGGGTGAGGAGAAAAGGTTGTTTGGGCTCTGTCCATTTGGCTTCCAATGTCTTCCCTTCCTGTTTTAGAGGCCAGAATATGACAGTATATTCTATGTCTCTTTTGGGTCTGTAGGGTAGACTTTTTTCTACTTATTAGAGGAAAAATCAGACACCGTTCATGGTAGCCCCATTAGTCAAACAATTGTATACATGGATGCAAGGTTTGGATCACAGAAAAGAATTGACTACCTGAATTGTGGCATGGCCATTTTACTGTTGTTCCTGGTGCTTCTCTTTTGGGTGTGTGAGGTTGATACAATGAATTGCCAAAGGACTGACCCTATCCCAATTCCACTTGAGTCACAGAATGCAGGAGACCTCCTCATTGGGGGGATATTTTCTAATTCAGTTTTGTACTTAGAAGAATTTTCTTTCCAACAATATTCTTGGCAGCAATTTTCAGGGTAAGAAACCTCTTTTTTCTCCTCCACCATTGAACATGTGGCCATACCATAGATCCTAGATATTTGAAATGCTAGAGAATGGAGTGATTGTGGCATATTCATTTATAGTTGCTAATATATATCTTTCTCTGCTTCTGTGTTCTCTTCCTTTACTGAGAGATTTCACTGTTATGTTTGAATCTTATGAGGAACAACTGAGGGAGTTGGACATATTTAGCATATGATGTCCGTTATTTTATATTGTCATTTAATACTTTTCTAACTGTTGCTTCTAATAGGAGTTCAGGGTTGATTTGCTGTAAGAACCATTCATTTCTCTTTTTGGCTGTCCATGATTTCCGTAGAACTCTTCTCCAGCACCACATTTCAAATGAGTTAATTTTTTTTCCTGTCAGCTTTCTTTACTATCCAGCTTTCACAACCATATACAGAAATTAGAAACACCATGGCATGGAAGAGTCCCCTTTGACATTGGAAAAAATAACAATTCTTGATAAAGTGAAAGGTAGCAGGGAAAGAGGGATTGAGTGAATCAAGGAAGTCACCACCCTGAATTTGCAAGACTTTGAAGATGATGACCAGGACTCAGAAATCTCTCACTGATAGGATCGCCATAAATTAAATTCCACTTAGTGGCAAACAACAACAACAAAGGAACCTATCTACACCTGAGTTTTGGTGATGCCGCAAAATGCAAGTGGGTGGCTTTGGCAAAAACAAAAATTAAAAAACAGTCACAAAACTTTACTACAGGTTTGGATGGTTTCCAAATTTGTGGCTTCATAATTAACAAAGCAAGCAAATTTTCCTTTCCCCATCTGCTTTCTTTAAACTCAGAGTCTCATTCTCTTGCTCTCTCCCTATCCTCCATCCCTCTCTCTCTTATTGGGTTGTATTTTTGTAGTTCTTCAGGGTGGGGGAATTCCATTGTTTACAACACCCAAACCACTGCTTTCAGTTCATGTGTAGAGTGTAGAAGTTTAGTGAATTCTAATGGTAAAACCTTTGAAACCAAACAAGGTAGTAAGGGCAGCTTGGAAGTGAGTGGTTTTCTTTGCATCTAGAGAGTCCTCCTGGATTCTGTGCTAGGCTCTGACTACAGATTTCTCATTTGTTCTAAGAAACAGAGAATCTTGATCACCTACTTCGTTAAGAGCTAATTATTATAACTCTTCTTAGTTAACTAAGGCCTCACCACCCTCCATATCTTGCCTTACTGCTCCGAGAGGTGGAGATCTGTTCTGTTGATCTGGATGCAGGCAATTGATGTTTCAGCCTCCTCCTGCTAAGGATCTCTAGCATGACAAGCAAAAACAGGGGCCTAGTCAGCATGACCAATACTTAGGGGTGACAGGAATAGTAACTCAGCAAAAGACATAGAGCTATGATTTCTGAACCACCAATGTCTAAGATGAGAAGCAAGTGTTGATGTGAGTGGATCTGTAAGTCCAAATCCATGAACTCTCAGCTTCTGACATTTTCTGTGCATACTAAGAAGACACCAGATTAGGGCAAGTTGAATTGACTTAATCTCTCTCTGTAACTAGCAGGAACATCATCAGAAACTGGGTGACAGACATCTACGTGGAGAAAAAGAAAGAGGGGTATCTGCCATCATGATGTTGAGGGCAGGCCTGGAATGTTCAGATCTCCACAGGGCTTCTTGGCACCTCCATGGCATGATTTTTAACTGGAGGGCATTGCAGGCATCCAAAAAATAAATCAGAGGGTGGGAGAGAATTCCTACTGGCTGCTAAGGGCCAGAGAATAATAATGAGCAGAGGGGAAGCTGAACAAGCTCTGGGATAGAGAGAAAGAAAATCAAGCGAGAATGAGGAGGGGGCAGATTTGGAGAAGCCAAAGAGCAGAGGGAAAGGGAAAGAAAACAGAGGGGGGAAATAACATCCAGATCTTGGGAAATCTTTACATCTTTGAATATTTTGTGGGGGCGGGGCTTAAAAAGATTGGAGATCTAATACAAATTCAAGTGGGGACCAAGGTGTTTCTAAATACTCTAGCACCCCCATATCCACAGGGGATTGTTTCAGGGGGTTCCGTGGATAATGAAATCTATGGATAATAGCGAACACTCTGAAGGAGGAGGAAGGGAGGGAGGGAGGTTCATGGCCCAGGCCACTGCCACCACTGCAACCCAGCCCACCTAGGCCTCCAACTCTCAGGCCTCCTCCACCAGCACCACTGCCAACGCCTCCCAGGCTGCCATTGACCCCTGGCTGCCAATTGCGAGATCTCCCCTCCTCTTCTCCCTTCACCCCTGTCACCACTGCCTTCACCAGAGCCATCCCAGGGGGCTGAAGGAAGAAGGAAGGTGAGATTGCTTCCTCCCCTCCCTCCCCCATCTAGCCCTCCCACTGACACCAACTGCAGATAACTTAATCAGGGGATGGTGAATCAGCAAACATGGGGGTGCTACTGTTAATATGTGAAAGCATTTTTTCTATGATTTCAAACTAAAAGGATGTTCTCACAGTTAGAAAACATGAATGTCAAGGGTACCAAAACTGAAATAAGGAGATCAGACAAAGGAATTGGGATAAATAAGGGCTGCTTTATTTCACATAAACTATTTAAATAAGCTGTGGATGAGCAAAACAAGGGAAGTGACCTGGTGCAGCTCCCAGTGAGGACAGGTGTCAACCTCTTCAGTCTTCACTTGGGTGAAACACATGATCCCTAGGGCAATCCCAATTAATGGGGCTGCTTCCCAGCCAGTCTCATTCTGGAAGTTAAAACTGAGATTTCCCCCTCCCAAGACACAAGAGAGAAACCCTCCAGATTAACCCCAAAGGCAGACTCATTCTCCACCTCCTAAGGTTGCAGAAACTGTAGAAGCAGTTCCAGAGCCCAAGCCTTCATCAGAAAGGTGTCAAGGGGTACCCTGACTATAGAATTTCCCCCATATACCTATTAGGTGAAAACCTATTTAAAGACCCCACCTGAGCCAATCAGCCCAGTTCCCCAGATACAGTGTGGGCTAGGCCAAAAAGAAAGAAAGAAAAGAAAAGAAAAGAAACTGGCAGAGAGGAGGAAAAAATCATATCCAGCCCCAGAGTTACCAGGTGGACTCACACAACACAGAAGGTGGGTGGGTTGCCAGAACCAGGAGAAAGAGGCATGTGAATGGGAGGTTAGGCTTAAGAAACCTCTACTCCCTCACCTGGTTTGCTTCATGCAAAAAAGCACTAGTCACAATTCATCCTCCCACAATTCATTGGGGAGGTCATCAAACAGCCCCCTCCCCTGCAGCACCCTCCAGCGACTCAATACAATAATGAAACAACATTGTTGTACCATTCTCTAAGGAAGAGTGTGCCATTCTACCTGCAGGACGCTAATAAAGTTCTACCAGCATGTCTTGGCCTTGGGTTTTGCTGTAAAGGAGATCAACAAGGATGAAAAGATCTTACCAAATGTCACACTTGGATTCCACATTTATGATGCTTACACTCATGAACAGATGACTTATCGTGTTATTCTGGATCTGCTCTTCAAATCCCACAGATTTGTCCCCAGTTATGATTGTGGAAACAAGAAAAAACTAGTAGCTGTTATAGGAACACTTGAGCCCAAGACATCGTTCCGGATGGCTGAAATCTTATCCCTCTACAAGATCCCACAGGTAGGACCTATCTTCTGGAATTTTCACTAGAAAGAGAAACTGTTTAAAATATGTCTTTCCCAAAGTCAATGATTTAGATTTAAATTTCAATATTTTTTGGTCATGTTATGCAGGTTATTTTGAGTTTATGCTTCTATTTTCTAAGCAAATTAAAAAATATTTCTGCCATGAGCAGTCTAGAAATTGCCCTGAAGAAATATATTTTGAAATGCTTCTTTTAAAAATATTTCAGCTTACATATGGCTCATTTGCCCCAGCAGAAAGAGAGATGAAGCACCTTACTTCCTTTTACCGCATGGCTACCAATGAAGATTTTCAGTATATGGGCATGATAAGCTTGCTGAAGCATTTTGCATGGACATGGATTGGGTTCCTTGTGTGGGAGGATGAGAGTGGAGAAAGGTTTTTAGAAACCATGGAACCACTGCTTTCCAAGAATGGAATTTGTTCAGCATTCACAGGACGAATGCCAAGCCAAAGCAATTTACATAACAAAAAGAACATTCAGAGTATAATCAATTCTTTGCGTCAGTTTTTCACATTATCAAATTGCAGAATATTTTTCCTCTATGGTGACACACATACTCTTATGGCATTACGGTATTATATTATTGAAGCTTTTGGAGATAAGGAGAGCAGATCAGTTGGAAAGGTGTGGCTTATGACATCCCACATTGATTTTGCATTGGCACGCCTTAGCCGGGACTCCAATTTGCAAATATTCCAAGGTGCCCTTTCCTTTCAGATTCACTCCAGTGAAGTTCCTGGATTCCAGGAATTCCTTCAAACCATCAAACCTGACTGGACAGAAGCAGATGATTTTCTCAAGGAATTCTGGGAGGAAGCATTTGACTGTACAGTTCCAAATTCTAGGATACCCTACCAGGTCTCTGGAACATGTACTGGAAAGGAGAGACTGGACAGCCTCATTGGCTCTCTTTTTGAAATGCGCATGTCTGGTCATAGCTACAGTGTTTATAATGCTGTGTATGCTGCAGCACATGCTTTACATGCTTTTTTCTCATCTCGCTCCAATCATAGAGCAATGGTGACCGGAAAAAAAGAAGATCAAGATTTTAAGCCTTGGCAGGTAAGTTCTCTCTGGCTTTTTTTTTTTTTTTTCCGGAAACGAAGATTCAGGAAGGACTCATCCCGCGCTTTCTGCAAGCGCGCTGATGACCAAAAAGGCCAATCCGAGATAAACAGGTCCGGTTGCAAAAAGCACAGCAGAAGGTCTCCTTGGGTGATGTTTTTGGGTTGTGATTCTTTCTGCATTGTCGTTTCTCTTCAAGACTTGTTCGTCGTGAGTTCTCAAATAAGGCTGCAGCATTGTGGATAGTGCGTCTCCATGCCTCCCGATGTGAGGCCAGGGCGGACCACTGTTGGTGATCAATTTGGCCAAGCCTGAGATGTTGTTTCAGGGAGTCTTTGTATCGCTTTTTTGGAGCGCCCCTCTTACGCTGACCCGTGGCGAGTTCACCGTAGAGTAGTATTTTTGGGAGGCGATGGTCCTCCATTCTAGAAACGTGCCCTGTCCAGCGCAGCTGTGTTCTCAATATCATGGCCTCAATGCTGGTGATCCCTGCTTGCTCAAGGACAGCAACATTCGTCACATAGTCAGTCCAGTGTATATTTAGGATTGTGCGTAGACAGCGCTGATGAAAGCGCTCGAGGAGTCGTAGGTGGTGGCGATAGGTGACCCATGTTTCAGATCGATAAAGGAGGATAGACAGTACGATGGCTCTATACACACTGATTTTTGTGCTTTGCCTCAGGTGTTTATTGCTCCAGACTCTTTTGTGAAGTCTTCCAAATGCACTATATGCCTTTGCTAATCTGTGATCGATCTCTTTGTCAATCTTGGCATCTGAGGAGATGATGCTTCCCAGGTAGGTGAACTGCTGAACGGACTTGAGCAATCCCTAATTAAACTACTTGATTTCTATGTTGAGTATAAAATAACAAACATCAATTTTTCTCTTCTCTGAATACCTGTTGAAAGAGGTCACACTATGGCTGGCATCCTGCTAGGGACATATACATGTTTATGTTTATGGCTACAATGCATCAATAGAAGTATACTGTCTAGATCAAGTGAAGTAATAGTGCCACTCTATTCTGCCTTGGTCAGGACTCATCTAAAATCTTGTGTCCAGTTCTGGGCACCACAATTCAAAAAGGATATTGACAAATTTGAGCATGTCCAGAGGAGGGCGACTAAAATGGTGAATGGTCTGGAAACCATGCCTTATGAGGAAAGACTTAGGGAGCTGGGTATGTTTAGCCTGGAAAAAAGATGGTTAAGGGTTGATATGATAGCCCTGTTTAAGTATTTGAAGGGGTGTCACATTGAGGATGGAGCAAGCTTGTTTACTGCTGCTCCAGAGACTAGAACACGGAACAGTGGATGCAAGCTCCAGGAACGGAGATTCCACCTCAACATTACGAGGAACATTTTGACAGTAAGAGCTGTTCGGCAGTGGAACGCACTCCCTCGGAGTGTGGTGGGATCTCCTTCTTTGGAGGTCTTTAAACAGAGGCTGGATGGCCATCTGTCAGGGATGCTTTGATTGTGTATTCCTGCATGGCAGAGGGTTGGACTGGATGTCACTCCTGGTCTCTTCCAACTCTCCAATTCTATGATTCTATGATTCTATGACTACTTTTATCTTGCTCTGATTAACTGCCATCGAAACAAGTTCAACCTATGGTGATCCTATGAATGACAGACCTCTGAGTCACCTTATTGTTGCCCTAATCTCTCTGGGGTCTTGGGGCACCTCAAAAATACCAACATTAATCTGGTGAATTGATGTACTCACTTTGGCTATATAAGAGGAGGGTAACCGCAGGCTCTTGTGACAGCTATACCAATACTAATGCTGGAGAGATAAGCTAGATAGAGTAACAATGATCTTTATTAGGAAAAGTAATAATCACATTGATGCACACATTCAGGCATTAGGCATTCACCCAAGACTAGTGAATAAAGTGGGAGTGATTGAAATGGGGGAAAGAGAAAAGAATACCAGTGGGCGATACAGCACCTTTTCCTGAAGAGATGAGGTCATGCAGGAAACCAGTATGGTGGGGGTCTGGATCTGGAATGGCTACCCAGTTTGACGTGGAGCCAAGGGGAAGATGGACTGTTCACATTTGAGCAGAGTTTCCAAGGGGTTTTCATACAAAATATTTGCCTTCTGGGGATGTGACTTTGAGTGGCAGACAATATCTTAAGTTGTTGCTCAGAGAGTGACAAAGCCATTCCAATATGCTGATAGGTTAATATTTTGCAAATCAAGAGAGGAAGCAACATTCCTTTGTCCAGGTGGGGAAAAAGAGTTGGAGGGTTGTCAGCAAGTTTTGGTTGTGCCAGCCTTAGAAAATAGGATTAGCCTGGGGCTTGGGTAAGCTGCTGCCTTTAATTTCCAAATTAATATTTCTTTGGAATTTAGGCTTGGCCCCTCCTGGAGTGTATACCTGACTTTATCAAAATGTCTTTGGGTTTTTCCAGTGCACCCAGGTTTATGTTTATGGCTACACTGCATGGAAAACCACGTGTTTGGACCAAATTATTAAATGTTGCCAATTATTATCAGGGAACCCCAGAGGAAAGGGGAGAGGGGGTGTCATGGCTAATAACACTATCATCAGCAGCCTTGCTCAGGTTGTTACCCTAAGAGGTCTTCTTGAAATTTGGGAGGATTATAGCTCAAAAGGAGGCCCGTAAGAGAAGGGTAACTTCAGCGATCTTTCCACCACACTCCAGTTGAAATTAAACAAAGTATTTTATTTGAATTAACACAATAGATAAACTATCGTATCTGAGCATAAGTGTGTTACCATACAAGGCTTTTGAAGAGAAAGGATGAAGGATTGGATAGAGGTCAGTGGTGGAAGGGTGATAGTTAGCAGTCTGAGAGAAAGAGGTCAGCACAGCTGAGAGACTCACACAACAGAGTGTGGCACAGGGAGATTCGGTTCATTGAGAAAGAGAGTGACCATGCAGAATGGTGAGTCCAGTCTGTGGCACATGTGGTTAGGGTTGGAGCTAGGAAATTTATACCCTATTTCATACCCTGAAGGAGTGCACTGGTTATGACAAAGCCTGGATGCCTTTCTCATGGATCGGAGAATGGGTTCTGAAACTGAGGCAATTTTCTTAGCTCCAGAGATACAAAACATTGATGGGATCTGCAACAACCACTTAATGTTTGATCAGGTATAGGAAAGATTTATAGGAATGTATAATGTATAGGTGTATAGGAAAGATTTCCATAGCATATGCATGAGGGAAGGTCATTGATTGCATGATTGAAAGGATTAGCGACTTAATTAGACCCATTAATGACTGGGATTTCCACATAATCCTATTTGAGTTTTCTCACCATCATGATTCTGGACACATCTCAGATTGTCATGACCTCAGCAGTCTCTGATCAACCTGAATACTCAACGTGACGCCCAAAAGTGTATGCAGAATTATGAAATAGGGGAGGAATCTGCTAACAAGTTCTTGCAGATTCAGGGCCATGGCTTCCTTCATTGAGTCTGTCCATCTCTAGTGTGGTCTTCCTCTTCTCCTACTGCTTTCTACTTGAACAAACATTATTGTCCTTTCTAGTGAGTCATGTCTTCTCATGATATGTTCCAAGTATGTCAGTCTCCTCTTAGTCATCTTGGCTTCTAGAGAGAGTTCAGGACTGATTGCTTTTGATACCATTTATTTGTTTTTTTGGCAATACACATTATCCATAGAACTCTTCTCCAGCAACTATGTTTTTTTCTCCTGACAGTTTTCTTCACTTTCCAGCTTTCAAACCCATTCAGAGAAATTAGAAATTGAACAATCCTAACTTTAGGATTCAATGGTGTATCTTTATACTTCAGGTTCTCATCGAGTTTCTTCACTAGTCTTCTTCTGGTTTTTCAACACAGTCTCCCTTCTAATTAATGACTGAGCCAAGATATGGAAACAGCTTGAACAATTTCAGTTTCCCTTAAAGTTATGTAAATTATCTGTGATTGTTATTTTTGTTTTCTTAATGCTCAGCTATAAACCTGCCTTTGCACTTTCTTCCTTGCCTTTCTTCAGCAATTGTTCCAATTCTTTGCTATTTTCTGCCTAGGGAGTTGTCCACACAGGCAATTTAACCCATCTATCCTCTCCTTGGAACCCTATAGTCCTGACAATGCAGGGCTTTTGCACCGTTTTACCTCTGGGCAGTCCTCACGATCCCTGGCTATGCTCAGGTGGTATACTGGCCCATTGCTGCAGGTGTTGTCTGTTGTGGTTCCTCCATAGCCAGGAAGGCATCCTGTAGCATGTGACCAAGGCTGGTCAGAGACAGGAGGCCTTGCTTGCTTGTGTGCGGCAGGTCTGCCTCCAGATATCAGAGACTTCAATGCCGAGGGAAATGGCAGCAGCTGTGAGGATGGGATGGAAACTGGCCCATTTTGTGCTGGTAATGAGGGAGAAATGGGCCAGATTCATGAGTAGAATATGCCGGTGGGGAAGTGGTGCATTCTGGCCTGTGTAGATAAGCCTTACCTCTTATTCTACCCATCAATTAGAAAGGAATGGAATTTTCACTAGATTTTGATGTGAAAACTATCATATGTATTTACCTCTTCCTTTCTTTTTTGCTTTCAACTAGCTCCACCCTTACCTTCAAGGTCTGTCATTTAACACCTCGACTGGTGAAAGAGTAGCTTTTAAGGATGACTGGGAATTCAGAGCAGGATTTGATATAATGAACTGGGTCACATTTCCAAACAAATCCTTTGTTAATGTGAAAGTTGGACAGGTGGATCCCAATGCACCAGAGGGGAATCGATTTAGCATTAATGACACTGCGATTACTTGGCATAAGAGTTTTAATCAGGTGCGAAAATCATCCATTTCCTTGGGGAATCATCATGAGGGTGAGTCTTCAGAGAGTCAAAAATATAAGTACCCTTTGTGGCATATGTCAACCCACCGAGTGGATAATCTAGACTGTTTAAGGAAGCCAACACACATTATACTGAAATGGAAATGTAGAATGAAACATCAGTAGCTCAAATATCTGAAGTAAATGTGGCAAACCTTCTACACCTTACTTGTGGGCTTTTAGTTGTGGACAAGTCCAGACAAAAGGTTACCTAGATGTAAGCTAAAGTTCTCCTCAATTTAACAGTCCCTATCATGTTGAAGCAAGACCTGTCTGATAATTTGCTTTACCAACTGTGCATTATTCCAAATCTTTCCTTCCCCTTGCATTCTCTGATGATAAAAGAAAAGCTTTCCATTTTTTCCTAATTTTAATTTTCCTTTCTTTTCAAAAACAGGTCCAGCCACTATCAGTCTGCAGTGCCTTTTGCCATCCAGGTTCTCAGAAAATGAAGAAGGAAGGGGAGAAATTTTGTTGTTATGATTGTGTTCTGTGTCCAGAAGGGAAGATTTCCAACCAAACAGGTAGATGGTATAAGGATTTGAGCCAAAAGCAAAAAAAAGCAGATGAGTGTTTTGAAAAAGCCACCACCAAGTTTGTGTAACTTCTTCATAAGAGTCCAGTCTTGATCTACAGGCATCATCCTAATTTTATTTCATAATAGCTTGCCAAACTTCCAAACCTGGTAAAAAAAAAATGTAACCTGATTCCTGCTCATTGTTCAGCCTCTGCAATGAGGTGGGAAATAGAGGACTTTGAACATATTGATTTTTGAGTGCAGGTGAATTTGTAGAGCACAAGACATTTTGAGTGCAGGTGAATTTGTAGAGCACAACACATAATATGACAAAATGTGAAGAAATTTATGTCAATCTGTGAACCACCCTTTAACGGAAGATACAAGCTGGAAATGCAAATTGTCACATTGTGTCTCACATCACTGCCCTTCCTTTTCATTTGATTCATTTGTATTGTCTGTCTCTAGGAATGGTATCCATGTAACCTCTTGAAACAGAGCATATTTTCTCAATGTAGGTCAGACCTATCTTCCACTTTTCCCACCTCCTAGCATGTGTATAAATATCTAACAACTGACCTTATGATTCAAGCAAGAGGGGAATTCACCGAAGCCCATGTTTTTAATGTGACACTAGAATCAATCAATCAATCAATCATAGTTTTGATAGGAGTTTCCAAAAGCCATCCAGTCCAGTCTCCTACCAGTAGACAAATCCACAACTAAAAAGAAAAATGAAAAGAAATCTCTGAATGCTGGCCATACAACCTCAGTTTAGTAAAATCCGTTGAAATATAGTCCTACCAAATCACATATCATCAGACAGAGAAGGTTAAGCCTCCATCTCTTTCTAATAAAAACTGAGATGAATCCACCAATATTGGGTGTCCGGGTGTACTCACCTCCCAAATTCATGGTTATAAGGAAGAAACCAAGATGTCAGTGTGAAAGAAGCATGGTTGACAGAGTCCTAAATGTGAGCACCAAAATCAGTCTGAGAAGAATCCTGGATGTCAACCAAAGAGTCACTGAAGAGAAGATTCCAAGGGAAAACCCAAAGTCATGAAGCAAGTGAGCCAGGAATGTCAACACAGTGCCAAGCAGAGATTGTAGATCTATTTAATTGCAGCAAAGAGACAGCCTCAGCTGTGCTAATTTATAACCAGGCAGAATTCAAAATGCTGCATATGACCTAGACAACCCTATAGGCTCAGGGTCCAGACCATCTGAAGGAACATAACTCCCTATATAAACCTGCCTGTGTCTTGAGATCTTCTGGGGAGACCCTTCTTGCTGTCCCAATACTCTGCAAGTTGTGTTAGGTAGGAACACAGGAGTGGGCCTTCCTGGAGGGTGCTGCCATGCTTTGGAACTCCCTTGCCAGGGAGTTTAGACTGGTACCCTCTTTGCTTTCCTTTCATAGGCAGATAAAGACCTTTCTAGTTCAATAGGCCCTTGAGGTCAAAGTGATAAAGGGAAAGGATCTTCCATATACTATGTTTCTTCTCTTTGTTTCTCTTCTTTTTAATGGTTTGTTTTTAATTGATTTTAAATTTATTAATAGTTCAATTATATTTTTAACTTTCATACGATGTTAAAAAAAAAAAAAGCTGTATCTAGTTCAATGGTTGTAAGATGTTTTAAGTCCCAGACTGGGAAAAAGACAAGATATAATTAAATCCACCACCACCAACAGCAAGAACATAGAGAAGGATGTTGGAAAGGAATTCTCAGTGTACTATAACTAGAATGTGCTGTAATTAAAATTTAGGAGACCACTTCATAAGAAAGAAAAGTCTAAATATTAGGGCTCATTAAAAGGCAATTTTGGTCTTTTGGCTGGATGCAGTTTGTGCCTGGCTGGTAGCAGAATAGACACACTTAAAAATGGATAAATATCAGTACTCAGATATACATAGTTTTCAAAGAGGTTGTCTCTGAAGAGAAAGGTTAAAAAGAAAACCCCAATGCATTTTATTCCTTTGCCTTTGCAGCACTAGAAGAACTAGAATAGCAGGTTTCATAAAGCAATTTGATACAGGAAAAAATTTAAACTAAATCCAGAAGATTTTCTAAGTAAAACTGCAAATTCAAAATGGCAGAAGCAATTATTCCTATGTTGAAATCAGCCATAAAATTGGCCTTATGTTGCATATGACTAATCTATATGATGGCCTCTTCTGTGTTTCCCCCAGACATGACTGATTGTTTCCAGTGCCCGGAAGATCAATATCCAAACAAGGACCAGAATCAATGCATCCCCAAAGAGATAACCTTTCTGTCCTATGAAGACCCATTAGGGAAAGGTTTAGCTTCAGCAGTACTTTCTTTTTCCTTGATGACAGTCATGGTGCTTGGGGCATTTCTAAAACACAATGGTACCCCCATTGTGAAAGCCAACAACCGGGAGCTCACCTATACTCTCCTTGTCTCCCTCTTGCTCTGCTTCCTGTCATCTTTCCTGTTCCTTGGAAAGCCTGGGAAATTCACCTGCCTTCTCCGACAACCAATTTTTGGCATCATTTTCTCAGTGGCTGTTTCTTGTGTTCTGGCCAAAACTGTCACTGTGATTGTAGCTTTCATGGCCACCAGGCCAGGGTCCAACATGAGGAAGTGGATGGGGAGAAAAGTGGCCACCTCTATTGTGCTCTCATGCTCCTTCATTCAAGTGGGTATTTGTGCCATCTGGCTTGGAACATCTCCCCCATTCTCAGAATTAGCCATGAACTCAATTGCAGGAGAGATCATTGTGCAGTGTAATGAAGGGTCTCCAATCATGTTTTTTCTTCTTCTGAGTTACATGGGAATTTTGTCCATGATCAGTTTAACTATAGCTTTCTTAGCCAAAAATTTGCCAAACGCATTTAATGAAGCCAAGTTTATCACCTTCAGCATGTTGACTTTTTGCAGTGTTTGGTTGTCCTTTGTTCCCACCTACCTGAGCACTAAGGGAAAATACATGGTAGCTGTGGAGATTTTCTCTATCTTAGCCTCTAGCGCTGGGTTGCTATTCTGTATCTTTTCTGTAAAATGTTATATTATTGTGTTCAAGCCTGAGCTAAACAGCAGGTGTCAGCTAATCAGGAGAAAGTCATAATGAATTAATTATTTTTTAAAAAACTGTCAATATCACTTTCACGTTCTGAAACACACAAGATGTTGAAATGTTATAATATATTACACAGTCCCCCTTCACATGTGAACATCTCTGAAGTGGTATAACCTTAATAAGAGTCTATATTGGGAACCCCAGAGTTTCTGTGTATTTGTGTGAAGTTTATGTATTCACCAAGTAGTTCTGAGAACAAGCCATGAAAGATTTGACTCCCAATGTTTTTTCCTTGTCACTGTCACACACAGAATATACATATTTGCTACATGAGGAAGATCGTTCATCATTTCCAAGGATCCCCACTAAATCTATGTAGTCGACAGCTTCCTTTTTCATCAGGATTACAAAGTCACAATCTACAGAAGCACTGTCATAACCAGCCTCATTTTACAAATTCATGAAGCCCCTGTGTGAGATTCCTGAGGAATACCACTGGTTGCAGTCTAAAACTCTACTTGGTATGATAAAATGAGCATAGCTGTGATGCTGGCCCTCATGAAAATCTGAGCATGTGTTTTTGCTGTAATTATATTATATTAGGATCAAATTGGAAAGAAACTTGGTGTTATGGATAGAGTAGTAAAAGAGAGGCCACTGCCATTGTTTAATAAGCATTTAGTTTACACCATAGATGATGACTCTTAAATCCAATTCAGTAAATTTATTGTTTCAAAGTCCT
This sequence comes from Gambelia wislizenii, assembly GCA_030847615.1. Lineage (NCBI taxonomy): Eukaryota > Metazoa > Chordata > Lepidosauria > Squamata > Crotaphytidae > Gambelia > Gambelia wislizenii. The sequence continues at coordinate 7,871,132 of JAUMIR010000006.1, forward strand.
GTTTCAATTTACTATTTCAAGGTTGTAAATTACAACTATAGTTGCTGTTTTATGAGTGACTCATTTTTAAAATCATCAACACCAATGAAAACTTTACATTTTTAGTGCCTCCTGCAGACCTCTCTGTTACTAGGTCCATTTTCTTTCTCTGAGCTCCCATTCCATTTTTTTTTCACTTTCTATGCTTTCCATGGTAATACAGAGGTGTGCAAACTTCCTTTGTGCTGGTTCATTTGCAGATGGATGTAAAAGCCTCTTTACTGCTGGGTCACTTGGGGCACTTTGTGGTAAAGGATCATGGCGTAATGATCTCAGTGTCTGATGCAGCCTAGGTCCTGAACTGGGGGCAGAGACTTCACCCACTTTCTATACTTTTCTTACCTCTATTGTTAGCAACAGAATGAGGTTATCTTACTTGCAAAAAAAGCTCCTCACAGAATGCAAAGAGAACCCTACCTGTCTAAATAGCAAACCGCATCTCTTTGCCATCTGGTGAAGCGGGGGGGGGAACCTAACAAAAACTACATAGAAAAAGCCTTTGCAGCTTTTCACTGAGTTTAAAAAAAAAAAAACTTCAGGGGGAATACACATTCACGCCTCCTTGTGACAAGTGATTTGATATGAATCACTTTTTCATAGGAGAGGAAGCGCAAAGCTGATTGGCTGGATAAGCACAGGGGTGGGGCTTGCTAACAGGGCAAGCACTGGCATTGCCATGTTGATTTTTCACCTTAGCAAGCAAGCACTAAGGTGAGAAAACAGGGCATTGCCCCCCCCTTTTTATGGAAAGGCAAAATATCACTGCAGCACACATTTTTTTAAAAAAAAAAAGTTCTGTGGCTGCAGATTACTTTAAGTGAAAATGTGAGTAATTCACTCGCTGCCACCATCTTGGCTAGTGGGCATGCAAAGTTTTTGGGGGCCAAACCACCATTAAGACAGGTTGAGCTGCTGCAAAATGGTCTTACTGTGGGACACTCCAGGTTTTTTGAGCTCATATAGATGGACCCAATATCATAAGTAAGAAATGGAAAGTGGAAAATACATATTAGAACAGGAGTGGGAAAATTGTAATGTACAACACTTTTGGGGCTGTGTAGACTCAAAAAGACAGGTAAAATGAGGAGACAACTCCAAACAGGAAGTGCATTGGGGGTCCTAACCCAGTTATATTTTTTCAGTTTTGAGGGGTTGGGGTTTGTGTACACCTTCACCCCATTTTTGAGCACTAGCACTGTGCATACATGCTGACATCAATAGAAATATCAACATAGGAGTTGGGAGGAATGCTCGCGGTGGTGGGAAGGCCAGGAATTTTTTAAAAGGCACTTCTGGTCCTGTACCTTGCCCACCCTTATGTTAGAACATCGTGCGTAAGGGCACTTATGAAAAACCCTTTCCCTATATGTCTGGAGTGCCCAGATATTATGAGATTTCTCTAGTTATAGACAAATAGTGCTAATGTCTGTTGATTAAGCTGCATTCTAACAGAGGTGGTGCAGGCTTAGTTCTCCCTCCAGAATGGGCATGTGGGCAGTGAAACCTACAACTCTTCTTTTTTTTTCCCACTATGGAATCAGAGGGCTTATCTACACAGCCTAAATACCCAGGCTTGCCCCAACCCCAGAGCCCTGCAGTCCAAATGACACAGGGCATTTGTCCCATTCTTCCCCCAGGCAGTCCTCACCACCCCTGGGGCAGATACAGGCCTGAGACAGGGGCAAGCCAGAATACAGCCCAATAAAATGTTATAGCAAAATACCCATTTTAAATCTGTTACCACTGGCCAAAAGTTGGATTGGGTTCTGCCCATCTGGAACACCACCATCCCCCCATGGTCCCTGCCAACTCTCTGCCTCTCCCAGAAGCCGGGCAGGGGTCACGCAACATATGACCAAGTCTGGTCCCATTGCAGTGGGCCTTTGGTCACATATTGAGGGCCCCCTTCCTGGCTTTGAGTCAGCAGAGAAAATGGTGGCAGGAGCTGCAGGGATGAGATGGCATACCTATGTGGACTCTGGTCCTTTTCCTTCAGGTAACAGAAGCAGGGCAGATCACCTCCACAGCCAAGATATGCTGGTGGGAGCTGACATATCTTTGGTGTTGTGGATAAGCCCAGCGTTCTTTATTAGTTCACTCCTTACTCGTTTTCACAGGCAAGAACAACCTCATCATTGTCCTTGCTCACACTTCATGCACTCAGTAATTAATGACAGAGACTTAAAGGCTTTCTCCATGCCCCAACCTCCATTGCAAGCTCTTCTCTTTTTAGAAAGAAAACATGGTTTTCCAATTTCCAGGAATCTTTATTGTGCACTATTAAGAAGATAGGACAGAGTCCTGTATACACTACTTAGTTAAGTACAGTTAATTAAAGAACTTGTTCCTACCTCCATAAACCTCCAGGAACCATGCTCTGATTGCTGGGAAATGGAACTCCTTCTCCTCATCTGAGGAAGTAGACTGAAGTCTACAAAAGCTTATGCCACCATCTTCTCTCTCTCAGTTAGCCTCAAGATCCCTCTGCCTTCCAGACTTACAAGGCTAAGTCTTTCCATTCTTTCTCCTCATGCAACTGATGTCTCACAAAGTAGCTCGGAGGGGGAATTACAATCATGGCAATAGTGTCAAAATTGTGACTGAGGGCTGGTCTAGATGAGGGAATAAAATGTGAATAGGGGTGCAGAAATGGCAATTTGCAGCAGCTGCCATCTGCCTTAATGATTTTTTTAGCAAGATCACTGGTGTGTGAAACTTTCTGTGTTTCCTGTTCACACTAAGGCATGCCAGTGAATCAAAATGGCAGCCATGAGTGCCCGAACTTGCCCCCACCAAAAAACATTTTAAAAAAATAACTCCAAGGTGTGGAAGACCTATCTTCTGCTTAAGTAATAAAAAAAAGAGGAAAAAAGCCTGTTTCGTTACCTCAGTGCACGGTCACTACAACAATCCAATATGGCCGTTCCACAATCTGCCAGCTTACTAAGCTCCTCTTACTAAGCCCCCCTGTGCATGTCTGACCAATCAGCTGACCTCTACAGCAGTGCAATGCAATGCAATGAGAGTCAGTTGTCCTAACAGCTGAGGGTGTACATATTTGTCAGGGCTTTTAAAAATCTCAGGAAAGGTCCCGGAGGATTCTGCCATGGACTTTCCCTGACTTTTGGTCCCCCTCCCTCTGAAAAGGTCAGAACCTGCGGGATCCCCGCGGATTCTAAAAGGGATTTTTTTCACCATCTGGACTACCCCCAAGTAGCAATCATGAATACAGAACAGTTATGGGTGGGTAAACCTAGGTAAATGTCCCATAGTCACAATCACTACTTAATCATGATATTGACACTATTGGCACAATCATAACTCCCCTCCCAAGCTATTTTACTGGTTTTCATGTGCATGTGGTGCAGGAGTTTCATTCTGTCAGAGATTGGAGCATGGTTGAATCATTTTTTTCATCAGGCTAGGAGAAGTCAGTTAAGTATACTTTACTAAGTACTTGCCAATGTCTCTTTCCTTACAAAGAGTATATTCAAAATGCTGTTCATCTTCAAATGTCTTTTTTATATATGTCATGACATGTAATAAAATGAAAGGAAAGGAGCTGCTGATCAAATCAGCTTTCCTTCAGACTGTAGTCTTAACTATCTTGTTAAGTACAAGAGCACTTGCCTCTTCCACCTCACATGGGTTCCTTCACTATGTTCAGGAGTAAGACGGCAATCACAGGTATGTTGACTCAGGCATAAGTCATCCTGTGTTGACTGGGGGAATATTTCTACTTAAGCATGATTATGACAGTAAAGAAAATCAAGGATTTTCCATCCTCTTTTGCACCAGGATGTAAGCATGGGTGGTTTGGAGTAGAATCATAGAATAATGGAGTTGGAAGAGCCCACAAGGGCCATCCAGTCCAACCCCTTGCCATGCAGGAATGCACAATCGAATCATTCCTGACAGATGGCCACCCAGCCTCTTTTTAAAAAGGAGATCCACCACACTACGAGGCAGTGCATTCCACTTCCAAACAGCTCTTACTGTCAGGAAGTTCTTCCTAAAGTTTAGATGGAACCTCTTTTCCTGTAATTTGAACCCATTGCTCCATGGCGTAGACTCTCGAGCAGCAGAAAACAAGCTTGCTCAATCCTCAGTATGACATCCCTTCAAATATTTAAACATGGCTATCATGTCACCTCTTAACCTTCTCTTCTCCAGGCTAAACATGCCCAGCTCCCTAAGCCGCTTCTCATAGGGCATGGCTTCCAGACCTCCTAACATCCTGGTTGCCCGAGTACAAGATCTAAGCATTCAAAGTGATGATTTCCTCCTTCCTGAAATCACCCCCCCCTTAAAAAGTGGTGTCCTATTGATTGTTGTAAAAAAAAAAAAAGTAGCAAACAAAACTTTTGGAATTTCAAAAACATGTTTGTGACAATATGGTCACTCAGGTGCAGAAAGATTTAATTTTGCAGCCATCATCCAAAACACTGTAATTGCATTTCCCCAGAGAGATTCCAGGATATTCTTCAAAAGGCTAGAAAACAACAATGACATTATTCTCCACACGGTTATATTAATGATCCCCCATCCCCTTGTGAAAAGCAGAGAGAGGATTGGGGAAGAGGCAGAGCCAGTTCTGTCACTTTGATCTCTGTTCCTGGGTATTTCCCATTGTATAAGTGAGATGTTGTTAATGTCTTGGCAGCCTCTGCTGGTTTTATAATGAATGCATTTAAAACTTCTACTGCCATAAAGAAAGGGACTCATCTCACCTAAGAAAGAATAGTGGCAATAATCTTGTGCCTGCCAAAGTTGCAGCTCTGGATCACACAGATGCTGTTAGATGGATGTGGGAAGGTTTGCATCTAGGGAGAGGCTTTGCAGTTTCAGTGGTGGTTTGGCATTCTTACTGCTGTTGCTTCTGCTTCTCCTTTGGGTGTGTGGAGTGGATACAGCAAAATGTCTACTGCCTGATCCTCCTTCTCTTCCGCATGAATCACATCAGTCCGGGGACCTCATGATTGGTGCTCTTGTTACTCATTTAGTTTACTATTTCCATGCATATTCTTTCCAGGAATACCCTTGGCAGGAATATTCTGATCTGGTGATGTAAGGAATGATGTTCTCTCTTCCTTGCGTGATGTGAATTTAGTAAGACAATAAGCCCTAAGGGTTATAAATGCAAGAGAAAGATGAACAAAAAATCATAGAAATCAAAATCATAGAAGGAAAGACAGCAAGACTGGCAAAACTGTGAATATTGAACTGAAAAGCATATGTACCTGCTTTTTTTAAAAAAACAACAACATTGGTGATGGGGAGAGAGAGGGAAAATAGAAGAAACTAAAACATTATTTGAAACCACAGATAAAAGTCTATCCCAGACAGCAGTCTTGGAGTGCAGAGAGTGATGAAAACCATTCCCTTAAATGAAAATTAAAATAGATGGTAAGGGGGAAAAAAGAGCCAAATGAGGCCATTGGGAAATAAGGGGAACATAAGAACACCATCCTAGCAGTTCTAGCCAGTCTCAGCTGTCTTAGCCAGCATCGACCATGTTACAGCCTGGTTGATGCTGCAGTCCAAGAACATATGGAGGGCTTCATGATTTCTACTCATAAGCTGCTGTAACTGTAGCAATATTAAAAAGTAGGAGTAAGAGCACCCAGTATTCTTATGTAATCTATCTTGTTTGCTGCTTCATGGCTTTGATTCACAGGCCCTGAACAAAAGGATCCTGGCTCACTCCATGTGTTTTTTCACTCCCAGTTCACTTCAGCTCCAGGCAGTCAGGTTGGCTGCTGCCAGAGGGAGAGAGACTCTTTCTGTCTGAGAAGGGGAGGAAGGAGAGTAAGCACAGGGAAAAGCTGAACAAAAGTAGAGGGAGGGGGGGAAGTATTGTGGGAGGGAAGGAAAGATGCAGAGGAAACAAGGGGAAGAAAAGAACACTGTCCTAGCAGTCATAGCCATTCTCAGCTGTGTTAGCCAGCATAGACTGTGGTACAAAATGCTGGATGCTGCAGCCCAAAAAAATATGGAGGGCTTCATGATTTCCATCCATGAGCTAACTGTAATTGTATGGCAATATTAAAACTAGGAATAAAAGCTCCAGGTTTTGGGTTTTTTACTCCACCTACTGCACTGCTTGATGGCTTTGATTCAAAGATCCTGAACCAAGGGAGCCTGTTTCACTCCATGCATTTTTTTTTTATTCCAAGTTCACTTCAGTTCCAGATAGGTTGGCTTCTGAAAGAGAGGGAGAGATCATCTCAGGTGCTTGGCAAGGACAGACAGGGGACAGAGCACAAGGAAAAGCTAGGAAAGAGTGGAGTGAGTGTAAGAAAAAAATGCTAAGAGGAGAGAAGAAAACATGCAGAGGAAAAGAGGAAAAGCACCACAGGTGGCTGGAGATGAGAGTTTGGAAAATTTAGGGGGTTTTTTTAATATGAGCAAGCTACTTTACTAATCATCAATATACACTAAAAAAAAAAGCTCTAAACTGGACTAAATAGTACAGATAACTAGTAAGGGTTACCTCTGCTTCTGTTTCATCAGCTGTGATGATGAAAGGATATCCTTGCACTTAGGCAACTGAAATGAAGAGTGAAATCTTATTTTAAGATACATTTGTGTGTACCTCCTTTTGCAGGGTGTTGACAAAGTTTTACCAGCATATCTTGTCCTTGGTTTTTGCTGTAACACAAGTCAATGAGAATCCTGATATCTTACCCAATGTCACCCTTGGGTTCCACATCTATGACAGCTACAGTGATGCACACTTAACTTATCGTACCATCCTGGAACTTCTCTTCATGTCGTGTAGACTGATCCTTAATTATGACTGTGAAACCCACAAAAAACCCTTAGCAATCATAGGAGCAATGGACTCCAAGACATCATTCCTCATGGCGGACATCTTAACACTCTATAGGATACCACAGGTAGACTCTATGCATGGGGATTCTCAACCGTAATGTACTTTTTGCTTGCATCTCACCATCTTTTTACATTTTACAAAAAAACCCAGTAACAGAAACAGTAACAGAAACTTTACCTAGCAGTTGTAATCTCCTGTAGAAGAACAAATGAAGAGTAGATAAGAAAGCATGTGATAGGAGAGGCAGGATTTCCATAGGTGAAAGTATAAATTCTTTAGGTTTTTCATGGTTTTTTTTTCCCCTGGGCTGTGAGGCTGTGTTCTGGAAGAGTTTATTTCTGACATTTCACCTGCATTTGTGGCTGGCATCTTTGATGACATGTGAGGGACAATATATGTTCCTTTGCTCATCCTGGCTTATTGTTAGAATACCCTCCCACCCTTTCCTCTGAGATTTCATAACTGTACATATTGGACACTTTGGGGGGTCATCCTCACCAAAGAGTCAAGCTGATGAAAGGGCAGTCAAAGGTCATGATGACCTGAGACATGTCCAGGATCATAACAGTGGGAAAGCCCAGCTAGGATTATGAGGAAAACCCCAGACATTAATGGGTGTATGCTAATACTCCAGTTGTTAAGGGGTCTGTGCTAATCCTCTCTTTCCAAGTCCTAGGCTCTGTAAGAAATAATACAAACATGTAGTCAGTGACCATCCCTCAATCCATACCCTACGGAAGTCTCTCCTATATACCCCACCTATCCAAACATTACAAGCTTGTCCCAAATCCTATCAGTGTTTTGTCATCCCAGAGCTAAAGCAATCTGCCAGTTTCAGCCCCTTTGTCCATTTTGTGGGAAAGCCATCTAGGTTTTGTCATCACCAGCACACACCTTCGGGGTATGAAATAGATTGTAAATGTCCTAGCTGCGACCCTAGCCAGGTGTGCCACAGACCTGAGTCACCACTCTGTTTCTCAGTGTATCTCAGATTGGATTCCCCTGTGCCATCCTCAACATGGTCTAAGTCCCTCCACTGTGCAGATTTCTGTCTTCAAGACTGGTAACTATCACTCTTCCTTCCCAGACCACCCTCTATCCAACCTTTCCTGCCTTACTCTGCAATACTCTTTCATGGTTATTAAGAGTGTATGGTATGTTCTTGTATGTTATCTTATCCCATGTGTTAATTCAAACAAAATATTTTTGTTTTACATTAACTAGAGTGCTCACTACAATTAGTACTGGTATACATAGGGGGAAAGATCCCCAAAGTTACCCTCCTCTCGCAGGCCTCCCTTTTGAGCTGTAATTCCCCCAAATCTAAAGGAGGCACTGGCATTGCAGGTGGGGCCCTAACACCCTCCACACCTCTTAGGGAAACACAGTCAAAAGGGTAAGGGGAGTGGTAAATGCTTCTTTGTAACAGGGCATGTTGGGTTTCTTGAAACTGGACTAGGTGACTAAGTTGGTGCACAGTTCAGTGGCATGGGTTATCAGGAGGCTGTCGTATGGAGCATCTCTTGTGCTGACATGGGATGAGATGCAATAGCTGCCTATTAGCTACTGAGATATCTTCAAGAGAATATCCTTAACAAGTGAAACGCTATGGCTTTTTGCATTCTTCCCTTGTACTAAACTACAAAGGCAAAAATTCATCTTTGGAAACCTTGGCCATCGATCCCTCACAGGCTGACCATCACTTGGCTGAAAAGGTTGTTTTCCTCTTTCTTAGAAACTGCACCTTAGAACGATCTCCTTCCAATGGACAGGAGACACTGAACAAGAGTCTACATCAACTAAGTAGACTGCAAATTTTGCCCAGAGAGTTCTGTGCCCATACCCTGGGGAACACCTCTTTTTTGGGATAGGGCACAAGGGGCTATACTATAACCCAGGAGTGGGGAACCTTTGGCCTTCTAGATGTGTTGGACTACAATTCCCATAATTTCACACCACTGGCCATGCTGGCTATGACTTGTGGGAGTTGAAGTCCAAAACATCTAGAAGGCCAAAGATTCCCCACCTCTGCTCTAACCCATGGCACCCCATCCAAAAACTCACCCCTGCAAATGTCAAGACCTGGGAAGTGTGCTGAATGGAAATTATTGTTGATACATTGAACCAGCACTCTCTGTAGCTTTTGTGGCTACTTCATGGTGACATCTTGTTCTAATCTGCTGTATGGAAATTGTAAATGTGATGAATTTTTCATCTCTGTGGAAATATTGGCTTATTGTTATATTGTTATGTAAAACTGTTCTATTTTGTATTCCTTGTGGAAACTATTCTTGTTGATGTGGTAGATTTTTGATATCCATAGAAATATTGGATTATTGACATATTGTCAAGTGAAACAGTTTATATTTTGTCATATATAGTGATATTTGTATATAATATAGGGTTATTTGGTATTGCTGGCATTATCATTGTTTTGTAGGATATTATAACAGCTTTTGGTATATTCACCAGTAGTAGAGCCCTACCGTACTATTGCCAGGATGAACCAGATGCCTGAGTTCTGAGGGGAAAGAAATTCAAGGGCTCTCACAGAAGAAGTTCATCCTTCTGTCTGTTCCCCCAGAACTATCTCAGTTGAATTGCCTCCCTGCCCTCTGCCCTCTTCATCAGTAAGGAGCAGACCTTCCCCAGAGCACAAAAGATGGAGGAAGTGTTGGAAATTGGTCCAAGGGCTACAAAACAACACCTTGCACTCTATCCAAAAAAAAAAAACAGAAATGCACATGCATGTTACTGTTATGAGTATGTTTGTAACTACCAACAGCTTCTAGCCACCACCTCTTCAGAACTCTCTAAAGACACCATGTAAAGAAGTACTTCTTTACTCCAGTTTTACCTGATTTCCCAATAGATACCTTTTGATAGTAGGCATTCTACTTTTAAAACACCTAAATGGGTCTTAGAACAAATCAAGCCAAGATGACTACCCTAAGACTGTCGTACTTCAGCCACAGCATTAGTAGGCACGACTCACTAGAAAAAGACAATGATGCTAGGAAAGTCAGAGGGTAGTAGAAAGAGAGAGAGGCTGCATACGAGATAGATAGACTCAAGGAAGCCATGGCCCTGAGCCTAGAGGGTCTGAGCAATGTGGTGGAAGACAGGGGTTCATTCATGGGGACACTGTGAGTCGAAGTTGACTCAAGGGCAATTAACAACTATGTTGAGTTTTTTGTTGTATTATTTTTATGAAGCTTTTACACCATTATATTATGAGTGGCATAGAAATGATTCTGGATGAAAAAATGCATGAGGTTTCTAATAGGTTTTTAAACTCTTTCAGCTTACCTATGGCTCATTAGCACCAACAAGGAGTGAAATGGGACAATTCCCTTCCTTTTTCTGCATGGCCACCAATGAAGACCCCCAGTATATGGGAATTATCAGCTTATTTAAACACTTTGGATGGACCTGGGTGGGGCTCTTTGTGGTGGATGATGACAGTGGAGAAAGGTTTTTGAAGACCATGGAGCCCTTGCTTTCCCAGAATGGAATCTGCACAGCCTTCACAAGACAAATTCCAAGCCAAGAACATTTTCATGACCCAGAAGAAAGGGATAATTTAATCCGTAGTGTGTATCAGATTTTTAAATTATCCAAAACCAGAGTATTTGTCCTCTATGGTAAAACTCTCAACCTTGCATGGCTGTGGTATTTAACTAGTCAAGGAGTTGTGAAAGATGAAAATAATATATCTGTTAGGATGATGTGGATTACAACCGCCCAGGCTGATTTTGTATTAGGGAGTGTAAGCCGGGGTGGCAGTTTGCAAATGTTCCAGGGTGCTCTTTCCTTTCTGGTTCACTCTAACGAAGTCCCAGGGTTCCAGGATTTTCTTCAGACTCTAAAACCTGATTGGAGAGCAGCAGATGATTTTCTCAAAGAGTTCTGGGAGCAAGCATTTGACTGTTCAGTTCCAAATCCCAGGTTGACATACAAGGTCTCTGGAGCATGCACAGGGGAGGAGAGATTGGACACCCTCATTGGGCCTCTTTTTGAACTGTGCATGAGTGGCCACAGCTATGGAATTTATAATGCTGTCTATGCTGTGGCCCATGCTTTACATGCCTTGTCCTCATGTAGGTCCAACCACAGAGGAATGGTAGTTGGTAAAATGCAGGATCTTCAGGATCTGCAACCTTGGCAGGTAATACTTCCAAAATGAAAATATATTATTTGGTATGGTTAATGGAAAGATGCTTAGCTTCCATTCCTCCACTCCTGATTAAGTTGTGAATATTGTCACACTAAGGATGGAAACAATATGCAAACATATTCAAAATATTTAACATATGTTTGTTTCCTTTTTCAGGATTGAAAAACCCTGATGAGACAAATCTTAGACTCATGAGAATCTTCATACTTTTTTATTTCTTCTGTTCAAAATTGTGGTGGTGGTTTTGCACCATAGTTCTACATAGGAAACAGCTTTTTCTGTGTAGTAATCAGTATTTCTATGTGTAAATATTATTTTTCTGTAGAAAAAGCTGCTTCCTGAACAGAAAATGCAGCAAATGGAAATATCCCAAGCAAAATTCACATCTGGTTGATTTTCATTCTTACACAGAAAATGCGTAAGAATGTGAATTTTGTGCTGAATAAGTCTTGAATTGTGAATATGCTTCAAAAACTGTGTGGCTTTCAATATCTTTCTCACTCTTAACAGAAAATTGCTAAAATAACTCAGTGCTTCCTTTGAGAAGAAAATCAGTGACAAATTGTATCCCTATGCCACACTGAATATTAATTCACACAGATTTATGGATACACATTTCTTTGTCCTTTCAGTCTAAAAAAAATGGGAATCACTAAATTTCCCTTTGCCCCAATCCTCATTTTATAGGCTAAAATGTCTTTAGATGAAACCACCTAAAATAATGCAGGGGATCTAAGTTTAATCATGCTTATAGTCATGCTTTCTCCATGCTGAGAGAAAGGGGGGATACAAATAAAAATAGTGAATAAAATCAATGGGACTTCATCTAATTGTGATTCATTCATCTATTTTGTTTCACTTTGGGCTTATTTAGACACAATAGTTTACTGTCAATGGTGATCTCATCTTTGCTCATTCATAGTGAAGTTGATTTGTCTTCACATTTCTCATGCATTCACATTCATTTGGATTGAATGTACACACATGCTTATAAATGGCAGTTGAGTGAAAAATTTGGACAGCCACATGTCCAAAAATGCACATCTATTCACATTTTCCAGGAAGGCCTGGGGAAATCCACAAATCCTTTTACAGCACAGTTTGTGGAGTTTTCAGTCCCCCCCTTCCTCCAAATACTGTGAATAACATTCAGATACATCATACTTCCTCAGAATTCTATGAGGAGTATTTTCTTTGTGAAGACAAGCCCTTGGTGTACACTATATGTGAGTGAATCTGGATCCAATACCTTAGAAAGTTGTTGTTGTTCTTATTGTTGTTTTTTTTTTTTGTTTATTTATATGTGTCCCACCCCTCTACAAAATGCAATTGGGGCGGCTTACAACATTAAAGTCTACATACAAACCCCTCCATTCCACTCACCGCTTAAAATACAATTAAATAATTAAACATATTAAAAAAATACTTAATAAATACTAAAAATACTAAAAAGAAAGTACAGGTATATTAATTATTGTTTTTATTATGAAGACTCCACTATGTTTCCATTCTCCCTTTATTGTTTCTTTTTCAACTAGCTCCATCATTTCCTTCAAGGGATTTCATTTAACAACTCTGCTGGAGAAAGTGTGTCTTTTAATGAGAACAAGGAAATGAGAACAGGATTTGATATAATGAATTTGGTTACATTTCCAAATCGATCCTCCCTTAATGTGAAAGTGGGACAAATAGATGTCAGAGCTCCCAAAGGAAAAGAATTCAGCATTGATATGCATAGGATTGTCTGGCCTCGATTTTTCAACCAGGTGTGGATTAGATGGCATATTTGGTTGACAAACCATCACAAAAATCTATTTTAGTCACAAAAGAATAATGGACCATCCCTACTATGTGAAGGAAAATTGTGGCAGATGATTGTATGATTAAATTTGGCTTTTCTCATGTCTCCTGTTTAATTGTACATCCCCGGATGGTCAAACTAGGATTTACCCATTCTAAACATTCCTCATCCTTATGGACAGGTCCTGCCTGTTTCAGTCTGCTGTGATCCCTGTAGTCCTGGTTATCAGAAGAGAAAGAAGGAAGGGGAGAAATTTTGCTGCTATGATTGCATTCCTTGTCCAGAAGGGAAGATTTCAAACCAAACAGGTAGGTGGCACATCCTGACCATGGAAAAGAATTGCAAACCAAGGGAGAAATTAAATCTTTTTCATATAAATTATTCATCAGTCTCTACTGTCAGGTGCAGAATGGTCAGAAACTGAACAATATTAAAACAATAATTTTCAAGAGAGGTTGATTCATCAATTGCACAACACAAAGTGCAAGAAATCGGGAGATATACACTGTGCTGCAAAGCAGCTGCTAAGTGAAGGCAGAAGTTAGATATGGACATGACCACAAGTACTCTCAATTTATTTCTCTTCCTATTCATTTCCAGTCTATAGAACCTGATCTCTCCCTGTCTCTCTGTGGAGATTTTTACACAGGGGAAATAACCCACATGGAGATCAAGAGATAAACAGGGCTGTTCGCTGCCAGCGCTCCATTTTGCACACCCACTTCCTTCTCCAGATCTCCCATCATCCTCCCGCAGTGCTGCTTCCATATTCCTTCTGATATATATATATATTTTTTTTGTTAGTAAAAATATAGGAAGGAAAATGGAAGTAGCATGGAGGGAGGATGTCAGGAAATCGGGAGAGGGAAGGGGGCATGTGAAACGGAGTGCTGGCAGCAGAACAGCCCCGTTTCTCTCCCGATCTCCGCAGGGGTTATTTCCCCCATGTGAAAATCTCATCTCTCAAACATATTGAAAACTAAGTGTATTTCTATAGTTACATGGTTGACATGGGTGCCACGGTTGAAATTCCATTGTCCAGGTGCCTGTACTATTTCTTCAGTAGACTGGGTGTAGCCCTGTAGTGTTCAGGAGTTTATTTCAAGCTACTTGTTTGGAGATTTTTAAACAGAGGCTTAGACACACAAACACACACACACACATATTGTAATAAACTTCCCTAGTTGTACATATCTCTCTAGCTTTTCTTTGCAAATGAAGATTCAGGAAGGACTCATCCTGCACTTTCTGCAAGCATGCTGATGACTGAAAAGGCCAATCTGAGGTAAAAATGTCTGGTTGCAGAAAGCACAGCAGAAGATCTCCTTGGGTGATGATTCCTGGTTGTGATTCTTTCTGCGTTGTCGTTTCTCTTCAAGACTTGTTTGGTGTGAGCTCTCAAATAAGGCTGCAGCATTGTGGATAGTGCATCTCCAAGCCTCATGGTGTGAGGCCATGGCGGACCATTGTTGGTTATCAGTTTGGCTGAGCCTGAGATGTTGTTTCAGGGAGTCCTTGTATCGCTTTTTTGGAACGCCCCTCTTATGCTGACCCATGGCGAGTTCACCGTAGAGTACTATTTTTGTGCGTATACAGCGCTGATGAAAGCGTTTGAGGAGTCGTAAGTGTTGGCGATAGGTCACCCATGTTTCAGACCCGTAAAGGAGAATAAACAGTACAATGGCTCTATATACACTGGTTTTTGTGCTTCGCCTCAGGTGTTTGTTATTTCAGACTCTTTTGTAAAGTCTTCCAAATATAGTTCTTGGGAAATAAAGTTTAAAAAGGAAAAAAAAAACACGCCTTTTTAAAAGACATTCACAAATTTTGCACTTCTCATTTTAAGTCTTCTGATCCAGCTTCTAGTGCAGTGGCTGGCATCTCTAGAAATGATTAAATCTCCCTTCATTGGCAGCTGAATAAAGAGGAGGAGATCACATGTAGGGTGAGTTTGGGCAATTTATCTCAAGATTTGATTCACTCACAGGTTCACGGTCCAGACGGAATGATTGCTAGGAGAAGACTATGCCATGAATGGGTAAGAACAACACAGAATTGATTTAGTACAGTAACTGCAACTGTAACTGCAGGATAGGAGTCACCCTAACCAATGACTCTGGTGTTATACTTAGTGATGGAAATTTGTTTCACACTGTATATGACTTTGTAATGTAAGGGCTCTTTCTTCTTCTTTCACCAGATATGGCTGAGTGTTTCCCATGCCCACAAGATCAATATGCAAGAATGAATCAAGATCAATGCACTCCTAAACTTATAACCTTTTTATCTTATGAAGAACCCTTAGGAAAATGTTTAGCTTCAGGTGCTGCTTCATTATCTCTCATCACAGTTTTGGTGCTTGGAACATTTATTAAGTACAATGATACCCCCATAGTCAAAGCCAACAATCAGAAACTCACCTATACTCTCATTGTTTCCCTCCTGCTCTGCTTCCTCTCTTCTTTCCTGTTCCTTGGTAAGCCAGGAAAACTCAACTGCCTTCTTCAGCAACCAATTTTTGGCATCATCTTCTCAGTGGCTGTTTCTTCTGTGTTAGCCAAAACCATCACTGTGGCTATAGCATTCATGGCTACTAGGCCAGGGTCCCGTATGAGGAAATGGGTGGGGAGAAGAGTAGCCACCTCCATAGTTCTTTCTTGCTGCCTCATTCAAGTAGGTATTTGTATCATCTGGCTTAGGACCTCTCCACCATTCCCAGATTTAGACATGAACTCAGCTGCTGGAGAAATCATTGTGCAGTGTAATGCAGGGTCTGTCATCATGTTCTATCTTGTGCTGGGTTACATGGGACTTCTGTCCATGATCAGTTTAATTGTAGCTTTCCTAGCCAGGAAGTTGCCAAACACTTTTAATGAAGCCAAGTTTATCACCTTCAGCATGTTGATCTTTTGCAGTGTTTGGTTGTCCTTTGTTCCCACCTACCTGAGTACTAAGGGGAAATACATGGTAGCTGTGGAGATTTTCTCTATCCTAGCCTCCAGTGCTGGCTTGCTCTGTTGTATCTTCCCCCCAAAATGTTACATTATTCTCCTTAAGCCTGAGCTGAACAGCAGGAAACACCTAACAAGAAGAAAGACTTAGGACATCAACCTGTCCATTTAAAGCTGTTATTTGATGATTTCCCCAATTTCATTTCCTTACTAATTCAAAATCGTTCCATCTCACATTATTTAAATCTCCAGTATGAAAAAGTCAGATTTATTTTTTAAAGTTCTTCTTAGACATAAACTGGATAAGAATCAGAAACTTACAAATTGTTTTTAAGCAACAGCAATTTACACATCTACACTGCATTAAGCAGCTTCCAATGTGTGTTAGCTAATTGCCCCCACAAACCAGGTACTCATTTCTGCTTGTTGGAACAAAAGATTCAATTTGAATCTCTTTCCCTTAGGAGAAGAAGCACAAGCTGATTGGCTGAATGAGCACATGGGTGGGGCCTGCTAACACGGCAAGTGCCTGCTGCTGCCATGTTGGATTTTTGCCTTAGCAAGTGATCACTAATGTGATAAAATGGGGTGTTTTCCCTCTTTTTTCCCCTTTTATTTGGTGTAAAGATGAAATATTGTTTATGTGCACTCTGGAAATATTTTTTTATTTTAAAAAGTGTGGCATGCCAGATTTAAAAATGTGAGTAATTCAGTCATGGCTGCCATCTTGACTAGAGGGCAATGTGAGATTTATGGGGGTTGCAAGGTCGTTAAGACAAGTCACAGCTGCTGTGAATTGTCTTTACTGCAGATCACTCTAGTTTTGGGGGGCTTGTATAGATGACCCATCAGATTTACTCTTCCATAATTAGTTCATATTCACAATCACTACTTAGTTTTTATTGTGACACCAGTGGCACAATTGTAGCCCCACCACCACCACCTAGCATATGAAGCACTAGCTGCAGAGGGAGAAGGAGGTCCATTCTCCTGATGTTTAGAATGTGGAGAATGACAGTGAATCTGAATGTTCATGTAATGAGGAATTAAATCCAGCACTGATGAGTGAATCTGGATTGCCTGATCTTTACTCTTTTATGTGAGAATGCGGGGGGGGGGAGAGCAGAGATTTAGATTCATGATCTAAAATTGTGCGTCTTCAGGATAGAGCCTATTACCTTTTGGGAGAAATGGAATATACACCTACATTAGGCTACACCCCAAAATACAGAGAAAACGGGGAGGTAAAAATTAAACACAAAGAGTTGGGTGGTCTTTTTCTTTACTTTTCATTGAGTGGGGGTTTGTGGGTCCCTTCATACCATTTTTGAGCATTAGCACTGCCCACAGAGGCTGACAGAATTTGAAATATCAACATTTTGTTCAGGGGGAATGCTTGCAGCAGTAGGACATTTATGCAAACTTCTTTCACTGTATATAGGCCCAGACCTGGGGGTTGTCTAGATGAGAAGATATATTCCTGATTGTTGTACATTAATGCAAACTCGCAGCAGTGTTCATTTGTCTCCATGGCCCTTTGGCAAAATAACTAGTATGCAAAGCTATCTGTGTTTGAAGTGCACATGAAGCCATGCCTGTGAATCAAGATGGTGGCTGAGAGTGAATTAGTCACATTATTATTCTCAACAAGTTTTGACTTTTACTACTTTTTTAAACTGTACATCAAAGGTGTGCAAGTGTGGCCTTCCCGCTTTAAAAAACTGTTTGGTCACTTCAGTGCAGCAAAAAAGCACACAATCGCTAACATGAAATTCCAAAATAGTGCTTCTGGCCACTTCATTGCTGACAAGCCTGCCCCCCGCGCACATCTGACCAATCAGTGTTCCACTTCTGCCCTCACCAAGAATGCACAGTGATGTGAAGCAGTTGTCCAAATGGTAGTAATGTGCATTTTCACACATTATTTAAAAAACTTCAGGGAAAACCACAAAAGCTTTCCCCCCTGCAATTTTTGGTGTTTTTACCCCCACCCCTTCTGAATAAGGCAAATCACCACAGGATCTCATTGGGACAAAAGGTACTCTCTGCAAATTCTATTAGGATTTTTTTCAGTGTCTAGATAATCCCATGGATATTGCTCAAGCTGCATTTTAACACATGTTTTGGAATCCCACCTCTCCCTCCACAACAGACACATGAGCATTGAAACTTACAACTCTTCTCTTCTTAGGTGTAGATTCAGGGGTCTTCATAGATATACTGCAGACTGTTTTTCACAGACAAGAGTAACCCTGCTCACTCTGCCCTACGTATTCCAGCATTAATGACAAGGAGAGAACAAGGCTTTCTCCTAGCCTCAACCCCCGTTCCATGCTCTTCTCTTTTGGGAGATTGAACATTGTCTCTCAGCCTCCAGAAATATTCATTGCACCATATGAAGATGATTATTCCTTACCTCTCAAAGAAAAACAACAGTGAGTGTGTTGAAAATGTCTTTCATCTCAAAGTTTTCTGTATTATAGAATGTAATGGAATAAAATGTAACAAAAGAAGCATTTCCTCAAATAAAATGTCCTTCTGTCTTCAATCCCAACTACTGCATTGAATACAAGGGCACATGTTTCTTCGATCTCACATGGGATCCTTGAGCCTGTTGAGGATTAGCAGTGCAATCATATGCATGTTAAGTCATACTGTGTCTAACGGAGCATATTTCTACTTAAGCATAATTATGAGAGCAAGGCAAATCAAGGGTTTCATTCCTCTTTTGTACCAGGACATAAGCATGGGTAGTTCTGGGCTAAATATAGAGAATACCACCTACAGCTTTTTGAGATGACTCCCTCCATGCTTGATCCATGAGCCACTACTGGTCCTGCACAGAAAAAGTTGTTTTCAGTACGCATCAACCACATGTGAATGAAATGGCATAGAATAAGTCTAAGGAACATTTTGATCCCAAGGTCCAAATCAAATTCTCCATACATGCCAAAAGTACTTGAACATGAATGCGTACATAAATCCATGCACTCCCAAATACACATGTGAAAGCAGACAATTTCCTCACCCATCGACATCTCAGAAGATGTTCAAACCTTCCCTTCTGACCTGCTGAAAAAAGTAGATGGGAATACTGTCAAGTTAGCACATTTGGCAATGTGGGGATGGTAATGTTCATCCTGTGGTGCATGCTGGTAGAGACTTCCATTTTCTTCAGGTTGACTTCCAGCCCAAACAGCTCTGCAGCTATTGCGAAGCAGGATGCTAGGTGCCGCAGAGCTGCTTCTGTGTGGGAAACAAAGGCAGCAGCATGAGTGAAGAGCAGCTCATGGACTAGATAATGTAGAGTCTTAGGACTTTTTCGGATGGAAGAAAAGTAACGCAAGCAGCGTCGCCAGGTTGCGACGCTGCTGCACAAGAGGGCGCCAGTTTCGAGCGACGCTCTTCCCAGCGGTACTGTTGCAGTACCACTGGGACATTTGAGCGTGATATTTTTCCTTCCCACTGTCATATTTTACTCGCGATCGCTGATCAGTTGTTGTATCATTCAAGGTGTTATGAGTGATGCTAAATAAATATGAATTTGAAGTAGACTTTTGATGCTTAAGGCAGGGAGCTGCCTCTTCCTTGAGTCTGCACACATTGTGAGAGGAATATATTGGAAGAGTAGGGCAGTGCAAAGCCTGGATGCCTGGCTATCTTGGAAAGTCAGGCCTCATTTCAAAGTGCAAACTAGAATTTTTAAAGTGCAAACTAGAACTAACCCAACAACACCCTATTTCCATGGTGTGCATGAGAGATATTTTGTCTTTACAAAAAAAGAGACAGAAAAGGAAAAAAAAACATTTTATCGCCTTAACAATCACCCACTAAGCCCCTCCCCCATGCTCATCCAGCCAATCAGGTTTGTGTGGGAAAGTGGTTCACATCAAATTGTTTGTCCCAATGAACAGGAATGTGTATTCCCCTCTGTTTTTAAAAAACTCTGAGAAAACTACAAAAGCTTTTCCTACAGAATTTTTGCCAACTTCCCTCCCTCCTTCACAATATGGCAAAACAACTCGAATTGCCATTAGGATAGGTCATCTTCTCCTCGCATTATGTGAGGAGTATTTTTGCCATATAGACAACTCCTACCTCTCTTTCACTCTCTACTCTCCTCTCGTCTTCAGACCAGAGAGTAGGAAAATCAATGTCTGTCTTAGTTTGTAGGCCCTTAAGATTCATCTGGCCCCCTCTGGCCCCCTTAGATTGGTTAGCAGTAGGGTTTTTAGCACCTGAGTGAACAATCATTCCCCCTATTTTTTTCCTTTGAGAAAATGCTGTTAGCAGCTTGTATTGAGTATTGATGGTTCTGTTATTTTCTACTGCTATATTCTTTTTGCCTTTTTAATAAAGAAATATTAGTTTTTTTGCTGCAAAATCAGCTTGTCCTCAACTTGATTTCTTTTCCTTGGATTCACTCTGATAAATACTTCATTTTAAAAACCTTTAACCTGTAAGGTCCTGCAGAGGGTTGATGCCTGGGAGACCTTTGTCCCTAGTAAACCCAGTACACTTCTTTTAACAATGGTTACTATGCCAGAGTCCAGTATGAGGAAATAGTTGGGGACAAGAGTGGCCACCTCCATTGTTACTTTCCTACTCCCTCATTCAAACTGGTAATTGTATCATCTGGTTTGGAACCTCTCCCCCATACCCACATTTAGGCATGAACTCAGGGCCAAGGATCAAAAAATGAAGCAAGAGAGTAATTTATAGAATTTTGTGAGTCCAACAGTTTGTTCTTTGCAAACGCAATATGGACTTTTTCAGACAAACCTAAAATCTGGAAGAAGCTGTCGGGAGAAGAACGCAGCTGCTCCGTGACAGGGGGCAGTTTCTGACACCATTCCTCTTGCGTTACCCTTCGCGTTCCTTCCATGTTGCATGGAAGGAAAAGGCGCCATTTTTTATTCACGAAGAACTTCCATGAATAAAAAGTAGCACCTTTTCCTTCCATGTGACACAGAAGGAACACGGAGGGTAATGCAAGAGGGACAGCATCATCAGAAACTGTCCCCTGCTGCGGAGCAGCTGCGTTCCTCTCCTGATTGCTTCTTCCGGATTTTAGGTTTGTCTGAAAAAGTCCTAAGTGTTTTGAAATAGAGTCTTCGATGCTTGTTAGACTAAAGTATTAATGAGCTAAGATAAAATGCAAAATGAATTTGTGTAAGAATTCTAATTCTCAAATAAGAATGAAAACAGCTCTTTGGGGACTGAAAATTTAACTGCTGCCTCACACTGCTAACTCATATTCAGCTTGTGGTCTTCTAAGACTCCTAGATCCCTTTCACATATACTGTTCTCAGGCCAAGTATACTCCATCCTATATATGTGTGTGTAATTTTTTTTCTGCTTAACTGTAGTACCTTACATTTTTCCCTGTTGAAATTCACTTTGTTAGTTTTGACCCAGCTGTCTAATTTGTTAAGGTCATTTTAAATTCTGGTCCTGTCCTCTGGGATATCTACTACCCCTTCTAATTTAGTGTCATTTGCAAATGTGATAAGTATTGCCTGTATTCCATCATCCACATCATTTATAAAGATCTTAAATTGCACTGGGCCCAGGCACCCTGCCAGTCACTTTTCTCCTTGATGAAGAGGAGGTATTGGTGAACACCCTTTGGGTTTGGCCAGTCAACCAATTACAAATCTACATGGCAATAGCATTGCCTAGCCCATATTTTACTATCTTGTTTACAAGAATACCACGGGGGAACTTGGGGAAAGCCCTACTGAAATCAAGCCCCTTTTATTGTTTCAAACCTGTCTAGCAAACCTGAGCTTGTTCTGCGCTTTAGCTTTCCTAAATTTCTCTCTACATGTTCTGGCTATTCATTTGAATTCCTCTTTGGTGATTTTACACTTTATCCATTCCTTATACATTCCTGAGATATCAGGCATGAAGGGAATGATTCCCAACCAGTCTACCTCTAACACAGAAGGAACAGGACTAGTGTATATATTTTTGTACAGTTAGGAGGACAAGGCCTATTTAAGTCTACTTCTCATGTTACACATCACTCTTTATGGACAATCCACAAATATTTCTTTTATAAACAGGACAATATTGCCTCTGGTATTTTATTACTGGTATACATTACACTTCTTAAATATAAAATTACCAATATTTTCAACATATTTGTATTTGAGATTTTATGAAGTTGAAACTGACAATTTCCAAATGAATGAGCTCATGTTTCAGTCCTTCTCCTGGTTAGTTGTTCCTTGCTGTTCAGCTCAGACTTGAACACAATAATATAACATTTTGGGAGAAAGATACAACATAGCAACCCTGCACTGGAAGCTAAGATAGAGAAGATCTCCACAGCAACCATGTCTGTCCCCTTTGTGCTCAGGTAGGTGGGAACAAATGACAACCAAACACTGCAAAAAATCAACGTGCTGAAGGTGATACATTTGGCTTTATTAAAAGTGTCTGGCAATTTCCTAGCTAGATATGCCACAGTGAAGCTGGTGATGGACAGAAGTCCCATGTAACTCAGGGACAACATAAAACAAGACTGGAGACCCTTCATTACACTGCACAATGATTTTTTCAGCAACTGAGTTCATATCTAAATCTGGGAATGGGGGAGATGTTCCAAGCCAAGTAGCACAAATACCCACTTGAATGAGGGAGCTGGAGATGATAATGGAAATGGCCATTCTTCTTCCCACCCACTTCCTCATGTTAGACCCTGGCCTGGTGGCCAAGAAAGCTACAATCACAGTGATAGTTTTGGCCAGAACACAAGAAACAGCCACTGAGAAAATGATGCCAATCAGTGGCTGTTGGAGAAGGCAGGTGAATTTCCCAGGCTTTCCAAGGAACAAGAAGGAGGATAGGAAGCAGAGCAAGAGGGAAACAAGGAGAGTATAGGTAAGCTCCTGGTTGTTGGCTTTGACAATGGGGGTACCATTGTGCTTTACAAATGTCCCAAGCACCACAGCTGACATCAAGGAAAAGGCAACTGCTCCTGAAGCAAAACCTTTCCCTAATGGGTCTTCATAGGAGAGAAAGGTTATCTCTTTGGGGATGCATTCATTCTGGTCCTTGTTTGGATATTGATCTTCTGGGCACTAGAAACAATTAATCATGTCTGGGGGAAAAACAATAAGAAATCATCATAAAGTTTTACTCATATGCAACATGAGGCCAATTTTCATAGCTGATTTCATTGCAGGAATAATTGCATCTGTTGAGATTTCTGCTGCCACTTTGGCCATGTTCTGGAATCGTTTCTTTCTGATGTTTCACCTGCATCTATGGCTGGCATCTTCAGAAAATGGTTGGGTAGGAGTGTGTGTGAAGTTTATATGCTATGAACCCCTGTTGGGGAGGATATGTACATTTGTGTAATTGAATGGTTAATTTCTGGGTATAGAAATGCAAGGCTCGTTAGTGTCTGTTTGGCTAATGGTTGGTTGATGGGCCATTATCTGCTGGAACTTCCCCTGTCCTTGGGTGGAATTCCTTTGTAAGTGTTGAGTTTTTATTCTATTGTATTTCAAAACTGGCAGCCAAACTTTGTTTACTTTAAGGGTTTCTTTTTTCCTGTTGAAGTTGTCCAGGTGTTTGTGGATTTCAATAGCTTCTCTGTACATTCTGACATGATAGTTGTTGGCCTGGTCCAGAATTTCAGTGTTTTTAAATAGCATTTTGTGTCCAGGTTGGTTTATAACATGTTCTGCTACTGCTGATTTTTCTGGCTGGCCCAGTCTGCAGTGTCTCTCATGTTCCTTGATTCATGTTTGCACACTGTGTTTAATGATCCCTATGTAAACTTGTCCACAGCTGCATGGTGTGACGTAAACTCCTGCAGCTGTTAGAGGGTCTCTTTTGTCCTTTGCTGAGCGTAACATTTCTTGGAGTTTCTTGGTTGGTCTGTAGATTGTTTGGAGGTTGTGTTTCCTCATCAGTTTCCCTATTCTGTCTGTGACTCCTTTGATGTATGGTAAAAAATACCTTTCCTTTGGGTGGCTGTTTTTTTTCTTCATTCCTGTGGTTTTTTTCTGGGTCTGGCTGCTCTTGTGATGTCTGATATAGAGCAACCATTAGCCTGTAGGACCCAGTTTAGGTGCCTCTGTTCATCCTACAGATAGTGGGATTCGCAGATCCTTTTCGCACAGTCTACCAATGTTTTTAATTGTGCTTCTTTTTTGTCCTGGGTAATGATTGGAGTTCTTGTGTAGGTATCTGTTTGGGGGTGGGGGTCTGTATACCTTGTGGTCTAACCGTTGGTTTGGTTTGCAGATGAACAATTAAAGTTAAAACAATTAAAAGTAAACCATTAAAAACAAGAGAAACAAACAGAAGCAACACAGCACATGAAAGATCCTTTCCCTTTATCATTTAGCCATCAAGGGGCTATTGAAACAGAAAGGTATTTATCTGACTATGAAAGGATAGCAAGGAGGGTGTTAGACTAAACTACTTAGGAAGCAAGTTCCAAAGCATGCGAGCATCTGCCAAAGAGGCCCTCTTCTGTGTTCCTACCCAATGCAACTTTGAGAGTGGTAAGACAAGAAGGGCTTCCCCAGAATATACCAAGACATTGGCAGGCTCATATAGAGATATATGGTCCTTGGGATAACCTGAACCTTAGCCATATAGGGTTTTGCAGGTGATACCCATCCTTTTTAATTGTGTCTGGCTAAGACTGTCTCTTTGTTACAAGCAACAGACATAGGATCTCTGCTTTGCACTATGTTACATTCCTTGCTTACTTGCTTCTTGACCTTTGGTTTTCCTTTGCAGTGACTCTCTGCTTGATTGTGGATGCTTCTCAGATTGCTTTTGGTGCTCACACTTAGGACTCCATCAATCATGCTCCTGTTTGATTCTGACCTGGTTTGATTTCTGTCTACCTGTATACTCTTATAGACACTCAGCACTTGAAATAAAACACATTGGCTTTCAGTTCAGCAACGGAAGACTACAAGTAAATTTAGAACCTTGTCACTTTAGTATAAATTTCTCTTCATTTTAAAATCCATGAGGCATAGGAAAATGTGTATTAAAGATTTTAAATTTACTTTGAATTATGATCTTAAAGATAATTTTATAAGATGATGTACAGATGGTTTTTAACACTGGAATCAAATGTACAGAAAAAGCAGTGATGTGAAAGCACAATGGGAGCATGCACCAATGCTATGCATTTCCAGCTTGTATCTTTCATGGAAGGGCAGTTCATAAATGGACATAAATATCTTCACATTTCATCATATTACCTTGTGCCCTAAGAATTCTCTTGCACTCAAAATCAATGTGTTCACAGTAATCTATTTCTGGTAACTTCCCATTTCATGGGAGAGGCTGGACAATGAACAGGAATCAGGTTACAGATGGGTTTTTTTTCTACCAGATTTGGAAGTTTGGTAAAACTAGTATTCAGAAAGTTAGAATGATACCTGTAGATCATGATTGGATTCTTATGAAGGCTGCAGGTTTCAAAACACTCATCTGCATTAGCCATGTTTGCTGAAACTACATCACCACCTACCTGTTTCATTTGAAATCTTCCCTTCTGGACACAGAATACAATCATGACAACAAAATTTCTCTCCTTCCTTCTTGGTTTTCTGAGAACCTGGATGGCAAAAGTCACTACAGACTGAAAGTGGCTGGACCTGTTTGTGAAGATGAAGAGTAATTTAAATGGATAAGATAGGAAAGCTTTTCTTGAATCATCAGAGGATGCAGGGGAGAAAAAAGATATGGAACAGTTGGTAAAGCAAATTATCAGCCAAGCCTTGCTTCAACATGACAGGGATGGTCACACTGAAGAGAACCTAAGCTTACTTCTAGATAACTTTTTCTGGACTTGTCCTTAGCAAAAGCCTTGCTAAAAGTATGATATAGGAGATTTGAACATTTCATTCAGATATTTGATACAGTTTTGTTTCATTCTACTTTTGTTTTTCAGTATACTGTATGTTGACTTCATTACACCCCCTAGATCATCTATGGGATGGGTTGGCTTAGGCCATAAAGGGTACTGCTGCTTTTGACTCTTTGAGGAATCACCCTCATGTTGATTCATTCCCCCAAGAGAATTAATGATTTTCACACCCTTATGCTAGGTTACCATGGTATCATTAATGCTGAATAGATTCCCTCCAGGAGCATTGGGATCCACCTGTCCAACTTTCATGTTAACAAAGGATCTGTTTGGAAAGGTAAGCAAGTTCATTATATCAAATCCACCTCTACATTCCCAGTTATCATTAAAAACCACGCTTTCACCAGCTGAGGTGTTAAATGAAATACCTTGAAGGTAAGGGTGGAGCTAATTGAAAGAAAGAAGGAAAGAAAGAAAGAAAGAGTAAATACATATCAGAGTTTTTGCATTAAAATGTGAAATTTATGAAAATTATTTTCTTTTAAAACCTAAAGACATTCAGCTGTTGATGTGCTCAGAGGTGTATAGAAAGTCTCAACTGTACAGCACATATTATCGGAACATGGGATGTTAGAAGTATGAATCAGGAAAGCTAGACATTGTAAAAAAAAATGGAACATTTAACATTGCAATACTTGGGGTTAGTGAGCTAAAGTGGACAGGAATGGGACATTTTGAGTCTAATAATTACACAGTGTTTTATTCAGAAAATGAAAATCTAAGAAGAAATTGAGTGGTATTAATAGCGAAGACAGATGTAGCAAAACCGGCCACGGCATAGAATGCAGAGTCTGGCTGAATAATATCAATAAGACTTCAAGGAAAACCCATCAATATAAACATAATGTATGTTTGTGCTCCTCTAGAGGAGGCAAAAGAAGAAATTAAAAGATTCTATGATGGAGTCCAGGAAGAAATTGATCACACACACAAATGGAACATGTTAATCATAGGTGATTAGAATGCAACAGTAGGAAACAGCAGAATCAAAGATTGTAGGAAAAATTGGCCTAGGATCAAAAAATGGACTTTGGAAAGCAACTGATTGAATTTTGGGAGGCGGACAGTTTGTTCATCACAAACACATTCTTCAGGGAACCAAAGAGATGACTACATACATGGATGTCACCTGATGGCTAACACAGAAATCAAGTACACTACATCATTGGAAGTAAAAGTTGGAGAAGCTCATTCTCTCTGCAAAAAAAAAAAAAAAAAAGGGGGGGGAGTCCAGAAGCAGACTGAAGCACAGACCATGAATTCCTAATATAAAATTTGGGGCTGAGATGTGGGGGGGTGGGGAGGTGCAGTAGGGCCTGATAGATTTTTTTAAAAAAATATTCAGGTTATCTGTTACTGCTGGCGAAATATGGATCGAGGTCCCATGTGTCTGCAGGAGTCTGTCCCTGAAGACTGTTCTCACTGCTGCTGTGGTTTCCCTGGCTCTTCCAGAAGGCAGGAAGGAGGCCTGCAGCTTGTGACCAAGTCTGTTCACATGCAGGGGGCATTGGTCACATGTTGCAGGGCCTTGGAGTCAGCAAGAGAAACAGTGGGGGATGCAGTAACAGGCCAGCATGCCTGTCAGGACTTCCTCCCACTCTGAAGAGGAAACGGGGGAACAATTGGCTCGATCCACAGCCAGGATATGCTGGCTCAAGTAGATGAGTCCCTAAAGTAAACCATGCCTGAACTCACCCTACAACCCAAGATGACTGAGATAAGACTGTCATACTTTGCACATATCACAAGAAAACATGACTCACTAGAAAAGACAGTAATGCTTGGTAAGGTTGAAGAAAGTAGGAAAAGCGAAGACTGAATAAAGATGGATACAGATGGATGACGCAGGCTGCTGCTACACTGCAGAAATAATGTAGTTTGACACCACTTTAACTATCATGGCTCCATCCTACGGTTTTGTTGTTTGTTGTGACACCAGAAGTCTCTGACAGAGAAGGCTAAAAATATCACAAAACTACAAGTCCTAGAAATCCATTGCATGACCCATGGAAGTTAAAGTGGTGTCAAACAGCATTATTCCTGAAGTGTGGTAGAAGCGTGAATCAAGGAAGCCACAGCCTTAAATCTGTAAGACCTGAGCAGGGCTGTTGATAACAGGGTGACTCAGAGGTCTCTCATTCATAGGGTCATCATAATTACAAATGACTCAACAGTAGTTAACAACAGGAAGGAAAAATTAGGCATGCATATATCCCTAGCAGGATGCTAGCCATGGTGTGACATTTAACAGATATGCTGAGAAGAGAAAGTTAGATGCTCTTACTCTGTATGCACCATAGAAATTAAATAGTTTCATTGGGGGTCACTTACTTGCCAAGGCCTTACATCCTGATGTACTTTTTTGCCAATCACCATTGCTCTATGATTGGAGTTAGATGAAAACAAAGCATGTAAAGCATGTGCCACAGCATACACAGCATTATAAACACTGTAGCTGTGGCCGCACATGCACATTTCAAAAAAAGGACCAATGAGACTCTCCAGCCTTTCATTTCCAGTGCATGTTCCAGAGACCTGGTAGGGTATCCTAGGATTAGGAACTGAACACTCCAATGCTTCCTCCCAGAATTCCTTGAGAAAATCATCTGCTTCTGTCCAGTTAGGTTTGATAGTTTAAAGGAATTCCTGGAATCCAGGAACTTCACTGGAGTGAATCTGAAAGGAAATGGCACCTTGGAACATTTGCAAGTCGGAGTCCCGGCTAAGGCGTGCTAATGCAAAATCAATCTGGGCTGTATTAATCCACACCTTTCCAAGTGATATGCTCTTCTTATCTCCAAGAGCGTGAATAATATAATTCCATGATGTCATAACAGTATGTGTGTTACCATAGAGGAAAAATATTCTTCATTTTGAAAATCTGAAAATCTCATGCAAAGAATGAATTACACTATGAAATCTCTTTTTGTCATGTACATACCCATGGCTTGGCATTCGTCTTGTGAAGGCTGAACAAATCGCATTCTGGGAAAGCAATGGTTCTATGGTCTTCAAAAATCTTTCCCCACTCTCATCA
The DNA here is from genome assembly GCA_030847615.1 of Gambelia wislizenii. Lineage (NCBI taxonomy): Eukaryota > Metazoa > Chordata > Lepidosauria > Squamata > Crotaphytidae > Gambelia > Gambelia wislizenii. The sequence goes on from JAUMIR010000006.1 coordinate 7,899,885, forward strand.
TCCACCACAAAAAGCTCAACCCATGTCCATGCAAAATGTTTTAGCAATTTGATCATGCCCATATACTGAAGATCTTCATTGGTAGCCATGCGGTGAAAGGAAGTGAGGTGCTTCATCTCACTTTCAGCTGGGGCAAATGAGCCATATGTGAGCTGAATTTTTTTTAAAAGAATCATTTCAAAATTTATATCTCCAATGCAATTGCTAGACAATTCATGGGTCAAAGATTATTTGACTTGCTTAGAAAATAAGAGTAAACTCAAAATAACTTGCATAACATATCTTTTAAAAATCTAAAGTTTAAATCTGAATAACTGACTTCAGAAAACACATAAAACTGAGGGTTCTGTTTTGTTTGTTTGTTTTGTTTTACAAAAGTATCACTTTCTAGTGAAAAATCCCAGAAAATAGGTCCTACCTGTGGGATCTTGTAAAGGGATATCAGCCATCCGGAATGACGCCATTAACTCAAGTGCCCCTATGACGGCCACTAATTTTTTGTGGATTTCACAATGATAACTCGGGACAAATTTGTGTGATTTGAAGAGCAGATCCAGAATAATACGATAGATCATCTGTTCATCCTTGTAGGCATCATAAATGTGGAGTCCAATTGTGACATTTGGTAAGATCTTTTGATCCTTGTTGATCTCCTTTACAGCAAAAACCAAGGCCAAAACATGCTGGTAGAACTTTATCAAAGGCCTACAGATAGAATGACACACAATTCTTTAGGAAAATTGTACAAAGACAATGTTTTGTCACAGTATTTGTGGCATCACCATTCTTGTTTTGTAACTGTGATAGCATCCTTTGATTTGATAATAATGGAAGTAATCGTTTCACATGCTTATTTAGACGCACTGTGGTCCTCACTTGAATTTGGATTACATTTCCCATCCTCTTAACCACCCCCACAAAGATTCAAAAAGTAAGATTTCCCAATCTCTGAATGTCACCCCTCCCCCTGTTCTCTTTCCCTTTCCCTCTGCTCTTTGGCTTCTCCAGATCTACTTTCCCCCCTTTCTCACTTGATTTTCTTTCCCTCCATCCTAGGCCTTGTTCAGTCTTCCCCTCTGCCCATTGTTATTCCCTGGACCATACCACAATTCTGGTAGTCAATTCTTCTCCAAGATCCAAACCTTTGCACATCCATGTACAGCACTTGCTTGACTAATGGGTTCCATGAAAGTTGTCTGATTTTGCCTCTATGGGTTGGAACAAGGCTATCCTACAGATCTAGTGGAGACATCTAATATACTGACATAATCTGATTTCTAAAATAAGAAGGGGGAAATGTCATAAACCAAAGGCATAAAGCCCAAACAACCTTTTCTCCTGACCCCCAACCTCAGTGAGCGGCACAGGTGGCTGGGATTAATATAACAACTTGTAGAATTGTGTCATTCTTGTTTTCAGTATGTCTGAAAACACATGAGACCCTTCCCAGAGGAAATGAAATTACTGTACTTTTAGTAATCATAGGCATATGATATTTCTTGACTTGAGTGGCCATTTTGATGATGAAAATGATTTCCTGGTCTAACAAAAAGTCTGCTTTGTTCATTGTTGAGACAACAAATGGATGGGTACCAGATTTCCTTGGGGAGAAATAGCAGCATGAGTTGTGGTGCTATATGTGCTATATGCTATATGGTAAAATGTCCTTTCTGTGGGTTTCTCACAGGGGCTTCCCTTGGTCACCCACAAACAAATGCTAGAGTACAGGTCACCCTCCATATCTGCAGGGGATATGTTCCTGGGTTTACCATGGATATGTGAAACCATGGATAACAGCAAACCCTATTAATATGAATGATTTCTAACCTAACATCCAGCAGAAGCATCTAAATATATAATTCTTTTGGGTACGTTGCCATTTTCAGTGTGCTGATTGGCCGCTTAGGTATCAGGCTCTGTTTGTCCTCACAGGACTAGGCCTCTGGCTGCAGCAGCAAGCACAGTCTCTTTGCAGACTCAGGTCCTGGCTTTGGGAGTCTTGGAAGAAACAGGGCCAAGCTATCAGACGCAGTTGGCTCCATTCATGCATTACACCTGAAGCAGCCAGTCTTGGCTATCAGTCTTGGCCACCACAATATGGACTTCTGTGCTATCTGTACTTGTACCTTGCTTTTGGGTTGGGGCCTTCACCCTTCTGTGCTGTTTGTAGTTGGGCCTCAGGCCTTCTGAACTGTTTGTAGCTGGATATTGGGCCTTCTGTACTATCTGTAGCTGGGCCTGGGGCCTTCTGTGCTGTCTGTAGCTGGGCCCTGTGCCTCACACCTCAGACCTTTTGTGCTGTTTGTAGCTGGGCCTTGGCCTTCTGGCCTTCTGTGCTTTCTGTAGCTGGGCCTTGGGCCTTCTGTGTTTTGTGCCATCTGTAGCTGCTCCTTGCCCTTGAGGCTTGGGGTAGAAACATGTGGAAAGCTTCAAGTCCTTTTCAAACATGGCAGTGGAAGGGTTTCACATCCTGGACATGTGGGGGATTTGTGTGTGTGTGTGTAGCGTGTGGGGCGTAGCATAGGGTATGGGTATATGCACACAGTTCCATGATGGCAGAGGGGAGCTCACATCCTGGCATGCATGGTGTGTGTGTGTCTAGCATTGTCTGTGTGTCTATGTGTCTGTGTGTACATGTGGTTGCATGATGGAAGCAGAGGGGCTCTTGGTATGAAACTAGCCGTTATAGTTGATTTGAAAGGTTATAAATGCATCAGATGATCTTACTCTTGACATGTTTCCTAAATGGCTAATCAGCAGAGTGGGAACGGAAACATACCAAAGCATTTTATATATGTAGATTACAGTGTATGTTATGCCGGTTATAGCTAGTACCATAGAATTGTTCTGGAGGGCCTGGAAAATTCCTAGAGAGGACTTTTTTGGATGTAGATAAGTGACCACGGATACCGGTCCTGTGGACACAGGGGTCAACCTGTACACAGATATATGACCTCATCCAATAAGGCTCTTTTTTTCTTATTCGTTTGAATCTCACCAATGTTATAAAGGGGGTGGGACTCAGAATTATTCAGTATGCTAGGATGCAACTACTGAATAATCAAATTGATGATTGCATAAAAGAACGTTGGTCTTACCTGAGATATCTTCATTTTCAGTAGATAGACAAAGAACATCCTGAATGTTGGATTGCTCCTTTCAGTTGCTCCAGGTAGGCAGAGAAAGAAGGAAGACTTTTAGTAATGATAGGCATATGATATTTCTTGACTTGAGTGGCCATTTTGATGATGAAAATGATTTCCTAGTCTAACAAAAAGTCTGTTTTGCTCATTGTTGAGACAACAAATGGATGGGTACCAGATTTGCTTGGGGAGAAATAGCAGCATGGAATGCCATAGCCACATCCACGGCTTCTCTCACATCCTCTTGGGTGCATTACTGTTCCATCTCACCCATGCTGGCTGTACAGCGAAGAAGAGGGGAGGTGGAGGCCTGGCTGCTATTCCAGTCATCTGTGGCAGCTCATGGCTGGCCTGAGCCAGGCTGGGCTGTCTGACTCCAAGTCCATCCAGAGGGAGTGTAGCCACAGGGGGAGGGGGGGAAGGAATAGTGTACAAGGTGGGAGGCTTGCTTGCCTTCTTCAGCATCCACCCCTGTATGACAATGGCCTCAGAGAGAAGGAAATGAGAGCAGAAAGGTAGTGTTGGGGAAAGGAAGGAGAGTGAAGATGCAGCACAGGAAGGCTAAGATGACTCGTATAGAAAGGAACCAAGAGGGAGCTCTCTTTTTTGAAAGTCAGAAAGAGTGAAGAAGTGGAGAAGGCAAGGCAAATAGACCTGGAGCAGGCCACATGTTTGTGGAGCCAGGTTAGAAGCATCCTTCTGGAGTGTAGACAGGAAAAGAACTGGCTTCCCAAGGGGGGTGGCTCCTCTCACAGGACCTCCCCAGTAAAGCCTTCCTTCTTTTCTTGCCTATCTGGAGCAACCCAACATTAAGGATGCTTGTAGCCTGTCTATTGGAAAATTGGTAATCTCATGCAATTTCCATCCTCTGCTTATCATGGTAAGAGGTTATATGCAGATGACACCCAATGCTACATGTCCTCTCTGTGTAAATCCAAGGCAGTTTTTTGACTTCTAATCCAGTACCTCATGTCAGTAATAAATACATTGTATCATAACCTTGAAAGGTAGATTGGGAAATAGGTACTCAGTACTGGAAGAAAACAGTCCTTGTGAAGATTCTGGTTCACAGTCTGGATGTATGACCAGCAAACAGTTTTATCCCAGAACCTGGAAGTCTAGTGGTGATCTAGTTTGCACAGGTGAAACAAATACACCACTTGTGTCCATTCTTGGAGATGTCTCATCAGTCCACAGTAGCACATGTGGCACTATTCTGGTACTACTATGATACACTGCACATAGTGCTGCTTTTGACAGTTTGTGGAGACTTTTCCTGGTCCAAAATGATGCAGCCAAACTGGTCCTTGGAGCTAGTTATAGGGACCACCTGACTACATCTAGGTGTACATCCAGACTGTGAACCAGCTATTATACACAGTTTCATGTATCCCTGATAAGTCCAAGAACATATTGCAAGTGGGTATGGGGGAGGGGGTGACCTGTACTCTAGTATTTGTTTGCTGGTGGCCAAGGGGAGTCCATGTGGAAAACCCACAGAAAGGACATTTCACCATACAGCACTATATTGCATCCCAACTCATGTTGCCATTTCTCCCCATGGTAATCTGGGACCCATCTGTTTTCTGATTCAATAAAGAGCAAAGCAGATTTTTCTTTAGACCTGAAAATCATGTTTGTCATCAAAATGGCCTCTCAAGGCAAAAAATATCACATGCCTGTCATTATTAAAAGCCTTGTAATTTCATTTCCCCTGGGAAAGGTGTGGTGTGTTTTCAGAAATACTGAAAACAGAATGATGCAATTCTAAAAGTTATTATATTAACCTCATCCACCTGTGCCACTCACGAGTGTGTCAGAAGAAAAGGTTGTTTGGGCACCGTTCCTTTGGTTTCTGATGCATGTCCTTTCCTATTCTAGAGGCCAGAATATGTCTGTATATTATATGTGTCTGCTGAGTCTGTAGAGGTAAAATCAAACACCTTTCATGGTACCCCATTAGTCAAGCAAGTGCTGTAGATGGATGCAAAGAGGTTTGGGTCTCAGAAAACAATTGATTACCAGAATTATGGCCTGGTCATCTTACTATTATTCCTGGTGCTTCTCTTTTGGGTATGTGAGGTTGATACAATGAATTGCCATAGGACTGATCCTATCCCTATTCTACTTGAGTCACAGAATGCAGGAGACCTCCTGATTGGGGGGATTTTTTCTAATTCAGTTTTGTACTTAGAAGAATTTTCTTTCCAAGAATATTCTTGGCATCAATTCTCAGGGTAAGACATCTCTTTTTCCCTTCCACCATACATCATGTGAGCACACCATAGATCCTTGATATTTTGAGTATTAAAAAATAGAGTTCACCTTCGCATATTCATTTTCTTTTGCTAATATATATCTTGCTTTGCTTCTGTGTTCTCTTTCTTTACTTCCTTTACTTTCATGTTTGAATCTTATGAGGAACATCTGAGGGAGTTGGGCATTTCTTGCAGTCAAAACATTAAGTGAGAGAATTCCTACTGGCTGTAAGGGACAGGGGATAATAGTAAACATATAGAAAGATTGAACAAGCCCCAGGACGGAGGGAAAGAAAATCAAGTGAGATTGGGATGGGTAGTGGTTAGAAGAGATTTGGAGAAACCGAAGAGGTGACATTCAGATCTTGGGAAATCTTTGAAATTTATTTTTTTCATTAACAGTATGGGAGATCTAACCCAAATTCAAGTGGAGACCAAGGTGTTTCTAAATACACATGTGAAAGCATTATTTCTGCTATTATCAAATGAAGGGATGTCCTCACAGTTAGAAAACAACAATGATGGTGGCACAAACACTGTGACAAAATAATGTTGTTGTACTCCTAAGAGTGTGCCACTCTACCTGCAGGCCTTTGATAAAGTTCTATCAGCATGTTTTGGCCTTGGTTTTTGCTGTAAAGGAGATCAACAAAGATCGAAAGATCTTGCCAAATGTCACACTTGGATTCCACATTTATGATGCTTACACTCATGAACAGATGACCTATCGTATTATTCTGGACCTACTCTTCAAATCACACAGACTTGTCCTCAATTATGATTGTGAAAGCCAGAAAAAACCAGTAGCTGTCATAGGGACTCTTGAATCCAGGACATCATTCCGGATGGCTGAAATCTTATCCCTCTACAAGATCCCACAGGTAGGACCTATGTTCTGGGATTTCCACTAGTAAGAGATACTTTTTAAAAGAATCCTCATGTTTAAATCTTTCCCAAAGTCAGTTGGTCAGATTTAATTTTCAGATTTTTTTGGATATGTTATGCAGGTTATTTTGAGTTTTCTGTTTTCATAGCAAGTTTAATAATATTTTTGCCATGAATAGTCTTGAAATTGCCCTGAAGAATATATTTTGAAATGCTTCTTCAAAAAAATTTCAGCTCACATATGGCTCATTTGCCCCAGTAGAAAGAGAGATGAAGCAACTCACTTCCTTTTACCGCATGGCTACCAATGAAGATTTTCAGTATAGGGGCATGATAAGCTTGCTGAAGCACTTTGCATGGACATGGATTGGGCTCTTTGTGGTGGATGATGAGAGTGGAGAAAGATTTTTGAAGACCATAGAACCATTGCTTTCCCAGAATGGGATTTGTTCAGCCTTCACAGGACGAATGTCAAGCCAAAGTCATTTACATAACAAAAAGGACTTTAAGAGTATAATCAATTCTATGCATCAGATTGTCAACTTTTCTAATTGCAGAATATTTGTCCTTTATGGTGACACACATACTCTTATGATAGTATGGTATTATATTTTTGAAGCTTTTGGAGATAAAGAGAGCAGATCACTTCGAAAGGTGTGGATTATTACAGCCCAGATGGATTTTGCGTTAGCAAACCTTAGCCGGGACTCTGACTTGCAAATGTTCCAAGGTGCCCTTTCCTTTAGGATTCATTCAAGTGAAGTTCCTGGATTCCAGGAATTCCTTCAGACTATCAGACCTGACTGGACAGAAGCAGATGATTTTCTCAAGGAATTCTGGGAGGAAGCATTTGACTGTATAGTTCCAAATCCTTGGACACCCTACCAGGTTTCTGGAACATGCACTGGGAATGAAAGGCTGGAGAGTCTCATTGGTCCTCTTTTTGAAATGTGCATGTCTGGCCACAGCTACAGTGTTTATAATGCTGTGTATGCTGTGGCACATGCTTTGCATGCTTTGTTCTCATCTAACTCCAATCATAGATCAATGGTGACTGGGAAAAAAGAAGGATATCAAGATCTAAGGCCTTGGCAGGTAAACTACCACCAATGACATTATTTGATGTTGATTCAGTGAGTACAAAGTAAAGAGCACCCAACTTGTCTTCTCTGAGTAACTGTTGAAAGATGTTACACCATGGCTGACATCCTGCTAGAGACATATATATTTGTCTAATTTTTGCTTGCTATTGTTAACTGCCATCAAGTAAGTTCAACATATGGTGAGCCTATGACTGAGAGACCTCTGAGTCACCCTATGATCAACAGCCCTGCTCAGATCTTGCAGATTCAAGGCCGTGGCTTCCTTCATTGAATCTATCCATCACTATTGTGGTCTTTCTTTTTTCCTATGGCTTTCTGTCTTACCAAGCATTATTTTCTTTTCTAGTGAATTATGTGTTCTCATGATATGTCCCAAGTATGACAGTCCCAGCTTAGTCATCTTGGCTTCTAGAGAGAGTTCTGGATTGGTTTTCTCTATTGCCATGTATTTGTCTTTTTTTGTAATCCACGTTATCCATGAAACACTTTCCAGGACCACATTTTCAAATGAGTTGATTTTTCTTTCTGTCAACCTTCTTCACTTACCAGTTTTTACCATCATACAGAGAAATTGGAAATATATTTTATTTATTTATTTATTTATTTATACCCCGCTCTTCAGCCACAAGGCTATCAGAGCGGCTTACAAATTGTTTTTAAGCAATAGCTATTTACACATCTACACTGCATTAAACAGTTTCCAATGTGTGTTAGCTAATTGCCCCCCACAAGCTGGGTACTCAATTTACCGACCTACGACAATCCTAACGTTTTTATGCAATGACATGTGTTTAGACTTCAGGGTCTTGTGTAGTTCCTTCACAGCTACCAGAGCTTCTTCTGGTTTCTTGATGCAGTTGCCCTTCTTATTAATGACTGAACCAAGGTATGGAAAAATCTCAAACTATTTCAATGTCTTCATCCTCTGCTTTAAGGTTATGTAAATTATCTGTTGTCAATACTTTGGTTTTCTCAATGTTCAACTGTAAACCTACCTTTGCACTTTCTTCCTTGACTTTCTTCAGTAAATGCTCCAATTCTTTTCCATTTTCTGCCAGTAGAATGGTGTCATCTGCATATCTTAAATTGTTGATGTTCCTTCCTCCAATTTTCATGCCTCTTTCCTCTGAGTCTAATCCTGTTTTACATATGATATGTTCAAAAAGCAAGTTAAATATATAGGGTGATACAATGCAACCTTGCCTAAACCTCTTGCTGATTAGAAACCATACTATTTCTGTGTATTCTGTCATGACAGTAATACCTTGTCCTGAGTATGAGTTAGGTATCATTACAATCAAATGTTGTGGCACATCCATTTCTTTAAGATCAATCCATAGTTTTTCATGATCTGTGCAATCACAGGCTTTGCTATAATCTATAGAACACATGCTGATTTTTTTCTGAAATTCTTTGGTGTGCTCCATTAGCCAATAGCCAATGTATGTTTGGCAATCTGATCCATAGTGTGTCTTCTTTTCCTGAACCCAGCTTGGACATCTAGCATTTCTCATGCCATAGATAGTTAAAGTTTTGTTGTAGAATTTTGACTACAATAGGACCCCCATATCTACTGATTTGTTATCAACTGATGGAATTATCCATGGGACACAAAACAGCACACCTACCATAGAGTCTTCCTAGAAAATGTTTCCTTTCTAGCCATGTTCTAGCCCTCCAAGGCAACTATATGGTATTTTAAACCAGAAGTGCCATTATTTTCAATGGTATTCACTATTATCCACAGTTTTCAGTAACCATGGGGGCCCCCAGAACCAATACCCAGTGGATAAGGGGGCCCTGCTGTATTACTTTATTTGCATGGGAGAGCAATGTAGTCAGCCAGTAATTATAGCTGGCCCTCTGTATCTATGGATTCTGCATCCACAGATTCGACCATCCATGGTTTGAAAATATTCCTTCCAAAAAGCAAACTTTAATTTTGTGAAGTCAAAGGCTTTTATGTCCGGCATCCATGACCATAATCCAAAAACCATTTCCTCAGGTTTTTTCCAGGCTGAGAGGCCATGTTCTGGAAGAGTTTATTTCTGATGATTTGCCTGCATCTGTGGCTGGCAGATTCTACCCAGAAACTAAGCATTCAAATACACAAATTTACATTTCCTCTCCAACAGGGGTTCACAGTATATAACCTCTGCACACACACTCCTACCCAACCATTCTCTGAAGATGCCAGGCAAAGAGGCAGGCAAAACATCAGAAATAAACTCTTCCAGAACACAGCCTCACAGACCGGAAAAAAACCAAGGAAAACTTTAATTTTGCCATTTTATATAATGGACACTATTTTACTGTACCATTGTATATGATGGGACTTGGGCATGTCCGGGTTTTGGTATCCACGGCGGGTCCTGGAAACAAAACCAAGTAGATACCATGGGCCAACTATACTGCAATTCCTAGTGTCCTGTTTCTTGGGGATTGGAATGTTTATTGAAGATTTCCAATCTGTGGGCCATTGTTTTCTCTTCCATATTTGTTGGAGATAATAGTTAGAACTAGAGTAGATTCTTTGTAGTTTGGAGCAGCTCTATTGGTATTTGCGGACCCAGACCGTACCGCCTCTCCACCCCCCCTGAATAAGGCACGGACACAGGTTCTTTTTCTTTTTGCTATTGTATTGGTTACACATTCGGAATACATGGTTAGGTACAGGTTAGTAACTTAAAAGAATACATGTTGAGGTAGATATGTTTGAATACATACATATATATGGCAATAAATTGGCCGCAACTTGCTAGCTGAATGGTTGACGGTAATGTATGGGTCGTGATTTCCTCATTACCCCAACCATGTGGGGGCAAAGGTGGATTGGTCCATCCCAATCCCCTATTCTAGAGGAGAGAGCAACTCGCCAGGCCGTCCGCCCGACTCTCCTCCCCTGAAAACAAGTACATGTTAGCAACTCGGGAGGGGCCTCCCTTGAACTTGAACTTGGACTTGAACTTCAACTTAGACTTGAATTTGTACTAGATGGAGGCCCCTCTTCTCACCTTATCACAACCCCATACATCCGCCACTAAGGCGTTCCCCATGGGAACTGCCTCCCACCAACCATTCCTTCCATCAACAGGCAGGCCTACTGGTCCTCAGGGACCTGCTGCTGGCCAGGCAAAGCCTTGCATGGCCTTATATAGCTGACATATGCCCTGGAGCACCAACGCCCCAGTCTCATGATGGACTCTGTGGACATGCCCACCTCAGCCCCCATGGTCGCAGCCCCTATCCGAAAGGAATGGCTGCCGAATTCCTCAGCTGGTAGCCCCAGCCGCCATATTGTCATCTTCAGCACACTCACGAATTGGAATCTGGTAAGCGGCACCCTGTCTTTGTGCCTGAACAGGGGACCCCGCTCGTTGCCTCGTACTTCCACGAAGGACTTTAGGCTTGCGGAGGGGCATGGGGTGAAGCCTCTAACTGCCTGAGGTGCAACGTGGCCCCGTGGCCATGTTGGTTGGCCTTTGAACTCCTGATGCCTAGGGCCAGGCCATTTGGACCCAGGGTGACATCCCCCATCTGCAGCGCTCGCCCTGACTCATCAGATTTGGAGGCACACACCACCTCTCCCACCCGTAGGGCCCCAAAGAATGCGATCGTATATGCCGCCTCGAAGAGCAGTGCCTCGTAGGTGGAGTGGCAGATGGACGGCAGGAGGGCTACCAGTTGGGCCAGCATTGTGTGCGACACCAGCCGCCTTGTATCCGGTGCCCTTGGCGCCACCCTCCTCCAGCCCTCCATTGTCTTTCTTACCAAAAAGGAGTCACAGGGGTCCCCCATCCCAGCAGCCTTGCTGAAGAATGAAATGCCTGCAATGGTCCTAGGCGCCAGCCCACTGTCTTTCAGAGAGGCCAGGTAATGCAACACTTGCCGGTCAGATGCCGGTTCCTCTGTCCCATAGCCGTGCCTCTGTCTGAAGGCCAAAAACTGGGATGCTGCCCTCTCATAACAGGCCCTCGTGGAAGGCACCAAGGAGTCTGCTATGTCCCGCATCACGGTTCGCTCCCAAGGCTCCAAAGGTCTGCAGGAAAAGGCACTGCGGCTTCGTCTGCCTCCGGTGACAGCGTACGGAACCGTTCCTCCTGAAACCGAGATAAGGCATCTGCAATCTCATTATCCACGCCCGTGATGTGCCGAGAGTGGAAACTGATGTTTGCCTCGAGGCAGGCTAGCACAAACCTGCGCACCAGCTGCATGACCCTTTCTGACCTGGAGGACTGCCTGTTGATGATCCTGACCACTGCCTGATTGTCACACCAGAAACAAACCTTCTTATCCCTGAATTCCCCTCCCCACATTGAGATGGCCACCAGGATGGGGAAGAATTCCAAGAATGTTAGGTCTCTGGTCACGCCCGCCGAAGCCCACTCTGGTGGCCACGGCTGAGCACACCAGTGCCCCGCATAAAAAACTCCAAAACCAAGGCTGCCCGCTGCATCGGAGTGAACCTGCAAACTGCCCCCAGTTCCATGCGCCCCTGCCAAGTGGTGATGTTGTTGTAGTGTTTGAGGAACGATAGCCACACCCGCATGTCCTCTTTCACCCCTCTTGTGAGTCGAATGCCTGATGATCCTGGCTATGCGTGCACAAAAGGCCCTCCCGGGGGAAACCACCCTACAAGCAAAGTTCAGATGTCCCAACAGCGACTGCACTTCCTTCAACGTGGCTTTCTCTTTCCCCAGAAGGCCATCCAGCAGCACCCACAAACCATTGATTTTGTGGTCGGGCAGTCTGGAGATTCCCCGCTCTGAAACCAGCTGTATTCCCAGGTACGCCAGGGATGTCTTTGGTCCCACGGTCTTGTCAGGCACCAACGGCACCCCCAGCTCAGCCGCCAACGCCTGGAATGAAGAAAGCAAAAACACACATTCCTACCCCCCAGCAGGTCCCATCATCAGAAAATCGTCCAAGTAGTGTGTGACAAAGGGGGAACCCACCCTGTGCTGCAGGGCCCACTCTAGGAATGTGCTGAACGCCCCAAAGGCTGAGCAACTGATGGAGCAACCCATGGGCAAGGCCATGTCATAGTACCACTTTTCCCGGAACTTGAAGCCCAACAGGCAATGGTCATCCGGGTGCACTGGCAGCAGCCAGAAGGCTGATTGGATGTCACACTTTGCCATCAGGACCCCCGGACCGCAACCTTGGAGGAGGCGCACCGCGTAGTCCAATGATGCGTATCTCACTGTGCAAAGCTCCTGTGGGATCGCATCATTGACTCATGCCCCTTTGGGGTATGAGAGGTGGTGAATAAGGCAGTATTCCCCCGGGGACTTCTTGGGGACAACCCCTAAAGGTGAAATCCTCAAATTTGGCATGGGGCTGTGATCGAAAGGGCCTGCTATGCGCCCCGCCTCTATTTCCTTCTCAATCTTGCATGCCAGCACCTCCAGCAACTGTGATGCGGATTTTAAGTTGCCTGAGGTGGAAGCCTCCCTTGAGCCCTGGAAGGGGATGTGGGACCCGAATTCAAATCCTTCTGCCAAATAAGTTGCAGCCTGTTTCTTGGGGTAGGCTACCAAGAGAGGATGCATGGCCTCCAACTTGACTGGTGTGAATGCCATGCTCCCCCCAACCCCGGTGTGCCCTTCATTTTGCGGCGCCCCCAGTGGTGCTGCCGCTGGATCCTGTCTCCTTTCTGGCACCAGCAGCCGCTGGGCGATTGCTCCGAAAGGACTGGCCACTGCTGCTCTGACGGGAACAGCTTACCTTTGGGTGCCCACCCCCATAGCTGTCGCAGGAGTGGTCGAACCTGCACTTGTACCTGGAGCATTTTCCTCCATTGTACTCCCAGCACACCCGATTCTTCCCCTCCTTCTTGCGTGCCGCCTTTTGGGGTCCCCCTTCTCCCACCTGCCGGGCCCCGTAGCCTGCAGCCAGGTGGGGTAGTCGATGGTTTCCCATCTGTGCATTGGGGACCTGGATGCCTTTTTCCTGCACTCAGTGTCATACAAGATGGCATTGGATTCCCCTGCTTGCGCCCTCACCAGCAGGACCTGACAAAGGTGATTGACCAGGTGCCAAGCCTGCTCCGGGAAGACCAGGGCCACTACCCCCATGAAGACCGTGTACCCGTTGAGCCAATTGGCAAAGGTGCGCTCCACCTGCTCAGTGCTAGTCTTGCCATTCTCTTTCTTGTCACTCTTGTGCACCCTGGCCTCGGCCCCAGGGGGCGGCACCAGCGAAAACACATCAACGTAGTAGCTTTGTAATATCTTGGAGTGCACCTTGCGATCCCAATGCCTCCCAGGAGGGTCTTCCTTGGCTTTGGCCTCCCGAAGCTCCTCCCCCTGAGGAAGCTTGCTGCCCACCTTCCTATCCTCCGCAGCCTTTTCCCTGGCCCTTCTGAGCTTGAGGGCCCACCCTGGCAGGCCCGGTTTGAAAGCCCCTGTATTTGTCCTCGTCTGAGGACTCACCGGAGGAAGAACCCGAATGCGATCTTCTGCACTTCCGGGTTGGGCTTCACCTGCCGCTGGATCTGCTGCGCCTCCGTGATGAGGAGCCACGCGAGCCCGACCGTCTGGATTTGCGGGAACCGCTCGTCTCCTTGGACCTGGAATGCCTGGACCGCCCACTGCTGCTTGGAGCCCCCACGCTGGCAGAGGTGCTGGGTTCCCCAGCCTCCATCGCCTCAGTGACCACCGGTGTATCCTGCGAGTTCCCAGGGGAGGCCTCCCTGTCCATCTTCTGCAAGACAAAGGCCAGCATCCCCATAACATCGGCTAGTGTGGGGGCTGACTGGCCAAACACCTCCACGGGGGGCCAAGGGGATGGGGGCTGATTGTTGCCGCTGCTGCTCCCTTGCCCCGCTTACCCCGCCCCCAAACCACCTACCTCGGTTTCCACCCCCTGCAGGGGCCTTGGCACCGGCACGTGCCTTTACTTTGATGTCTTCTTGGGCCCCATGGCTATGGCAAAATACCTCCCAACCCTCCTTTTAGGAGATGAGCATGTGCTGGTTCACTTGTGTTTGCTTTGGTTTTTTTATATATGCAACCTTTATTGCAGCGCCAACCGCCACCCCGCGGTCTGAGACCTGTAAAGGAAAAATTCTCCACATTGCAGCCTTCTGCTTGCTGCCCCCCGGGACTCCGGCTGGGGTGCTATGGTGCTCCAAGGAGGGGGGGGTTCCCACCAGCCTGGCATCCCAACCTCCCATATCTATGCCCCCGCCGGGCTGCCTGCAGGCCGAGCCTGCCCGATCTCCAGGAGCCCAGAAGGTGGGGGAGACCAAGTGAGGAGTGAGGAAGAAGACTCAGTGAGGATGTGAGAGGGGGGCTCCAGAGACCTGCCCCTGGACACCACTACCCCCCATGGGCCCCAGCCCTGAGCCAGGGCTGGATGGCATGCCCCCCCGTGGTGAGCCACTGCCCAGCTTCCCCCATGTGCGGATGGCGGAGGGGTGGTTCCCCCCCGCTGCGGCCAAGTTGCCAGCCCTTCCATGCCGAGAGCCCCAAGGCGGAAGGCCTCCCATGGTGCAGGGATGAGTGGGACCCAAACCGCTGTCCTCCGGCGCCCCCGCTCACCCCCGTTGCCGTCGAAGCCCTCGCTGCCCCAACTGTGCTCGCCAGGCCGCCTTCCCCACCCCGGGTGCCAAGGCGAGAATGCCCAAGCTCACTGGGCCAAGCAGCGCCGCGACCGCTGCCTCCCGTCACCCCAACCCGCGCTCTGCTGCTGGAGCCCGCGCTGTCCCCGCGTTTCCCAGGCAGTAGCTCTCGCCGCTCGGGCTACGAGCTGGGCCACCCGCAAGCTCCATTCCTCTCCGCTAGCCACCTCCCCCTGTCCTGTGATCGGGTCCCGCTGCCGCCAGCTGTCTGCTGAGTGCAGTGACGCCGCACCCCCCACCGCCTCCCCTGGCCAGGACTGAAGGCGCCAAGGCACCGTTCCCTGCCAGGTGCTCCTACCTGCTGGGGTGGGAGGGGTCGAGGAGGCTGCCCCTTGTTCTGGCCGCGATGGAGTGCCCTGCTGCTGCCTCCGTCGCCGCCTTGTAACTGGGTGGGCCGGACCTCCCGATCAGCCTAAATAGGCCAGTCTCCCACCCTTTTCTTGACCAATGGGGTCGAGGCAGGCCCGCCCCCATTGGTCCACCCCTTCGTCCTTCCTTCCCAGCCGTAAAGGCAGCTGGGAAGAGGAAGGAAAGATGGCGATGCCCATGGCTCGCCATGTGTCCCCCCCCCCGCCTGGCAATCCTGAGCCTAGCAGGGGGGGCGGAGGGCTGGAAAGGAGGGCGGCCGGCTGGGCTGCAAAACGGCCCGCCGTCCAGCGGCAAGCCCCCTTATCTGTTCATGTTGATTTATTTCTTCCAAGTGCTGTGACTGAATGTTCCACTTCACTTTCTAAAATTGTAGGTTCATCTTCAGATGGCTCTTCTTTCTATTAATACATCATTCTTTCATCACTTCTATAGTCTCTCTCTCTCTGGCTTTTCTTCACAAATAAAGATTCAGGAAGGACTCATCCCATGCTTTCTTCAAGTGTGCTGATGACTGAAAAGGCCAATCCGAGATAAACTAGTCCAGTTGCAGAAAGCACAGCAGAAGGTCTCCTTAGATGATGTTTCCAGGTTGTGATTATTTCTGCGTTGTCGTTTCTCTTCAAGGCTTGTTCAGCATGAGTTCTCAAATAAGGCTGCAGCATTGTGGATAGTGCATCTCCATGCCTCCCAATGTGAGGCCAGGGCGGACCATTGTTGGTGATCAGTTTGGCCGAGCCTGAGATGTTGTTTCAGGGAGTCCTTGTATCACTTTTTTGGAACACCCCTCTTATGCTGACTCGTGGCGAGTTCACCGTAGAATAGTATTTTTGGGAGGCGATGGTCCTCCATCCTAGAAACGAACCCTGCCCAGCCCAGCCGTGTTCTCAATATCATGGCCTCAATGCTGGTGATCCCTGCTTGCTCAAGGACAGCAACATTCGCCACATAGTGAATCCAGTGTAACTTTTACGGTATTCCTCAGTGTATTGTTTACATTGGCTTTTCATTTATACTTGGTCCTATGGTATGTTTTCCTGTTTATCATAGAACGTCCCTGCTCTTGTTTAAAATTTCCCATTGATTTTTTTTTTTTTTTTGGTTCTTGGGTAAGAGGACTCTTGTTATTCCTTTTGGCTGTCACCTTCTATTTCTCTGCATTGTTGATTACAGTTGTTCTATTTATCCCTGTTCATAGGTCATTGAATTTTGCATTCAGGGTTCTGATGGTATTTCTGTCTATTTTACTTCTGCTTCTCATCTGTCCTTAACTGCTTGAAGAATTTCACCTGTCATCCATTGAGGCTTTTCGTTGATTGGGCTGCAGAAAGTATCTTCTTGAATTCTTTCCTGCTAATGTCCCTGGATTCAGTCCAGAGTTCTTCTGGCTCCTGGTCAATTAGGCTTAATAGTGTAAATCATTTTTACCTTATCTTTAAATTCTATGGATATGTTCTTCATGCTGTGTTTTGGAATGATGATTGGTTTAGTGTTCTTCTTAATTTTACTCTAATTTTTGATATTAGAAGTTCATGGGCTATGTCACAATTTGTTCCTGGCCTTCTTTTTGCAGAGGAAATGGAGTTTCTCCATCTTCTACTTCCAATGATGTCATATGTTTGATTTCTGTGACATTCATGTGTGCAGTCATCTTTTTGATTGCCTGAAGAATGTGTTTGCAATTAACAAACTACCGGTATTGGTCTCACAAAATTCTGTCAGTCAATTTCTTGTTTTATTTCTTGAGCCTATGTCAAATTTTCCTACAATCTTTGATTCTGTTCTGTTTCCTACTGTTGCATTCTAATTACCAATGATTAACAGCAATTGCTTTGGTAAGTGATCAGTTTCATCCTAGACTCCAGCATAGAAGCATCCAATTTGTTCTTCTGCCTCCATATTGGAGCATAAACATGGATTATGGTTATACTGGTGGGTTTTCCAGGAAGTCTTATCAATTTTCTTCTGTAAGACTTTGCTTTATATTATATTCCTTGACTGGTTTTGTTCTTCGCTCTCTTCACTATTAATGCACCCTGTTTTTTCTTCTATTTTCATTCCTGGAGTATACCACTGAAATTATCTGACTCAAAATGTCTAATTTCTTTCCACTGTAGCTCACTCACCCCAAGTATTACAATGTTTATATATTCCATTTCTTGTTTTACTATGTCTAGCTTTCCTGACTTCTCCTTCTCACATTCCAAGTTGCTATAATATGTGTTGTGCAGGGTGACACTTTCTTTTCACCTTTGAGCATATCAACAGCTGAACCTCCTTTCAGCTTGAGTTCAGTTGTGTCCTTAACCACAGCACTACTCGTCCTTGTCTGCCACTCTTTCCCATGGACCATTCAATGCCTTCTGACTAGAGAGTTTCATCTTCTGACACTATATCTTGTTACATTTAAATTGTCTCATCATGTGGTTTTCATGGGAAAAGACATCCAAAAGGGATTTACCATGCCTACTTCTGCATAGTATTAATAAGTGTTAGCTACAGGCCCACAGCCTTTGCCTCTGAGAAATCTTTGGCCAGGAACTCCCCTCACTATTGCTGTTGCTCACAAGCTGTTTTGCACATTTAATTTGACTCCTCAGCAAAACCCTATCTTACATGGGAAATTCTAATAGCACTGCTACCATCAGTATAATGTCTTGTCTCATGGGAACACACAATCCAACCACCAAGGAAAGGTAGTGCCATGGTGAGATTTTTTTCCTTACAGACGCATACATTCCAACTGTGGGAGTTGGTATTTCCTTCCTCTCTTTGCACCACCCAAAACCCTTCCTTCCACTTATTATAAAATCTGTGAACCCTCTCATCCCAAAGACATTCCATACTTTGGACAGGACTGGGGAGGCACCTGCCTATGTTCCTGTAGCCAGATTCGAAACGATTCCATCACTGTTGAGATCTGTCAAGATTCTCTGGCATTCTCAGTGCTACAGTAATCATTTCATGTCTGGTTACAGGGACACAGTCAGATGCTTCTCTAATCCTGCCTGTTCCCCATGAGGCATGGGATTCAGAAGCTATATGGTAAGTCTGCAGGGGTGGTATATGGCTCAGCATAGTGTAGGTCCTCCAAGTAAACTACAGTCAGCCCTCTACATTCATGGGTTTGACATCCACAGATTTGATTATTCACAGGTTTGCCTTCCCCTCCCAAAGCCTACCATGTGAACATTCACACAATAGCCTAGGGATTCAGGAGGGGGGCTCCAGCAGTTGCCACGGCAGCCGCCAACTACCTCCTGCAGCCAGCTATTCTGCAGCCTTTGTTAGTGGCTTGGTGATGGAGATGTCTACTGCTCAAGCAGTAGAACAGCAGCATGGGGCTTGGAGAAGGCAGAGCAGCATCTACTGCCAAGAGCCCCAGAAGCTACTGTGTGGGCTTTAGCAGAGGTTTTCCAAAGGAGATTTCTGCTGCTCCACCTTCCCCAAGCACTACACAGCAGTGTGGCGCTGCAGTGTGAATGTTCATGGCTGTCCCAGCCTTCAGGAGGCAAGTTGGTAACTGAGGAGCCTGGCCATGAGGCCCACATTCTTCATACTCATCCATCTACAGAGCCCCCCCCCCCCAGCTGCTTGCTTCACAGGACTAAGGAGCCTTTCTGGCAAGCTCTGCCCCTACCTCCACTGTATGTATTTGTGGTTTTTGTTTTTTGTTTTTTTCACTTTCACAGGGATCTGGTGCCCCTAACCCCCGCAAATGTAGAGGGTCAATTGTATTCTGCTACACAGAGCCAAGTTGAATTGCAGCTACATTATGCATTTGCAAGGATTTACAAATATACATTTCTTTCTCTTTCCAAAGTACAGAATAAACAGAAGTATTATTTCATTCATCCTTCACTTGAAAAAAAAAGTCTAGATTTTGCTTGGCAAATTTCCATTAAATATTTGAACTTATGAAATCAACAAGACTTATTAATTCCAATTAACTTGTTTCTCTGGATGTGCTGTCTGTGTGACTGAATCTTATTCTATCATTTAGAAAGGAATAGATTTTTCATTTGATTTAAATGTGAACATTCTAATATATATTTACACTTTTCTTTCTTTTTTTATTTTCAACTAGCTCCACTCTTACCTTCCAGGTATTTCATTTAACACCTCAACTGGTGAAAAAGTGGCTTTTAATGATGACTGGGAATTCAGAGCTGGATTTGATATAATGAACTTGGTTACCTTTCCAAACAGATCCTTTGTTAATGTGAAAGTTGGACAGGTGGATCCCAAAGCTCCAGGGGGGAATTCATTCAATATTAATGACACTATGATTACCTGGCATAAGGGCTTTAAACAGGTGTGAATATCATTAATTTTCTTGGGGAATCATCATGAGGGTGAGTTTTCAAAGAATGAAAAGCAGAAGTACGCTTTTGTGGATGATTCTGTGGATGATCGAGTCTGTGTAATGAAGCCAACATATGTTTCTCTGGCTTTTCTTCGCAAACGAAGATTCAGGAAGGACTCATCCCATGCTTTCTGCAGGCGCGCTGATGACTAAAAAGGCCAATCCGAGATAAACAAGTCCGGTTGCAAAAAGCACAGCAGAAGGTCTCCTTGGGTGATGTTTTTGGGTTGTGATTCTTTCTGCGTTGTCGTTTGTCTTCAAGACTTGTTCGTCGTGAGTTCTCAAATAAGGCTGCAGCATTGTGGATCGTGCATCTCCATGCCTCCAAAAAACAAAAGTAAAATGAAACAACACATATGGGGAGATGGCGACAAGAGCTTGCCACAAACCAAGATGCCAACTCTGCCTGTACATCTACTCAGGAAATATCACAGGACCTAATGGCATTACCCACAATATTAGAGATACTTTCACTTGTTCATCCTCAAATATGATATATGCCATTCTCTGTTAACAATGCACTTCAGCACTCTACATTGGGCAATCAGGCCAATCTCTGCACCAGAGGATAAATGGACATAAATCATACATTAGGAATGGGAATACACAAAAACCAGTTGCAGAACACTTCAATTGTAGAATTATAGAGTTGGAAGAGATCGCAAGGGCCATCCAGTCCAACTCCCTGCCATGCAGGAATACACAATCAAAGCATTCCCGACAGACTGCCATCCACTTCTGTTTAAACACCTCCATACAAGGTAGCATATTCCACTGTCAAAGAGTTCTTACAATCAGGAAGATCTTCTTAACATTTAGGTGGGATCTGTTTTCCTGTAGTTTGAATCCAATGCTCCATGTCCCAGTCTCTGGAGCAACAGAAAAAAAAAAGATTTTTTCATCTTCAATACAACATTCCTTCAAATATTTAAACATGGCTACCATATCACCTCTTTACCTTCTCTTCTACAGGCTAAACATACACAACTCC
Source organism: Gambelia wislizenii (assembly GCA_030847615.1). NCBI lineage: Eukaryota > Metazoa > Chordata > Lepidosauria > Squamata > Crotaphytidae > Gambelia > Gambelia wislizenii. The sequence continues at coordinate 7,920,621 of JAUMIR010000006.1, forward strand.
CTAAGCTGCTGCTCATAGGACATATTTCCAGTCCTTTCACCATTTTGGTTGCCGTTCTCTGGGCACAGTCTTCCTGGACATTCTATCTCTGACCTCAGGGCAGGTGTACTTGAACAGAAAAAAACCACAAATGAGCAGCAGCAGCAACAACAACAACAAAACTACAAAGGAAGAGTGGAAATAGAAACAGATGGATTGGAATATAATCACAAATTCCAGTCCACCAACAGTGGGTTGAATCTCATGAAGTGCTCTTGGACATTTTATCACATCTCCTTTCTGGTTCCCAACCAGCATCACACTACATGCCCAAACTCTCTCCACCATTTATATGGACAATCAACCCACCCTGGCCTTAGGCAACATCTTTTCTCCTGCCTTGGTCCCTCAATGATCACTGTTAAACTGAACATATCACCTGATCATGACACCCATAGGTTTTGCATTTCTTTGGCTATTCAACAAACTACTTATAAGGTCTGTTCCTAGGCACCAGTTCACTCCATGCATCTAAGGAAGTAGCCCAAGTCTATGAATGCTTATGTTACAACTTCTTTCTCCCAGTTAGACTAAAGGTGCTACAAGATCCCCTTGCTTACTGATTTTCCCAATTTAATTATTATTTATCATCACACACAGGCCCGGCCAATTTCAGTCTGCAATGATTTTTGCCATCCAGGTTCTCAGAAAAGCAAGAAAGAAGGGGAGAAATTTTGTTGTTATGATTGCTTTCTGTGTCCAGAAGGGAAGATTACCAACCAAATAGGTAGGTGTGATGTTATTTTGGCAAACATGGCTAATACAGCTGAGTGTTTTGAAAGCTGCAGTCTCCATTAAGGTTGCGTAGTATCTTCATAAGAGTCCAATCTTGGTCTACAGGCACCATCCTAATTTTATTTCTTAATAGTTTTACCAAACTTCCAAACCTGGAATTTGTCTCAACAGGCTAGAATATGGCAACTTCTTCCCAGTGCATTCTGGCCCCAGAGATGGTCCAACCCTTGCTCCCCTTACCATGACAAAATGGGCCATTGTCTGTAAGCACATGGCAGCCTATATCGGTGGGCGCCTCCAGCACTTTCACAGGCTGCATGCTCTGAACCTTGGAAAGAGGCCCTCAGCATGTGATAAATGCTGGTCACAGGCAGGGGAACTTGACCAAATCCTGGGACCTTCTTACCGGCTGCAGAGTGACTCTTGCAGCAGCCACAGCCTGTTGGAAATTGCACATGTAGACAAGACCCTGGTGGAAAACTTTAACCTAATGCCTGGTCATTGTTCAATGAGATGGGAAATTATGGGAAATAGATGGCTTTAATTTTGAGTACAGGTGAATTCATAGAGCACAAGGCATAATATGACAAAATGTGAAAAAAGTTATGTTCATCTGTGTGGCTGAAGAGCGGGGTATAAATAAATAAATAATAATAAATAATAAAAAAAAAATCTGTGAACCACCCTTTAACTGAAGATACAAGCTGGAAATGGAGACTGTCACACTTTGCTTGAACATCAGGAGTCTTCCTTTTCATCTGATTGTGTTGTCAGTCTCTGGGAATGGTATCCATGTGACCTCTTGAAAAAAGAGAATATTATCTTAATTTAGGTCACACCTTCCACTTCTCCCACCTCCTAGCATGTGTATAAATATCTATCAACTGAGCTTACAGTCTAAGCCAAAGGTGAACTCACTGGAGCCCATGCCATTAAGGTGACCGAAAGATAAATCAATGTAATTTTTGAGGGAGTCATCCGGTATAGTCACCTTACCTGTATATGAATCTCTAGTTAAAAGAAGAAGAAAATCTCTGAATGCAGGGTATCCAACCTCTGTTTAATATCTTCCAATAAAATTGGACCCAATTTTAACCCAGTCAGTCATCAGAAAGATCTAAACCTCCATCTCTGTCTCCTAAAAATTGAGGATGAGATCACAGATATGGGGTGTTCAGATTCACTCCAAGTATCATCTACCAAATCTCTGATTATATGAAAAAATCAAGATATTTGTATGAAAGAATAGTACAGCACTTTGTCAATATACTGGTAGACTATGGATGGACATCAAAAAAATAAGACCAGTTCTGGCTACAAACTCTCTTCTGTCATGGATTTTAAAGTGAAGAACAATACATCCCAAAGAGACAAGGTTCTACATTTAGTTTCAGGATTTTATTGCTGTAGAGAAAGCCAGAGTGTCTTCTTTCAAGTCAAGTAGAGAATCACTGGAGAGAAGAATCCAAGGGAAAACTAAAAGTAAAGAGGCAAGTGAAGAAAGAATGTAACGCAATCTGAAACAGAGATGGCAGATCTGTTGCCTTGCAGCAAACAGAAAGCCTTAACACTGCTAATTTATTGCCAGGCACAGTTCAAAATTGCTAGTTATGACTTGCAAAGTTCTATATGGGTCAGGTCCGGGTTATCTAAGAGACCATACTTCCCTATATGAGCCGGTACATGTCTTGAGATCTGGGAATGCCCTTCTTGCTGTCCCACCACTCTCAAAGGTGCATTGGGTAGGAACACAAAAGAGGGCCTTCTTAGTGGATGCTCTCATGCTCTGGAACTCCCTTCCCAGGGAGTTTAGAATGGCACCATCTTTACTATCGTTTCATAGGCAAATAAAGACCTTTTCTTTCAGTAGGCCCTTGAGGACTAAGTGCTAAAGAGAAAGGATCTTTCATGTGCTGTGGTTAAATGGGTCTTCTTACTAATGGTTTGTTTAAAATTGCTTTTAACTTTATGGATAGTTAAATAATTTTTAAAAAAACTTATGAACAATGTAATTTTTTAGCTGTATCTATTTCAATGGTTGTAAGATTCCCTGAGTCCCAAATGCCACCTCTTAGGTCAAACTGCAAATCCAAAAGACAGTGTGGATCTCAAAAGAAGCAATGAAATCAGCCAAAAAGTTGACGTTATGTTGCATATGACTAGCCTGCATGATGACCTCTTCTGTGTTTTCCCTCCAGACATGACTGATTGTTTCCAGTGCCCAGAAGATCAATGTCCAAATAAGGGCCAGAATGAATGCATCCCCAAAGAGATAACCTTTCTGTCCTATGAAGACCCGTTAGGGAAAAGTTTAGCTTCGGGAGCTCTTACTTTTTCCTTAATGACAGTTGTGGTTCTTGTGACATTTGTAAAGCACAATGGTACCCCCATTGTCAAAGCCAACAACCGAGAACTAACCTATACTCTCCTTGTCTCCCTCTTGATTTGCTTCCTCTCTTCTTTCCTGTTCCTTGGAAAGCCTGGGAAATTCACCTGCTTTCTCCGACAACCAGTTTTTGGCATCATATTCTCAGTGGCTGTTTCTTGTGTTTTGGCCAAAACCATCACTGTGATTATAGCTTTCTTGGCCACCAGGCCAGGGTCCAACATGAGGAAGTGGCTGGGGAGAAGAATGGCCATTTCCATTGTTATCTCTGGCTCCCTCATTCAAGTGGTCATTTGTGCTACCTGGCTTGGAACATCTCCCCCATTCCCAGATTTAGATATGAACTCAGTTGCTGAAAAAATCATTGTGCAGTGTAATGAAGGTTCTCCAGTCTTGTTTTATGTTGTCCTAGGTTACATGGGACTTCTGTCCATCATAAGCTTTACTGTGGCATTCCTAGCTAGGAAATTGCCAGACACTTTTAATGAGGCCAAATTTATCACCTTCAGCATGTTGATTTTTTGCAGTGTTTGGTTGTCATTTGTTCCCACCTACCTGAGCACAAAGGGGAAAGACATGGTTGCTGTGGAGATCTTCTCTATCTTAGCTTCCAGTGCAGGGTTGCTATGTTGTATCTTTCTCCCAAAATGTTACATTATTGTGTTCAAGTCTGAGCTGAACAGCAAGGAGCACCTAACCAGGAGAGGGGCTGAAGCATGAGCTCATTCATTTGGAAATAGTCAGTTTCAACTTCATAAAAATCTCAAATAGGAATAAGTTGAAAATGTTGGTAATTTTATTTTTTAGAAGTGTAACGAACACCTCATATCAGAGTATCAGAGGCAATATTGTCCTGCTTATGAAAGAAATGTATGTGGATTGTCCATAAAGAGCTGTGTGTTAAATGAGAAGTAGACTTAAATGGGCCTGACCTTCCTAACCATACAAAAATATACACACTATCCCTGCTCTTCCTGTATTAGAGGCAGAAATCGTTCCCTTCATCCCTGATATCTATGCTACATCACTACTCTTCTTCCCCATGTAGAGGGCGGCTGTAGAACTCATAGTTTTCCTCCTACATAAATCTTCTGTCTCTCATCAGCTTCACTGTAGCTTTCCTAGCCAGACATTTTTAATGAAGACAAGTTTATCATCAGCAGCACATTGATGTTTTATCATTTGGTTTTCCTTTCATCCCTCCTTCCTGAACACCAAAGCTACAGAACTTGTAGCTTTTGAGACCTAGTCTATTCTCACCTCTGGTACTGGGTTGGTATTCTATATCTTTCCCCCAATATATACTCTCCTTTATGGGTCTGAAACATGGGTCACCTATCACCACTACTTACAACTCCTCGAACACTTTCATCAGCGCTGTATATGCACAATCCTAAATATACACTGGACTGACTATGTGATGAATTTTGCTGTCCTTGAGCAAGCAGGGATCACCAGCACTGAGACCATGATATTGAGAACACAGCTGTGCTGGGCAGGGCACGTTTCCAGGATGGAGGACCATTACCTCCCAAAAATAGTACTGTTTGGTGAACTCGCCACAGGTCAGTGTAAGAGGGGCGCTCCGAAAAAGTGATACAAGGACAACATTGCAGGCTCGGCCAAATTGATCACCAACAATGGTCCGCCCTGGTCTCATATCAGGAGGCATGGAGATGCACTATACATAATGCTGCAGGCTTATTTGAGAACTCACGCTGAATAAGTCTTGAAGAGAAACAACAATGCAGAAAGAATCACGACCTGGAAACACCACCCAAGGAGACCTTCTGCTACTGGACTTGTTTATCTCAGATTGGCCTTTTTAGTCATCAGCCTTGCAGAAAGTGCAGGATGAGTCCTTCCTGAATCTTCATTTGCAAAGAAAAGCCAGAGAGAGAGAGAGAGATGTTAAATATAATATAATAGGGATCACTGAACCCTGGTGGAATGATTCTCATGATTGGGATGTAGTAGTAGAGGGGTATAACTTATTTCAAAAAAATAGACCAAACAGGAAAGCAGAAGGAGTAGCATTATATGTCAAGGATGTTTACACCTGAGACTTAAATTCTGGAAGCCAGGTTGAGAGCATCTGGGTAAACATAATGGGAGAGAGAGAAAATAGTTATGTCATTGTGGAGCTATACTATAGACTCCCCCCAGCCAGACTCAGGACTTGGATGAGGCCTTCCTTTAACAGATGACCATACTTATAGAAAGGAGAGATGTGGTGGTAATAGGATAGTTCAAATGTCTTGATATGTTTTGGTCAAATTCTGCCAATAATATAAGGTCCTGAACAAATTCCTCACTTGCCTTGCTGAGAATTTCATTGCCCAGAAGGTGGAAGAGACAACAAGGGGATCAGCTATCTTAGATCTGATCGTAACCAACGATCTGGTTAATGAGGTGGAAGTGGCAGGATCTTTGGTGGTAGTGACCATGTGAAGGTGTAGTTTGCTGTACAGAGGAAAGGGGAAGCCAAGCATAGTCAGACGTGCATTCTAGACTTTAAGAAAGCTGATTTAAGAAAACTTAGGGAACTATTGGGGGTGATCCTATGGTCCAGAATACTAAATACAAAGAAAGTACATGATGGATGGGAATTACTTAAAAGTGAGATACTGAAAGCTCAATTTCAAACACTTCCAGTGAGGAGGAAAAATGGGAGGTGTCTAAAGAAACCAGGATGGATGACTAAAGATCTATCAACTGAGCTAAGATTTAAAAGGGACATGAACAAGGAATGTAAAAGGGGGGAAATCACCAATGTGGGCTTCAATCAAATAGCTAGAATGAGCTGAGGCTTTGTAGAGAGGTTAAAATAGGGAAAAAAGGGATTTTTTTGTTATGTAGCAAAAGGAAGAATAAGGAAGTGGTAGGGCCACTGAGTGGAGAAGATGGCAGAGTGCTATCAGTGGACAGAGAAAAGGCAGAACTACTCAACCCCTTCTTTGTCTCTGTCTTCTCCCAATAGAAAAATAGTGGTCAATGGGGGAAATGGAGCAAATGATGCGGTAGGTGAAATGCAGCACAGAATAAGTAAAGAGGTAGTACAGGAATACTTGGCTACTCTAAATGAATTCAAGCCTCCAGGGCCAAGTGAACTACAGTTGTCCCTCCACATTCGCGAACTTGACATTCGCGGTTTTGGTTATTCGTGGTTTTGGGAGGGCCCCCCCGGCCCCCCCCAAAACCGCGACACGGGGCCTCCAGAGGCCCCGTGAAAGACCTGGAGGGAGTGGGGAGGCCCGGGGAGGCCTCCACGGGGGCCCTGGAGGCGCTCCGGATGCCCCATGAAGGCCTGGGGAGGGGTGGGGAGGCCTTTGTGGGACGCCCGGAGGCCCTCCGGAGGCACCGCGAAGGCCTGGGGAGGGGTGGGGAGACCTTCGCGGGACCCCCGGAGGCCCTCTGGAGGCCCCGCGAAGGCCTGGGGAGGGGTGGCGAGACCTTCGTGAGACCCCCGGAGGCCCTCCAGAGGCCCCGCGAAGGCTTGGGGAGGGGTGGCGAGGCCTTCGCGACACCCCTGGAGGCCCCGCAAAGGCCTGGGGAAGGAGGGAGGAAGGGCCGGGGAGACCTCCGTGGGGCCTAGCAAGGCCCCGCAAAGGCCTGGGGAGGGAGGGAGGAAGGGCCGGGGAGACCTCCATGCGGCCTAGCAAGGCCCCGCGAAGGCCTGGGGAGGGAGGGAGGAAGGGCCGGGGAGACCTCCGCGGGGCCTAGCAAGGCCCCGCGAAGGCCTGGGGAGGGAGGGAGGAAGGGCCGGGGAGACCTCCACGGGGCCTAGCAAGGCCCCGCGAAGGCCTGGGGAGGGAGGGAGGAAGGACCGGGGAGACCTCCGTGGGGCCTAGCAAGGCCCCGCGAAGGCCTGGGGAGGGAGGGGGGAGGGGAGTCGTTATTCGCGGATTTTTCACATTCGCGGGGGTCCGCGGAACGGAACCCCCGTGAATGTGAAGGGACGACTGTATATTCAAAAGTATTAAAGGAACTGGCAGAAGTAATCTCACAACTACTAGCAATAATCCAAGAGAATTCCTGGAGAAGAGAAGTCCCAGCAGACTGGAGGGATACTGCGAAATTTGTAATGCCCTTATGAATGGGATTGGTCACTTTATACCTGTCAGGGGATGATGGGACAATCAATCCCCAGGTGAAGCCAAAAACTATCTCAGCAAACTTGGTAGCAACCCTTTCCCAAGAATACTCACACACAGTTTTTGGCATTCAGAAAACAGGAGGTGCTTTTAATCTTCAGTAGTTTCAGTATATACAAGCAAACTGCTAGCCAGGCATCTCAGGATCATAAGAAGAGAATGATCTGTGGTCTGTCTCTTATATACACTTATATACTCTTATATACACTCCTTATATAGGAGTCTTGTTCTGCTTAACCTGCGATTTTCTAAAACAGACTAGTGTGGAATGGGATCTCAATGTAAGCTACATGCTTGCATCCAACGGGACATTTGCCACATGAGAGCTCTGAGAAAATATGTGGCAGTAAGAGGGCCTGTACCATGGCCACTGTTTGTGCATGCTGACCTTTCCCCTTTAACCAAGTTTCAATTTTGGACAGTAACTGCTAAAGCTGTGGACAAGCTGGGTCTAACAAGTAGGCATTTTGGGACGCACTTGTTCCGGATAGGAGCGGTGTCCACTGCAGCTGCTCTTGCCTTCCAGTCCCAGGTGATCTGGCAGATTGGTCACTGGCGTTCTTCCACATACCGCAAGTACATCCGGCCACTGCAGTATTAACTTGTTTCTCTTTCCTTTTTTCCAGGTCCCTGGCCAGTGTTGGTGAAACAAAGGGCAATTGTATGTGGCCACAGTATGGTCTACTGGGTGGTGCGACAAGCCCGATTGAGCCACTTTGGACCTCACCTTGCCCTCAGGGGCCAGTTGATTGTTGAATGGTTGGGAAGGAGGGGCCTCCATTTTCACAGCCTGTTGCCATTGCTGTTTGAAGAGCACTATGGGCCTCCTCCTGATGTTCTCATTCTTCACCTTGGTGGGAATGATCTGGGTTTGCTAAAGGGAAAGGCACTCATTCTTCAGGTGATCAATGATATGTGGGTAATCCAGTCACAGTGGCCGGAGGTTACCATTATGTGGTCTGCCATTTTACCCCATCAAGTTTGGAGAGGGGATGGAGATTCCCGAATGCTCAATAGAGCTCAGCAAAGAGCCAACAGGGAAATAAAAAATGCTCTCACCAAGGGTTTATGTCGGTATATCCAAAACTCCACCATAGTGTTTGAGAGGCTCGAGCTCTACTGAGCTGATGGGTACACCTCTCAGATGTGGGAAATGCAATATTTTTGGCCAATCTTCGGGGGGGGGGGAGTTGAGGGAAATGTTGGACCGGCTGGTGGGGGAATAGGAACTAAGCAGAAGCTTGATCCTATCCATGGCCTGAAATTGGGGGAGGCGTAGATGTCGGAGTGCACCTTGGCACCTATTTGGGTGAAGGGAGGGTCTCTGGAATGACCAATAAAGTCATGGGAATTAGCGGAAGGGAAGGAGACCCACCTTGGGGCTGGCCAGAGGGAGAATCCCCCACCCTAATCCATGGGGCTTGAGTGGGGGTCTTTTGGGTTAGTTTTCCAGATGCGGGCTGGCTTAAGAGCAACCCCAGCTCTGGGATTCCTCTCGAGGGCTCAGGTGTTCACCTGGGGAAGCTGGGGAGTAAGGTCTCGGTTAGACCTAAGGCCCCAGCTGCTCCCTCACTAGGTTGCCTCCCCCCACTGAAGATCTTAGAGGGACTTAAATAGGTAGGGTTAAAGACCCTTTATTTTACCCCATATCTTGTGTCTGGTCTCTTTCTTTCCCTGAGTTGGTCTTCAAAACACAATGTATCATAATTCTGAAAGGTAGATTGGGGAATAGGTACTCAGTGCTGGAAGAAAACAGTCCTTGTGAAGATGCTGGTACACAGTCTGGATGTATGAGAAAACATAGTTTCATCCCAGAACCTGGATGTCTAGTGATGATCTGTTTGCACACATGAAACAAATACACCACTTGTGTCCATTCTTGGAGATGTCTCATCAGCCCACGGTAGCACATGTGGCACTATTCTGGTACTACTATGATACACTGCAAATAGTGCTGCTTTTGACAGTTTGTGGAGACTTTTCCTGGTTCAAAATGATGCAGTCAAACTGGTCCCTGGGGCTAGTTATAGGGACCACCTGACTACATCTAGGTGTACATCCAGACTGGAAAGTGCAAGAACATATTGCCAGTGGGTACGGGGAGGTGTGTGACCTGTACTCTAGTATTTGTTTGCTGGTGGCCAAGGGGAGTCCATGTGGGAAATTCCCAGAAAGGACATTTCACCATATAGCACTATATTGCATCCCAACTCATGTTGCCATTTCTCCCCATGGTAATCGGGTACCCATCTGTTTGCTGATTCAATAAAGAGCAAAGCAGATTTTTCTTTAGACCTGAAAATCATGTTTGTCATCAAAATGGCCACTCAAGGCAAAAAAAAAAAAAAATCAGATGCCTGTCATTATTAAAAGCCCTGTAATTTCATTTCCTCTGGGAAAGGTGTGGTGTGTTTTCAGACCTAATGATAACAAGAATAATACAATTCTACAAGTTGTTATATTAACCCCATCCACCTGTGCCACTCACGAGTGTGTCAGGAGAAAAGGCTGTTTGGGCACCGTTCCTTTGGTTTCTGATGCATGTCCTTTCCTATCTTAGAGGCCAGAATATGTCAGTATATTTTATGTGTCTGCTGAGTCTGTAGAGGTAAAATCAGACACCTTTCATGGTACCCCATTAGTCAAGCAAGTGCTGTAGATGGATGCAAAAATGTTTTGGTCTTGGAAAACAATTAATTACCAGAATTATGACCTGGTCCTCTTACTGTTATTTCTGGTGCTTCTCTTTTGGGTGTGTGAGGTTGATACACTGAATTGCCATAGGATTGATCCTATCCCTATTCTACTTGAGTCACAGAATGCAGGAGACCTCCTGATTGGGGGGATTTTTTCTAATTCAGTTTTGTACTTAGAAGAATTTTCTTTCCAAGAATATTCTTGGCAGCAATTCTCAGGGTAAGACATCTCTTTTTCCCTTCCCCCATACATCATGTGAGCACACCATAGATCCTTGGTATTTTGAGTATTAGAAAATAGAGTTCATCTTGGCATGTTCCTTTTCTTTTGCTAATTTATATCTTGCTCTGCTTCTGTGTTCTCTTTCTTTACTTCTTTTACTTTCATGTTTGACTCTTATGAGGAACATCTGAGGGAGTTGGGCATTTCCTGCAGTCTGAAAGGTGATAGAATGTCTGTTTTGAAAGATCTGAAGGGTTAGCATGTGGAAGAGCTTGTTTTCTGCTGTTCCAAATGATAGGAATGGAATCAATGGATTCAGAGTAGAAGACAGAAGATTTCCACTAAACCTAAGGAAGGACTTTCTGACGACAAGACCTGTTCAAGAGTGGGATAGCCTACATTAGAATGTTGTGGACTCTTTCTCATGGGGAATTTTCAAAAGAGTTTAGACATCCACCTCTTCAGTTGCTTTAAATGTGGTTCCCTGCACTGGCAGGAAGGTGGGCAAGATGGTCCTTGGGGTCCCTTCCAACTGTGTGGTTTCATGTGTGTGATTTTGTCCACATGAAGGCTCATATATAGAAAAGGATTACTATGAATGTGTTTTCAAATGTTTTGACCATGGTTCTTAATAATATTGTTATTTGATCCCTTTTTAACTTTTGTAAAATAAGATTTTAATTTAATCCTGTTTTAAATTTCTTTGAGCTGACTTGGATCCCATCCCAGGAGAAAGATGGGGTCTCTCTCTCTCTCTCTCTGGCTTTTCTTTGCAAATGAAGATTCAGGAAGGACTCATCCCATGCTTTCTGCAAGCGCACTGATGACTAAAAAGGCCAATCCAAGATAAACAAGTCCAGTTGCAGAAAGCACAGCAGAAGGTCTCCTTGGGTGATGTTTCTGGGTTGTGATTCTTTCTGCGTTGTCGTTTCTCTTCAATACTTGTTCGGCATGAGTTCTCAAATAAGGCTGCAGCATTGTGGATAGTGTGTCTCCATGTCTCCCGATGTGAGATCAGGATGGACCATTGGTGATGATCAATTTGACCGAGCCTGAGATGTTGTTTCAGGGAGTCCTTGTATCGCTTTTTTGGAGCACCCCTCTTATGCTGACCCATGGCGAGTTCACCGTATAAATTCATTAAATAAATGAACAAACTCACTCTAAACCCTCCTCCAAATTATGGAACTGATGCTATGCTGTTTTGCAATTCCCCCCCCCCCAAATGATGGATAATTCAAGCAAGGACTAACTGTTACAGTCCTAAATCCAACATTTTCCATTTCACTCTGGACCTATGCCCATGTTTTACAGTAATTCTGCAATGATTTTACAGCCCCACCAAAACTATGAAAACGATGCAATACTGTTCAAAATACTGTGCGTTTTGCTATGTGAAATCCATATTTTGCAGCCCCAGTCCAGACTGCATAGGTGATCTCCTGAGCAACTCTCCCTCCCAGGCATCCCAATTTCACCATTGTCCAGTTGCACTCCAAACCTGGGCCAATGTATTGCAATCACTCTGCAACATTTTGTGAGGTAGAATACAATTTTATAGCCTCAATTCTAACTGTGTTATTATGTAGATGTTTTACCTGGTATGGGGTCCTACATTCCTCCTCAAGTCCAGCTCCCCATATTTTCATTCTATCTCCTTATCTCTGGTTGTCAATTAATGAAAAATAACTTCATTACTTTCATGCTGGAAGGGTGAGTTCTGGACCTCTTCCCTCGGAAGATGCTGAAAATTGAGGTTTAGAAGCATGCACATTATCCAGCCTATGGTAATATGCACATGATGTGGTGGATTAGACATTAATGTACCCACTGTATTCTCCACTAGCTTTAACTTGTTAACTAACCATGTGTCAAGCCGTGCAGTAGTTCAGTGTGTGAAAGAGTGGCCAGGCTACTGCTGTTCCAGAGCAGTCATACTTTGTGTATCATCTTCAGCTGAGTGTATCTTCTCCTACCTGGAGACATTACTCAGGCCTCTCATGACATATCACTTCTGAGTACATATGGATAAGGTGGATATTTGTACTTTGCTGTTTGGACTGTTTCTTCTGAAATAAGTAGGCATGACATGAACCCCACTTGTGCCATGGTGCTTCCCATTTTTGTGCATGGTTGTGGAAGCCGGACAGTGAATCATAGTATCTTAGAATGTGATGAGACCATGAGGGCCATCCAGTCCAACCCCCTGCCTTTCAGGAATACACAATCAAAGCACCCCCAACAGATGGCTATCTAGCCTCTGTTTAAAATGTGCTGCTGGAGAAGGAGTCTATGAAAATCATGTACAGGTAAAAAGACAAATGAATAGTTCTTACAGCAAATCAACCCTAAACTCTCATTAAAAGCAAAGATGACTAAACTGAGGTTGTTGTACTTTGGAAATACCATGAGACAATGTGTCTTACTGAGAAAAAATATCAGTGCTTGGTAAAGTGGAGGATAGCAGGAAAAGAGAGATTGAGTGAATCAAGGAAGTCACAGCCCTGAGTTTACATGACCTGAGCAGGGCAGTTGATGACCAGGATCTTTGAGATCTCTCATTAATAGGGTCACCATAACTCAAAGCTCACATAATGGCAAATAACAACAAAGGAATATATCTTCTACTGAGTTTTGGAGATACTGAAATGTGGTTCTAAAATTGAAGTGGTTGGCTTTTGCAAAAAAAATAAATCACAAAAACAAAATAAAACACCTTCACAAAGCTTTAGTGCAGGATTGGATAGGATTCCAAATTTGTGGGTTCATAATTAACAAAGCTAACAAATCTTACATTTCACAGCTGTTTTCTTTAAAACCAGAGTCTAATTCTCTTATATTTTTTGCAAAATTGCTGATTGGCTTATATTTCTGTAGTCCTTAAGGATGGGGGAATTCCAGTGTTTACAAGATCCAAACCATTTGTTTCAGTTCATGAATAGAGTGTAGACGTTTAGTGAATCCCAAGGGTAAAAGGTTTGAAACCACGGGTAATAAGGGTGGCTTGGAAGGGAGGGGCCTTCTATGTAGTCCTCCTGGGTTCTACGCTAGGCACTACCTGTCGCAGGGGATGATAATCTAAAACACCTTCTTAGGGTTTGTGTATACCAGCCAGAATAATCCATGTTCTGGCAAGACTATTCTAGTCCAGGGGCTGTGGTATTTCCTTCTGTAACCTTCCCTTCCATTGTGGCAATGGAGAGTGTCCTCACACCCATGGCCTGTGCATAAACCTGCATTTTGCTTCCCCATCTTCCAAGAACAAGGGGGTCTGACTATGGTCACACTGGGACAAGTTAACTTGACTTTAATAAATTTCTCTCTGTAACTAGCAGGGCCATCATCAGAAAGGGCATATGCCAGCATGATGTTGAGGGAAGGCCTACAATTGTCAGATCTCCACAGGATTTCTTGGTAGTTCCATTGCATGATTTTCACTAGAGGGCATTGCAGTCATCAAAACATTAAGTCAGAGGGGGTGAGAAAATTCCTACTGGCTTGTAAGAGAAAGGAGATAATAATGAGCATATAGGAAGATTGAACAAACCCTGGGATGGGGAGAAAGAAAATCAAGTGAGAATGGGGTGGTTGGTGGTTAGGAGACAAGATCTGGAGAAGCCAAAGAGGTGACACTCAGAAAAAAAAAATCCTTCTTTGAAAAAAAAATCATTAAAGGGATGGGAGATCTAACCCAAATTCAAGTGGGGACCAAGGTGTTTCTAAATACACATGGGAAAGTGTTATTTCTGCTATTATCAAATGAAAGGATGTCTTCACAGTTAGAAAACAAGAATGGTGATCGCACAAATACTGTGAAGAAATAATGTTGTTGTACTTCTAAGAGTGTGCCATTCTACCTGCAGGCCTTTGATAAAGTTCTACCAGCATGCTTTGGCCTTGGTTTTTGCTGTAAAGGAGATCAACAAGGATCAAAAGATCTTGCCAAATGTCACACTTGGACTCCACATTTATGATGCCTACAATGATGAACAGATGACCTATCGTATTATTCTGGATCTACTCTTCAAATCACACAGATTTGTCCCTAATTATAATTGTGAAACCCATAAAAATTTAGTAGCAATCATAGGGACTCTTGAGTCCAGGACATCATTCCGGATGGCTGAAATCTTATCCCTCTATAAGATCCCACAGGTAGGACCTATCTTCTAGAATTTTCCCTAGAAAGAGATACTTTTTAAAATAATCCTTGTGTTTATGGCTTTCCCAAAGTCAGTTGTTCAGATTTAATTTTCATTTTTTTTTATTCTATGTTGCAGAGGTTAGTTTGAGTTCATTCTTATTTTCTAAGCAAATTAAATAATTTTTGTGCCATGAAGAGTTTAGAAATTGCATTGCAGAAATACTTTTTGAAATAATCATTTTAAAAAATTTCAGCTTACATGTGGCTCATTTGTCCCAGCCGAAAGTGAGATGAAGCACCTCACTTCCTTTTACCGCATGGCTACCAATGAAGATCTTCAGTATATGGCCATGATAGAATTGCTGAAACATTTTGCATGGATGTGGGTTGGGCTTTTTGTTGTGGATGATGAGAGTGGGGAAAGATTTTTGAAGACCATAGAACCATTGCTTTCCCAGAATGGGATTTGTTCAGCCTTTACAACACGAGCTCCAAGCCAAGGTTATGTGCATGATGAAAAGATATTTCATAGTGTAATCCATTCTTTGCATGAGATTTTCAAATTTTCAGAATGCAGAATATTTTTCCTCTATGGTAACACATATACTCTTATGGCATTTTGGCACCATATTACTCAAGCTCTTGGATATAAGAAGAGCACATCACTTGGAAAGGTGTGGATCATTACAGCCCAGATTGATTTTGCATTAGCCCGCCTTAGCCGGGACTCCGACTTGCAAATGTTCCAAGGTGCCCTTTCCTTTAGGATTCACTCCAGTGACGTTCCTGGATTCCAGGAATTCCTTCAGAGTATCAGACCTGACTGGACAGAAGCAGATGACTTTCTCAAGGCATTCTGGGAGGAAGCATTTGAGTGTTCAGTTCCTAATCCTAGGATACCCTACCAAGTCTCTGGAACATGCACTGGGAATGAAAGGCTGGAGAGTCTCATTGGTCCTCTTTTTGAAATGCGCATGTGTGGACATAGCTACAGTGTTTATAATGCTGTGTATGCTGTGGCACATGCTTTACATGCTTTGTTCTCATCTAACTCCAATCATAGAGCAAAGGTGTCTGGCAAAAAAGAAGGGCATCAAGATCCAAGGCCTTGTCAGGTAAGTTACCCCCAATGAAACCATTTTATTTAATAATGAAACATGTAATAAAGAAACCAGACACAGAAAATTGGGTTAAATAAGGGCCACTTTATTGGACTTTGTCTATTTAAGATGCATTGGTCTGGAAATTAAGCACGAGGGTGGAACAACCTGATCTGAGTCCAGCTGAGGCCAGGTGTCAACCTCTTGACAACCTCCTCAGCCTTCCCTTTGGTGAAACCCCCCACCAATCTAAATACTTAGTTTGTTCCCCAGCCAGCCTCAGTTGGAATGTAATGTAGGGGATGCCCACTGAAGACTTCACAGGTGAGAGCCCAGCTCCCAGGTTAACCTCAAGGATTCCTTCCTTCCCCAACCCCCCTGGGGCCTTGGAACCCTACAAGAGGAGGCATCAGTGCCCTACCCTGCACCAAATGGGTACCAAAAGTGATTGCAGAAGACTTATATTCTTCCCCCACTACCTGCCATGGACAAGCTCTTTCTCCCACTAGGCCAAACAATGCCGCCCCCACTCCCTGTTGAAACTCCCACAGGAACAACATTTTGCCTTCTTCCTGCAAATGAACACCATCAGCCCAGTAGAGCTCTCTGGGTGACAGAAAACTATGACTGTATGGGGGAGAAGGTGGCCCAAGACCATGCCCATGGCATTATGAAGCTTCTCAAAAACAACCGACACCTCAACATGAAATGGGGCTACCTCATAACCAGAACTACATATAAATGGGGCCACCTCATAACCAAAACTACATAAAACAGGCCAAACATCATCAAGTCACATGTGAAGACAAAGGCTCATGTCCATGGGCCACTTGACCACGGTTTTTAGTCCAAACCTTCAAAATCTTACAGATCTGAAATCACACAGCAAGTCCTCATAACCTTGGGCCGTAACTGAAAAAGCTAGAACTGACAACTTACTACTAATGGACTGAGGTGCAACCCTCTGCCTATTAAGCATACGCAATATTACATCTCATCTCTCCAAAAGGAAGCACCATTCATAGATGCAATAAAATCTTGTCATACTTTCAAACCTTCCCTAATCCCCTTAGAATAACCTAATCCTGTGATGGGGCTTACTCACACCCACAATAGTGTCACAAAGACTCCTTTAAAAGGCCCTACCAGGAGCCTCCACCCAACAGTCAAAATTAAGATAACTAATAAGTTCCTGAAACTCCTGAAGAATACCTTTCCAAAAAAACCCCAAAGATGAACACACTTCTATTTAAATCATCCAACTTCTCCTGAGGCAACCTACAATGCTACTGTAAGGAATCAATCTCAATACTCAAACAGTCTAAAGAAGTGGCTGGTCCTTCAGTCTTCTCATGAACCAAAGGAACCCAAAATCCCTGAGTGAGAGAATTAAATTAAGGAAGCACACTGCCTAGTACCAGCCCTACCAACAAACAAATTAAAAAAAAAATCATTCAGGTAATGAAATACCCCTTTTAATCCTGACCTAAGCCTTAGAATGCATGCTAGAAAAGTGCTAAACTTTTCAAAAGCAAAACAAGATACATAGGAAGGACACAATCTATATTTAAAAATGTTAAGGAAAATGCAACATGGGACATACAGTGAAAGAAATAAAATATGTATGTGAAAGTCACAATGACTAAGCAAGAGCAATTATGGGGCTACACAGGTGAAACTGCTAATGTAATCTAGAAGCCTGAGAGCCAAGGACAGAGGTACTGAATGCAGATTGGAAACACCTGAGAATCATTAAGTGTACAAGGTGAAATGTTGAAATACATGGGTTGGTCTTAAGCATGGGTGGAACTATGTGGACCAATCAGAATGGAAGTACACACCCACTGGGTGGAAACTAACTAGTGGGTGGTGATAAACAATGGCTATAAAATTGCAATGTTTGCCAATGTATTGTTGTTGAGTAGAGGTGGAGTAGTTTGGAGATATTGTGGAGTAGTGTGTAGAGATTGTGATTTGTTTACCATATAGTATATTTATATAGAAGAATAAAGTAGGTTTTATATAAAACTACTGAGTTGCCTGAGTGAATCCTGGAGACGTTTTGGAGACACCTGGAGAAGAGTGAGAAGGCTTGGAGAGTTTGTCAGGATCTTCAGCCTATTCTCTGAAACTCTGCTGCTTTGGAGGAAAGCATTAACCACTGATCTAAGCTGGTCGGCTCTGCTGCATAGCAAGGTGGTGAGTTTGAGCCAGAGGTGAAGAGCTACAACTCCCATCATCCCTGACAAAAGAGAACCCTAACAACTGAAAATCCAGGGGATGAACTGGAAGGCAGTGAAATGCAGGCTCTGACTCATTAAACCAGACCCAATATGAGCTTTCTGGACCATATGTCCACTATTCAATTTTTCACCCTGAATTGGCCTGACTGGGGTCATCAAATTGACCCATAGCTGAGAACAAACCGTATCCCACCAAAGCACCCTCATAGCCAAGGGGCACACACTAAGCCACACCAGATCCTGTAAGACCAAGCCACTACACAATGGGAGAGGAAAACAACTGGCTAGATAAATGAGACCTGGGAGGGGAAGGATAAATTAGAGGACTAATCTGCTCCACCCCAACATTGAACCAATTTAAAAAAGATCTCAAAACCTGGGCATTCCGGCAGGCATACCCTTAACCTCACCCTTTAGCCTGCATATCTCGCCCCTCACCAGCATTGGGCATTGGCTTTTTTGTTATTGTTGTACTCTTGTATTTTAATGCAATTTTAATGTAATTTGTATTATGTTGTGATTTTTGTTATGTTGGAAACCGCCTCATTATAAGAGAGGCGGTATAGAAATAAAATTTTATTATTATTATTATAATCAGACAGAACAGCTGACTAGAATACAAACAGAACTCAAAATGCGCAATGTGCTCAAAATGATATCCCTCATCAACCATGGCCAAAATGGTTGCCCACCATACCAACATAATACAAAATGACCTCTTCCACATGCAGCACACTCAAAATGGCCACCCCTACAAGTGCCACATAAAATGGCCACCCTCAATACCAAAGTAAAAGAAAATGGCAAGAAAGCCCTACCAGTTCACTCACCCCAAGAATTTGCAATATTTTTATATTCTATTTCATACTATATCTAGCTTTCCCAATTCATGCTTCTCACATTCCATGTTCATATAACATGTGGTGTTCAGGTTGAGACTTTCTTTTCAGCTGAATGTCCTTGAGATATCAGCCACAGTGCTTCTGTTCCTTGTCCACTGATCTTCCCCATGTCTCATAGAATGGCTTCTGAGGAGACAGTTTCACCTTCTTGTATATCTTGCAACACTCTATCTTGTTACATTTCAAATGGTCTCATCACAGGTTTTTCATGGTCTCTCTCTGGCTTTTCTTTGCAAACAAAGATTCAGGAAGGACTCAATCCCGCCCTTTCTGCAAGTGCGCTGATGACTAATAAGGCCAATCCAAGATAAATGAGTCTGGTTGCAGAAAGCACAGCAGAAGGTCTACTTGGGTGATGTTTCTGGGTTGTGATTCTTTCTGCGTTGTCATTTCTCTTCAAGGCTTGATCAGCGTGAGTTCTCAAATAAGGCTGCAGCATTGTAGATAGTGCATCTCCATGCCTCCCGATGTGAGGCCAGGGTGGACCAATGTTGGTGATCAATTTGGCCAAGTCTGAGATGCTGTTTCAGGGAGTCCTTGTATCGCTTTTTTGGAGCACCCCTCTTACGCTGACCCATGGAGAGTTCACCATAGAGTACTGTATTTGGGAGGCGATGGTCCTCCATCCTAGAAACGTGCCCTGCCCAGCGCAGCTGTGTTTTTCATAGTAAAAGACATAAAAAAAGGTTTTAGCATGCTTCCTTCTACACAGTACTAACAAATGTTAGCTATGGTGCGGCCACTGTTGTCTCTGAGAGATCTTCTACCAGTATCTCCCCTCACTGCTGCTGCTGCCACACACTACCTGTTTTGCATGTTTAATCTGACTCCTCAGCAAAAGCCTCTCTTACATCGGAGATCCTTCTAGTAGCACTGCTACCATCAGCCTATTCACTTGGCTCACAGGTACACACAATCCCACCACCAAAGAAAGGTAATGCCATGGTGAGAACATTTCTTTACATTTGCATATGTCTCATTGGGGCTCTGCAAGGATTGGCATTTCTTACCTACCTCTGCACCACACAAGGCCTTTCCACTTACAATCTCTGTGAATCCTCCCTGCTCCATAGCCATTCCATACTTTGTGCTGGGTTGGAGAAGTATCTAGCTATTTCTCTGTAGACAGATGCAAAATTATTCCTTTAGCTTTGAGCTCAGTCAAGTTCTTCTGTACTGTAATTCTCAGTAGAATCATAGAATCATAGAATTGCAGAGTTGGAAGAGACCACGAGGGCCATCCAGTCCAACCCCCCTGCCACGCAGGAAATCTTGATCAAAGCATCCCCGACAGATGGCCATCCAGCCTCTGTATTTCAAGTCTGGAGCAGGTTGGTATATGGCTCAACCTAGGACTTTTTCAGATGTGACCTTACCGTGCAAGAAGGCTTATAACAGGTGTGACGCTGCTGCGTGGCAGGAGGCCTGTTTCATACGATGCCGTCCCCCTGCTGAAATCAACTGTGTCAGTTCCACGAGAGACTGGAGGCAGCCGTACCATATTTGGCTATTTTTTATTCATGGGCAACTTCTTGCGTGGTAAGTTCACATCCGAAAAAGTCTCTAGTATACATCTGCCAAGGGAACTATTATGCTACATAGAGCCGAGCTGACTTGCAGGCACATTATGCATTTGCAAGGATTTACAAATACACATTTCTCTCTCTTTCCGATGTACAGAATGGACAAAAATATTTTTTTTTCATCCGTCTTTCACTGGGGGGGGGGGAAACATCAGTCTAGATCTTTGCTTGGGAAAATTTGCAGAAAACATTTGAAGTTTGGAATCAAAAAGACTTTTGTTAATTCCAACTAACTTGTTTTTTCTGTATGTACTGTATGTGTGACTGCGTCTTATTCTAAACATCATTTAGAAAGGAATAGAATTATCATTAGATTTAATGTGAAAATACTAATATGTATTTACCCTTTTCTTTCTTTTTTTACTATAAACTAGCTCCACCCTTACCTTCAAGGAATTTCATTTAACACCTCGACTAGAGAAAGAGTGGCTTTTAATGATGACTGGGAATTCAGAGCTGGATTTGATATAATGAACTTGGTTACCTTTCCAAACAGATCCTTTGTTAATGTGAAAGTTGGACAGCTGGATCCCAATGCTCCAGGAGGGAATCTATTCAGCATTAATGACACCATGATTACATGGCATAAGAGCTTCAATCAGGTGTGAAAATCATCCATTTTCTTGTGGAATAAATCATCATGAGGGTGAGTCTTCAAAGAGTGAAAAGCAGAAGTACCCTTTGTGACCTAAGGACTTTTTCGGACAAGTAAAATGCAACGGAAGCAGCCTTGCCACATTGCGAGACTGCTGCATTGCAGGGCGTCCCTTTCGGATGATGCCGGTACTGTTGCGGTACCTCAGGGACATTTGAGTGTAATATTTTGGCGATTTTTACTCACGAAAGTTGACGCCCTGCAGCGCAGCAGTCTCGCAACATGGCAAGGCTGCTTCCGTTGCATTTTACTTGTCCGAAAAAGTCCTTAGTCAACCAACCCCGTGGATGATCTGGGTTTTGTAAGGAAGGCAACGTACATTATACTTAAAAACAAAAGTAGAATGAAACAACACAGGTGGGGAGACAGATACCACCTTGCCACAAAGCCAGATGCCAACTCTGCTCACACATCTACTCAGGAAATATCATCACAGGGCCTAATCACATCACCCACAATATCAGAGGTACTTTCATTTGTTCATCCTCTAATGTGTTATATGCCATCCTATGTAAACAATGCCCTTCACACATTGGGCATTCTCTGCACAAAGGGATAAATGGGCATAAACCAGACATTCGGAATGGGAATGCACAAAAACTGGTTGCAGGACACTTCAGTCATCCTTCACATTCCATCTCTGACCTCTGGACAGTTGTACTGAACAAAAAAAAAACCCCTACAAAGTAACATAAATGCTACAAAGGAAGATTGGAAAGAGAAACAATTGAATTGGAATATACTCACAAATTCTAGTCCATCAACAGTGGGTTGAAAACAGACAATGGTTTCCTGGCACGCTACACATATTGTACATAATACTAGTTAACACCTAATCTCGTAAGGACACTCTTGGACAGTTTATACATCTCCTTTCAGGTTCCCAACCAGCATCACACTACATTTCCAAACTCCCTCTACCATTTATGTGGTCATCCACCCACACTGGCCTTAGCAACATCGTTCCTCCCACCTTGGTCCCTCAATGATCACTGATAAATGCAACTTGTCACCTCATCACCAAACTCATAAGTTTTGCATTTCTATGGCTATTTAACTGCCTGCTTGCAACATCTGTTCCAAGGCAGAGGTTCACTCCATACATCTGTGGAAGTAAACCAAGTCTATGAACGCTCATGCCACATTTTCTTTCTCTCAGTTCGTCTCAAAGGTGCTACAAGACACCCTTGCTTGCTGGTTTTCTCATTTTAATTATTCTTTATCTTCACAAACAGGTCCAGCCACTTTCAATCTGCAGTGACTTTTGCCATCCAGGTTCTCAGAAAAACAAGAAAGAAGGGGAGAAATTTTGTTGTTATGATTGTTTGCTGTGTCCAGAAGGAAAGATTTCCAACCAGATAGGTAGGTAGCAATGTTATTTTGAAAAACAGCTTTTTTGTTTTTTGTTTTGAAAGCTTCAGCTAAGATAATAATATCCAAAAAATGATAATAAGCCAATCCTGATTGTGATATTGTTTCTTTCATGTGGATTTTTAAGTTAAGACTGACACGCTATTTCCCACCCTTTCATAGGCAGATATAGACTTTTCTATTCCAATAATGCTAAATTTTCTATTCGTAAATGCTAAGGGCAAAGGATCTTTCATGTCCTGTGTTGTTTCTGGTTGTTTCTATTCTTTTTAATAGTTTGTTTTTAATTGCTCTTAACTTTATGTATAGTTTAAACATTTTTTAAAAGACTTAGGAGCAATGTAATTTTTTAGCTGTATCTATTTCAAAGGTTGTAACACACCTTGGTATCCATTACAATGGTTGTAACATGCCTTAGGAGATGGCCAAAAGGCCATCTCCTAAGTCAAATTGCAAATCCAAAATGACAGCAGAGATCTCAAAACATGCAATGATTCCTGTGCTGAAATGAACATTGGCCTTATGTTGTATATGACTAAACTTTATGATAACTCCTACTGTGTTCTCTCCCCAGACATGATTGATTGTTTCCAGTGCCCAGAAGATCAATATCCAAACAAGGACCAGAATGAATGCATCCCCAAAGAGATAACCTTTCTCACCTATGAAGACACGTTAGGAAAAAGTTTTGCTTCAGGAGCAGTTGTGTTTTCCTTGATGTCAGCTGTGGTGCTAGGGACATATGTAAAGCACAATGGTACCCCCATTGTCAAAGCCAACAACCGAGAACTAACCTATACTCTCCTTGTCTCCCTCTTGCTCTCCTTCCTCTCTTCTTTCCTGTTCCTTGGAAAGCCTGGGAAATTCACTTGCTTTCTCCGACAACCAGTTTTTGGCACAATATTCTCAGTGGCTGTTTCTTGTGTTCTGGCCAAAACCATCACTGTGATTTTAGCTTTCATGGCCACCAGGCCAGGGTCCAACATGAGGAAGTGGCTGGGAAGAAGAATGGCCATTTCCATTGTTATCTCTGGCTCCCTCATTCAAGTGGTCATTTGTACCATTTGGCTTGGAACATCTCCCCCATTCCCAGATTTAGATATGAACTCAGTTGCTGAAAAAATCATTGTGCAGTGTAATGAAGGTTCTCCAGTCTTGTTTTATGTTGTCCTAGGTTACATGGGACTTCTGTCCATCATAAGCTTTACTGTGGCATTCCTAGCTAGGAAATTGCCAGACACTTTTAATGAAGCCAAATTTATTACCTTCAGCATGTTGATTTTTTGCAGTGTTTGGTTGTCATTTGTTCCCACCTACCTGAGCACAAAGGGGAAAGACATGGTTGCTGTGGAGATCTTCTCTATCTTAGCTTCCAGTGCAGGGTTGCTATGTTGTATCTTTCTCCCAAAATGTTACATTATTGTGTTCAAGTCTGAGCTGAACAGCAAGGAGCACCTAACCAGGAGAGGGGCTGAAGCATGAGCTCATTCATTTGGAAAAGTGTCAGTTTCAACTTCATAAAAATCTCAAATAGGAATAAGTTGAAAATGTTGGTAATTTTATTTTTTAGAAGTGTAACGAACACCAGTAATAAAATATCAGAGGCAATATTGTCCTGCTTATGAAAGAAATGTATGTGGATTGTCCATAAAGAGCTGTGTGTTAAATGAGAAGTAGACTTAAATGGGCCTGACCTTCCTAACCATACAAAAATATACACACTATCCCTGTTCTTTCTGTATTAGAGGCAGACTGCTTGGAAATCATTCCCTTTGTCCCTGATATCTCTGCTACATCACTACTCTTCTTCCCCACGTAGAGGGGTATTATAGAACTTGTAGTTTCCCCCCCTGTTTTCCTCCTATGTAAACCTTCTGCCTCTCATCAGCTTCAATGTGGCTTTCCTGGTCCAACATTTTTAATGAGGACAAGTTTATCATCAGCAGCATGTTGACATTTTTCAAATGTAAGGAACTTGTAGCTTTTGAGACCTAGTCCATTTTAGCCTCTGGTTCTGGGTTAGTATTCCGTGTCTTCCCCCAATATATGTTAAATATGATATAATAGGGATCACTGAACTCTGGTGGGATGAGTCTCATGATTGGGATGTAGTAATAGAGGGATATAAATTATTTCATAGAAACAGACCAAACAGGAAAGCAGAAGGAGTGGCATTATATGTCAACTATGTTTACACCTGAGTCTTAAATTCCATGACTTAAATTCTGGAAGCTAGGTTGAGAATGACTGGGTAAAAATTATGAGGGAGTGGGGAAAAAGTGATGTCATCATGGAGCTCTACTACAGACTCCCCTCACAAACAAGATTCAGGACTTGGATGAGGCCTTCCTTTAACAGATGAGCACACTTATAGAAATGAGGGACGTAGTAGTAATACGATATTTCAACTGTTTTTATATTTCTTGGTCAAATTCTGCCAAGAATAAAAGATCCTAAACAAATTCCTCACTTTCCTAGTGAGCATGTGACCATAGAGTTTGTTATACAGAGGAAAGGGGAAGCCAAGCGTAGTCAGACATGCATTCTAGACTTTAGGAAAGCTGATTTCAGGAAACTTAGGGAATTATTGGGGATGAACCCATGGTCAGGAATACTAATACAAAGAGAGTACATCATGGATGGGAATTTCTTAAAACTGATATATTGAAGGCTCAATTTCAAACGCTTCCAGTGAGGAATAAAAATGCGAGGTGTCTAAAGAAACCAGGATGGATTACTAAAGATCTTTCAACTGAGCTTAGAGATTTAAAAGGCACATGAACACGGAATGTAAATGGTGAGAAATCACCAATGTGGGATTCAAACAAATAGCCAGAATGAGCTGAGGCTTGGTAGAGAGGATAAAAACAGAAAAAAAGGATATATTTTTTTTGTTATGTACCAAAAAGAAGAATAAGGAAGTGGTAGGGCCACTGAGTGGAGAAGATGGTGAAGTGTGCTAAGAGGGGACAGAGAAAAAGCAGAAATACTCAACACCTTCTTTGTCTCAGTCTTCTCCCAATAGGAAAATAGTGGTCAATGGGGAAAATGGAGCAGGTGATTTGCTAGGTGAAATGCAGCATTGAATAAGTAAAGAGGTAACACAGTAATACCTGGCTACTCTAAATGAATTTAAGTCTCTAGGGCCAGGTGAACTACATTCAAAGGTATTAAAGGAACTGGCAGAAGTAATCTCACAACTGCTAGTAATAATCTATGAGAATTCCTGAAGAAGAGAAGTCCCAGCAGACTGGAGGGATACTGTGAAATTCATAATGCCATTATGAATGGGATTGGCCACTTTATACCTCACCCTGATATATCTTTCAAAAAGCCAGAACTCTACCAAGCTGACAACATTCATGTTTCAGAAAGTGGGATCCAGATGTTCCTTAGAGATCTGCAGGAGGGGGTGAGGGCTGTGTTAGCCAGCCTGGTGGGGGATAGGGACTAGGCAGACATTTCTTCCTTATCCATGGCAGGTAGTGGGGGGATTTCAGCAGTCAGTGATCACCTCTGGCAGTATTTTTGGTGAAGGATAGGTCTCTGGAACTGCCCGGCTGGTCATGTGACACAGGGGGTGAGGAAGGAAAATATCCTTGGAGCTGACTACTGAAGGTTTAACCATCAGTGGAGGTCATGTGACTTGAGGGGGCGATCTTCAGGTTGGCCTTCCAGTAGATGGCTGGCCAAGGAGTAACCCACAACTTGAGTTTCTCCTTGGAGTTCAACTGTTTCACCCAGGGGAGCTGGGTGGTGGTGGTCTGGGAGAGACCTAGTTTGCCATGCTCCCACCCTAGGTTGCCCCTCTTTGTTGCACATCTTAGTGAATAATGATTAAATACGACAATTAAGTTAAGTTTCCTGATTTTCATCCAATCTCTATGTGTGGTCTCATTATTTCATGGTTTGGTCAGCAATTTAAAAAAAGAAACAAGGAAAAATATTGTATGCCAAATTATAAAAAAAAGATGAGCCCGACTATGGATCAATGGCTAGAGAAACTTTTGGAGATGGTGGAGGTGGACAAATTGGCAATGCTGTCAAAAGGAAAAAATATAGAAAAATATGTAGAGGACTGGTCTTTATTATCTAAATATTTGGAAACCAAATGGAATAAATTGATGGTAATTGTTGCTTAGGAGTATGCCTCTCTCTTGCTTTTCTTCGCAAATGAAGATTCAGGAAGGACTCATCCCATGCTTTCTGCAAGCGCGCTGATGACTAAAAAGGCCAATCCGAGATAAACAAGTCCAGTTACAGAAAGCACAGCAGAAGGTCTCCTTCGGTGATGTTTCCAGGTTGTGATTCTTTCTGCATTGTTGTTTGGAATAAAAAAAAAATGGTCTCTTTTTGCAACAAAATGATATTGGGGGGAAAGAAAGAAACAGGAGATTATATAATTATATGCAGAATATATAATACAGAACACTGCTCATATATTACAAAATATTATGAACTATTACAAAAATGTATAAAAAGAAAAGGAATGGAATAGATCAGAGAACAGAAACATTTTTACATAAGTGATAAGGTACATAATTTTAATTTTTTTAATTTAATTAAGTAAATGAAACGATCAGTAACAATGACTATAGGAAATGCACAGTTACAAGAGTAAAAATGAATGGAGAGGACAGATAGGAAGTCAAGAGAATGACAGCTTGAGATTGTTATGCATGTAATGTTATTTTTTTTAATGTTTCCATGATACCTTATGTTTTAGTGTGTTATATTAAGTGTTATTCTGTTAAGTAGTATGTTAGTGCTTAAATGCTTGTAAACATATAATAAGATTGAAAAAACAATTAAGGATTATCTAATGAATGGGTTCTATTAAAGGTATAATATACATTTATGCAAAGGCTTTTAATAAAAATAATACAGTTGTCCCTCCGTATCCACAGATTTGGTATCCACGGATTTAAGCATTCACGGCTTGGAAGTATTCTTTTAAAAATAATAATCCGAAAAGCAAATCTTGATTTTGCCATTTTCTACTGGGCACACAATTTTGCTATGCCATTTCATATAGTGGGACTTGAGTTCACAGATTTTGGTATCCACGGGTGGTCCTGGAACCCAATCTCAGCTAACAACAATAATAATAAGTTATAATTATTATAAATTATTATAAATTATAATGTTATAATAATTTATTTTTTATACATTTTATAAATATATAAAATTATAAATTATAAATTATTATTATAAATTATAAATTTTTTATATATAAAATAGAAAAATAATAAATTATTATTTATATCCCGCCTCTCTACCTCCATTTTATCTGGATTCAGCTTCAATTTGTTTTCCCTCATCCCATCCATTACAGTCTTAAGACAATCATGAAGAGAAGAGATACCATCTGAAGTCAGAGCTTAAGACCAAGGCATGGAGAAATATATCTGGGTGTCATTAGCGTACTGATAACACCTCACCCCATGTCTCCGGATGATCTCTCCCAGTGGCTTCATGTATATATTGAATAGCATCGGGGACAGGATGGCGCCTTGTGGTATGCCCCAATTAAGCTCTTTTCTTGTACTGCAGCTGTCCCCAAGCATCACTCTCTGGAATCTGCCCTAGAGGAAGGAGCAGAACTACTGCAGCACAGTGTCTCCAATTCCTACCCTTCTCAGGTGATCCAAGAGGATGTCATGATCTATTGTGTCAAAAGCCACTGAGAGATCCAGTAGCACAGGGACATGAAGGGACAACTGTAATAATAATAAAAAAGAAACAAAAAGCAATCTCAATAAAACAATATGTTTTTCAAAACAGAGATTTCTTCAGTGGTTGTTACACTACAATTATTAGTGAATTAAAGATTAAATTTAAAAAATGAACTTGTAGCAAAACCAGTACTCAAATAATGATAAAAACAGCTCTTTGGGGATTGAAAATTTTAGTCATCAATATCCCAGATTTGGAAAAGACACCTTGTCTAATAGTGACCTCTATTGTTGTTGCTTTTAATAGTAATTTTGATGAACTAGTGATTTTGATGAACTGACAGCTCACTGCAAGTAGTGTTACTCATAAGAAAAATATTGGTTTTCTTACCAGTTTCATTCTCATTTAGCTTTCAACCATGGAAGGGGTCCTAATAAGGGAGTCAGGTGGTCCCTATAACTAGCCCTATGGAACAGTTTAGCCGCAGCATTTTAGATCAAGAAAAGTTTCCACAAATTATTAAAAGCAGCACTATGTGAAATGTACTATAGTAGTCCCAGAATAGTGCTATATGTGCCATTGTGGCTTGAATAGATCTCTCCAAAAATGGTCCACCTGTGCAAACCAGGCCATCACTAGACATCCAGGTCCTGGCATGAATATAGGTGTACATCCACACTGTGAACTAGCATCTTCATAACGACTGATTTCTTCAAGCACTGAGTACCAATTCCCCAATCTATGTTTCAAGACTATGATTCAGTGTATTCATTACTGACATGAGGTACTGGTTTAAAAGTAACAGACACCCCCCCGGATCTTAAAGAATGGTAGATCCGGGGGAGGTGTTTTAATGATGGGCATGGAGACGAGGACAGGGGTTGGCCAGGGCGTAGCTACGCCCTGGCTAGGAGGAGACAGGGGCGGTGCTGAGGCATGCCCTATTTTACCCTTTGCCGCCCCTGGTTTCCTCCTCTTTTCCACTGGATTGAAAAGAAAGAGGAATGTCTTCTTCAACTTGCTTCAGCCACGAGGGAGAGCCACGAGGGAGAGCCACGAGGGAGAACTAAGTTTGCTGGGCTGTGCTTCTTGGGTTTTATGATTGGCAGCAGCCCATCAGTGTGGTTGTTTCTGTGTGATTGCTGATTGATTGCTTATTGCTGATTGAGTGCTTATTGCAATTGATAAGCCGTTTTCTGTCCCCCTTTGTTCTGTCCCTTTGTTCTCTCTTTGTATCCTCCCCCCGCCCTCTCCTCTTAATTCATTGGTACTGTTTGTTTGGATTAATTTAAACTTTCAATGAATTGTATTGAATGGATTTGAATTGAACGAATTGTAATTAATTGACCTTTTTTGACTGAATTAACTTTTAAATTAACTTTTAGATTGACTTTTTAAATTAACTGACCCCTCGTTGAGCGGCTTGTGCTGCTGGTGCCCCTGGCCCGATCCCATCCGGCTGCCCCGGATCTAGCCCGCAGCTCCTAGCCCTCGCTGTGCACTGGATCAAGCCCTGCCCGCTGCCCCTGCGTTCCATTGGGCAGCTGCTGCTGTTCCCAGCCGCGGCTGCTGCCGCTGGCGCCCCAAGCCCGATCCCGGCTGCGGTTGCTGCCGCTGGCACCCCAGGCCCGATCCCAGCTGCGCAAGCCGGCCCGCAGTTCACTGCCCGCCGCCCCTGCGCTCCGTTGGGCGGCCGCTGCTGTTCCCAGCCGCGGCTGCTGCCACTGGCGCCCCACGCCCGATCCCGGCCACGCCAGGTCCCACGGCCTGATCCTGGCTGCGCCAGCTCCCAGCCCCCAGCTGATCGGCCGATCTGGCCGTTTTTCCCGCCCTAGTAGCCTTCAGCTGCTCTTGGGGGCGCCTTTGTTGGCCATGGCCTAATCTGGGCCTTGGATTCGGGGCCACCTTTGTTGGCTCCGCGTCACGTGAGAGCCCATTGCGGCGGCCGCTGCCTTCCGCTCGGCCTTTGTTAGGCCCCAGCTGTCTCTGGATTTACCCAGAAAGGAGAGAAAGAGTTGGGTGTCATCTGCATATAACCTCTTACCATGAACAGAGAATGGGAATTACATGAGATGACCAATTATGTGATCATTAATTTGATTGTTCAGTACTTGCATCCTAGCACACGGACTAATCCTGAGTCCCATCTCCTTTCTATCATTGGTGGTCTTCAGAAGAACAAGGGAACATAAGATGAGTCTTGCTGGATCAGGTCAACGTTCTGTGTACAACCTGATGCCTATATCCATGGGAGCAGTATCTGTGGTTTCACATCCAAAAAAATGTTCTCTATAGGCATTTTCTAGATGCTCCAGTCTGATTCTATAGTATGCTTCCACAGCAAAGTACACCGGAAAGAATGCATTTCAATAGGATTTGCTGTTATACATAGTTTCATGAATCCATGGTAACTCCAGGAGCACAATGTCAGTTCAGTGGGGGGTGCCTACGTGCTAGTATTCAGTTGCTGATGGCCAAGGGGAGCCCCTGTGGGAAACCCACAGAAAGGTCATTTCACCATATAGCACTATATTGCATCCCAACTCATGCTGCCATTTCTCCCCATGGAAATCTGTAACCCATCTGTTTGCTGATTCAATAATGAGTGAAGCAGACTTTTCATTAGACCTGAAAATCATGTTTGTCATCAAAATAGCCTCTCAAGGCAAGATATTTTGCATGCTTGACATTACTAAAAGCACTGTAATTTCATTTCCCCTGGGAAAGGTGTGCTGTGTTTTCAGATATCCTGAAAACATGAATGACACAATTCTACAAGTTGTTATATTAACTCTATCCAGCTATGCCATAGGTGTGTGTGAGTCAGGTCAAAAGGTTGTTTAGGCTCAGTTCTTTGGTTTCTGATGCTTGTCCCTTCTTTTTTAGAGGCCAGAATATGTCGATATATTAGATGTCTCCACTGGATCTGTAGGATAGCCTTATTCTACTCATATAGGCATAATCTTTCATGGTACCCCATTAGTCAAACAAGTGCTGTAGATGAATGCAAGAAGGTATAGACCTCAGAAAGGAATTGGCTTCCAGAATTATGGTCTGGTCATCTTACTGTTGTTCCTGTTGCTTCTCCTTTGGGTTTGTGAGGTTGATACAATGAATTGCCACAGGATTGACCCTATCCCTATTCCACTTGAGGCACAGAATGAAGGAGACCTCCTCATTGGGGGGATATTTTCTAATTCAGTTTTCTACTTAGAAGAACTTTCTTTCAAAGAATATTCTTGGCAGCAATTTTCAGGGTAAGAAATCTCTTTTTTGCTTTCCACCATTGATCATGTGGCCTCATCGTAGATCCTAGGTATTTGAAATCCTAGAAAATGGAGTTCATCTTGGCAGATTTGGTTTCTGTTGCTAATATATATCTTGCTCTGCTTCTGTGTTCTCTTCCTTTAATGAGAGATTTCACTTTCAAGTTTGAATCTTATGAGGAACAACTGAGGGAGTTGGGCATGTCTCTTTCTAAATATCTGAAGGGCTGTCATGGACTGTCTCTCACTGAGAGTTGTCAAATTTAGTTTAGATAGCCACTTCTTGGGGTGCTTTAACAGTGGGTTCCTGCACTGTCAGGAAGAGAGGCTAGATAGCCCTTGGGTTCCCTTCCAAGTCTTTGGTTTCATGTGTGTAGTTTTGTCCCCGTGTATGCTCATGTTTAGATAGGGATTACTTTAGAAAGGAACTGGTTAGGGAGTACTTTGGCACTGATAAGCGGTACAGAAATTTGGAAAATAAAATAAATAAATAAATAAATAATACTGTGAGCGTGATTTCAACTATTTTGACCAAGGTTCTTAGTAATACTATTATTTGTAAACTAAAATTTTAATTTCATTTTATTTTAAATTTCTGTAACCTGACTTGGACCCCATTCTAGGAGAAAGATGGGGTATTAATTCAATAAATAAATGAACAAACACTCCCAGCCCCCCAAATTATGGAACTGAGACTGTGCTGTTTTGAAATCCCCCAAACAGATAGATAACTCAAACCCAACATTGTCTAATTGACTCTGAAAATATGCCTCAATTTTGCATTTTGCTATGTGAACTCCATATTTTTTTTCAGCCTCATCCTAGAATGCATAGCTGATCTCCTGAGCAACTGACCCTCCCAGTCATCCCAGATCCACCATTGTACAGTTACACTCCAAACCTGGGCCAACATATTGCAATTATTCTGTGACATTTTCTGAAGACCACCAATGATATTTTGTAGCCTCTTTCCAAACTCTGTTATTGTGTAGCAGTTTTATTGAGTAAGGGGTCACGCAGATCCCCTCAATGCTAACTCCTCATATTTTCATTCTATCTCTTTATTTCTGGCTGTAAATCTATGGGAAATAACTTCACTGTTTTTATGCTGAAATGGTCAATTCTGGACTTCTTTCCTACAAAATGCTTGGTGTTGGTATCTTAAAGCAAACACATTTTCCAGGGTATGGTAATATGTACATGATATATTGGAATAGACTGTAATCTACCTGGTGTATTGTCCACTAATTTTAGCTTATTAACTAACCATGGGTTAAGCCATTCAGAAGTTCAATGGCTCAAGGAGTGGTCAGGCTAGTGCTGTTCCAGAACAGTTATACTTGGTGCATCATCTTCAGCTGGATCTAGGTTCTCCTAGCTGGAGAAGTTACTCAGGCCTCTCATGATACATCACTTCTCAGTAGATATGCACAAGTTGGATGTTTGTACTTTGCTTCTTTTTCCTGTTTTTCTGAGACTAGCAGGGATGCAATGTACTTCTTCACTTGGCCCTTCAATGATACGGTGGCTGCTGACAGACTGCAGAAATAATGCAGTTTGACACTGCTTTAACTTCCACAGCTCAATGCTATGCAATTCTGGGATTTGAAGTTTTGTGAGATATTTAACCTTTTCTGTCAGAGAGCTCTGGTGCCACAACAAACTACAAATCCCAAGATTCCATAGGATGGAGCCATGATAGCTAAAGCGGTGTAAAACCAGATTATTTCTGCTGTATATAAGCATAAAATGGATTTTTGTGCTTTGCAGCCTTTTCCATTGTTCCTTCAGAGAATTATTTTCAAAAATAGCCATGCTATTTTATGATAAAATAAATGAAGCATGCTGTGAATGTAAGAGGAATGTATCTATTTTAGCAGAGATTTACTAAGGAATATAAACTATTTCTTCAAATCCATTGTTGAATTGTGACTAAATAGTGAGTATGGAGCTGTTACAGATGCATTACTCCTGATAATTTTATGCTTTGGAGTTGGCCCAAAAAAAAGGTATAGCTGCTTATGAATTTGGGTTTTTGCTGTATTTCTCTGTATAGCCAACATAGCTGCTAGAGATTCCCCTCTTCAATACACAATGCCAGCTGTTATTCCTTACTAACCTTTAACATCATATTACATTGGCCTTTTTAGTCATCAGCACGCTTGCAGAAAGCATGGGATGACTCCTTCCTGAATCTTTGTTTGCGAGGAAAAGCCAGAGACCCTTCAACAAGTGTAAATGTTGGTGATTGGGGAGGAGGCTGAGGAACAATCAGCAAATCAGTAACAAAAGATAACTGAATAAGTTGTAAGGTGAGATCTCATGCTTTGGAGCTGGTCTCCACAACTTGATAGTTCTGAAGTGAAAGAATGGTAACCTGACTAACAAAGAGACTTCAGTTATCAGTGCTCAAGACAAACAATTACATTCTAGTTTTAACCCTATAGCATTGTCGACTTATTTTTCAAACCTAACCTTTCTGACTTTTCATTGGCCAATTTCTCAGTATTGGAGGCTACAAAGCACAGGAGTTGCACTTGTAAGCACTGGAAGATGATTTCGAGACTGGCATATATACAGTATGTGATAAATTGGACAATGCTGGATTTTAAATACCAAAGGGTGTTTTTGATTTCCACGTATGGTTGTGAAAGCTGGAAAGTGAAGAAAGCTGTCAGGAGAAAATCAACTCATTTGAAATGTGGTGTTGGAGAAGAGTTCTATGGAAATCATGGACAGCCAGAAAGAGAAATGAATGGTTCTTCCAGAAGTTCAACCCTGAAATCTTATTAGAAGCAAAAATGACTAAACCAAGGCTGTTCTACTTTGGCCATATCTTGAGACCATGTGCCTCAGTGGAAAGATGAGAATTCTTGATAAAGTGGAAGGTAGCAGGAAAAGAATGATTGAGTAAATCAAGGAAATCACAGCCCTGAGTTTGCAAGATCTGAGCGGGGGGGTTGATGATCAGGAATCTTGGAAATCTCTCACTAATAGAGTCATCATAAACCAAACCCAAATTAGTATCAAATAGCAACAAAGGATCCTATCTACTACTGAGTTTTAGTGATGCTGCAAAATGCAGGTGGTTGGCTTTTGCAAACAAACAAAAAACCTTCAGAACTTTAGTAAACAGGCTTGGATGGGATCCCAAATTTGTGGGTTCATAATTAACAAAGGTAACAAATTTAACTTTTCCCAGATAGAACATGTCCAGAGGAGGGTGACAAAAATGGTGGGAGGTCTGGAAGCCATGCCCTATGAGGAGCAGCTTAGGGAGGTGGGTATGTTTAGCCTGGAGAAGCGAAGGTTGAGAGGGAACATGATAACCATATTTAAATATTTGAAGGGGTATCATACTGAGGATGAAACAAGTTTGTTTCCTGCTGCTCTGGAGACAAGGACACAGAACAATGGACTCAAGCTACAGGAAAAGAGATTCCACCTAAACATTAGGAAGAGCTTCCTGACAGTAAGAGCTGTTTGGCAGTGGAATGCACTGTCTCAGAGTGTGATGGAGTCTCCTTCTTTGGAGGTCTTTAAACAGAGGCTGGATGGCCACTTGTCAGGAGTGCTTTGGTTGGATATTCCTATTCCTGCATGGCAGGAGGTGGGACTAGATTGGCCTTTGTAGTCTCTTCCAACTCTATGATTTTATGATTCAGATGTTTTCTTTAAGCCCAAAGTCTGTCTGTCTCTCTGTCTGTCTGCCTGTCTCTCTCTCTCTCTCTCTCTCTCTCTCTCTCTCTCTGTCTCTGTCTCTTGATTGGG
Source organism: Gambelia wislizenii (assembly GCA_030847615.1). Classification (NCBI taxonomy): domain Eukaryota; kingdom Metazoa; phylum Chordata; class Lepidosauria; order Squamata; family Crotaphytidae; genus Gambelia; species Gambelia wislizenii. The sequence continues at coordinate 7,955,565 of JAUMIR010000006.1, forward strand.
TTGTTCATATTTCTTTCAGTTCATGAATAGAGTGTAAAGATATAGGTTTAATGAATTCCAAGGGTAAAGGGTTTGAAACCAACAGGTAATAATGGTGGCTTGGAAGGGAGAGGTCTTATTTGCATCTACAAAGTCCTCCTGGGATCTGCACTATGCACTGCCTACAAACTACACATCTGTTCTAGGACACAGGAATGACAGTCTAGATCATCTGCTTCATTAAAAGCTACTTAGTATAACTTGATAAGCAAGGGGCTCTTCTAGCACCTTTGAGACTGAGACAGAGAAGTTATAGCATTGACCAAGTCTACAAAAGCTTATGCTAAAATTTCTTTCTCTCAGATTTCTACAAGATCCCGTCCCTTAGTGAAATTCCAGTCTAATGTCTTTGAATTTCTCTTAATTAACTAAGGCTCATCCCTCCCCCACAATCTTGATTCACTGCTGGGAGTGATGGAGGGCTGTTCTCCTGTTGATCGGGATGCAGAGAATTGATGCTTCCCCCTCCTCCTGCCTAGGATCACTAGCATGGCAAGTAAAAGCAGGAGCCCAAGCAGCATGACCAATGGTTAGGCATGATAGGAATAGTAGCTCGGCAAGATTTCTGATCCACTAATGTCTAATCTGAGAAGAATGTGTGGATGTGAGTGTATGTGTAAGTCCAAAACCATGAAGCTCCTGAAACTTGGTGTGCATAGTAAGAGGACACCAGATTTGGACAAGTTGACTTGACTTTAATCAATCTCTCTCTCTGTAACTAGCAAGACATAAGAAACTGGGTGACAGATATTCTCCCTGGAGAAAAAGGAAAAGGGTATCTGTCAACATGGTGTTGAGTAATTTTCTGATCTACACAGGGCTTTTTGGCAGTTCCAAGGCACGATTTTCATTGGAGGGCATTGCATCAAAAATGTCATCAAAAAGATAAACCAGAGGGTTGGACAGAATTCCTACTGGCTGTTAAAAGCCAGGGGATAATAATGAACAGAGGGGGAAGGCTGCATAAGATGGAGGAAAGAAAATCAAGTGAGAATGAGGGGAAGGGCAGTTGTGAAGAAGTTAAAGAGTAGAGGGAAAGGGAAAGAGAACAGGGGGAGGGTTGACATTCAGATCTTGGGAAATCTTACTTCTTTGAACTGGGGGTGGAGGGTTGGGGGTTGGTTAAAAGGATGGGAAATCTAATTCAAATTCAAGTGGAGAACAAGGTGCTTCTAAATAAACATGAGAAAGTATTACTTCTGCTATTATCAAATGAAAGAATGTCCTCATGGTTAAAACCAACAACAACAAAAAAAGAATGGTGATGCCCCAAATTCTGTGACAAAAGGATGTTGTTAAACTCCTAAGGATGTGCCATTCTATCTGCAGGACACTGACAAAATTCTACCAGCATGTCTTGGCCTTGGTTTTTGCTGTAAATGAGATCAACAAGGATCAAAAGATCTTACCAAATGTCACACTTGGATTCCACATTTATGATGCTTACACTCATGAACAGATGACCTATCGTACTCTTCTGGATCTGCTCTTCAAATCACAGAGATTTGTCGCCAATTATGATTGTGAAACCCAGAAAAACCTAGTAGCAATCATAGGAACACTTGAGTCTAGGACATCATTCCGGGTGGCTGAAATTTTATCCCTCTATAAGATCCCACAGGTAGGACCTGTGTTCTGGGAATTTCCCTAGAAAGACTCCTCATGTTTTTTAAAAGACTCCTCATGTTTATGATTTTGCCAATGTCAGTTGCTCAGGTTTTCCCTAGAAAGAGATACTTTTAAAAAGACTCCTCATGTTTATGACTTTGCCAATGTCAGTTGTTCAGATTTAATTTTCAAATATTTTTGGATATGTTACACAGGTAAATTTGAAGTTCGCTCTTATTTTCTAAGCAAGTTAAATAATTTTTGTGCCATGAACAGTTTAGAAATTGCACTGGAGAAATACATTTTGAAATTATTCTTTTTTAAAAAAATTCAGCTCACATATGGCTCATTTGCTGCAATAGAAAGAGAGATGAAGCACCTCACTGCCTTTTACCGCATGGCTACCAATGAAGATCTTCAGTATTTGGGCATGATAAGCTTGCTGAAGCATTTTGCATGGACATGGGTTGGGCTTTTGGTGGGGGAGGATGAGAGTGGAGAAAGATTTTTGGAGACCATAGAACCATTGCTTTCCCAGAATGGGATTTGTTCAGCTTTCACAGGACGAATGCCAAGCCAAGGGTATGTATATGGCGAACAGAGATTTCATAGTGTAATCCATTCTTTGCATGAGATTTTCAGCTCTTCAGAAAGCAGAGTATTTTTATTCTATGGCAACACATATACACTTATAACATTGTGGTATCATACTATTCAAGCTCCTGGAGATAAGGAGAGCAGATCAGTTGGAAAGGTGTGGATTATTACAGCCCACATTGATTTTGCATTAACAAGCATTAGCCAGGACTCCGACTTGCAAATGTTCCAAGGTGCCCTTTCCTTTAGGATTCACTCCAGTGACGTTCCTGGATTCCAGGAATTCCTTCAGACTATCAGACCTGACTGGACAGAAGCAGATGATTTTCTCAAGGCATTCTGGGAGGAAGCATTTGACTGTACAGTTCCAAATTCTAGGACACCCTACCAGGTCTCTGGAACATGCACTGGGAATGAAAGGCTGGAGAGTCTCATTGGTCCTCTTTTTGAAATGTGCATGTCTGGCCACAGCTACAGTGTTTATAATGCTGTGTATGCTGTGGCACATGCTTTACATGCTTTGTTCTCATCTAAATCCAATCATAGATCAATGGTGACTGGCAAAAAAGAAGGACATCAAGATCTAAGGCCTTGGCAGGTAAGTTACCCATAATGAAACCATTTTATTTGCTAAGGAACCATGGAATAATGAAACCAGACACAGACATTTGGGTTAAATAAGGGCCACTTTATTGGACTTAATCTATTTAATGTGCATTGGCCTGGAAATGAAGCACAAGGGGGAAACAAACTGATGTGAATCCAGCTGAGGCCAGGTATCAACCTCTTGACAACCTCCTCAGCCATCCCTTCAGTGAAACACCTCAGCCTCGAAGGCAATCCAGATACTTGGTTTGTTCCCCAGCCAGCCTCAGTTGGAAGGTAAGTCAGGGGACTCCCACCCAAGCCTTTACAGATGAGAGCCCAAATCACAGGTTACCCTCAAGGGTTCCCTCCTTCCCCAACCCTCCTGGGGCCTTGCAACCCTACAAGAGGTTTCAGAGCCCTGCCCTGCACCAGATGGGTTCCAAAACTGATCACTGAAGACTTATATTCTTCCTCTGCTCCCTCCCATGGACAAGCATCTGCTTAATCTCTTTCCCCCACCAGGCCAACCAATGCAGCCCTCACCCCCTGTTGAAACTTCCCGAGGAACAAAATCTTTGCCTTCTTCCAACTAATGAACACCATCAGCCCTGTAGCGCTCTGGCTGTCAGAAAACTATTATGGTATGCAGGAGAAGGTCATCCAACCCCATGCCTATGGCATTATGAAGCTTCCCAAACAGAACGAACACTTCAGCATGAAATGGGGCCACCTCATAACCAGAACTACATATGACAGGCCAAACATCACCAAGTCACATGTGAAGGCAAAGGCTCATGTTCATGGGCCACCTGACCATAGTCCCTAGTCCAACCCTCCAAAATCTTACAGATCTGAAATCACACAGTGAATCTTCATAACCTTTGAGCTCTAGCTGAAAAAGCTAAAACTGACAACTTAATCCTAATGGACTGAGGTGCCAATCCTCTGCCCCTTAAGCATACGCAATATTATATCTCATCTGTCCAAAAGGAAACACTATTCAGGGATGCAATAAAATATTGCCATGCTTCCAAACCTTCCCTAATCCCCTTAAAAAACCTAATCATGTGATGAGGCTTACTCACACCCACAATAGTGTCACAAAGACTGCTTTAAAAGGCCCTACCAAGAGCCTTCACCATACAGGCCAAATTAAGGTGACCTATAAGTTCCTGAAACTCCTGAAGGGTACCCTTTCAAAGCCCCCCAAAGACCAACACCCTTCTGTTTAAATCATCCTGAACTGGAAGAAGGTGAAATGCAGACTCTGACTCATCAAACCAGACCCTGATTCATCAAACCAGACCCAACCTGAGCTTTCTGGACCATATATCCATTAATGCAGTTCCCCCCCACCTAAATTGGCCTGACTGGGGTCATCAAATTGACCCACAGCTGAAAATAAACCTTATCCCTCCTAAGTGCATTCAGAGCCAAGCGGCCCACACTAGACCACACCACGCCCTGTAAGAACAAACCAATACACAATGGGAAAGGAACACAACTGGCCAGATAAATGAGACTTGGGAGGGGAAGGCTAAATTACAGATAAATAAATGCAGGCTACAAATAAATGCAGGCTGAATGAAGATGGTTGCTTGCACACTATCAAACAGAACAGCTGACTAGAATACAAACAGAACTCAAAATGTGCAATGTACTCAAAATGACTCCTCCTCATCAACCATGGTCAAAATGATTGCCCACCATACCAACATAATACAAAATGGCCACTTCCACATGCAGCACGCTCAAAATGGCCACCCTACAAGTGCAACACACACAATAGCCACCCTCAATACCAAAGTAAAAGAAAATGGCAAGAAAGCCCCACGGGCTCACTCATCTCAAGAATTTGCAATATTTTTAATTTCCATGTTTTACTATGTCTAACTTTCCCAATTCATGCTTCTCACATTCTATGTTGATATATCAAGTTATGTTCAGGTTGAGACTTTCTTTTCACCTCCAAGGACATTAACAGCTGAATGTCCTTTCAGCTTGAGTCCAGTTCTGTCATTAGCCACAGTGCTACTGTCCGTTGTCCTCTGCTCTTCCCTGTGCCTCATTGAATGCCTTCTGAGGAGAGAGTTTCATTTTCTTTTATATCTTGCAACAATATATCTTGTTACATTTTAAATGAATACATCATGGGGTTTTCATGGTAAAAGACATCGAAAAAGGTTTTAATGTGCTTCCTTCTACATGGTACTAACAATTGTTAGCTATGGTACCACCACTGTTGTCTCTGAGAGATCTTCTGCCAGTGTCTCCCCTCACTGTTGCTGCTGCCCACTAGCTATTTTGCATGTTTAATCTGACTCCTCAGCAAAAGCCTGTCTTACACTGGAGATCCTTCTAGTAGCAATGATACCATCAGCCTATTCACTTGGCTCACAGGTACACACAATCCTACCACCAAGGAATGGTAATACAATGGTAAGATCTTTTCCTTACCTGTGCATATGTCCATTTGGGGAGTTGCAGGAGTTGGTATTTCCTGCCTCCCTCTGCACCACACAAAGCCTTTCCACTTACAATATCTGTGAACCCTCTCTGCTCCACAGCCATTCCATACTTTGGGCAGGTTTGGAGAAGTATCTAGCTATGTCCCTGTAGCCAGATGCAAAATGATTCCATCAACTTTGAGCTCAGTCAAGATCTTCTGTAATTCTCAGTAGTACTGTAATAATTTCATGTCTGGTTACAGGGACAAAGCAAGATGCTTGTCTAATCCTGCCTCATCCCCATGAGTCATGGGCATCAGAGGCTATATGGTAAGTCTGGAGCAGGTGGTATATGGCTCAACCTAATGTAGGTCCACAAAGGGAACTATTATGCTACACAGAGCTGAGCTTGAATTACAGCAACATTATACATTTGCAAGGATGTACAATACACATTTCTCCTTCTTTCTAGTGCACAGAATGGACAAAAAAAAAGCATCCATCCTTCACTGGGGAGAAAAATATCAGTCTAGATTTTCACTTGGAAAGTTTGCAGAAAACATTTGGACCTATGAAATCAACAAGACTTGTGTTAATTCCAATTAACTTGTTTCTCTGTATACAATGTATGTGTGACTGGGTCTTAATCTAACCATCATCTAGAAAGGAATAGAATTATCATTAGATTTTAATGTGAAAATTCCAACCCTTTCCTTTCTTTTTTACTATAAACTAGCTCCACCCTTACCTTCAAGGTATCTCATTTAACACCTCGACTGGAGAAAGAGTGGCTTTTAATGATGACTGGGAATTCAGAGCTGGATTTGATATAATGAACTTGGTTACCTTTCCAAACAGATCTTTTGTTAATGTGAAAGTTGGACAGGTGGATCCCAATGCTCCAGGAGGGAATCTATTCAGCATTAATGACACCATGATTACTTGGCATAAGAGCTTCAATCAGGTGTGAAAATCATCCATTTTCTTGGGGAATAAATCATCATGAGGGTGAGTCTTCCAAGAATCAAAAGCAGAAATACCCTTTGTGACCTAAGTCAACCAACCCCGTGGATGATCTGGGTTTTGTAAGGAAGGCAATGTACATTATATTGAAAAACAAAAGTAGAATGAAACAAAACAGGTGGGGAGACAGATACGACCTTGCCACAAACCCAGATAACAAATCTGACCACACATATATCTACTCAGGAAATGTCAACACAGGATCTAATAACATCAACCACAGTATCAGAGATACTTCCATTTGTTCATCCTCTAATGTGATATATGCCATCCTCTGTAAACAATGGCCTTCACACATTGGGTAGTCTCTGCACCAGAGGATAAATGGACATAAATCAAACATTAGAAAAGGGAACACACAAAAACTGGTCGCAGAACACTTAAAACGTCCTGGGCATTTCATCTCTGACATCTTGACAGCTGTACTTGAACAACAAAAAAAAAGCTACAAAGGAACAACAATACTACAAAGGAAGATTGGAAAGAGAAACACCTGAACTGGAACATACAAATTCCAGTCCATCAACAGTGGGTTGAAAAGAGACAATGGTTTCCTGGCACACTACACATATCATACATAATACTAGTTAACACCTAATCTCATAAGGGTACTCTTGGACAGTTTATACATCTCCTTTCAGATTCCCAACCAGCATCCCACTACATTCCAAAACTCCCTTTACCATTTATGTGGTCATCGACCCACACTGGCCGTAGGCAACATCATTCCTCCTATATTTGTCCCTCAATGATCACTAATAAATGGAACGTGTCACCTCATCACCAAATCCATATGTTTTGCATTTCTATGGCTATTCAAACTGCTTATAAGGTCTGTTCCTAGGCACAGGTTCACTCCATGCATCTGAGGAAGTAGACCAAGTCTACCAGAGCTCATGGTACAACTTCTTTCTCACAGATAGGCTCAAAGGTGTTACAAGACACCTTTGCTTGTTGGTTGTCACATTATAATTATTCTTTATCTTCACAAACAGGTCCAGCCAATTTCAGTATGCAATGACTATTGCCATCCAGGTTCTCAGAAAAGGAAGAAAGAAGGGGAGAAATTTTGTTGTTATGATTGTTTTCTATGTCCAGAAGGGAAGATTTCCAACCAGATAGGTAGGTCAATGTTATTTTGGCAAACAGCTGAGGTTTTTTTTTTTTTTAAAGGTTCAACCAATATTAGGTAACATAATTATATATATATATATATATATATATATATACACTAAGCCCAATCCTGATTGTGATATTTCTTCTGTCATATGGACTTTAAAATTAAGATCAATTCATCCTAAAGAGAGAAGGTTCTACAATTATTTGCAGGCTTTTACTGCTGTAGTGAAAGCCAGGGTATCTTCTTTCAAATGCCAAGTACCCTTGAAGGTATACTGGTGGAGAACAAGCAAAAGAGAATTAAACCAGGGCACAATCAAAGAGATGGAGTCCTAGGTGATAGCATCAAAGCAGTCTGAGAAGCATCCAGAGAACCACTGGGGAAAAGAGTCCAAGGGGAAACCAAAGGTCAAGATGCAAGTGAGCAACGAATGTAACACAATGTGAAGCAGTGATGGTAAGTCTGTTAACTTGCAGAAAACAGGGAAGCCTAATTCTGCTAATTTCTACCTAGGCACAGTGAAAAATGCTGGTTATGACCTACAAAGCTCTATATCTGAGGGACCCTATCTACCTATATGAGCATGCCTGTATGTTGAGATCTCCTGGGGGGGGGGGGCTTCCTACTGTCCCACTACTCATAAAGGTGCATTGGGTGGGAATAAAGGAGAGGGCCATTTTGGTGGATGCTCTTCTGCTCTGAAAGTTCCTTCCCAGGCAGTTTAGACTGCCACCCTTCTTGCTGTCCTTTCATAGGCAGATAAAGAATTTTGTGTTCCAATAATGCTAAATTTTCTATTACTAAATGCGAAAGGCAAAGGATCTTTGGTGTGCTGTGTTGCTTCTGTTTGTTTCTCTTCTTTTTCGTGGTTTGTTTTTAAATGCTTTTAACTTTACAGAAAATTAATCATTTTTTAAAAAAAACTTATCAGAAATGTAATTTTTTAGCTGTATCTATTTCAATGATTGTAACATTGATCACCCAAAGGGTGCTCAACAATGGCTCCTCTTCATCTTGGAAAGATGTGACCAGTGGGGTGCCACAGGGTTCTGTCCTGGGCCCAATGCTATTCAACATCTTTATCAATGACTTGGATGAGGGAATTAGGGGCATACTTATCAAATTTGCAGATGACACCAAATTAGGAGGAGTAGCTAATACTCTGGAGGACAGGATCAAAATTCAAGATGACCTGGATAAACTGGAGAGCTGGGCCAAAGCTAACAAAATGAAATTCAATACGGAGAAATGTAAGGTACTGCACTTAGGGCGAAAAAATGAAATGCATTGATATAGAATGGGGGAGACCTGGCTGAATGAGACTATGTGCAAAAGGGATCTAGGAGTCCTAGTAGACCACAAGTTGAACATGAGTCAACAGTGTGATGCAGCACCTAAAAAGGCCAATGCGATTTTGGGCTGCATCAATAGAAGTATAGTGCCCAGATCAAGGGAAGTAATAGTGCCGCTCTATTCTGCCTTGGTCAGACCTCACCTAGAATACTGTGTCCAGTTCTGGGCACCACAATTCAAAAAGGATATGGACAAACTGGAGCGTGTCCAGAGGAGGGCGACTAAAATGGTGAAAGGTCTGGAAACCATGCCTTATGAGGAAAGACTTAGGGAGCTGGGTATGTTTAGCCTGGAAAAAGACGGTTAAGAGGCGATATGATAGCCCTGTTTAAGTATTTGAAGGGGTGTCACGTTGAGGATGGAGCAAAGCTTGTTTTCTGCTGCTCCAGAGACTGGAACACGGAGCAATGGATGCAAGCTCCAGCAACAGAGATTCCACCTCAACATGAGGAGGAACTTTTTGACAGTAAGAGCTGTTCGGCAGTGGAACACACTCCCTCGGAGCGTGGTGGGGTCTCCTTCCTTGGAGGTCTTTAAATAGAGGCTGGATGGCCATCTGTCAGGGATGCTTTGATTGTGATTTCCTGCATGGCAGGGGGGTTGGACTGGATGGCCCTCGTGGTCTCTTCCAACTCTGCAATTCTATGATTCTATGATTCTGTGAACATGCCTTGTGTCCCAAAAGGCCATCTGCTAAGTCAAACTGCAAAGCCAAAATGACAGCAGAGATCTCAACACACCCAATGATTCCTGTGTTGAAATGAAAATTGGTATTATGTTGCATATGACTAAGCTGTATGATGACTCCCACTGTGTTCTCGCCCCAGACATGATTCATTGTTTCCAGTGCCCAGAAGATCAATATCCAAACAAGGACCACAATGAATGCATCCCCAAAGAGATAACCTTTCTCACCTATGAAGACATGTTAGGGAAAAGTTTAGCTTCAGGAGCTTGCGCTTTTTGCTTAATGACAGCTGTGGTGCTTGGGACATTTGCAAAGCACAATGGTACCCCCATTGTGAAAGCTAACAACCAAGAACTTACCTATACTCTCCTTGTCTCCCTCTTGCTCTGCTTCCTATCTTCTTTCCTGTTCTTTGGAAAGCCTGGGAAATTCACCTGCCTTCTCCAACAACCAATTTTTGGCATTACTTTCTCAGTGGCTGTTTCTTGTGTTCTGGCCAAAACCATCACTGTGATTGTAGCTTTCATGGCCATCAGGCCAGGGTCCAACATGAGGAAGTGGGTGAGAAGAAGAATGGCCACTTCCATTGTCATCTCTGGCTCCCTCATTCAAGTGGTCATTTGTGCTACCTGGCTTGGAACATCTCCCCCATTCCCAGATTTAGATATGAACTCAGTTGCTGAAAAAATCATTGTGCAGTGTAATGAAGGTTCTCCAGTCTTTTTTTATGTTGTCCTGGGTTACATGGGATTTCTCTCCATCATCAGCTTCACTGTGGCATTCCTAGCTAGGAAATTGCCAGACACTTTTAATGAAGCCAAATTTATCACGTTCAGCATGTTGATTTTTTGCAGTGTTTGGTTGTCATTTGTTCCCACATACCTGAGCACAAACATGGTAGCTGTGGAGATCTTCTCTATCTTAGCTTCCAGCGCAGGGTTGCTATGTTGTATCTTTCTCCCAAAATGTTATATTATTGTATTAAAGTCGGAGCTGAACAGCAAGAAGCACCTAACCAGGAGAAGAACTGAAGCATGAGCCCTTTCACTTGGAAATTGACAGTTTCAACTTCTTACACATCAAAATCTCAAATATTAATATCCCAAATAGGAATAAGTTGAAAATGTTGGTAAATTTTTTTATTTAAAAGTGTAATGAGTAACAGCAGTAAAATACCAGGCACAATATTGTCCTGTTTATGAAAGAAATGTTTGTGAATATCCATGAAGGGTCATGAGTAACATGAGAAGTAGCACTAAATGGACCTTTTCTATCTCTTTTTTTTAAAAAAAATATATTTTATTTATTAATTTTAAAATTAAACAACATACAATTTAGACATGCAACTTAACAAACACATATAACAGTGATTCCCTCCACCAAGGGACTTCCCTTTACATTCATCCCTCTTTCCCAAATACCATTGTTTCCAACTCAGGTTTGCTTCCTCTCCCCTTTATTAATACAAATTCTAAGAATTTACTCCATTTTTCACCAAAATCATTCTTTTTTAGCTCTCCTTTTTTTCTTTAACCATATTTGTTAATTTCTCATTTATAGCTATATTCCATACTTCATTATACCATTCTTCTATTTGGTATTCACCTTGTGTTTTTCATTTCTTTCCTATTATTAACCTTGCTGCTGTAAGCAGATTTGTTAATAAATCCTTAACAATTTGAGATTCTTGTATTTTTTCACAATATGATAATAATGGTATTTCAGGGCATAAAGGTATATTTATTTCCAGTATCTCACTTATTTCCTTCATTACTATTTTTCAAAATTTCTGCACATATTTGCAATTCCACCACATATGAATATATGTTCCCAATTCTTGGCATCCCCTCCAACACTGTGCTGAGTACTTTTTATCTATTTGATTCAATCTTACTGGGGTTAAATACCATCTCCATATAATCTTATAGTAATTTTCTTTTATTCTTACTGATGTTTTCAAATGTTGCATATTCCATATTTTTTCCCACTTGGATTTGTCTATTACAGTTGCTACATCTGTTTCCCAAACATCTTTAAGATAATCTTGTACTTCTTCATTATCCATTAACATTTTTATATTTTACTTGTAATACCTTTTATATTAATTTTCTCTTGAGTAGCTATTATAATCAGTTCCTCAAATTTTGTATTTTTTCTACAACTTCCCTCATTTAACCATTTTTTTGTCCATCATTCTAACTGTATCAATTTAAACCATGTGAATCCTTGCTCTTTTAATATTTTTTCCATATAAGTCTTATTTTTCATTTTCCCCATCCATTCCTTCAACCTTATTATTTCTTGTCCTCCTAATTTTGCTTCCACTTCATTTCTTAAATTTGCTGGGAAACCCTCCAACAATATTACTGGCGTTAATGGAGATATTCCTGGAACTAATACTTTTTTGTATTTAATCCATATATCTAGTATATTTTTTAAGGAGACAGACTGTATTATTTCCCTAAATTTCTTTTTTGGTTTACAAAAATAATATATTTCTTAATTTTAACTCTATCTCTTGTTTATTTATTTCCATCCATTCCATTTCTTTTATTTCTGCAACACTATCAATAATATATCTCAATTGATTTGCTACATAATATAGCTTCAAATTGGGTAGGCCTAGACCTCCTTTGTTTTGCGATAACAATCATTCTCTTATTTTACTGATATCTCTGCTGTATCACATGTTTTCTTCCTCATTGTGGCAGACCATTGTAGAACTCTTGAGTTATCCTCCTGTCTCCTCCCTTCCCTTGAGGCAGATATTGAATAGAGAAGAGTCAAATGAGCATGGGTGGATCAAACAGGAACATGTCCACATACACATTTTATTTTATTTTATTAAAATGTTTATACCCCACTTTTTATCTGAAGATCTCAGGATGGTGTACAATAAAGCAACATTATTGGTTTATTTTTCATATATATTTATTGAGAGAAAACTTTTAAACTACATATAAAACTAACATAAATTGGGAATATACGTATAAAACGTACATCAGCTACAACTACTAAAAAGTAACTAATAAACACACAGACACAATACACAGCACATCCACACATATACATACAAGGGAAAAGAAAAACAAAAAACACAGACTTCCAACTTTCCTAACAATGGTTAATGATTGCATACTACTTTACATTCACCATCTTTAAATATCTTTAAATATCTATAATTTATTTAATCCTACTAGTCTTCAAATCCTACTGTTGATAATTTCCTCTGCTTTTCCTGCAAAAAGACAATTGCCAGCTCCCTATCCTTCTTAAAATTACTTAATGCTTTTTTTATCTTTTATCAATTTCAGCAAGGTCAATCAATTTTATTAACCAATCCTCCCTTGGTACAATGGTCATTGTCTTCGATCTCTGGGCATATAACAATCTGGCTTCCATAAGCATGTATTGTAAAAGTCTTCTATGTCTCTTCTGAATTTGCTTCTCCAACAATCCCAACAAAAATAATCCTGGCTTCGAAGTTTGATCTTTAAAATGTCCTGAATCAAACCATGAATTTTAGTCTAACCTTGCTTTGCTTTCTCACAACTCCAACACATACTGTATAACTAAAAGTTCCCTCTGGTTGTTAACATTTCTACCTTTGATAGATCCTTTATATATCATAGATAATCTCTTGGGAGTTAAATACCAATGGTACATCATCTTATAATTTTTTTCTTTCTGTAAGATCATAACTTAATGTAATGTCAACTGCTTCATCCATTGTTTCTCCCATAGTACCATTTGCATATTATGAGCAACATTTTGAGCCCATTTTACCATACATTCTTTAACTTGTTGCTCTTCCATTTCCAATCTCAACAATAACTTACACATTTTACCAATGAAGTGTTCCTCTTCAATGCATAATTGAATTTCATACTCATGGAATTATTTGTGTTGTGTGAATTAAGCCAAAGGGACAAAGGGACAAAGCAGACATTGTCATTTTCTGCACAAAAAAACAGAATAAATTATCTGTGCAAAAACCAGAAAATAATCCATTTCATAATGGAACTCCTGGAGCCAAAAAGCTGCCTTCAGAACTTTGACCAGAAAGGGGGCATTGAAGATTAGCTGATAGTTATTCAGTATGGTGAGATTCAGACAGGACTTTTTTTTCAGTAAAGAATGTTATCAGCTAGTCTTAGTAAAATTTGTACAACTTTCAATATTGCAATGGGTTGTGAAATCAAAGGCATCATGGCTCTAATTCATCCAACTCTCCATATGCTGCTTCTTGATTTCTGGACATGGTCAGAAAGAGGATGTGAACAGTATACAGCTGTCACATCTGATTCTCTTTGTAAGAGCTCCATGATTCCTTACTGTGTTTTTGTTTTGGAGGAAATCACTGTGAGCCAACTTCCACACTGATATATATTCATACAAAATGCATGTCTAAAGTAGTCTCAGGATATTTTCACACAGGGAAGTAACCCCTGGGGAGATTGGGAGAGAAACGGGGCTGTTCCGGTTGCAGCGCTCCATTTCACACACCCCTTTCTCCTAACCTCCCATCATCCTCCCTCCATGCTACTTCCATTTCCCTCCCGCTATTTTTTTTTTTTACTAATGAAAGTTCTTCGTTAGTAAAAAATTGCAGAACATAGGAGGAGGGAAATGGAAGCAGCACGGAGAGAGGATGATGGGAGATTGGGAGAAGGAAGGGGGCATGAGAAACAGCACGCTGCAACCGGAAAAGCCCCGTTTCTCTCCCGATCTCCCCAGGGATTACTTACCCTATGTGAAAATCTCCTCAGAGGAATATGTCCTTGTGATCATATGGTGGAACAAGAGAGATAGTGAATGTGTGGTCCTCCAGAAATTGCAGAGCTGCAGCCTCCATCATTCTTCACCATTGACCATGCTAATTAGGGCAGATGAGGTAGTTGTCCACCAAAATGTGGAAAGCTGCCTATCTCCATCCAATGTAGGTAAATAACAAAACTATAAGAAGTAAGGGTATAGTTGTTTCGACTTGATAGTAAAAGACTTGTTCTAATTATCTATAGCAGTGGTTCCCAAACTTTGATCCTCCAGATGTTTTAGTCTTCAGCTCCCAGAATTCCTGCCTATTGGTCAAGTCAGCGAGGGCTTCTGGAAGTTGAAGTCCAAAACATCTGGAGGACCAAAGTTTGGGAATCACTTGTCTACAGTAATCTGAGTCTGGTTTATTTATTTTTTTCATTTCCAGAAAACTTTCAAGAAGAATATTAGGAAGAACTTCCTGACAGTAAGAGCTGTTCGGAAGTGGAATACACTGGCCTCAGATTGTGGTGGAGTCTCCTTCTTTGGAGTTTTTTAAACAGAGGCTGGATGGTCATCTGTTGGGAATGGTTTGATTGTGTATTCCTGCATGGCAGGGGGTTGGACTGGATGGCGCTTGTGGTCTCTTCCAACTCTATGATTCTATGAAAATGCCTTATCTGCATAGAAGATGCATCTCCTTCATGTATGCAAGCTGGTTGTTTCATGAAAACCAATAAGATGCAGCATGTAAAGCATCAGATGGAGTGGCAAGCTCCATATTCCAGTCCCCACTCAAATAAGAAATTAACTGAGCAATTTTTTAACCCAGCTACTATTTAATTCTCAGCCTAATCTGGATCACAAAGTTGTTTTGAAGCAAAAGGGGTAGACCTCCTCCCCCAGTTGCTTGATGAAAGTCAATTCTGACTTATGGAAATTCCAAGGCAAACTTATCATGGTGATTTCTTGGTGGAATTTGTTCAGCGGGGGTTTGCTCTTGCTTTCCTCTGAGGATGAGAGAGTTTGACTTCCCCAAGGTCACCCAATAAGACTCCATGGCTGAGAAGGGATTCAGATCCCAGTTTCCCAGTGTCCTAGTCCAACACTCAAACCACTACACCACACTGGCTCTCCAGGATGCAATTACAATCAGTAAATAGTCTGGTATCATTCCAGTGGGCCACCGGAATAGGAAGGATTTTTATACTACCTTCCTTATAATCTACCACTCACATTCTTGTGCTAATTCAAACCTTCTGAAACCGAGGAGATGGTATTGTATAACTTAAACAGGCACCCAATCCAACCCACCCATCCCCAAAAGAGGGATGGCAGAGGTGGAGAAGAATAGTGTGTGGAAAAGAGAACGTGCAAGTTCTGGCAGGAATCAGACTAGAATGTAATGTGGGATGAGAAGACTTCAGATTTCTGACGCAGGTCCCTCAAAAGATAGTATTGCCCCATTTTAATTAACACTCAGGCAGGGATGGTCCATGGTCTGAGGAGGGTGACACGTGAATGTGTGGAGACGCTCCCATTGCTTGGACCATGACCTAATAGTACCTGAAGTCTGAGGTGGGTTAATATGAGGAGCAGCAATGAGAATTATCATGAAGCTTCTCCTTTGATGTCTGGGTGATCTTTAAATTCTGTTTACATGGTTTAGCATACTAACATTTGAAGTTTCAGTCTTGTCAGTAATATATCTGATATCTTCTCTACTCTCTGTTACATAGATTGAACTGTGGAAAGTTAGTGAAGTCAAAGGCTTTCACGGCCGGCATTCATAGGTTTTCCATGGTGTTTTTTTCTCCTGGGTTGTGAGGCCATGTTCTGGCAGTCACAGATGCAGGCAAAATGTCAGAAATAAACTCTTCCAGAACACGGCCTCACATCCTGGACAAAACCACGGAAAAACTATGGAAAGTTAGGTTTCTTCACTTTTAGGGCTTGACTACACTAGGGGCAAAATCCAAATGGGCTCCCCAACCTTTTCTGCCCTGGAGCCACACTGTTTCTCCACAGGGACATTCAGTAGATGTCTACACATGTCCCTCCATCAGGACTGGTTTAAGGCACCAGCAGCATCAGCATCCGTAGGGGGCCCCATCATTGTGGTGGGGCCTGTATTAACACTCCTCCTGCAAAAACATTATTAGTAATAATCTGAATATCCTATACTGTGAATAGCTTAGGTTGAGTTAGGTTACATTGACCTGAGATAAACATATGCCCCCCCCCGAATAAAGCATTGCATGGGGCCCCAAAATTCCTTAAACTGGTCCTGCCCTCCATCTGGATGTTGCTCTGTTCCACCACTGCTGCCCTTCCTCCACCAACACCTGCCACCACTGCCTTTCCTCCATCAGCTCCCTGGCAGAGCCAGAACAGATCATTGCCTGGCAGGTGCTGCCATTTACCTTATAGTCTGGGCCAGTTCCCAGCCCAGAATGGTTACAGAAAGGTTTTTCCTTCCTTGGCGCTGCTGCTGCATAGTTACTTGCTCTGAGGAAAACAAGGGGCCTTGCAATGTGATCAGGATGCCTCATTTCTATGACTGCACGCCAATGATAGTGGTGCAAAGGAGGAAAAACCCTTTCTGTATCTGTTCCAAAATGGGAACTGGCCCAGCCATTGAGGTAAATGGTGGTGCCTGTCAGGCAGTGCTCTCTCCTGACTCTCCACTCACCCCCCCCCCCAATCCAAGGTGGATCCATTGTTCACAATACAGGAAACTCTGTTTTCTGCGAACTCCAGAGAAAATTGTGAGTGTTTAAAACCTGGTTTAAGGTAGTATACCTCAAGTTTGGTGCTGACAGAACCATACATCATGTGACCTTAACTCACCAGATTTGGGAATAAGGCCACATGGTGTGTGGCCTTATCGTGCCAAATTCAGGGAGGGGGGCAGGCTTTTTCCTTGTGTAGACAAGCCCTCATAAACATTGGACAAAGGAATTGTTGGACTAGCAGTCTTTGACTGTTCCTTTCCAGGTGTTCTATTCTAGGATTTGGGAAGGGCTTAATAGTTCACCACTTCATTGTTGATTTTCATGACAGAGGTTTCTCAGCTGGAGGATTTATGCATAACTATACCTGTGGTTTTCTCCTCTGTTCCTCTTGAACAGTAATACACAGCTGTGTCTTCAGCTTTCAGGTTAGTCAGTTGCAGATATGAAGTGCTGGTGGAGGTGTCTACAGTGATGGCGCTGCAACTTTCAAGAGTATTAGGGTAATATGTACTGAATGTGAAGTCAAAGGCTTTCACGGCCAGCATCCATACATTTTCCATGTGTTTTTTTTCCTGGGCTGTGAGGCCGTGTTCTGGAAGAGTTTATTTCTGATGTTTCGCCTGCATCCGTGGCTGGCATCTTCAGAGAATAGTTGGGTAGATTGGGCTGAAGATGCCAGCCACAGATGCAGGTGAAATGTCTGAAATAACATCAGAAATAACCTCTTCCAGAACATGGCCTCACAGCCTGGAAAAAAAAACACAGAAAACCTATGTACTGAATGTATTTGTTGAAATAGAACCAGGCCATTCCAATCCTTTTCCTGGTCTCTGTTTAACCCAGTGCATTCCATAATCTGTAAAGGTATATCCAGATGCCTTACTTGTGAGTCTCATGGACTCTCCTAGGCTTTTAACTTCAGGGCCAAACTGAACAAATTGGATTTGGGATTGAAGACCTGTGAAGAAATTGAAAGAAAAAAAATGATCATCCCTTTAGCTATCTTCTTTTATTTACTGTTGATTTATTTGTCATCATTTATTTGTCTGTTTCAGCAGTTTCCCAGCAGTTCTTCTTCACTTTTGCTATACCAGGAATGCAGACAAAACCAAACCAAAGCAGACTCTTCCAGATCTATAGAGAAGTTTAGCAGTGTAGAGTTGGGAGCTTTTATGAGGAGAGTAAAGGGGAAAAAAATCTGTTGGCACACATGAATTTGGAGGTGAAAGTCTTAGTGATTGAGACATGGTTCTCCTTCATGTCACACCACACACGTTGTCATCATCATCATTAATTTATTTCTTACCCACCTTTCCCCAAGGTTCAAGGTGGGATACAACATAAATCAAAATACAATATATGACATAAAATCATTTAAACACACCAATAAAAACACATAGGATTAAAACAAACATTAAAATAATCCATTTTAAATCAATTTAGAATTCATAGTTTAAAATCAACTGGGTAGGCATGCCAGCTGGAATCCTTTTAGCATGCTCACAGATGCACTGTTTCCTGGTTGGCACAGTGGAGATAATGGAAGGCACACAAAATCTGAGCAATCTATTTCTCCAGTGCCTGAGAATGTTCTGTTCTGACTCCACGACCTATGCCAGCATGTAGGCATAATGGATCAACAGGATTCCAGCCTATATCTTTCCATTCTCCTTTTGGTTATGCATATCCCTTTCTTTGGAAACTTTGCCTGGCCAATAATTATTTAATGAAAGACAGCCATCTTCTTAACTGTTAATGTTGTCATCCAGAGGAGAAGGTATGGCCAAAGATACATGCCTTCTATAAAGGAAGAACAGACAAGCTTGGAGAGACTGCAGCCATAGGCTTTTGCTTAAGCCTACTGGGAAGGTCAAGATTTGGCCCGCTCCTCTCTTTTCACCCCCGTTGAGTTAATTGGGTACAAACTACTTTTGCACTTTGAATTCAGTTTGCAGCAATTGAAGTAAGCTGAGGGAGAAGAGGAAAAGTGGGAGAAGAAAAGAGAAACAGGGACCATTTTAAAAGTAACTGCCAAAAATGGGACAGCTGATGATTATTCAGGACTGTTCCTGCCAAATCGGAACAGTTGCAGGGTATGCCACATTCATTGGGTTATATGTTGTTCCCTAGTAAAATTGTACTTTATAAAGAGTGGGAAAGGAATCAAATAAAGTTAAATTGTCTCAATGCCTAAGGTTTGCTTTTGCTGTAGATCAAACATCCTCAGTCCTTCCAGATGTTTTGGAGGATGATGGGAATTGTACCACTCACCTGAAGAGAAGGAGCTGAGGGGTGTTGTAAATGTTGATAATTTTAGACAAGGAGCAATACTGAACTGGAGAGCAGATAAAGTTTAAGTAGGCTCCCCAAACATGACAGTATCATAGACTATTTTTATATACCTCAGCTGTCTTCCTTTCTCAATGTGGGTTCCTCCCCATCTGGCACAATAATACACCGCAGTGTCTTCCTTCTTTAGGCAATCTATGCTCAAAAACAATAAATTCTTGGCATTGTCTCTAGAGATGGTGAACCGTCCTGCAAAACTGTTACCATAATACTGATTGTCTCCATTGGCATGGGTGATAGAAGACACCCATTCTAATGTGTTGCCTGGTGTCTTCCGTGCCCAGTGCATCCCATAGCTGGTATAAACGTAACCTGACACTTTACAAGAAATTGTTACAGAACTTCCGGGTTCTTTCACTTCATCAGCAGATTGCACCAGTCGGATTTCAAGCTTCACACCTGTATGGATGAAGCAGATAATACTTGTTAAATTCAGATATTGTGAACCTAGATGTCTTGTGCACTTGGCTCCTGCTCAGCAAATCTAAAAAGCATGCCCATCCTTTTCTTTTCTTTCTTTCTTTCTTTTTAAGTGTTGAATATTTTGAGTAGTCTTTTCCTCCTAAAGGAGAATATTGAATGTAGAGCTTAGAAAATTTACTCTTTGGACTACACATTCCAGAATCCCAGTCAGCCAGCTCAGGCTGGTTGGGGAATTCTTTACATCACAGTCCAAATAGCAATATTGCCAAACTGTGGCTGAACCAGAGAGAACCATGGGAGAAAGCATGTTTTATATGATTATAGGAACTGTGTTTGTAACATGGGAAATTTTCATTCAGAGAACAATTTTTTGAAAGACTCTGATCTGTGTGAGTATGTCTCTCTGTGTGGTTTCTTATGTGTATTGCTGGAGTGTGGCAAAGTTTTGGCATATAAAGTATTGAACAGAGTTGCAATTGATGGCATTGAACCTGCATGATCTTCCTTCTCCCTGACACTGTGATTGTTTCCAAACCTATATTGCCCACCTGGAAAAAATACCATGAAAAAAAGGAAATGGCAAAAACAAGGCTTTCCCATCTCAACAATCCCTGTTGTCTTCTGGCTTACTAGCAGTCTTAATCTTTCTGTCAAAGGATAGGCGGGATGGGATATATATTACCATACTTTTTGCCTAATTTGCATAGTTTGACAAAGAAATGAAGACAGTTTGCATTTTGGTGATTTCCAGTTGCCTTACCGTGCAGTGTTGTTATAAATATTAGGACTTAATTTGTGACTGTGTTCAATTATGCTTGGCCCCACAAAACCAAAAAGGACAATAAAAAAACCTTTGGGGAAAAATATTAATCAAAGACTTTCAAATGATACCTTCTGAGGCTGAGCATCAAATCTTCACACAGCCACAGAACACTCAGTATTTGCAGAGGCAGGTTCTTGGTGGGAAAATTATGTTTCTGCCACAATTGCAAGTTTGCCCTTGACTAAGAACATTCAGTGATATTGGTGCATGGCAGAGTTTTTACCATGGGTCATTCACTTACAGACTGATAAGGCTCCAATCCTATGAACACTCAGCTGGGAGAAAGAACGATTGAATTCAGTGACAGTGACTTCAGAGTAGATGTGCATAGGAGTGTGTTTCTAGGGACTTTATCAGATGTGGGGAAACGTGGCAAAAAAGCATCCCAAGTCACATTTGATGAAAACACAAAGGGCAAAATTATCAGATGCCCATGTCCTCTGCTATTCCTGGGACGTAGTACTGGTACAGATGAGGCATCACATCTTTATGGATGGGCTAGCCATCAGTAAAAAGTGACACCTTATTCACACCCACACTATGCCCCCAGAATGGCTGAATAATGATAACATCTGATAATTTTACCCTTTGTGTACTTGCCACGTCCTTATGACACATTTTTATGTATCTGATACATGATGATCATGAAAGGACAACATCATGTGATATGCACACCCTGTCACGTTAATTTGGTGTCATTATGATGCTGTATTTGCTGTGTCTGATAAAATCCTTAGTCATGTCTGTATGTTGCACTAGGACTCTGGGAGACCGAGGTTTGAATCCTTTCTCAGCTATGGAAACCCACTGGGTGACCTTGGGTAAATCACACTCCTTCAACCTAAGGGGAAGGCCATGGCAAAACACCTCTGAGTAAATTTTGCCAAGAAAACTCAAAGATAGCGATGCGGCAGCTAAAAAGGCCAATGCGATTTTGGGCTGTATCAATAGAAGTATAGTGTCTAGATCAAGGGAAGTAATAGTGCCACTCTATTCTGCCTTGGTCAGACCTCACTTAGAATACTGTGTCCAGTTCTGGGCACCACAATTAAAAAAGGATATTGACAAATTGGAGTGTGTCCAGAGAAGGGCAACTAAAATGGTGAAAGGTCTGGAAACGATGCCTTATGAGGAGAGACTTAGGGAGCTGGGTATGTTTAGCCTGGAAAAAAGACGGTTAAGAGGCGATATGATAGCCCTGTTTAAGTATTTGAAGGGATGTCACATGAGGATGGAGCAGGCTTGTTTTCTGCTGCTCCAGAGACTGGAACACGGAGCAATGGGTGCAAGCTCCAGGAACAGAGATTCCACCTCAACATTAGGAGGAACTTTTTGACAGTAAGAGCTGTTCGGCAGTGGAACACACTCCCTCGGAGTGTGGTAGGGTCTCCTTCCTTGGAGGTCTTTAAACAGAGGCTGGATGGCCATCTGTCGGGGATGCTTTGATCGTGATTTCCTGCATGGCAGGGGGTTGGACTGGATGGCCCTCGTGGTCTCTTCCATCTCTGCAATTCTATGATTCTATAAGGAGGCCATGAGTCAGAATTGGCCTGACAACATCTCTCTCCCTCTCTTTTTGCAACTTTCATTATACTTTATAACATATCATACTGGGGAATGATCATGGTGTAGCCAGATCAAGCTAGAAACCCATAACCATTGGATTAAGGTTTTCTCAATGAAATGAAAGAATTAATTCAAGTTCTTCTTTGATTTTCTCCTGGGCTGCTGGCACACTGGAGAAACAATGCAGTTTGACATCACTTTCTCTGTAGTGGCACAAAGCTATGGAATTTTGGGATTTGTAGTTTGGTGAAATAGTTAACCTCCTCTGTCAGTGCACTCTGGTGCCACAACAAACTACAGATTCCAAGATTCCATAGGAAGGAGCCATGATAGTTAAAGTAGTGTTAAACTGCATTATTTCAGCAGTGTGTCAGCAGCCTTGGTAATAGTATATGCTCTTGACATTTTAATTAACAACTACTTAAATACTTCAGTTCTGTAATATTTCAGTGTGTATTGTATAATTAAACTTCTTTTCTTTTCCTTCCTTCCTTCCTTCTCTTTTTTTGGCCTGGGGTGGTTTTTTGTGGGGGGGAGGTAAATATAAAGCCTGGTTAGTTTTTATGCGATAAAGGGAACTGAAACATCTGATTGGAAAGAGAACTCTCATACTCTCCTCTCCCCCCTCTGATGTGGCCTGAGAACCAAAATTCCTCCATTGAAGATCAGCATAGTCTGTGTGGTTCTCCTTCCCCACACTTTATCCTCACAAGAAAGGTCTTGGCCTCATCTACTGTGAAGTAGACAGTTAGTGGCCCAAGATCACCCAGTGAGTTTCATAGCTCAGTGGGAATTAAAACCTGGGTCTCCCAAATCCTCATTTAATATTCTAACCCAGAGTGGGCAACTGTCCAAGGTCCAGGTCTCATACATGCACCTCAGCGGGTTTTTGGGGAGCTGTAGCTCCCTTTCTACATTACCCCACCTTGCCTCCCATCCCCTCTAGTGGCCCTGGGAGGGAATCAATTTTGCTGTGATTTTTGCCAAACCCACACTACACTAATAATCTAGTTTGAAACTTGATTATTTGCCATGGTTCCTTCATATGGCCTCCTGGGATTTGTAGTTTGGTGAGGCAGCAGCACCCTTTGGCAGAGAAGGCTAAAGACCTTGTAAAACTACAAACCCCAGGATTCAATAGGATGGAGACATGGCAAATAATCCCATTTCAAACTGGATTATTTGTATAGTGTGAATTTAGTTTGACTCCCTGGACTGATTTATACCCAGGAGAGGGCATTTAAAAAGATTCATTAAAGCAAAGGTTGACTTCTAATTTACTTAGTTTAAAATGTATTTATTTATTTAGGTATACCCCCCTCTTCAGCCAAAAAGGCTCTCAGAATGGCTTACAAATTGTAAAGCAATAGCACTTTACACATCTATACCACATTAAGTGGTTTCCAATGTGTGTTAGTTAATTGACCCCATAAGCCAGGTAAAATTAAAGGTTGTTTGTCAAAAAAAACCTTCCCTTGGCCAAAAACACCACAAATTTCACCCCTAAAAACTCATAAGGGGTCATGGGGTTATTTTGATTTTATTTGATTTAATTAATTTATTTAATTTTATCCAAATAAATTTTGGGATTGGAGCCCTTGGGGCTCTAAAAATGGCCTAGACCGATGGTCTGCTTTTTCCCCACTCCTGTTCTAACCACAATACTTTGTAGCTGTCATAACCTAGCCTTCCCAAACTCCCCTGCCATTTTCATTGAAGTGTTTTACAGTCACTTGCATAAGAAGCAATCATTCTGACCTGTAGAGGATCCTACCCGTGTTTCCTTCAAGAAAATAGAAATACTTACACTCCAATCTAACATTTCCCCCTCCCCTATCAATGAAGCAAAGGGATTAGCTTGTGCCATCAAGTCAATTGTACCAGTACAACAGGGATTCCCACTTTAATGGTTTAGCCAATTATCAGGCTCAGCCAAATTGATCACCAACAATGGTCTGCCCTGGCCTCACATCGGAAGGCATGGAGACGCACTATCCACAATGCTGCAGCCTTATTTGAGAACTCACGACGAACAAGTCTTGAAGAGAAACGACAACGCAGAAAGAATCACAACCCAAAATCATCACCCATGGAGACCTTCTGCTGTGCTTTCTGCAACCAGACTTGTTTATCTCAGATTGGCCTTTTTAGACATCAGCACACTTGCAGCGCGGGATGAGTCCATCCTGAATCTTTGTGTGCGAAGAAAAGCCAGAGAGAGATTTTAATATTATAATTTAATATTATTTTAAGGAATGGGTGGGCTAGGGTATTGTATTTATGGAGTTTTTTATATTGTAAGCCACTCGATTGCATTGCAGAGGGGCAGGATAGAAATAAAATGTTATTATTATTTTATTATATGGTTCCTTCTTTAGGGAGCTGCTGGACTCATCCGCTTGCTAGTGCAGGCTGGTTTGTGGATCTGGCCCAGTCTCCCCCTTGGCTCCTTTCCTGTGTGGTGCAGGCAGCATGGGTGCTGCCATGCTTTTCTTCTCCTTCCTGGCCTGCTCTGCAGGCTAGGAAGGGGCACAAAAAGGGAACAAATCAGGGATGGGGCCTCGATTGCTGATTGGCCGGGAGACGGGACAATGCTGCCTTTTGCAACAATTTTACAGCAGTTTTCACTCCAGTGAATTTCCCGACCACCGCACTGGATTAGCCAGTGGCTCTCAAGGACCCAAAGAGAGAAGTCCTGCCTCAGAAGACCTGTCTCCTCAGGGAAGCCAGTGGCCAGAAAGAAGGGGCTAAAGACGAGCGGTGACAATGGCTGGCAGTGGTGGTTGGCAGCATTGGCAGTGAGCTTTGGCAGCTGGAATGGAGGGTTGAAGTTGGAAGAGGTGGTGGTGACTGGCGGTGGGGCAGGCAGCAGTGGCTGATGGCAGAAGCAGGCAGCAGGCGGTGGTGGAAGTGGTTGGTGAGTGCAGGTGGCAGCCAGCATCTGCTGGCCACAACGGCAAGGGTTTTGCGGGGTTGGCTGCCGGGCAGGGGGCGACTGGGCATAACAAGGGCCAGACTGGCTGGGACAGCACATGGGGGGATGCAGGCCGGGCATCCCGACAGGGGCAGCAGTGGGTGGCATCAACAGCCGAGCCTCTTTGCCAGCACCAGTGGGGTGGGGTGGTGGAAGCAGCTCTGGGTCCGAGCATGCAGCAAAAAATAGGGGACAGGTAACTGAGTTCAAACGGGGGTGGCAGCAGGGGGATACCAGCAGCCAGGCTGAACATGGAGTGTAGGGGGGCCACCAGGGAGATCCATGAAAGCTGCCAGGGGTCCACGAGGGCCGCCAGGGGTCCACAACAACCACCAGGGACAAACAGTGGGCAGTGAATGGTGCAGCCAGGGGGCTACCAGCATCCACAGTGGCCACTAGAGGGCTTTGGAGGAATTGTGGGGGTCTTCAGGGGCCTTGGATAGGGTTCTGGGGTGGCATGTGGCCCATAGGCCACACTTTATCAACTCCTGTTTTGGAATAACCAGCCCTAGGTACACATGTGCACAAATAGACCCCAGCACCCATAGTCTCATGGAATGAAGAGATTGTCAGATGACAGCTGAACCTCCTACGGGTCAGTTTAAGCAGGGTTATTTGTTTGAAAAACGTATTTGTTAGTGCAGGTTGACCCCCATATCCACAGGTGATATGTTCCAAGACCCTCCATGGATACCAGAAACTGTGGATAATAGGCAACCCTATTATTTTCAATGAGATGAACACCAGACGTTGACCATAGAATCACACTGGAGGACCTAGAGATATCCAGAGATATTGTAAGAGAGAATGTAGCCTGAAATGAGTTATAGGAAGAACACAAATTTCCACTGGACCCACCAAAGCTGCAAACCCTTGCCTTAGTAAATGACAACAGGACTGTTTATTGGGAATGAGTGCTGTATTCAGAGAAACAGGAAACAGTGGCTCTTGAGCATTTCTGCTATTTATTCCTACATCATAATGCTATGATTCCACTTTAAATGTCATGGCTCCATCCTATGGATTCTGGGACTGGTAGTATAGGTAGAGGTACTTAGAATTCCCATCTGAAAGTTTTCCTACCTTTCACACTACAGAATTATAGCATTATTGTTCCACTTCAACTGCCAGGGCTGCATGCCATGAAATCCTGGTGTTGGTAGTTTGGTGAGGCACTAGAGCTCTCTGGCTGAGAATTCTAAATACTCCCCCTTTACTGCAGATCTCAGTATTCCATAAGATGGTATCATAGCAGTTAAAGCAGAATCATAGCACTATAATCTTGTAGTGTGAATGGGCCCCTTGGGTTGCACAAATGTCAGAAGCCAATACTCCATAAGATGCAGGTATGGTAAGGAAGAGCATTATAACTGTGTAATGTGAAATGGTCCCTCGTGTGCCAAAATAGAAGTTTTCCCCTTTACCTGCGACAAATTAGGGTGAAGAGAGGAACTTGAGTCTTACATTGTGCCATCTCTATTTGAACCAGAGCTGCAACCAACCACTTATTTTCATCTCCCCACAAAGCAAGAGCACTGTAAACAAGAGCCATTCACCAGCTACTCTTAGATATTTTACCATTTAAATTCTCTTCAAAACAAGAACTGAAAGCAAGCAAGAGGTGTGTGTGTGTATGTATGTATTTAGTGAGAAACTGTGGCTAAGATAGTTCTGGTCCCCCAAAGGTTATTGCACAAAGAAAAGCCAGTTCTATGTCAGTGTGGTCTGGGCTGCACAGTAATAGACAGATGTGTCTTCAGTTGTCAGAGCATTCATCCTTAGCTTTGCTGTAGAACCACTTGTTGAGGGGATCACACGCCCTTTAAATTCATTGGCAATTGGTGTGACATACCCCTCTCTGAAGCCTGCTATATAGATGAGGCCTTTCCCAGTGGCTTGGCGGATCCAATGCATGTGGTGATTATTGATATTGAGCCCAGATACCACACAGTCCAGAGTTAGAGAATTTCCAGGCAATGCCTTTACCTCACTGGGTTGAGTCAAACTGATGGCTTCAGATGAACTTGCTACAGAGGCATAACCTAAGAACACAGAACGAGAATACATACGTGGGTGACATGACTCCAATCTCTCAAACTCTACAATTTGAAGTGACTTCTGATTTCCAAGTATCCTGGGGTTTGACCAAACATGAAAAAAACACACAGATAACATTGCAATATGCAAACATATTCCATGAATATGAAGAGAGACATGATCTACAATTGATTAGAAACTCCAGATGTATTATAGATTAGAAGTGGGAGAATAATTTATTCACTTTGCATGTTAATACCAGTCAACCTAATTCACACTTTCAAACTGGAACATAATTATCTCCCAGTCTTCATATTTCTGAAAATTTTCTAATACAGTTTTATATAGACATAAAACTGTGTATATGAGGGGGAAATAGCCAACAAAAAGGTATTTCTTGCATACAATTACTGACAAAAAATTTGCCAATGGACATAAGAATATATAATAGTTTCTGTAGTCTTTTTGGGGGGAGGGGTACATTATAGAAAATGGAACATTAGGGAAAGCAGATTTGACCATGCCTAATCTGCTCTAGGAGAAAAAAAAATAAACATTTTTTCTTTGGAAGAATGGAGCAAACCTTTTTATTTATTTATTTAAATAGATCACTACATTAAAAAAAGAAAATTAATTTGAATCTAGGAATTATAAAGTGTGAATTTGAAATTCCACAATAGTTCTTATGTTCTTTACCTCTCTTCCTCTTCTCCTTCTCTTTCTCTCTCTGTATATATATCCAAAAAAAAATGTTTTAAATCAAAACAATACAATACAACACTGAAAGGTAGGCCATCTCTTTAAAACTCAGATTCTGAACTCTAATGTGTGGATGATGAGAAATAATTACAAAACTCCACACAATTTTATCATGAGAATTTAATAACTAATGCTGAAAGAAGATTTAAGAGGAGAAAGATGATGATTGTTTCTTCTTTATTAGTACTGAGATAATGAGAGTGTATCTTTCAAATACCATAACTTTTTAGGAATTCAGTTGATACCACAGTCTGGAATGTTGTTGTTACTCACCTGAGAAGAAAAGCCACAATGCTGAGTTGAAAAGCTGCATATTGCCAAATCTATTCCGCCTTTGCTGGGCAGTAAAATGTGCCTGGGTTGACCACACATCCAGTTATCAGCTCCAGCTTCCTATATAATCAAGGACAAACAAATTATTTTGCATTTTAGAAATGTCGCTTCTCACACCAGCTTTTTCTATGTTTCTCCAACCAATGGTGTAGCGTCATCCTGATGTTAGTGAGATGGTAAATTTGTCCTGAGTTTCATTATGAACTTTAAAGGAGTTATCCAATGGGCTGAACTTTTTCCCAAATTGATGGCCTTTCTTTTTTAAAAAAAAAAATGTTTTTTTTATTTTGAACAAAAAATTGGTTATTTGCCACAGCAGACATTTCATCAGAAAAAGATTTTTTACAGCTTTTTCTTTTCCTATTCATCTGATTTTAACATTGTTGATATCTAGTTTCACATTGCAAAGAGAAAAAAAAACCTATATAAATTAAGAGTAATTAAATATATAAATAATAAATCCACATATCAATAAAGTATATTTTTGCTTGTTTCAACTTCCTTTCTACTTTATCCAGTTTTCCAAAGAATTATACAATTTATATCAAATTGACTTTGTTTACAATGATTTAACAGTACATAACATTTCTCATATTATAACTGTATATAACATTTTAACAATACATTTTAACAATACATATCACTTCACCTATTTCAAAATTTCTCTTCTAATTCTCTAATTTTTATGTATGTTCCTTATCCCTTAATATTAGTCTTCCCTCATTAGTTCTCATTTGTTGTCTCATGGAGTCACAGTGCTTCACCCTTACAGTTTCGTTATCTGTTTTTGTGTTATTCCATTTATCTGTCTTCTTCCCTAATTAATTTGGTATGTATGAAAAGAGAAAAGAGAAATTGATGGCCTTTCTGTAGGCACATCCGCTTGGGTCAGAATACGCTGGCTGTCCAGGGGCAAAATGAGGCAAAAGCCATGTGCCATCAGGACTGCAGGGCTCCAAGATGATGGCAAGATGGAGTAAATTGCCCATCTAGACAAGCCCAGTATCAAACAAACCCTGTGTTGTAATGGTTTGAGTTCTAGACTAGGACTCCAGGAGACCTGGCTTTCTCTCCCTGCTCAACACCAGAAACCACTGGATAACTTTGGATAAGTCACACTCTTCTAGCTTTAGAGGAAGGCAATGGCAAACCTCTGAATAAATATTGGCCAAAACAAAAATCGTATGATATGGTTGCAATAAGTTGGAGTGAACATGAAGGTGCATAGCAACAACCAATGTATCAAACACAAAACTAGGAATGAAAGCATTTGCAATTTTTCCTTTGCCCTCATTCAAAATTTTAAAATCTAACATTCTTTCTGCCTCATTTATGAAGGAAGTCATATATTGTGGAAAGTGTTCATTGAAAATAAACCCAACCAAATTCCAAAAGATCTGCATTAGTGGAATGTATTCTGCCCGGATGGGTGAAACTGTAAGTTTTGAAGGGAAAAAAGTGGAGGAAGCAAGTCACCACATTGCAAGTTCAGTTCCAGAGGGCTCCAAGGTTCACTCAGCCTTCCATCCTTTCGTAGGCGGTAAAATGAGTACCCAGCTTGTGGGGGCAATTAGCTAACACACATTGGAAACTGCTTAATGCAGTGTAGATGTGTAAATTGCTATTGCTTAAAACAATTCATAAGCTGCTCTTATAGCCTTGTGGCTGAAGTGCAGGGTATAAATAAATAAATAAATAAAACTTCCAAATATCCCATCTTGGGAGAAAGGCAGGCTATAAATCAAATTAATTAATTAAATATATAAATTACAAAAGCTTTTTTTAATGTTATGTGAATTGCTTTTGCACATGAAAAATCCACATGCATTAAATATCTTACTATGGGGAATTTGAATTAGCTTGGTTGGCAAGCGAGAGGCTGCATAACTTAGCAGGACCTTACACCTTATGTATACCAGTACTCACTGGGAAAACAAGCCAGACAAACCAAATAACCTTAAAAAAATTATTGGAAATGAACTGAAACTGCATTCGCACCACATGCATCCATCTAGCACGCTTACAAGAACTATTGAAGAAAAGCAGAGTAAATCTGAGAGGTTGGTTAGAGGCAATACTATACCAATCCTGTAGGGGGTATTCCTTGTGAGAAGTAATGCAAAAGTAAATTACTCATGAGCAAGCATTGTGATAAGCGACGGACGGCAAAGGGATAAAGGGGAAGTTAGCAGTGAGAGAAAGACAGCCTTGTCCAGTAGGGAGAAAGATTAAGCAGGAAGTGAAAAAGAGGAGGGGGAGGAGAAGGTGGATTGGCATAGAGATGGGAAGAAAGTGAAGTCTAGATGCACTGAGTGGAGATTTTGGTGTATATTTATATGCAAAATCTCCTAATATCTAACATAGGATATTATCAGACGTGGCAAAAATTGTGGGATTATGACAGCAGGGTAGCATGAACAGGCCCTGCTATTGCACAACACTGTCATCCTCACATTCTAAGGCCCCATCTACATGATTTTAAAAAAAATCTGTTTGGGGGGTAAAAAAATCCGAAATGCAGCTGTTCGCATGCGTACGATCTGCCTACATGACTTTTTACCCCCCTAAATTCCATATGACCCACTCTTGCCCAGCTGGCTGGAGCAAGCGATCCAAACGGTGGTTTTAAAACTCCCACCACTTTTTTTTTAATTTAAAAAGGTGCCTGTTATGCAGACAGTCAGTTTTCCATATTTACAAAATAAAATAAAAAGGAATAAATGTAAAATTCATGGACTTACTGGACTCTCGCTTAGCCAGGAATCCAACATGGCGGCCGCTCCCAATTCCCCTCCTTGCTAGTCCCGCCCACTATGCACGGCCAGCCAATCAGATTATACTGCATGTTCGTATGTGTGCGAATGGGGTGTACAGACTATCAACAATACGAACGGCTGTATGGATTTTAGGTCGAGATTCGCTAATCCTCCTGAACACTGAATCCACGGAGTTTATAGGGGATTCGCTACCCCCCCCTTCCGAATGACATCCATGCAGCTGTGTGTATGGATGATCAATCTTCCAAACACCATATGTATTTTTTTACCATATAGATGGGCCCTTACTCTGTGCTTCAGCTGTGAAAAAGGTGTTATTTGCCCAATTCACAGAACAAGCCATCAATAGATCATCAATGGTGCTTTTTTTCACAGTATTGACTGCATGCAAAACCACATCCCATCATAATCGTGAGATTACAGTGTGAATGGGCAGTCCTCAGAAAGAAAATGTCTTGGTGAGAATGCAAAATTGAAGCACAGGATGCTGTTTTTTTTAACTGTCCACTTTAGTTTGCACATTTTTAGGTTTGTTTCAGTGCTTGAATGTTCATTTACTTTGTTAATTAAGGGGTTTTTTTTAGAGTTTTAAGTATGCTCACATTTTCTCACAAGAACCACCGAAATCTCACCCATGCCTAATTGCATAAGTAAACTCCCATTCTTAAAGCACTAGTGGTCATCATGCAATAATTGTGTGGTGTTTTCTTTAGCATGATTACAGCAACATACGATAATAAGTGTTATAATGCCACAGTGTTCCCACTATCTTCATTTTCAGAACTGCAGAGTTTTTAGATGCTAGTCCGATAACATCCAAAGAAATTAATTGTTTTTCAGAAGATTCCCAACATTAAAACAAAGGATCCTCCAGATGAGCCAGCGCTATAGGAAAAGGCAGTTTTGAACTGCTGGATGACAGACAGCTGTCTCTTTGGGAAGCAGATGGAGCAATAAGGAAAGTAGACCTCACAGAAAGATGAGATTTCCAGCTTCCTTTTGAACTGGTCAGAAGGATGTGTTCTCCTGGTGCCTTCTCAGGAAAACATGACATTATTTTGGCAATCTTCAAAGCAACAGCACTTAGCACTTACACTTTTATACCACTTTATAGTGTTAAGCATTCTCTAAGCAGTTTACAATGTGTTAGATAATTGCCCCAAGAAGTTGGGTACTTATTTTACTGACCTATGAAAGGACGGAAGGCTGAGTCAGCCTGGAGCCCTGCTGCATCAAGCTCACAATGTTGTGGCTGCAGTACCAGCATTTAACCACTGCACCACCAGGGCTCCTTAATAGGGATTCTGCTTACTGAAATGCTTTGCAAAACCTGAGATGGCCTTTCCATGGTGTGTACATGGGCTGCTAGCATGCCTCAGTCCTGCCCTAGCTTATTTCCTCACCATTCTCGTGGAGGGCCTAGTACTGATATCAAAACGTGTATCAAAAATGGATAGATATCTCTCTCTAGTTACAACAACAACAATGACCATAACCTTATCAAAACATGTCTGTTTTGTTCAAGATATAAACAAAGGAACAAGAGACCATTGAGCCTTCAATCTCAGCATATCTGGCTGAACACGCTGACCACAAGAGCACAAACTTCCTCTTACCCACTTCTGAAGAAACAAGGAGTAAATGCCCAGTGGCTCACCACTTCCTCTTCAATTTTTGCTCATTCAAGCTCTCTTCAAAACCAGGACTGAAAAAATACAGGGGCTGAGAGCCTGCATCAGAGGCTGAGATCTGTAACTTTATGATGTCATAGCTATATCCCTTGCAGGACACACAACCCTTCTAGTGAATTGAGACAATGTCTGTCAGAGCATCCTATGCAAAAGGGGTTCTGTTGTGCAAGTCCCATAGAGTTCTGGCACACATAGAGCAATGGGACCCATATCGGTCTGGCACCCATTGCATCCTGGGTCCCATGGCATAATGGCTTCGCTCTAGTTGCACAATGGTGCTAGAGAGGTACCAATGTCTCAGTGTGAGGACCCACCTTGCAACTATGGAGATTATTAGATGCTGCAAAAACCACAATGTTACTGTTGCACAAACGGGTCCCAGTTTTGGATGATGTCATAACCCTCACGTGCTCCTTCTGTGCTGCAGTCATAAGGCATCCCTTTTCATTGATGGGGAGGTCCCGTCAATGAAAACTGATGCCTTACTCATGGCTGCAGCACAGGAGGAGCACATAGAGATGACGAGGACATCTGAAACAGGGGCCTGTTCACACAACAGTAACATCATCCTCACATGCTCCTGGGGTGGTTTTTGCAGGCATCTGATAATCTCTTATGTGACTGAGGTGTGCTTGGATGAATGGTTGTGAAGCAGTGCTTGGAAGGACAGAGGGCAGCCAATCTCAGCAAAGAATGCCAGGGCTGAATGGGATTTCCCAAAAGGCATTTTGGCCCTGAACAGGCAAATTCCACTCCTGTTGTTGACAAAAATTATAAAGTAAGAAGAAAAGGGGGTCTGCTCCCCACTCCTCTTCCTCCTTTAAACATGACAAAAAAGCTCCCTCCATCTTCTTGTCATTACAGGAATAAGTACAGTGATAAATGACCTCTTCGAATTCTATTCTACCAAGTCACTTCCAAACAGGAAAAGAAAGAAAGAACAAACTGCCATGAGATGTCCCAAAGTTGTACAAGGATATTGCACAAGGAACCCTTATCTCATGTAACTGTGCCTTCTCTTGCACAGTAGTAGACAGCAGTATCTTTAGCTGTCAGGGCTTCTATCCTTAGTTTTGCTGTATTACCACTAGTGAAGGGGGTCACACGTCCTTTAAATTCTTGAGCAACTATTACGGGATATCCAGTTTTGAAGCCTCCCATATAGATGAGCCCTTTCCCAGCAGCTTGACGGACCCAGTGTATGTGGTGCCTGTTGATTTGATAGCCGGATACCACACAGTCCACTGTGACACAGCCTCCAGGGAATGCCATCGCCACAGTAGGTTGAGTCAAACTGACAGATCCCAAAGAACCTGCTAAGAAAAAGCAAGATTAAAACACGAAAAGAAAACAAAGAAGAAACATAGACGTAATGATTTCAATTTCACATTTCTATGTACAGTACTTCTATTTAATACAAAAGTGCGAAATGGACCAGGGATGATTTTGTGATGTGTTAAAGCATGGAGAAAGTTAGTCCATTGGATTAATATTTATGGTAGATTAGATAGGCTGCATTTCTAAGCAGCGATCCTTCATTGGGGCCACAAAACCAAATCCAAAGTTAAATACAATTTTATATTAGAAATGTTGGATTTGAATTCGGCATTTCACGGACAAGTTTTAATCTGCAGGGGTTAATTTTTTTGTTTATTTCCTTATTGAAAAATATCCAGAATTACTATGCTAAAATTCACTCAAATGTTAGTTCCTGAGCTCAGCTCCAGATGTAAATAAAGTTTTTTTTTTTTAAAAAAAAAGCACGGCAATGTAGCATGTAGTATTTCACAGGGGTGGGGTGGGTAAAATAAAAGCATAAACTATCTTCAATAATTTAAAATGAAAACAAAAATTACTCCTACCACCTTTTCCCACAAAGTTTTTAAGTTCTAGTATTTGTTGAATGAGGTCAGTTCTACTGGGGATTGTGATATCTGATAAGGAAGCTATGTACTACTCAAAAGTTTGTGCTGCAGTTACTTACCAGGAAAGAAAAACCATAGGACAGGGAAAATGAAACTGAACACCCACATAATATTAGAGTGATCCTTGCTTTGGGTTGAATGAGTTGCTGTCAAATATTTGCAGTGGACATACAAACCAGTTTATCATTCGTATGCTCTTATGTATCTCAGAGAAAACAAATTTCTTTGCATTTAGAAAATTCCCTCTCCAATCATCTGTTCCCTCCCATTTCCTTCTGATGTTGGCCACCATCACTGGCCAGTTTCGGTTGCAGGAACTAAACCCTTTAAACATTGGCAGGGTGAAGATATAGCCCAAACATTTCTATCTGTCTTTCTCAGCATAGAGTTGTTGTAGTCCATTCCCTCCCTGTCCTATCTCTTTGGTAATATTAAAGTAAAATAGCATAAGTTTGAAAACCAGTGTGGTGTACTGGTTTAAGTGTTTGTCTAGGGAGATTTTCAGACAGGCAAAAATCGCCCCTTGCCGCGCGAGCAGCCTCCCGAAACTGCTGCGCGGCAAGGGTCTTTTTCGGACGACGCTGTGCCTCTAGCGAAGCCGTCCGTGTCACTTCCGTGAAGCTTGGGACGGCTCCGCGTCATATTTCAATCACGGGCAGCCTCCGTGCTTGAAATATGACGCGGAGCCGTCCCAAGCTTCACGGAAGTGACACGGACGGCTTCGCTAGAGGCACAGCGTCGTCCGAAAAAGACCCTTGCCGCGCAGCAGTTTCGGGAGGCTGCTCGCGCGGCAAGGGGCGATTTTTGCCTGTCTGAAAATCTCCTAGGACTCCCAGAGACTAGAGTTCAGATCCTTGCTCAGCAATGAAAACCCACAGGGTAACCTTGAGTAACTCAGACCCTCTCAGGGCTTGTCTAGATAGGCTCTTTACCCTGTCTTGGCGCTTTCTTTGAGCTCTGCAGTCCATACAACACAGGGCATTTTTGCTGTTTTGCCACTGGGTGGACTGAATAACCCCCAAGAGCGAAGATGGGGCCAAGACAGGGTACAGTCTGTTAAACTGGGTGTTTTTTTAACAGCTGGGGAAAACGGATTCAGCCAAAATAAAATAGATCAGGCCCCACATGACCACAGGAGTCCAGACCACCATGCCAGCCCATCACTGCAGCTGCCATCTGCCATCACTCTTCCGCAGCCAGGACACAGGCCCTCAGCATGTGACCAGGCTGGTCACATGCAGAGGGACTTGCTCTCATGTTGTGGGTTGGCTTACTTCATCTGGAGAGTGGGATGCGGACAGGGGTTGTGGCGGCTGCAGGGATGGACTGGTGGGGCAGTCTGGATTTCCTCCCATTTTGTGCTGATAACAGGGGAGGAACACAACTAATCCATGGCAGTGTCACACAAAACTCTTGTGTCCATGGAGATGTCCACTTGTGTATTGGTCTTATATCGGGGAATTAAAGCAACTCAAATAACAATAGCACTATAGCAACAACACTTACATTTCTATACTGCTTTATAGTGCTAAGCTCTCTCTAAGCAGTTTATAGTGTAGTTGCTATTTTCCCCAAACAAGCTGGGTACTCATTTTATGGAAGAATGGAAGGCTGAATCACCCTGGAACCCTGCAGAATCTAACTCATAATGTTGTGGCTGCAGTTCCAGCATTTAACCACTGCACCACCAGGGCTCCTAAATGACAGTGTGAGAAGCTGTGTAACATTTGGAATCTTCACCCCTGTGTATACCAGTGGAGCCAGGAATAAAGACGGAGTCAAGGATATAAATAACTGATGAAACTTTATTGAACTGACTTAAAGGACATTCTCTCTCTCTCTCTCTCTCTCTCTCTCTCTCTCTCTCACACACACACACACA
Organism: Gambelia wislizenii; assembly: GCA_030847615.1. NCBI lineage: Eukaryota > Metazoa > Chordata > Lepidosauria > Squamata > Crotaphytidae > Gambelia > Gambelia wislizenii. The sequence continues at coordinate 7,992,057 of JAUMIR010000006.1, forward strand.
CTTGTAGGTTCAGGAGGAAAGTGGGATTGGACCAACAACTTAGTTTTCAATGGGTATTGTAGGAAAAATCCCCTTTGAAGGTGCCATCTGGATAATAGAAACATTTGTCTTCAGATAGTTCCAATCAGTGCAAACAAAAGGATTCCAGACTACCAAGGAACTGGGAAATGGGGGCTTCTTTGGGCTGGATGACTGACAGGCTACCTTCCTGCTGACTTGCAAATATAAGGAATATGAACAGGTTTAACATGGCAATGAAAACTTCCAACTGTATAGATGGATGGCTGCTTTCTAGCCACAAGACAGGAAGAACCTTTTCCTCCATCAAAAGAAATGTTGACTGGTTGTATCAAGGTGTGAATGCTTGGGGAATTTGTGAGGCCCCTTCTTGGCTTGCTACATGCTAGTCCCATGGTTTTCCATCACCCTGCAAAAGTCCCAGGGTTGACCAGATTGATATCAAATTATTGCCAATTGTAAGTGAAATATATATTAATTTAAAAAACAGGTAAAACTAAGACATTTTAAAACAATCAATACAGAGTTTAAAATACACAATTTCAAATCAGAAAGAAAGAAAGAAAGACCTGACATGAGATGTCCCTAGGTTGTACAAGGATATTGTACAAAGAACCCTTATCTCATGTAACTGTGCCTCCTCTGGCACAGTAGTAGACGGCAGTGTCTTTAGTTGTCAGGGCTTCTATTCTTAGCTTTGCTGTATTACCACTAGTGAAGGGGGTCACACGTCCCTTAAATTCTTGAGCAACTATTACAGGATCTCCAGTTCTGAAGCCTCCCATATAGATGAGCCCTTTCCCAGCAGCTTGACGGACCCAGTGTATGTGGTGCCTGTTGATTTCATACCCTGATACCACACAGTCCATTGTGACATCACCTCCAGGCAATGCTATCACCGCAGTAGGCTGAGTCAAACTGACAGATCCCGAAGAACCTGGTAAGGCAAAACAAGATTAAAACATGGAAAGGAGACAATCAAGGTAGAAACATAGCCCTAAGAATTTCAAATTCACACTTCTATGTATGGTGCTTCTATTTAACATAAAGATATGAAATATACCAGGGATGCTTTTGTGATGTTTTAAAGCGTGGGGAAAGATTGTCCATTGCAGCAATACTTATGGTAGATTCAATAAGCAACATTTCTTAAGAGCCATCCTTCATTGGGGCCACAAAACCAAAACCAAAGCTAAATACAATTTTACATTAGAAATGTTGGGTTTTAATTCAGTGATTCACAGACAAGTTTTAATCTGCAGGGGTTCATAATAAAATGAAATGAAAACAAAAATTATTCGTTCTGCCTTTCCCCACAAAGTTTTAAAGTTCTAATATTTGTTGAATGAAGTCAGCTCTACTAGGGATTGTGATGTCTGATAAGGAAACTGAGTATGTACTACTCAAAAGTTTGTGCTGCAGTTACTTACCAGGAAAGAAGAACCATAGGACAGGGAAAATGAAACTGAACACCCACATAATATTAGAGTGATCCTTGCTTTGGGTTGAATGAGTTGCTGTCAAATATTTGCAGTGGACATACAAACCAGTTAATCATTCATATGTTCTTATGTATCTCAGAGGAAACAAATTTCTTTGCATTTAGAAAATTCCCTCTCCAATCATCTGTTCCCTCCCATTTCCTTCTGATGTTGGCCACCATCACTGGCCAGTTTCGGTTGCAGGAACTAAACCCTTTAAACATTGGCAGGGTGAAGATATAGCCCAAACATTTCTATCTGTCTTTCTCAGCATAGAGTTGTTGTAGTCCATTCCCTCCCTGTCCTATCTCTTTGGTAATATTAAAGTAAAATAGCGTAAGTTTGAGAACCAGTGTGGTGTACTGGTTTAAGTGTTTGTCTAGGACTCCCAGAGACTAGAGTTCAGATCCTTGCTCAGCAATGGAAACCCACAGGGTGACCTTGAGCAAGTCAGACTCTTTCAGCTTCAGAAAAAGGCAATGGTAAACCCCTTCTGAACAAATGTTGCCAAGAAAACGCCATAAGTTCTCCTTAAGGTCTCGCTATGTTGAAAATTACTTAAATGAACACAACCAACAACCAACAACATGCATTCCAGATGCAATTGCATATCCACTTACATTGGTGTAAGCCCCACTGAATTGCATGGGATTCATTCATTACTCTGTGTGTGTGTGTGCACACGTGTGCGTTTGTGTGTAAAACTACACAGTAAATCAACAAGATAAATAAAACTCTGCAACAGCAATGACAGATAAATGAAACTGGGAACATGTGTGCATATGGAAGGTCCTATAAATGGGAGAATTGTTTTGGCTGCTACAGACAATATCCAAAACATCAAAGATGAGGAGATGTAGCTACATCTCTGTTCCCCAGCTGAGAATGCATGTCTTGCACAATATCACAATTCATCTTTATGTGATCATATCTCAATTTATTATGATATAAATACCTATCACGATGCCCGCCTATACAGTAGTTTTAACTTTTATGTGATGTAAATTACCTGTACATGTTTTAACATTTGTAAGCTGCGTTGAGTACCAAGGCAGGGGGGAAGGTAGATTATCATGATGATGATGATGATGATGATATGGATGGTTGGAACAAAGGCCCATAAAAACACATAGGAGCAATCACTCAATGTATAGAACCAAAACATATAGAAACTCTTTCCCTCTACACAATTATAACACTACTGGCTGACTCAATGTAACATATGCCATTGTAGTAGATTTGAAAGATTCACATAGTTCCGCTACATGCTATTATTTTAGGGAAATAATATTGCATTTTTTAACATGTGGGTGGTGAGTGGCTGAGGGAGTGAGAAGAGGGAGGGGCCCTTGTGAAACTGGAGGTGTAGATGCAGATTGAGTGGCAGGAGTGGATTGGGAGGTGGAAAGGGAATTTGCATATGGTTGGTGATTAGCTGGGGGAGTGAGGTGGGAGGGGATTAGTTGGGTAAGCAGCCAATCAGCACACTGGGAAAGGAAACATACCAGAGAGTTATATAGATATAGATATAGATATAGATATAGATATAGATATAGATATAGATATAGATATAGATATAGATAGATATACCACTCTAACTGCCATGTTTCCATCCTATAGAATCCTGGGATTTGCAGTTGAGCAAGGGGCATTTAGAATCCCCACCCACTGAGCTCTAGTGCCTTACCAGACTACAAACCCCAGGATTCCACAGAATGCAGCTGCGGTAGTTAAAGTGAAATGATAGTGCTATAATGTGAAAGGGTCCTAGGTACCATTTATAGCTTTGAAAGGAGGGGGGAAGAAAAAAGAAGCTATGCTCATGTCTCTCCTAATGGTAAGCCCCAAACCTAAGATGTTTTTCCTCCCCTCTGGGAAATGGTTCCCCACACTCATCTGCTGCTTGGCGTCCCATATTGGGAGAAAGATTGAAATATAAATTAAATAAATAAATAGATAGATAAACAAATATGATGAAGATGACATTTCCACATAGCCCTAATCCAAGGGTGGCTGGTGGATCTGCCATCACAGGAACACTTGATTTTAGTGCTGCTCTTTCCACATCTGCTTCCAGTTGCATGGGAGCTCTGCCCATGTTGAACCCTATCCCTTCTGATGTTCTGATGTTCAGCACTGGCGGAGCTCCAATTGATTTTGCGACAGCTTCAGCAAGGGTGATGCTTAAACCAAGAGTACATTTGCCACTTGGAAGGGTGGCAGATCCACTGGTTACCCCTGCTCTTATAGAAGCATCCTTCAAGTTTATGTGATTTTGGCTGCATCTGTACTGCAGAAATAATCAAGTTTGACACGCTTCAACTTGAAGCGGTTCCATGCTATGCTCCATGCTATGAAATCCTCATATTTGTAGCTTGTTGAGGCACCAGAGATCTCTGACAGAGCAGGCTAAATATCTCACAAACTACAGAGCCCAGGATTCCATAGCATTGAGCCATGGCAGTTAAAGTGGTGTCAAACTGTATTATTTCTGCAGTGCAGATGGAGCCTTTTTGTTAGTCAAACCAGAAAATGACCTGAAGCTTCATGTTGTAGGGAAAAGAGTGACAAACACTCTCACCCCCGTAACAAAAGGTCTGCTGCCCCGCTGCCCCCCAAAAACAAATCCCAAACAGGAGATGTGTCATGACTCTCCCAATTTAATATGCAGTTTGTTTCTACATCATCTGTTGTTAACGGTTGCACGGTCCAGAAGAACTAGAACCCAAGCATATGACACATGTGGTTTCTGTGCATTTTCATTTCCTTCCTTGTACTGCATTTCAATACAGACTCTTTTTCTTCTTTGGTTTGACACAAAACCACTTTCCCCCTACCTACCTCAGGACATCAGGCTTTGTGATTTCCATGGTGAGACAGCGCAACCAACAGCAATGTACATAAACATCAGTGCCCCCCCTCCAATGCAGATATAAAACCAGACTCCAAGCTTGTTTACTGAACTCAAAGTAGCAGCTGCAAGGGAAAGGATAAGAAAACAATAAGCATGTCTCAATAAGTCATATTGAAACTTCCTGTGGTTTTCACATAATTAGAGGGGAAAACAGCTCTCTCGCATTCTTAGATCTTTGCTGCCATCAAGTGGTTGGTACCACTGATGTAGTGGAGTCAGGGCTTAAAGTGCTGTGACTTCTTCATTAATAGGGACAATGGCATCATTGGCAATCCCTGCTGTAATGCAAAGTATTTTGAGATGGTGCAGAGGAAGAGGGCAGACATGAAAATCAAGGCTTCTCTAGTGTTAAGCCTGACAGAAAGTTTGTCCTTGATGGGAATTTTACACTGAAGCAGTGAAAGCTTTTCCTCTGTGTTCTGCTCTTAACAGAAACATAAGAATGAGCTTTATCCTTAGCTTTACTTGAACATATTCCAGATCCTCTGGGTGCATCTACACTGTTCACCAGCTACTCTTAGAATAATAAATCATAGAGTTGGAAGAGACCACAAGGGTCATCCAGTCCAATCCCGGCCATGCAGAAATAAACAAACAAAGCACCCCCAACAGATGACCAGCCAGTCAATGTTTAAAAACCTCCAAAGAAGGAGACTCCACCACACTTTAAAGCAGCATATTCCATTGTTACAGATCTTACCTTCAGGAAGTTCTCCCTCATGTTTAGGTGTAATCTCTTTTCTTGAATCCATTGTTCCATGTCCTAGTCTTGTTCCAGTAAACAAGCATGCTCCCTCTCCAATATGGCATCCTTTCAAATATGGCTATCATGTCCCCTCTTAACCTTCTCTTCTCCAGGCTAAACACACCCAGCTCCCTAAGCTGCTCCTCATAGGGCATGGCTTCCAGACCTTTTACCATTTTGGTCACCCTCCTGTGGATACATTCCAGCTTATCAATATCCTTCTTCAATTTTGGTGCCCAGAACAGGACACATTGTTTTAGGTGAGGTCTGACCAAAGCAGAATAGAGTGGTACTATTATTTCCCTTGATCTACAAACTATACTCTTATTGATACAGCCTACAATTGCATTGGCTTTTTTAGCTGCCATATCACAAACATCACATGTCCCATGGGGTTGTTAGCATGCCCTACTACCCCCTCCCTGTAATATCTCATAATTGGATATATTGGACACTTCAAAGGGGTCAAGTAGACCAGGGTGATCCAAAATGACAGGGAGAGAATCAACCAAGAGAGCTACCAGCTACTTCCATTCTCCATGATGCAGTGCAAACAAGGTCAAAGTCCTAGGAGTGTCTAACATACAACATTGCTCCTTCAAAATGGAAACAATGCTTCAATTGCAGCATTGGGATAAATGTTTTATTCCACCTTAGTTTTAGTTAAATCATATGCCCTTTGATTAGAACAACAGCAAGAGTCATGGGGCTATAAGAACATAAGACCTGTTCAGTGGTCAATTCTAGGCCCCCATCCTGCTTCCTGCCATGGCCAACTACAATAGCTTTCTTCAAAGTCAAGTCAAGATCTATGGGCTTATCTACACAAGCTAGGATACACTGCCTCCCCACTGGTGTATCCTGTGGAGCTGGCCCGTGCTTCCCCCATTACCTTCAGCAAATTGGCTAGAGTCAGTACAGGAACAGTACAGCAGCTGCAGGTGGTGGCATTTTCTCTACTGACCTGGGAAGCAAGGAAGGGAACCTGCAACATATGACTGAAGGCCCCCTGCATATGACCAGCCTTGGTATCATGCTGAAGGACTCCTGCCTGCCTTTTGGGAGAGCCAGCAAGTTGGCGGCAGCAGTAAGGGCTGGCATGTTAGACAGGTTCCTGTGGACGTGCAGGGTCCAATCCTGCTTTTGCTGGCAGAAATGGATTAAATATTATTTGGGAATGGTTTATCAGGCCCTACCCCAGATTGCCTCCATCTCAGCTCCATATCTTCCTCGGGGATCATAAGGACTGCCAGGGGCAGAAAGGGTCAAATGTCTTGCGTCATATGGACTTCAGGGGTCTCAGACAGGGACAAGCTAGGGTATTTAGCATATGTAGACAAACCCTATGCCTTTAGTTCTCTGGTGCCATGTGGACACCTTGTTTCTTCCCGCCAACCATTGTCAGTCAGCTAAAGAAGTTCTCTCTGCCCTACCAAAAACGCTTGACTAAGGACTTTTAGAGAAAACATCATTCACATTGGGGTTTCCTTTCACAGTATACTTTCAAAAGTATTAAAAAGACACCACTGACATTTAAAGAGAATCAGATGTCAAGTAGAGAAAGGCTCCATTCCTTCCAAATATGATTCAAAATGAAACTGATACTTCTGCTGGTTTTTCATACAGGAACTGATATACACAGCTGAATAAGTGAAAGATGGTCCTCTTTTCTAAACCTCTGCTGCCATCAAATGGCCACTATAAAGCATAATACTCTTCCTCACTCAGTTCATCTAGTCATTGAATGACCAGTACCAAATTCTCACCTCAGCCTTGAAACTGCTTAAATAAATCATTAATAAGTGGTGTGCTATTTATTTCAGTTCCAGCATCACAGGGATTTTTTTTTTCATTTTACAGACTGCACTATTTCAATGAGCCCTTGGTTTTTGAAACTGTACTAAATACAGTGAGCCCTTGGTACCCACTGAGGTTAGGTTCCAGAACCCCCCCGTTGATACCAAAATGCATGAATAATCAAGTCCGATTATATGCATGGCATAGCAAAATGGTGCTCCTTATATAAGATGGCAAAAACAAGGTTTGGTTTTTGGATTATTATTTTTTAAGAATATTTTCAAGCCGTGAATACTTAAACCCATGGATACCAAATCCATGGATATGGAGGGACAACTGTATGTCTTTACAGGAGACCCAACACTGTGTAGTGATTTGAGCATTGGACTATGACTCTGGAGACCAGGGTTCAAATCCCAGCTCAGCTGCAAAACCCCACTGGTTGATATTGGCCAAGTCATACTCTCTGAGACTCAGAGGAAAACAGACAAACCCTCTCTGAACAAATCATGCCAAGAAAACCCCACAATAGATTTGCCTTAGGGTTGACAAAAGTCAGAATGACTTGAAGGCACAAACAGCAATAATGTTTTAATAGCATGTTGTTATATATTTTATTCTATATCATTTTGGGGACTCCGCTGGACAGAAGAGCAATTAATAAAGTTTGGAATAAATAAGTAAATCACTTTGAGTTCCTATATATATATATATATATATATATATATGGAATAAATAAATGGAGAACCACTATGAATGATTAAAGATTACAGATGAGAAACCTTTAGCCTTCTAAACATTCTGGTCTTTAATTCCCATCAGGCCCACCCAGCATGGCTAGTGTAAGGACTTTATCAGACAGGGGAAAACATGGCAAAAAAAAAAAAAAGCATCCAAAATCACACACATCATAAGGACATGATGATAACACAAAGGGTGAAAGTATCAGATGACCTCATTGTTCAGTTGTTCCGGGGGCACAGTGCTGGCGTGGACAAGGTGTCACTTTTTTATTGATGGGCTAAGCAGTCAATAAAAAGTGATGCTTTATTCATGCTCACGCTACACCCCCAGAACAGCTGAACGACAACATCATCTGATAATTTTGCCCTTTTGTGTTATCATCGCATTGTTATGATGCATTTTTTCATATGTCTGATAAAGTCCTAAGAGTTATTGTCCAAAAGTCCAGAGGAGTCAAATAGTCTACACCCCTATTATGGAGAATACTGGCTAAATGGACCAGTGGTCTGACTTGGGGCTTATCTACGCCAGGCAGGATACACTGGCTCCCTGCCAACATGTCCTGACTTTGGAGCCAACCCATTTCCCCCCATTACCTGGAGAAAATGGGCTGGAGTCCAAACAGAATGCTAGCCCATTGCTGCTCCCACCATACCTCCCATTTTCTCAGCTGATGTGGAAGCCAGAAAATGGGCCTGCAGCAAGTGACTGCAGGCCCCCTGCATGTGACCAGCCTTGATCACATGCCAAGGGACCCCTTCCTGGCTTCTGGGACAGCCAGGTGGTGGGAGCAAGGAGTGGCATGCTGGACAGGCTCTTGCAGACACATAGGGCCCAATCTGGTTTTTGCTGGGTAAGCCAGGGTGAGCTTTTTATCAGGCCCTATCCTGGCTTGCCCCCGTTCCAGCCCTGTATCTGCCCCAGGGGTCGTTTGGACTGCCCAGGGGCAGAGCAGCATAAATGCCCTGCATCATTTGGACTGCAGGGCTCTGGAGCAGGGGTAAGCCAGGGTAAATCATCTGTATAAATAAGCCCTTGATTTATCTCAGGCTTGGCCAAATTGATCACCAACATCGGTCCGCCCTGGCCTCACATCGGGAGGCATGGAGACGCACTATCCACAATGCTGCAGCCTTATTTGAGAACTCACGCCGAACAAGTCTTGAAGAGAAACGACAACGCAGAAAGAATCACAACCCAAAAACATCACCCAAGGAGACCTTCTGCTGTGCTTTTTGCAACCGGACTTGTTTATCTCGGATTGGCCTTTTTAGTCATCAGCGCGCTTGCAGAAAGCATGGGATGAGTCCTTCCTGAATCTTCGTTTGCGAAGAAAAGCCAGAGAGAGAGACAGAGAGAGCTATGCTACCATCCAGATTCTAAGCTCTTATCCCAGTAACTGAGGGTTACAATTTAAACTGAACCAAAATATTGTTCCAGGTGTTGTTGTTTTCAACCCTCACCCCAACAACAACACTCAGGAGTGAATTCATCAATGTTCCTAATTTTCAGGTTCAATGGGAATGACAGAGAATGTTACAAGCCAGTTGTTGTTAGTTGACAGTTTCATGTGTACCTCTAAATTAGGGGTGGGTGACTTGCAAATATCCAGATGTTGCTGGCTTTAAGCTCCAGCCAGCACAGCTAATAAGTGATGGTGGGAGTTGCAATCCAACAACATTGGGAGTACTATGTACATTCCACTCTTGTTCTAAATGAAGGAATGTACTTTTTAGCTTTGGCCACTAGGCGTCCCCACAACACTTGACAGCACCATCAAAATCTTACCATAGTAACCTAATACCTTCTGTCTGGTGGTGGTATAGCTATTCAGACATATATCTGTAGATGTATATCCTTGTCTTTGATCTGTTAAACTGACAATTACAACTATTGCTATGTTCCTTGTTCCCCCAGAGAGTAGTGGAATTGTATACCAGCATTCACAGAATTGTTTCCTACTATGTTCACCTTGTTATGCCTTTTTAGCTATTCTTAAACTGATTTAATTAAGCCCTTGGTTCTGATGCTGGACCCTGCTAGACACTTATTCACTTATTTGATTGCTTTGTATTGCTCTTTAATGTTATAACTTACTGCTTTTCATTATATTTTGCTTTAATTCATGTTGCCACCTTCCTTCAAGGGGAAAAAAATAAATTGACATTTTGCTTATTAGTTAACAGTTAATGGTGCAAACTCCCAAATAGAGCCTGTCTCACGTTTAAGCTTCGGGAAAGATTATTGATATTGGGCTGGGAATACTGCTTTGTAATTTTTTCCTTCCCAAACCAATGCTCATGGTTTAGGAAGACTCAATGCTCTTCTTCCTATTGCTTTTTGCAAAGCCTCTTTGACTTCATTATTCCTCATGGTGTATATGAAAGGACTGAGGACTGGGGTGAACACAATGTTCAACACAGAGATGCCTTTGTTGAGGTTGAAAAAAGAATGTGCAGCAGAAGGTCTTAAGTACATGAAAAGGACTGCACTGTACAAGATGGTGACTACAATCGGATGAGAGACACAGGTGGAGGCCTTCTGCTGTCTGCTTGTTGAAGGGATACGAAGAATTGCAGAGATGATGAAGGTATAAGATATCACTGTCAGAAGTAGAGAGGTCAATATCATGGCCAAAGCAATTAGGAAGCCCAAGGCTTTGATAAGATATGTATCACCCCCTGAGATTTTCAACATCAGTCCAATGTCACAATAAAAATGGTTCACAATGTTGGAATGGCAGAAGGGCAGCTTCATCACTAATACTGTCTGCCAAAGAATGCTGCAAAATCCCCCCAACCATGCAGCTAAGGTGAGCTGTAGTCAGGCACTGGTGGTCATGATGGCGGTGTACCTCAGTGGCTGACAGATGGCCAAGTATCTGTCAAAAGACATGAGAGTGAGGATGTAGAACTCTGTGATGCCAAAGAGGAAGTGAAAATAGGACTGTGCCACGCAGCAGTAGAAACAGATGGTGGTCTTTGCTGAGAAAAGGTTGGCCAACATCTTGGGAACAACAGCAGTAGTATACCACATCTCAAGGAAAGAGAGGTTACTAAGGAAGAAATACATTGGATTTTTGGAGCCGACGGTCAAGCATCACTATGATAATGATGAGACCATTCCCTGTGATGGACAAAGTGTAGAGCAGGAGGACAATGATAAACAAAGTAATATTCATTTCTGAAATGTGTGGGAATCCAAGGAGAATAAATTCTCTCACTCGTGTGCAGTTGGTCAGATCCATAACTGGGATCCATGTGACTGAAATAATAGAGGCAATTTGTTATTCCAAAGTTGATTTTATGCAACATCAAAAAATGGAGAGTGGAGTATACAATTCTTTTTACATCATTTATATTCTCATATTTCCATTTTAGAAAAAGGAAATCAGGGAATGGGGAGGGAGAAAAGGCAATCTCAACACAACTTAATGGGTTCAAATTAGAGGAAAAGAGATTTCACATAAACATTAGGAAGAACTTCCTGACAGTAAGAGCTGTTTGGAAGTGGAATACACTGCCTTGTAGTGTGGTGGAGTCTCCTATTTGGATGTTTTTAAACAGAGGCTGGATGGCCATCTGTCTGGAGTGATTTGATTGTGTGTTCCTGCATGGCAGGGGGTTGGACTGGATGGCCCTTGAGGTCTCATCCAACTCTATGATTCTATGATTCTATAATGAAGCCAAGGTTGGATTTTTGCTACTTGACCATAATTTCCAGCCAATGTAGAACTATATATCTTTATTACAAAGCAAATAGACAGGAAGATGGGTATAGTGGGTAGTTTTGCAGGTATAAATTTTTTGGTGTGTGCTTTCATGTTTTTTCCTTTTTCCACTTTCATGGGATTTTCAGAGGGGGTTTGTTCATAGGGGGGGTTACCAATGCCTTCCTCTGAAGCTTAGAGATGAAACCCAGTGGGTTTTCATGGCCAAGTGGGAATTTGAACCCTGCTCTCCCGGAGTCATAGCCCAACACTCAAACCACTACACCACATTTCCTCTTACAGATATACATACATACACCATATCCTGTACACTTTCTCTACATCAAAATATATGTTTTTATGCACATGCAGATACACACACCCCAACAACAACAACAACAACCATTTTAATGCAGAGAAAATATACAGGATATGATGATGATAATGACTGTGGAGGTTGCTAGAGAGAGTGGAGAAGAGTGTTGAAAACATACTTGGAATTGACACAGATAAACAGAGAGTAACAGGTAGAAAAGATGCAGAGGTTTACAAAGAGAGACTAAATTGCCATGGGACAGCAAGCAAACCGGAAAACTCAATTGTAGAAAGAGATGAAAAGTCAAATTGGGAAGAATATTCTTGGTTATTCATTTCCAGGTGGAAAAATGGATTTTCCAACAGTTAGGAAACCCTGTCAAGAATAATAATAGAGCAGAAAGATATTTTTCCCAGTTCATCCCAGTGTTCAGCAATTCTAAAGTGTCACATAGGAATTACTTCTATTCTGTGGAAAAACAATTGTGGGGTTTTTCCACACACACAAAAAATTTTCTGCAAAAAACAACAACAGCACATGTTTCTTTCAAGAAAAACATATTTCCTGCACCAGAAACAGTGTTTTTGGCAGAGGAAACCATTTATAATTACAGGAAACATGTTTTCTGTGGAGAAACTACTTTTGCATTTTGAATTCATTTGCAGCCATTAAGTAAGCTGAGGACAAAGGGAAGGAGTGGGAGAGGAGAGAAACTGGAAGATCTTTAAAGCATCTGAAAAAAGTGGGATGACAGAGGATTAATCAGGACTGTCCTTAGGGGGGCATCCACACTAGAGAAATAATCCAGGTTGAAACTGGTTTATTTGTGTGGCTCCTTCCTACAGAATCCTGGGATGTGTAGTTTGGTGAGGCACCAGCAGTATTTGTCAGAGAAGTTAACTTTGTTAAACTACAAATCCCAGGATTCCATAGGAAGGAGCTATGAAAATAATCCAGTTTCAAACTGGATTATTTGTGTCATGTGGATTCCCCTTTGTCTAATCAGGACAGTTGGTAGGTATAATAACTTGTTTTAAATAAATATACTAGGGGTGTGTGTATATACATACATTTAAAATCCACCTGTTTTAAGTAGAGAGGTAAGCAGGTAGATGTCACTAAATCCAACTGTTAGTCCCCATTAGAGCATACTCACTGAATCAACTGAATTTATCTGAGTGTTGACTTACCAAGGGCTCATCTACATAGGCCAGGATAAACTGGCATATCCTGCTGGCAGAGTAGGCCCATTCCTCCGCTGTTACCAGTATGGAATGGGAGGATGTCCAGACAGGTACGCTGGCCTGTCGCTGCAGCCACTGCCACCAAAGTCTCCCTCGTTCTCCCTGAAGCCAGGAATCTGGCCTGCAACATGCAAGCTAGGCCCCCTATATTTGACCAGCCTTGGTCACATGCTGCAGGCCTGGTTCCTGTTGTGGAAGAGCCATGGCAGAGGGCACCTGAAGCAATGGGCCAGCATGCCAGAATGGGCTGCTGCCGTCACATAGGGCCCAATCAATTTGTTTGCCAGTGTGACCATTTTTTTCCCTGGGTATTATTCTAAAATGCTTCATTGAGCCCTATCTTGCCTTCCCCTGGTCTTAGCCTCATCTTTTCCCTGTGTCATCTGGACTGCAGGGCTCCAAGTTGGGGTCAAGATGGGGTAAATTGTCCATACAGACAAGCCCCAAGTTCCCATTGTTTTACACTTATCCTAGGACTAACAGTTGTATTTTGACCAAAGGTACAAAAAAAAAAAGGTTCCTCCCCATTAAAAACAAGGGCTTTTGCAGTTCTACGCCTCTGATCTGAAAAATATGTGTGTGTGTGTGTGTGTTGTTTGTTGTACACAAACAACAACAAAAATGATGAGAGTCTAATCTTTTCTTGTGCTGTGGGCCCCTTTGGTTGCCTATGGAACCTTCTCAGAACAGTGGCCATAGCCTTCACCCTTTTCTCTGGTGGCAAATCCAATAACTACAGTAATTTTGAAGCTATGAAGAGTGTAAATGATTTTTATGCAGCAACTCCAATGTGATATGAAAATACAGTATACAGTTGTCCCTCCACATTCGCGAACTTGACATTCGCGGTTTCGGTTATTCGCGGTTTTGGGAGGGCCCCCCCGGGCCCCCCCAAAACCGCGACACGGGGCCTCCAGAGGCCCCGTGAAAGACCTGGGGAGGGGTGGGGAGGCCTTCGCGGGACGCCCGGAGGCCCTCCGGAGGCCCCGCGAAGGCCTGGGGAGGGAGGGAGGGAGGGCCGGGGAGGCCTCCGCGGGGCCTAGGAAGGCCCCGCGAAGGCCCGGGGAGGGTGGGAGGGAGGGCCGGGGAGGCCTCCGCAGGGCCTAGGAAGGCCCCGCGAAGGCCTGGGGAGGGTGGGAGGGAGGGCCGGTGAGGCCTCCGCGGGGCCTAGGAAGGCCCCGCGAAGGCCTGGGGAGGGAGGGGGAGGGGTGTAGTTATTCGCGGATTTTTCACATTCGCGGGGGTCCGCGGAACGGAACCCCCGCGAATGTGAAGGGACGACTCTATATGATTTCTATTGGTGATAAAATCACTGGTACTGCTAATACTAATGTGGGTTGTTGCCTTCATAATAGAAGGAAATGCTACATTTCAGTTAGAGAGGAGTGGAAATAAAGATGTAATTCCCCCCGCCCCTTCCAAGTCCATGGATCCCTTGTAATCTAGCCATGAATCCCTATGGAAATCTGTGAACCCCAAGTTAAGAACCCCTGTTCTACAAACTTTTGCAGAAAATATTCATGTCTGAAAACACCTGTGTATTTCATTTGTTCAAAGAAGTCAAAATATGTCATAGGAAAGAAGAAGGATACTCACTTATTAATTGATGGAGTCATTAAAAATGTACCAAAATTGCAACCAGGAGGTAAGGGCTAAATAGTTAAATAATAATGCATAATTTTGAGCCATAACCTTAGGTTACCTTCCTTGTGAAGTTAAATTCTGTCCTTTTTCTTTCCAGACAAGTGGAGTTTGATCCAGCTGACATTCCACCCTGTGATTTTCTTCAGACTCTCTTCAGCCTCTTCTCTTTTGCTCTCTTTGTCTCTCTAGACAGTTATATTATCTACAGGAGTTTTTTTTAAAAAAAAAATGATAATTTTATTTGCGGTATCAAAGGCCTTTCTTGCAGGCACCACAGAGCAAGTGAGACATTATCTATCCATCTTCTACAGGACTTTTGGTATGGTTTCTCCAGGGAGAAACCTTGTGGTATCCCATAAGCACAGTCTCCTTACTATCTTAAGAAAAGGTTGATTTGAATCTGCCTGAATAAAACATGCTAATATATATCAGAAGACTGAGGGATTTGAATGGATTGAATTTTTTGCAATCTTTCTCTAAAAAAAGAAAAGAAATAGCATCTATCATCTATAGATACTTGTCCCAGTCCTTGGATGTGGATTCTGCAGAGTTAGGTGTTCTTCATGTTTACTGGCATCCATCTCAAAATGTTTTATCCCAAAAGCACCACTTTGGAAATTGAGACTCTAATACCAAAGCTGGGAAGGGGCCACAAGATGCAACTATATCTGTTCCACTAATATAGAGGAAGGAGCCACTAAGCAGGATAGCCAGAGCTCACTGTCATTACCAGTGTACCCGTGGAAAACTCCATGGGTCTAGATGTCCCTCCAGCAGTGTTTCAATGGCAGGGAAGGTGGAAATAGGGCATGTTGAGGTGGGAAGATGAAGTGTTGAAGATAAAATGAACCATATAATCTTACAATTACTCAGTTCCCCAAAATGCCCCCCCCCCAAAGAATCCTTCGATTGTGCTGGCTATGGACCATCTCTATACTTGCTGCATATACAATGTGTATGTACTTCCATAAACAAAGGTTAATATTTCTACCCATAGGTAAATCCATAGGTAGAGTGTTCCTTCCTCTTCATTTTGAAGAGAAGTGACTATTGGGGTGCCATCTGGATGATGAAAAAAGGAAATGCTTATCAAATTTACAGGTAACACCAAGTTAGGAGGAGTAGTTAATACCTCAGAAGATAGAATCAGGATTCAAAATGACTTTGAAAGATCTGGGAACTGGGACAAAACTAACAAAAGGAATTTCAACAGGAATAAATGTGAGGTACTACATTGGGGGGGGGATGAAATGCACAGACATAGGATGGGTAATGTCTGGCTTGATAACAGTACATGTGAAAAGGATCTAGGGGTGTTAGTAGACCATCACCAAAACTTGAATCAACAGTGTAATATGGTGGTCAAAACTGCAATGTCATTCTAGGCTGCATCATCAAGAGCATAGTGTCTTGATCAAGGGAAGTATTAGTTCCACTCTAGTCTGCTTTGGTCAGGCCTCATCTGGAATGCTGTGTCCAGTTCATGTCACCACAATTCAAGTAGGATATTGACAAGCTGGAATGTGTCCAAAATGGTGGGAGGTATGGAAGTGAGCCCTACAAGGATCAACTTAGGAAGCTGGGTAGGTTGAGCTTGGTGAAGAAAAGAGTGAGAGGTAGTAAGATAGCCATCTTTAAATGCCTAAAGGGGTGACATGGAACAAGCTTGCTTTTTGGTGTTCCAACTGTGAAGCATGAACCAATGGAGTCAAATTGCAAAAAAGAGAGAGAGAGAGAGATTCCACTTAAACATTAGGAAGAACGTATTGACTGTGAGAGTTCTCAAAACAGAGATTGGCTGGTCATATTTTGGGAATGCTTTAGTTCTGTATTCCTGCATGGCAGGGGGTTGACAAGATGGCCCTTGTGGTTCCTTCCAGCTGTATGAAACTGTGATTCTATAGGCTTGTTAATTTGTTGCTAAAATAAATAATGCCTATATGAAATCATGGAATTGTGGGGTTGAAATAGTTAAAACCTGTGAACAAACAATTAAATAAATAAATAAGTTACAGGGAAACATAATTCCCTTATTAAAATAGCTTCAGTGGCTACTAGTTCATTTCTGGGCACAATTCAAATTGCTGGTCATGACCTATAAAGCCCTATATGACTTGGGTCCAAACTATTTGAAAGACCGTATCTCCTGCTATGAACCTGCCAGAATTTTAAGATCATCAGGGGAAGGCTTTTTCTTGGTCCCATCACCATCACAAGGCTCATCTGGTGAGGACGCAAGGAAGAGCCTTCTCGGTGGCTGCTCCCACCCTCTGGAATGCCCTTCCACAAGAGGCTAGGCTAGTCCTCTCCCTGCTTTTCTTTTGCTGGCAGGCAAAGACATTTTTATTCCAGCAGTCATTTAATTTGTAGCTGCAGTCACAGAGGCTTTTATGGGGATGTGTTTTCTTGGTTTTATTCTTTTAACTTTTATATGTTTTTATATACTGTAATTTTAAATTGTAATGATTTTTTTAACCTTTTAACTGTTGTATCTTTTTAATTGTTTTTTACGTGTTGTGAGCTGCCTTGGGTCCCAATCTGGGAGAAAGGCAGCATAGAAATCAAATAAATAAATAAATAAAGAGCTAAGTCCACAGAACCTTATCTACTAAACCCTGTAACTGACCTTCCTTTCCCTTCCTCACCCTTCCTTGCTGTCTCTCTCATACACCTGGCTTTACTAGATGTTAATCATTATTTCTGTTTCTCAGTTTCATAGATCTTCAGTTAGACTGAAACTCAGAACGTAAAGTCTTGCTTCTTTCCACTGAATTTGAAACTGTCACCTGGTCCTTCCAGGTGACAGGGCACTCCAGATATACTAGGTCTCATGCTTTTGCTTTGGAGAGAAAAATGGCTTCCTATTACATAATTTAGTTTTTAAAGGATATACTGTAAGTTGAACACAACCACCAAAAAAATAATAATACCTAAGATGGTTAATAATTATATCAACCCTAAATGGTACTGATCCCTTTAACTGGAGTCTTTTTCCAACCTGCAAATCCAGTGTTTGTTAAATGAAGAGTGTGACTTGTGCCCTCCAAATGTGTTTGAGATGCAACTCCCATCAGCCCTTCACCATTGACTATGCTAGCGAGGGGTGCTGAGATTTGCAGTCCAACAACATTTGGAAGGCCATAAGCTGCCCATCCCTGAGTAATAAATGATTATTTTCTTCAAATCTAAAGGACACATTTCCCTATCTTTCATCCCAGTCCAGGCACATGTAAATAAGATAACTGGCTTCCTAAAAATCCTAAAACCGAACACTCCATACCTGGGCGTCATAATTGTTTTCTACGTGGGGGATACAACAAAAATAACAACATGATGGTGAGTTTGTGCCACACTTGTGAATATGCAAGAAACTGAGACAGGTCCAGATATCCATTCTGGACTCCTTTCTGATTCATCATAACTTGTAAAAACATATAACCTATCTTTCTTGTCACAAATGTGGGGAAATAAGATGATGGTTGTGAACTGCAGCCATAGATTTTAAAGTATGAAATTACAAGAAGAACTCAAATTCAAGGTATAATTCCAATAGTCCTAACTGGAACTGAATCAATAGAAACTTGATAATTCAACACTTTTCTAAGTTCCACTTAATTCCATGGTTATACACTAGTTGGGACTTGCTATTGGATTTAGACCCACTGTTTCTCACAGTGACTAGAGAGAATGTTCTAGGAGACCCCAATTAAACAATCCCCCTTCTGTATTTTGTTGCTGTCGTTTTGTCCCCCAGAAATGGCTAGTCAGATATAAACTGCTTTGGAACAAGGAGATGGTAAGCAAGCATCATGGCTCTTGAACATTAATAGGGGTACCCAAACACTGCAGCTGGTGCTGAACATTATGGCAGTTCTGTCCATTCCATGTATAGAAGCTGATTGTACTGGTAGATGGACCTTGCTTCAACACTATCTATTGGGTTGTTACCGAAATTGCATGGGGGTCAGTGGGACCAACTCGTGACCTCTGAGTTATGATAATAAATTGGGGAATTTAATTAGCTCAAAATATGGCAGCAAGAGGACAGGTAACTTCAGGATCTTTACACCTGTGTATACCAGTACTAACTGAGGAGACTCCAAGCCAGAAGTAGTATAAAAAATGGTTTTTATTGGAAAATAATCATGGAACCACTCACACATGCAGCCATACTTCAAGCAATCACACAAGGCTAGTGAAGAATCAGGGGGAAGTACTGGGATAGAGGAATAGATTCAGGGATGATAGGCTATACTTTACCTGTTCAAGAAGCCAAGGTTCATGCAACAGAAAATACTCATTCTTGATGCTGAGGTTGCATAGCAAACAGGCAGAGTGATGGTGTGTAGAAAACTGTGCTTGCTTTGGTCATGTTTTGAGGTAATGTTTATTTTCAATATCATACCCTTAAGGGGCATTTTGAGTGAGGAACAATGCTTGAGTGAGTTTCCTAGAGTTAAATAATGGAAGCTCCAGCTTTGTTAATGGCTGTTAATGGTTGAAACATTGAGACTGATGGGTTTAAGGTGACCTCGCATTGTTGGATAAGAAGCAGTGTGAAGGAAGACCTTTGCAGGATAATGGGAATTTTGGTCACTTGTCTGTTTTGGAGTATGACTCACTGCCAGGTGCATCTAGGGAAAATGAGCACATCCCCCTCAACTGCTGTCTAAGGGGACTCTACTTAATCTCATCCTGGGGATGTCTGTTTTTGGAGAATTTCTAAGACAACTTCATTAGGTCACTGGTGACCTTTACATGAACCCTTCTGGGGGTGACCTGGTCTACCAAGGGCCTGAACTGAACAAGAACTGTCAATTATTTCCAATTGATGGATTATTGCCAATTTATGAAATATTAGAAGGGGGTGTAAGGGCATGTAACAGGGTAGGGTGCTTCAACACACTTGAGGTCAGCAAGTGTGTTTAGAGAATACAGGACAGACTATATGGTTCAAACAGCAAGTGAAAAGAATTTCTAGGAGGCTTTGAAGAAATAGCTTAGTGATGCCATAGCTGCATTCCAGCATGTGCCACCATGATCTGCAACTGAGTAGGACATGGGCAAATCACCCCTCTAGATCAATATAGTTGGCTCTCTCTGCCTCATGCCAGAACATAGAATTTGTGCTCTAGACACATTTCTAATGCCATTTTAAAGTCATATGTGCATGAGCTTAACTTGCCTTTTAACCATTTTTAACTCTCTTAACTGGTTCAGTTGTTTAATATGCCTTTAATCAGTTAAAATTGTCCTTACTATTTTACATTGTTTTTAAGTATTTAAACTGATTTTATCACATGCTGCCCTAAGATCTTGGATATAGCATATAGGATGGGGATATAGGATGGGATATAAATTTGAAGAAGAAGAGAAGATGAACCTGAATCCAATTTCCAGTGTTAACTAGAGGGGATTTAACTACATGTTGGCTTAACATTCAACAATTAAGTCCATGGATCTATTTTTGTTGCACTCACCAGTAGAATTCAGGTCATGCCTTTCAACTTTATTCTAACACATGGTTAGGAGAATCAATATATTACTATAACATATATTTTCTCAGCAGGAACAAGAATGCAGTGGTGTGCATTTAAATGTCAAAGATGCACCTTTTTCTGGACTGTGTGTAATTTTTCACCCCTTTCTGTTTCAGAAGCAATGCCCCCATGATCTTAACAGTCTCTGTGATCCCCAGTTCTGCTTTCTCATAATGTAACTATAGCAAATAGGAGCTGATTGTTCCTAAATGAGCTTTCAAAGGACATTCTGCAGCCAGTACTGAAACATCCAGGTGTCAGAATTGTGAGAAATACCTAGACAAAAATAGCCCTGGATTGGTATCTTCAACCAAAGGTCATCCACTACAACTGGATTGATCATGGTTTGATGTTTTGTTATTTTCTTAAGCAATGGTTTCTACCACTATAACCAAAGGTGATGTTTGACATTTTGAAGGATATTTCTGAATTGCTCAACTGTTGACAGTTTCTTTCTTTTTTCTTATTTTTAATCAAGGCTTCAAAGAATGCAACTGACTGGTAATAAAAAAGTATTACATTTAATCAACCTCAACCCCAAAATCAGAATATCCTGTCCTGTGATGATCACACACACATACACACACCTGGAAAAGGGCTTAAAATTAAAATTATTTTAACTGATGATGAAGTCCTTAGGGTTGGATTGTGTAGAACCTGAAGAAAAGTAAAGGGTTTGGACATTCCATATGAATTATGGAATTATGGGGAACTGATAAACAATTATAGTGGAATAAGATAAATAGACAGACTGAAAATATCTCTATCTATCTTCATTTTTCTAAGCAACTATGCTTCCACCTGTCCACTGAACAGAAGCAGACTGGGGGGTTGTCTACATGGACAATTTATCCCATCTTTCCCCCATCTTGGAGCTCTGCGGTCCTGATGATGCAGGGCTTTTGGCCCATTTTGCATCCAGGCAGTCGTTGTCACCCCCGGGGTAAAGATGGGGCTAAGATGGTGGGGGGAGACCATTACATCAATTTTTTTTTAAAAAAAATACCTGTTTAAATCCATTCCAGCTGGGAAAATATGGATTGGGCCCCACATGACCACAGGAGCCCATTCTAGCACAACTGCTCTCTACCTCACTCTTCTATACCCAGGAAGGAGGCTTGCAGTATGTGACCAAGGCTGGTCACATGCAGGGCAACTTGCGCACATGCTGCAGGCCTGCTTCCTGATGTCAGAAAATATGATGCTACGGACAGTGGCAGTGGCTGCAGGGGTGGGCTGGGATTCTCATCTGGATGCCGGCCCATTTTGTCTAGATAAAGGGGGAGGAACAGGCTAGATTTGTGGACAGGATACATAGGCAGAGAGCCAGCATATTCTGGACCATGTAGATGAGCCCTGAATCTCAATTAATTCAAGGATGCATGCTTTAAAATTGAGATTTCCTAAGTGCATATAATCCATGATACCAGACAAAAGATTAGTAAAACAGGAATCCCCCAATAAACAAAATGAAAAGTCAAGATGGTAGTATTAAAAACTTGTTATGAGTCTACAAGTGCCTAATGTAATTTGGAATATCAAAAAGGAGGGGGAAAATACTAACTGAAGGTCAAGCTGGAAATAATATTTTGAACATTGCAAATTTTCTTGATGGTATTGGATTATATTTTTTTCCCCAGAAAGGATGATAAAATAGCTAAATAATTTGAAGAGTTGGCATCCTTTCCTTTGTGTAGTGCTTTTCTTGGACTACACTGATAGATTATGGTTTTGCACGTGTCAGATGAAAAATATAAATGGATTAATATCTCCTGATTCTGATTTGAAGAATCAGTTGGAGAAGATATAGGGCTTGCCATGTGTGTATTGATAGGTTCCATCCATAGCACTTTGGATCATTTTTCAGTGGCACCTTCCCCCTACCCCAAACTTTATGGTGCCATTATAATGTACAGGTAACTCTACTTCAAGAACATAAGCTTTCAGTAAGTTCAGACAAGCTTTATTCATCACAGCACATAGATGTTGTCAGGACTGAAGATTTTCAGTTACACAGCATACTTAAATCACAAAGTAATTCAGGCAGTCCCCCCACACACACCCTGCCCTGTCTTATACTCCATTAATCACTTAACCAAAACAACCTGTCTTCCCAGGTAGACCCTTCCCCCCAATTCCAGGCTTTTGGCACAGGAATGACCTTGACCAGTTGCAGCTACCTTATTTTCCCAGACATCTGCTCATTAGCCCAAAACAAGAGAAAGAAACAATTACTTTCTACCCTACTGGCATTGTAGGATCCATCATCCAGCATGGCTCAGCATAAGCATAAGCAAATGCGTGTTTAACAAGCATAATAGGACTTATGATCCTGATAGTCATGGGTCTAACCCCTCATATTTGGGGATAAGTAGGAATTTTTAAGGGAGCAAACAGAATTGGACAGATATTTCCTCTTATTTTTTCTCCTGCTTCATGCTGTACCTTTGGGGAGGGTGCTGACTTGCTTGAAATTCAGATGAAGACTTTGTCTACACTGGAGTGTCCTGACAGCTGTCTAGACAGAAGCCTTCTGACAGGGTTATATTCTTGAAACTTGAGAGGTAAACCACTTCAGGAACTAGCTACAGTAGCTCTGTGCTGTGGCTCACCTAACGGGGCCTATCCTACATGCCCATTCCACATACCTGAATGAAATAAGATGTAGTAGGGCATTCACATATTTGGAACTGAGATGTTTTTGCATCTATATAGCACTTATTTGATGACCACTGGACCTGTATCTTTTTAGCAAGGATAGCCTCAAAAAGTTTTTATTATTGTAGATTGATTTCACTTTAATAAAGTTAAGCCATGTTTAGAACTCAACATTAGTGTCTGGCTTTCATTCCATTTGGGGTGAGCAATTAGTGTATGGCTTACTTAAATCCCATTGATTTTGGTAGGTCTAAATCTACATCCAAGCTCTAATAGGACAACAAACCTTTCTAGTTTAAGTCAAAATTTAAAGTATCAATTAAAAGATATTGTATTTTAACTAGCATTGACAAATATTCATTGGCGTCATTCCAATTCATTCTAGTGCAAGTACTGGAGTGCTAATGGAATCCTCGTCTAGGCTATGAACAAGGGGGTAATCCAATAGTTTTTGCTTGTGAAGCATTAAGGAAGTGTTTTTTTTTCTTTCCCCCACTTTCTAACAAATATATACACACATAAACATGTGCTCTATGTCCCCTTGAGGGTAGGTACAACGAGGATTACACAAGCAGCTAATGTAAACTGTCTTGACAATGTGCTTAGCTAGTTCAAGAAGACAGCACCAACTGCATAATTGAAACATTCAGTGCAATCCTTCTCTTATTGTTACATTCATCAAATTGCATTCAACTGATGGTGACCCAATGAGTGAGAGACCTCCAAGAGTTCTAAGGACCTGCTCGGGTCTTAGAAACTCAGGACCACAACTCCCTTTACTGTGTCTCCTCCTTTTCCTACTGCCTTCAACTTTTCCCAGCATTCCTGTCTTTTCCAATGGGTCATGTTGTCTCATGATGAGGTTGTCTAAAGGGTGAAAATACTCCTCACAGAATGCAAGGAGAATATGATGTGTCTAAATGGGACCCCGCATTGTTTTAACATATTTGGAAGGAGTTGGGCGGGGTCAAAAATGCCATACACAGTTGTCCCTTCATATTTGCTGGGGTTTGGTTCCGGACCCCCCCCCCCATGGGTACCAAAATCCGTGAATACTCAAGTCCCATTATATGCAATGGCATAGCAAAATGGTGTTCCTGATATAAGATGGCAAAATCAAGGTTTGCTTTTTGGATTATTGTTTTTAAGGAATATTTTCAAGCTGTGAATATTTAAATCCATGGATACCAAATCTGTGGATACAGAGGGACAACTGTACTCCACAGGAAAGCCCTTAGTGGCTTTTCCTGGAGCTTTTTAAAAACAGTAGGAGAATGTGCATTCCTGCTCGTTGGGACAAGCCATGCGAATTAATTCACTTTCCCACACAAGTAGAAGCTGAAATCTGATTGGCTAGATGAGTGCAGGTGGTGGGGCTTGCTAACAAGGCAAGCGCCCAGAACCACCATTTTGGGTTTTCACCTTAAAGCAATAAAATAGGGGGGCGTTAAGGCAAAATATTGCTCTATTGCACCTTTGGTATAGTTTTTTTAAACAAAATATTGTTCAGTGGCAGCAAATCGGTAAGCTGCCATCTTGATTCGCAGGCATGGCCATTTGCACAGCAAACATGGATACCTTTGCATACCTGCGATCTGCCCAACAAGCCATTTAGACAAAAAGCAGCTGCTGTGGAGTGCCATTACTGTGGAGCAATCCACTTTTTTGCCTTGTATAGGCAATAGTATGTCTATTTAGTGGTTTTTGACTTCTAGTGATACAATTCATTTTTTACAAAATGTAGTAGCATCTGTTACTGTTTTCTTTTGTTAACTGTATGTTGCATTTTGGCCACTGTTTTGTTTCTCTGCTATTTTGGTCACTGGAATTTTGTATGGCAGCTCTCTTTCGAAGGTGTTAAGTCCAATGGCAACTACAATGAAAATTGTTGACGCTGGCAATGACAAGGGGGTAGCAGGTGTGAATATTCTCCCCTGTATTTTCTCCCCAATACTTTCTTCTTCCTCTAGATGGATTCTCCCTTAATTTTTTAAAAATGTATTTAATACCTTTCTTCAGATGATTGATTTCACTGGTAATCTCTCTCTTCTACCTTCAGCTTCACTGCCCTGCAGAGCTTAAAAGAGGAAACCAACACCCATGAAATCTTACATGTATGGTTCACTTTAGTTCCCTTGTTCTGAAAACATCTGCGGCTCAAAGCAACACTTGAAAGCAGGGACCGAGACATGAAGGGCAATTTTTAGTAGTTCCTTGCAAATTAACTTCAAACAACAACAGCAAAAGATTTCTGAAGAAACAATTTATATCATATATGACTTTTTTGCTTTGTGTATGTCTGGTGGTGTTCTCTGAAAATCTCTGTTCTCTGAGCACAGTAGTTGCGCTAAAGGATGGGTACATAACCTCCATTTTGTGAACAGGGTGTTATTGTTAGAGGTTAGATACATAGGCACCATTTTGCTAGGTGGGAGATTTTGCCAGTAGTTCAATGACTCTAGGCAAGCTCAAACCAATAAATAGAGAGTAATATGCTTTGACAACAGTAGGAGTACCATTTTGGAGGAGAAATCAGTGATTTCAGTAGGAAAAGCAAATTTTCAAGAAGGTTGAAAGGACTAAAGTTTATTCTACATTAAACTAGAAGCAAAAAACAAAACAAAACAAAAATAAAAATAGTGATTTCCCTCTCTTTTTATGACTCAACGTGCTTGAACTTTATTGAATATGGATTGCAGAAAATTTTTATTCACCTCAACGAAGGTTAAGTGACTGAAGTTTATTGACAGTGGTTGGGTTTTTCAAGATTTTTAGGGATTTTCAACACATTTGTCAGTTATTCTTTATACACTCTAATGCCTATACAGAAATTATTACTACAGATCAAATAGCTCTTAGCTTGTACTTTTCCCCTAAGGTTTGAATGGGATCCTTTAGCTATGAGCTAGTCACATGAGAAACAAGCCACAGGGCTTGTCTACACAGGCAATATACCCCTCTTCTTGACCCTGTCTTAGAGCCCTGCAGACCTGACAGGAAAGGACATTTGCCCCGTTTTGCCCCCGGGCAGTCCTCACCACCCTGGGACAGATAGGAAGCTGAGACAGGGGGCAAGTTGGGGTAGGGCTCTTTACCACATTTTTTTTTAAAAAAATGCTTTAATCCATTCCCTCTGGGAAGGAATGGATTAGGCCCCTCATGTTCACAAGAGCTCATCCCAGTAGACCAGCCCATTGCTGAAACTACAAGTCTGCCTTGCTCTTCCAAATCAGGAACAGATCCCACAGCATGTGAACAAAGCTGTTCACATGCCGGGGTCCTTGATCACATGTTGTGGGATGTCTCCCTCACTTCCGGGAGAGCATGGCAGATGGCGGTGGCTGCAGTGATGGGCCAATGTGTCTCTCTGGATTCCAGCTCATTTGGAAACAGTAATGAGGGAACAACAGGCCCAATCCACAGCCAGGATACACTGGTGGGGAGATGGTGTATCCTGGCTTGTGTAGATGTGCCCCCAATGTTAAATATGAACACTATAATGGGCTTGATGGCTGAATGCCAAAGTCAGGATCATTCATGCCATTGTACTGCCCCTTTCTTGTGAAAGCTAGATAGTGAAGAATGCTGACAGGAAAAGTACCAGCTCATCTGAAATATGGAGTCAGAGAAGAGTTCTGCAGATACTATGGACTGCCAAAATAACCAATAAATAGGTCTCAGAGCAAATCGAGCCTGAACTTTCCATAGAAGCCAAAATGAACAAATTCAGGCTGTCACACTTTTGCCATATCACTAGAAAAGATGATAATGCTTGGCAAAGTGGGAGGCAGTAGGAAAAGAGGAGCACATTACAGGTGGATTGACTCAATCAAGGAAGCCACAGCCCTGAACTTGCTGTTTATATGAGGGTGTCTTGGTGGTCTCTCATTCGTAGGGGCACCATAAATTGAAGGTGACTTGAGAGAAATTTTCAACAAATTACTGTAGGTATATTCTCTACTTTTGAATGAAAATTCATTCACAAAGGGTTACTGTTAGAAGATATATGGATATGGATGTACACCAGCATACATCTGTGGTCTTCCAAATGTTGTGGTTTGGAATGTCCATCAGATCTGGCCTACAAAGCCAATGATGAGAGATGATGGGAGTTGCAGGTCAGCAGCATCTGGAGTGCTCTGGTGTGTTGGCTTTTGGATTTGAGTATGCTGTATGAGGGAATATTTGCAGCTTATTCTTCTGGTATCATAATCTCCCCTCCTTCATTCTGGTGTTTTGAGTGGCTTTTACCATTATCCCTTTAGGTTTAGTTTTTACCAGCTGTATATATTTAAACAGAACAATTTGCTGAAACTTTTTAAACACACACACATATTCAAACAACGTCAGAGTCTGCAGAGATGTGCAACTCTGTTTTACTTACACAATGAAAACAGTTTCCTCAAATACTCCAGTGCCTATGTGTCAGAGGAAGCTACTCTGCCTTTCATAAACTGGGGACTAACATCTTTGGCCCCATGTTGGGTCCTTCATACCCCCTTCCTCTTCCTCAACAATTCTATTTCACATGACATATTCTCCCCAGACATATCACCGTTTCTCAGCCATTCCTACCTTACAAGGTTGTTGTTATGCCAAAATAAAAAGGGAGGGATGATGCATATATAAGTTATCCAGAGGTCATTGAAGGAGAGGGGATGTTCATTTGACAGGCAATGGCTGAAATCCTATACACAGTTCTATGTCTAACCCACATATGCCTTTTCTCCAGGGATGGGACACAAGGGACTATCCTCTAGCCCTTTGGGCCTCCCTCAAACCTCCCTCAGATATGTTGCTTTTTATGTGAAGATAGTGATAACAGATGGACAGGGCTAGGCCTGTAAGTCAAAAAGAAGTGAGATGAATAACACCTGAATAGAAACTTACTATAATCTTGACAACAACCCTGTAATGTAAGCAAATTTGTTGTTGCTGCTGTTGCAACAAAGCAAATTTGTTGTTGCTGCTGTTGCTGTTGTTGTTGTGTGCCTTCTGGTTGATTCTGACTTATGGTGATTGTAAGTTGGAACTATCGCCCTCCTCTTCCTCCTTCTCCTTCTTCTGTATATCTTGGCTTTTTCCCAATCCTGGGACTGAAGGCAGCTTATAAAAATTAAGACAGTTGTAGCTAAAAAGTACACATCACACACAAGTTAAATTACAATTAATCTTGTATTAAAGTGGAATTAAAAGGATGCCTTCTTAAAAAGAAAAGCAACAAATAAAAGTGGCACAGGGCATTATTAAAGGCCCTTTCCCCATGAACAATGAGCCTTCAAAGTCCTGCCAAAACAAAAATGTCTTCACTTGCTTATGGAAGGATGGCAAGAAGGGTAGCAGTATAGTCTCTCAAGGAAGTGAGTTCCAGAGACAGAGAGCAGCCACCAAGAAGGCCTATCCTGTGTTTCAACCAGATGTACCTGTGTGGGTGGTGCAACAGGGAGAAGAGCTTCCCAGAAGATTTGAAAGGGTGGGCAGACTCATATTTGGACATACGGTCTGTCAAATACCCTGGACCTAAGCTTTATAGGTGACAACCAGTGCTTTGAGTTGTGTCCAGAAATGGACTAGCAGCCAATGGAGCTGTTGCAATAAGGGAGTTGTTTGCTCCTTATATCCAGTCCCACTTAACAGTCTGACTACAGCTCTTTGGGCCAGCTGAAGTTTCCAAGTACTCTTCAGCTCCTGCATTGTAGGAAGTCAAGATATCGAAGCAGTTTCATAGAGTCATGGGGCTTGTCTAGACGGGCAATTTACCCTGGCTTCCCCCTCCCCTGTTGGACCCCCTACAGTCCAAATGATTCAGGGCTCTTGACCTGATTTGTCCCTGGGCAGTCCTGATGAAATCTGAGATAAAGTGCAAGGGAAGTCAGGGTAAAACATTTAAAAACATTTAAAAATAACCCCCAGGAAAACCCACATCATGTGGGAAAATCTGGATGGGTTTGACACGGAAATGCAGGCATCCATACCTGCATGCTGGGCTACATTGCTAAACAACAACAACAATGACGCTAGTGTTGCTGGGAAGCTGGGAAGGAGGCCCCCAGCATATGATCAAGGCCTCCTGCACGTAACCAGCCTTGATCACATACTGAAGGCCTCCTTCAAGGCTTCGGAGAGTGTGATGTGCAAAAGCAGCAGAGGCTTTGTAGACCAATACTAGCCTTTAGACCAATACTAGTTTATACCAGCTGTGTATATTTAATCAGAACAATACTATAGACCAATACTAGCTGGTGTGTGCATGTGGACATCTGCCCATTTCATCGCAGTAATGGGGAAAGGTATCCAGACCAGCTCCGGTATCAGAATACACCAGCCGGAAGGTGGAATATTCTAGCCAGTGTAGACAAGTCCATAGGGTCATAGAATCAAAGAGTTGGAAGGAGCCTCATGGGCCACCTAATTTAACCCCTGCTCAATGCAGGACCTCCACCTAAAGCATCCCCAGCAGGTAGCTTATAGGCAGCCTCTTTCTGGAGACGTCCAGACAAGGAAAAACTACACCTCTCTAGGCAATTGATTCCATTGTCAAACCCCTCTTATTGCCAAGAAGTTCCTTCTAATGTTCAATCAAAATCTATTCTCTTGTAACTTCAAGCCATTAGGCCTGGTCCTACCCTCTGGAGCAGTAGGGAACAGGTTTGCCCCCTCCTCTCCATGACAGCCCTTGAAGAATTTAAAGAGTTCAGTCATGTCACCCCCTGAATCTTCTCTTCACCAAGCTGAACCTTTCCTCATACATTTTGTTTTCCATACCTCTTATCATTCTTTTTGGCCTTCTCTGAATTTGCTCCAACTTTTCTACGGGTGTATCCACACTACATAAATAATCCTGTCTGAAACTGGATTACTTGCCATGGCTCCTTCCTTTGTACTTTGGTGAGGTACTAGTACTCTTTGGCAGAGAAAGCTAAAGATCTTGTAAAAATCACAAATCCCAGGATTCAATAGGAAGGAGTCATGGAAAAGAATCCAGTTTCAAACTGGATCCAGCTTCAAATCAGGCCTATATCCTTCTTAAAATGAGGCACCCAGAATTGAAGTCAGACCTCCAGATTAGGCCTGACTAGCATAGAATATAATGCGACTATTACTTCCCTTGATTTGGAAGCTGTGCTTCTATCAATGCAGGCTAGAATAGCATCACGATTTTTGCTGCAACATCACACTACAGCAATAACTACCATAATGTTCTCATGGACATCATGGTAGGAATCCTTTTGGACGAACTCAACTAAAGTAAACCCATTGAATCAACTGTTGAATGATGAGTCAACACATAGATAATTCGCACCTATTCATTGGGCCTACTGTAGTCATGACTACCAACAGGATTTAATTCAAAATGTGTCATGAATTGAACATAGGTTCTTAGTCCAAGTACAACATTCTAGCCAGGTCTGGTAATTAGACCAGATGTTTGTTTCTGTGTTTGTTGTTTGCCTGAAATCCCTTTGAGACCCACTTTTCTGTCTCTAGATTCAATCTAACCCTTCTCTGAGTTGTTTCTAAATTAAGCCATCAATGATAGAGCTCAAAAGAGGCAGGATGCTTGATGTTCATGGGTGGTTACACATGGAAGGCTTCCACTTTCAGCCACCCTGTTCCAGTATTCACCATTCAAATGAGCTAGAGAGTGAGGCAGAACCACAGGTGGTTGTTTCAGGGCTACAATCTAACAATTTGGAAAAAAAAATATGCTTGAGATCCTCAGAAATGATACCTTGTAAAGTACATAACCACAGCTTGCCAGTTTTATCATCTATCTATCTACCTACCTATCTACCTACCTATCTAAATTATTGAAGCCAAGGAAGCTTGTCATTTACTGAAACACACAGTTTTAAATAAAGTGTAGAATACAGTCCAACCCCTGTATCCACGGAGATACTGAAACAGTGGATAATAGCAGACTCCATTAAAATAAAGGACTTCCAGTAAAAACATACCATAGAGTTGCATTGGAGGCCATAAAGATGTCAAGAGAGGATGCCTCTCTAGGCATTTTCCAGCACAACTCTGTGGTGTCTGTCTCCCATTTTGTGTCCCACAGATAACTGAAACTGTGGATGTCATTTGCAAAGAAAAGCCAGAGAGAGGGTTCTGCAGATAGGGGCTCCAACTGTACTGTATGTATAAAGGAGGATTATTTATTTTCTTATTACTGTTCTTTCTGTGTCATTTTTTTTAGGGCCAAGGCCTTCCCAAAGTAGCTTACACACAAAAATAAAAACACCAAATACCAATAAGATCATTGACACCATAAAATTAACGCACCTCTATAATATCACACAAGTCTAGTAAAAACAGTCCTCTCCATTGACGCCCCCTTGTCATGGGAGAGAGGCTTGCATACCCTAATGATGTTTTGAGCTATGCTGGCGGTGGCATAGTAGCCACCGGTAGAGTCTCCCATGCCAGACAGGTCAAAACCAAAGGGTCTGACAAAGAGTGTCAAAGGGCAGGGTGGGCTCTCTAGCCTTATGACAACCACTCTAGGAGAAGGAAAACTCTAATCCCAAACCCGGGCAGATGGTGCTCGTCCAACCTGTAAGGTCAACCATCTAAGAGAAGGAAACTCTAATCAAACCTACGACCCGAGGACCTTGCTGCTACCGTCCATGCTTGCAAGGCCAGCAGATGAGCCTTTGATTTAAAGGGTGAGGCCAGTCCTGTGCATGCTGCGCTCCACCAGAGAAATCCATTGCACAGACTCGAAGGACAAATTTCCCCCCCCCAAAAAAAATAGTTCAGTCCAATTTTAAGACACAGACATCAATAGCCAAATAAAATGGTTCTCAGTGTCAGCTTATAAATGGGAAAAGAGTAATCCAAATGTAGCCCTTGAGGGAGTTCAAACAGGATGGGGCCTGTATCAAGAAGGCTCTATCAACATGAGGAGGAACTTTTTGACAGTAAGAGCTGTTCGGCAGTGGAACACACTCCCTCGGAGCGTGGTGGGGTCTCCTTCCTTGGAGGTCTTCAAACAGAGGCTAGATGGCCATCTGTCGGGGATGCTTTGATCAAGATTTCCTGCGTGGCAGGGGGTTGGACTGGATGGCCCTCGTGGTCTCTTCCAACTCTGCAATTCTATGATTCTATGATTCTAAGAAACCACAGTATTTGGTGGTTTTTGTTTTTGTTTTTGGCTCTCCATGGTATCCACAGAACTTTCCTCCAGCAACACATTACAAATGGATCAATTTTCTTCCTGTCAGATTTCTTCACAGTCCAATTTTCACAACCATACAAAGTAACCTGTGATACAAGGGCATGTTTTTACTTCAGCTCCCTTAGTCCTGATCACTAAATCAAGCTGACAGGTTTGTGGGAGTTGTAGTACAAAATATCTGGAGTTCAGTTGGCTCACCCCTGGTTATGGAAGAATCCAGGACAGATAAAAAGGAAAATGCCTTAAGGATGGAAAGAATATTCAAAAATATTTGGAAAATGGTTTTAAAAAACTGTTTTACAAGTGTTGAGAAACCCTGATGAGAAGAATCCTGGACTGATGAGAATCTTCGCAGTTCAGGACTTATTCTGTGCAAAATTCACATGTGGGTTTTTTTCTGCAGAAAACAGCATTTTCTGCACAGGAAACAGCATTTTCTGCTTGGAAAATAATATTTCAATGCAGAAATAATAATTGCTGCACAGAAAGTGCAAGGTACTCATTTCCTACCTTGTCCCACCCAGGCAGCAAAATGTCTTGGACTACTTTTTTTATGCCCACCATTGAATCAGCTCTTACTCTTTAAACTCTTTTAAACTCTTACTTTAGAACTCCCAAATTGGTCAGTTTCACTCACACGAAGAGCAGAATCACTGAACTCAATGGGGCTTAAGTCTTAAAATAGACCATTGATTTCAATGGGTGTGCACAAAATCTAGCCTATGATTATAAAATCTAAAATCTATTTATTTATTTTTCCTTTGGTACTTCTGAGAGGTGTGTGTGTGTGTGTGGTATGTTGTTGTTGTTATTCTGATGTTACTGTGTTTTATAGTTTATTAAACTAATGTTATGTTTTGTTGTTCTTGGTGACCCAAACAGTTTTGCTGTTGGATGACATATAAAGGTAAAAATAGTTCCAGCTGTAAAGTACAAACACTGTAAAAATAGTCCATGGTTCGAGCTGGGGACTAGGGGATTTCCCCTACTGTAGGGCCACTAATGTTGTTTACTTCCTTGTTTTCATGCTGATTTGTCATCTTTTTGATCCATTCCATTTCTAACCAATGCATCATTTTGTGGCTCCATTTTACCATCTGAACTCCTAACCACCTGTTGCTTTTCTTTCCAACATTGGTTCATCTTCAAATGAATGCTTCATTACTGAATCAAATTCTAATTGATTCCTCTCCCATCTTAACATCAAGCCCATTATTGGTTCACCCTAATGCACCAAGAGAGCAAAAAAAAGTTTGTAGCCTTTCCAAAACTTTGCAGTGTGATTAATCCCTTATCTACCAATTAACTCTACTTTCTCCTTCCCTGAGAGCTGAAGCCCCCCCCAAAAAAAAAGTTGGTGAGATTTCATCGGTTGGTTAATGTGTTCCTTCATCTATAATTAATGCCAAGGGAGGCAATGTGAAAGAAGTTACTATTTTTTTTCTTTTGCTCTAAGACACAACAAGTTTGAACTCTCCTTTCCATGAACAGCCTTTATTAGATAGTGTGCTATCAATGGTGGCAAGTGGCAATGGCCCAGCATTTAGTCTAAACTTTAAAGGAGTCATCCAAGTGCTTAACTTGTTTGGGGTTTAGGGCTCATCACTATCAAAAGGTCCCTTAAGGTTCAAACTTAAACCCTATCTGAATTCACTGCCCTGCTGGCTTCAGTTGCCAGATTTCATGGGTCATCTCCAAGTGGGAGATGAGGATGCCAGTTCTCCAATGTTGATGGGATCATCTCTAGGCAAGAGGAAAAGATTATGTGCAAATCTTCAGATCAGCTACTAGAGCAGCAGTTTGATACACTTTCCAAGGCTGAATTGACTTGTTGCTGCAACATTCAAAGACTCTCTCAAGGGCAGTGTTTCCCAAATGCTGGTTTTCCAGGTGTTTTGGACTTCAGCTCCCAGAATCCATGATCATTGGCCAAGGTGGCAGAGACTTCTGGGAGCTGAAGTCTGAAACACCTTGAGGACAAGAGTTTGGGAATCGCTGCCCTAGGGGATCTATGTATCTACTCAGTTGACCTACTTCTTTCCTCCCAATCATTGTGGTGCTAGGACTCTCCATCCACCTTCAGGCTAGAAGCAAGTTGGGTAGATCAAATGGTCCTTATCCCATCTCCCCAAGTAAGTGGGAAGGAATAATCCTCTCATTTCACCTTCACCTGGGAATAGCCCCTTAGCTAAGATTTCTGTCTTAGTTCAGGAAAATATGGTATGTGTGTGTCTGTGTGTGGCAAGTGGTGAGCAACTGTTGTTGGTAATAATGCATAATGCTTATTGGCACCATCAAGGGCCATCCCTAGGTCTCACGTTTTGGCCTGGAAACTTCAGAACCTGGGATGATCCTGAACTGGCCACCCTACCACTCATGCAAAAACTACTTGCCACTATTGGGAGTTATTTCAGGGAGAATCACATTGAAGCCCAAAAAATCTGTTCTGAGATGAATTCAGGATTTAATGTGAATGTTCTTCACATTCCTCATGTGGAGTAGGACTTGATTTTTTTAAATAACAGAAATCTCCTATTTGTGGTCTATGGGACTAGAATGAAAGCATGCATATGTCATTTGCTTTCCTGTCACCAGGAAAAATGTCCAAGCTGCTCATTTTCCATAAATGTGGACTAATAGGTTTTAGTCAAATGTAAAATGCATGCAAAGTGGGTACATAAAGGAAAAAATTTCCTGGAAAGTGTGTACACTATGTATAGTGTACATCAGTGGTGGCACTAGTGGTGTGTGGAGAGACTGAGCCACACCAGGTGACACCATCGGGGGGAGGGGTGACACCAGCCTTAGTGATAACACAGGTATACATCAAAATATGTATATTTTTCATGCAAGGAGAGGAGGCAAAATGAAATTGTGTCTGGCATTGTATTAGTGAGTTAAGTCCAACTTAACACCATTTCAGCTCACTTTTTTTATGTTGTTGCATAGTTTTGAATTCCACACCAACTAGACCACAACCAAAATCCCCACCAAAAAACATACAGCAGCCCCACATCATGCTCATTTCCTGGCCAATGAAAAGTGGAAGGAGTAGCAGAGAAGCATCCAGCTCTTCTCCTATAGTGTCACACACAGTGACAGAAATCCTTGAGGACCTTCCAGGGATCCACCAAAAGTCCACAAGGATGATGTAATTGATGCCCATCCAGCAGTGGATATGTTGGGTTGGTGGAGTTACAGAAGGGAAAAGATGGCATGTGTGTGTATGGAGGTGAGATATATGATAGTGCTACATGTCCAATATGTTTCTCATCTGTGAGATGTATCATAGTGATGTATCATAGGCTGCATCAATAGGAGTATACTGTCTAGATCAAAGGAAGTAATAGTGCCACTCTATTCTGCTTTGGTCAGACCTCACCTAGAATACTGTGTCCAGTTCTGGGCAACACAATTCAAGGATATTGAGAAGCTGGAAGGTGTCCAGAGGAGGGTGACCAAAATGGGGGGAGGCCTGGAAACCAAGTCCTGTGAGGAGCGGCTTAGGGAGCTGGGTATATTTAACCTACGGAAGAGAAGGTGAAGAGGGAACATGATAGCCATGTTTAAATATTTGCAGGGATGTCATACTGAGGATGGAACAAGCTTGCTTTCTGCTGCTCCAGAGACAAGGACACAGAGCAATGGACTCAAACTGCAGGAAAAGAAATTCCACCTAAACATTAGGAAGAACTACCTGACAGAAAGAGCTGTTGAGCAATGCCATGCACTGCCTCAGTGTGTGATGGAGTCTCCTTCTTTGGAGGTTTTTAAATAGAGGCTGAATGGCCATCTGTCAGGAGTGCTTTGACTGGGTATTCCTGAATGGCAGAGGGTTGGACTAGATGGCCCTTGTGGTATCTTCTAATTCTATGATTCTATGATATCTCTTATCTATAGGTTCATGACCCTATATCCCAACCTGTAAGAAGGATGAGAAGAAAATAGAGCTCAGATTCAGAGAACCATAAAAAAGTTGAGACTGAAACTTTCCCGTCTCTAATGTGAGGGGCCTGAAGTGTGGGCAGTGTATTTTCTAAGAGCTCCCTCGTGGCTTCTAGTAAAAGGTTATGTTTCAGTAGGCCTCAGTGCAGTGGCTTTCCTTAGTGTGAGTTTAAAGGACTTACTAAAGATTCACATCTATCCCCCAAAATAGGTTCTATTAGGGAGGGGATGGGCAACTGTGGGAAGTTAGAGACATCATTACCCCCCCCCAGGAGACTTAGAAGGGCCCTCCCACACCTCCTTCCACACAAACATTTGTGAGAAGGGTCCTCTTCTGATTATCACAGCTTTGCTGCCTGGTGGGAGGGGACTGGAAACACTGCCATTTTTGTGCCCCAGCAGCAGCCGAACAGACCTTCTTTCAACAGTGATGGATTCAAGTCTCAAGTCGAGTCTCAAGTTCTTGCAAGATACTTTCAAGTCAAGTCTCAAGTCTGAAAGTCAACTTTAACAGAAAAAAAGGAGGTGGTGGTAGTGTGTGGGAGGGCTGTGGAGTTCTAATAACTAGAAAATCAAGATGACTTGCACAAAGTTAAGTAAAAAAGAATTATCAGTAGATGTGTTAGGCAATGGGCTTGAGGCAGGGGTTGAGGTCTGCTCATCAGCCTGTCCCTGCTGCACATCAGAGGAGCCTTCTAAAGCTATACAAATTATGAGTTGAGTTGAGTCAGTGCATCATTTATTGTCAAGTCAAGTCCAAGTCAAGTCATTGAAGCAACTTGAATCTGACTTCAGTCCAAGTCAATTGACTCAAGTCTACAGCACTCTTTCACCTAATGCAGCTGCTGACTGTTAAGATGGGATGGCATGACATTTATGCAGGATTACAGTAAGAGCCTGTGTGGTGTAGTGGTTTGAACATTGGACTACAATCTTGGGAACCAGGGTTCAAATCTCCGCTCGGCCATGGAAACTCCCTGGGTGACCTTGGGCAAGTCACATTCTCTCAGTTTCAAAGGAAAGCAAAGGCAAACCCCCTCTGAACAAATCTTGCCAGGAAATCATAGAATCATAGAGTTGGAAGAGACCACAAGGGCCATCTAGTCCTACCCCCTGTCCTACAAGAACACAGAATGAAAGCATTCCCGACAGATGACTATCCAGCCTCTGTTTAAAAACTCTGTAATAGGTTTTCTTTAGGGCTTCCATAAGTCAGAAGGGACTTGAAGGCACACAACAACAGCAACAATAGTAAAACTACATAGTCTTACTGATGATGGAACAGTTATGGATCTGTAACTCTAGCTTGTGAATCTGTGGACTTTTTCGGACAGGGTTTAGTAACGGAAGCAGCCTCGTCCCCATTACGAGGCTGCTGTGCAGCAGGGGGTCTGTTTCGGATGACGCTCTCCCCTGCCGATCCTCTGCTGATACTGTTGCGTAAGTGCTGGGACTCTGCAGCGTTATATTTGGCAGTTTTGTAATCACGAAAGTTTATCGTGATTAGAAAATCGCCAAATATGGTGCTGCAGCGTCCCAGCACTTACGCAACAGTATCGGCAGAGGATCGGCAGGGGAGAGCGTCATCCGAAACGGACCCCTTGCCGCGCAGCAGCCTCGCAACGGGGATGAGGCTGCTTCCATTACTAATCCCAGTCCGAAAAAGTCCTGTGACTGAAATACAGAATGCCAGGTTTCCTGTTTTGTTTTTTAAAGACCACAAAAATGCCCAATCTTTTTGGACCTAAAATTTCTCCCCCATTTTTGTGGCCTCCCAGGGGCCACAAAAACAATCCTGAGGGCTGCATATGGCCCACGGGCCACTTGTTCCTCATCCCTGCTTTAAATGTTGGACTAAAATTCAGAGTGGATTCACCACACCACAGACATGAACATCATAAGCTACTACAGTCCATTGGTTGGGCTTATTTTCCACACCAATACATAACTCCAAAACAAGATGGAGATAGTAATGGCCACCAGGTGTTGGATTAAGTGATGTATCCCAATACATTCTCCAATGCCAAAAGGCATGAATGCTTTCCTTCCAGAAGCTGATTGGTTTTTCATACGTTTTCACTAGTGCCTTCTGTGGAGAAACCATAATTATAATACTAGGGTAGGGACCTTTTGGTCCTCCAGATATTGATGAATTGCTACACCTCACCATTCATCAGCCCACCTAGGACCAGTGATAATTGGAGCTTAACAACAGCTAGAGGGGTACAGATTTCCCAGCCCCTTTTTTATAGCACCAACTATCAAATTTGCTCTGTGTGTGTCTTTTTGTGTGTGTCTGCATGTGTGAGTGTGTGATAGGCAGTTTTGATTGGGACTACAGTACCTGCTATCCCTGGTGAACAAGAAATGCCCCATGATTTCTCTTTAGAAATTAAAAGATTCCATATTTTTATGGGAGAGGGCACTACAAATACGATAAATGGATGGTTTATTAGGTTACTCATCCTTTTCTCTTTTCTTTTCTTTCTTTCTTTCTTTCTTTTCTTTTCTTTCTTTTTTTTTTTTTGACAGTTGACATTTCCTTGTCATTTCCTAGTCTTTACTGCCACCTAATGGTTTTGATGTTGGTCAGTTTGCTACAACAAAGATATAGGGTGTATCCAGACTATACAATTATATCAGTTTCATATCAATGTAATCGTCCTGACTCCACCCTGAGATTTGTAGATTTGTGCGACTCTTCATCTTCTCTACTAGAAAGTTCTGGTCATGAACTTCAAGGGAGTGCACTAGAGAATTCTAAGTCCCTCATCAAACTACAAATCCCAGAGTTCCATAGGATGGAACTATACTAGATAGAAGGGAATCAAAATGCTAGAATTGTGTCTTGTGGATGCATCCATAAATAGTGGATGTCTTGATGTCAGTAAGGCTTTAAATCTACTCTGGGTTTCAGTCTGAATTTTGAAGGAACCATCCAAGGGGCTGAAACCTATCTGCAAAATGAAGTCTGCATCTTGGATAAAAATAGCAATAGCACTTCTATTTCTATGCCTCTTATCAGTGCCAAAGCACCCCCTAAGTGGTTTACAATGTGTTAGCTAATTTCCCCCAACAAACTGGGTACTCATTTTACTGGCATATGAAGGATGGAAGGCTGACCGGGAACTCCCCAAAACCAGGAATCCCAAAAGCCTCCCAAAAATAGTACTCTACATTGAACTCGCCACAAGTCAGCATAAGAGGGGCACTCCAAAAATGCGATACAAGGACTCCCTGAAACAACATCTCAGGCTCGGCCAAATTGATCACCAACAATGGTCCGCCCTGGCCTCACATCGGGAGGCATGGAGATGCACTATCCACAATGCTGCAGCCTTATTTGAGAACTCGCACCAAACAAGTCTTGAAGAGAAACGACAACGCAGAAAGAATCACAACCCGGAAACATCACCCAAGGAGACCTTCCTCTGTGCTTTCTACAACCGGACTTGTTTATCTCGGATTGGCCTTTTTAGTCATTAGCGCGCTTGCAGAAAACGTGGGATGAGTCCTTCATGAATCTTCATTTGAGAAGAAAAGCCAGAGAGAGAGAGCGATTTTGATATTATTAACCTAGATGGATCATGTCTAGACCAAGTTTAAACCTGGTAGTGTACTTCCTACAAGCAGGTCCTACACAGGGATTTAAAGCCTGGCTTTTAAAAATCCTTGATGATCCAATCTGTTTCTCACACTTCCAACAGATATTCTTAGTTCCCTTAAACATTTTAGCTATTCTTACTGTGGTTAAGTAACATCTGTACATCATTTTTTGAGAATTTTCTTTGAGATCATAA
The DNA here is from genome assembly GCA_030847615.1 of Gambelia wislizenii. NCBI lineage: Eukaryota > Metazoa > Chordata > Lepidosauria > Squamata > Crotaphytidae > Gambelia > Gambelia wislizenii. The sequence goes on from JAUMIR010000006.1 coordinate 8,031,793, forward strand.
CATAATATACCCTTACAACTTTTCAACCACCTTCTTTCCCATTATTATTCCAAACTGGAAGTAATAGGATACAGAAAGATGCAAATTGTGACCCTTTTCATAAATCTTTATAGAGTTGTGTAAAATGAGACAGATCTTTCAAATAACTTGTCTGTGTTACTCTGGAAGCAATAAATCTGCTTAACAGTTTCCTTGGAGTCAAAATTTTATCTGAGCATATTTATTTTGTTATATGTGACGTTGTGAGGACTCATGTATTAATATATGTAGTGTGTAAAAAACAACCACCCTCTGCCAATGGATTGGAATTTGTGAATATATCCTGATTTAGATGTTTACCAGTGGCACTCTTATAGTGGCCTCTGCTCCTTCCTTCGTTCCAAACAGCCTGACCAAGAGGAGAAAAGTATCTAATTCCACCAATCTTGTGTCACTGTTGAGTTCTCCTGACCAAAGAGGAGCTTACTCTTTGGCCTCTGACACAGGACCATTGGCAATTTTAGTTGTGTAAAAGGTATCCCTAATCATCACCCAGGTTGATTCTATGTTCCTGATTGGGTCCATTGAGCCAGAACAGGACCAAAGATGGTCAAACTCTGTTCATCCCCCTCGCTGCTTCTAGAATAAATTTAAAGTAGAGGAATGTTCAGAGCCTGTGTGCCCATTCTCAGAATATTCAGTTGTATTGGCCATCAAAACACTTCATACAGAAATCACTGAAACAAAGAGGCAGCCAGGGTGGATAGGCAAACACAAAGTGATGACGGAGACAAGATTGATGTCTGAATTATAGTTTATTAATAAGCCGTTAAAGGCTAAAGCCAATTACCAGTCCCAATCAGTCTCAGCATCCATGGCTGCAACAACTCCACCTGTATTTTCATCTGAAAAATAGATCAGTGGTAGAGGATTAGGAGTACCTGGTGGCTTGTTCCTTCCACAGTGAGGAACAGAAGGACTTCCCCACATTTTAGGCATGGGTTTTAGAATTTCAGCCAGAGAGTTCTAGTGCCTCACCAAACTACAAATTACAAGTTTCCATGGGATGCTGCCATGACAAAGTGGAACACAGCACTATAATTGTGTAGTCTGAATGGGTCCATAAGCTCTTTAATGTTTTCAAGTTGCTCCCGGCTGTTCAGTTCAGGCCTCAACACAATGATGTAGCATTTTGGGGGGGAAATGCAGCATAGAACCCAGCACTGGAATACAAGATGGAGAAGATCTCCACAGCCACCATGGCTTTCCCTTTAGTGCTCAGATATGTTGGCATAAAAGAGACCCACACACTGGAAAAAACCAACATACTAAATGTGATAAACTTGGCCTCATTGAAACCATCAGGCAACCTGCGAACAACAAATGCCACAATGAAACTAGCTATGGCCAGAAGTCCCATGTAGCTCAGGACACTGTAAAACATTATGATTGACCCTTCATTACAATACACAATGATTTCTTCAGTTATCGAGTGCATATCTAAATCAGGGAAAGGGGGAGAAGTACACAACCACAGAATACAAATACTTGCTTGAAGGAAGGAGCATGGGAGGACAATGCAATAGGCCAACTTTTTCCCAACCCATTTCATCAACTTAGATCCTGGCTTTGTGGCTACAAATGCAAGAGAAACTACAGTGGTTTTTGCCAAAATACAAGAAATAGCCACTGAGAAAATGATGCCAAAAGCTGGTTGTCATAGAAGACAGTTCACTTCCCCAGGTTGCCTAAGGAATAAGAAAGAAGAGAGGAAGCAAAGCAGGAGGAGGACAAGGAGGGCATAGGTGAGATCCCGGTTGTTAGCTTTGACTATGGCAGTATCTTTGTGCTTGATGAAAATGGCGAGCACCAAGGCTGTGATCAGTGAAAATGAAACAGTGACTGAAGCTAAACCAATACCCAGTGGATCTTCAAAGGACAGAAAATTTATCCTTTAGGGGATGCAGCCATTTTTATTCTCATTTGGATACTGACTGTCAAAGCACTTGAAACAGTCTTCAGTATCTGAAAAACAGAAATGCATTTCATTCATTTCCAATTAATTTGAAATGATATAAATATTTGTCTAAATATTTAAACAAATAAATGACAGGATAGGATATGATGGTGAAATTTGAGCACAATGTTACCTACCTGTTTGGTTTGATATTTTCCCTTCCGGGCATGGAATACAATTGTAGCAGCAAAACCTTTCCCCTTCTTTACTTTTCTTCTGACTGCCAGAGGGACAGCGTCCATTACACATCGAAATAGGAAGAACCTATCCATGCACATGAATGAACTTTAGAATGGGAAGTGTTCATGATTGCTTATTAATCAAAAACAGTTCTAACCCAATAATATTCCCATAAAGGTCAAGATAGCAAGCTAGTGGACCCACTGAGTGGATAATGGTGAGTGAGTGGATTATTTACAGTGGGCTTATCTACATGGGCCAAAAACACCATATTCACCCAGAATCTGGTGCTGGCAGTCCAGATGATGTACAGCTACTTTCAGGGAGGATTCACAGTTTTGAACCCTTAATATGACTTTGCCCAGCACTAAGCAAAGTCGAGGAAAAGTCCAATGTTCCCCCCAAACCCCCAGAGTAGCTTTGGGTTCTGTTGGCATGTGGACAGCTGGATCAGGTCCAATTCAGCTGATCCAGTTGTCCACATTGCAAAAGCAGCACCATCCCTCTTACCCTGTGCTGAGAAGTGTAACGAAGGAGATGGATTCACGTCGGAGCTGCCCCCACCCCACCGCTTCTATCTTGCCAGCCAAGCAGCTCTCTGTAAGAGCCTGGCTTGTGAGGATGCTTCTGCTGAGGGCAAACAAGGTGCTTGTGTGATAGAGCACCCCCTCCTTGTTGATCACATGTCCGGGCACCCATTTCTGCCCTCAGCAGAAGTGATAGCAATCAGCCCATTGGTATGGCCAATGGTATGGCCACCATTGTGGTTGATTGGGGGCAGACTGCATAATGCTCCAGACTGACCCCAGATTAAGTGGTCAGTGTAGATGAGCCCAGTCTTATAATATTAAAGGAAGAGCTGGTAAATATTTAGCATTTGTCCATTCTTTCATGAACAACGTATCAAAAATATATTTTAAAGAATAAGAACAGAGATCATTTTCAACTTAGTTATTGCATTTTGTTTCTGCGTATTCTTGGTAACAGTAAATTGATAAACTATTTAAAGGTAATTTTGGGGGAGGCCAAAAAAAAAAAACCCCTCAAGAGTTCAAAACAAAATGTCACCCAATTTGCTGTTTTGGAGAACAGTCCTCCAGGAGTAACTCAGAATCCATACCTGGTTAAAACGTCCATGCCACACAATCATGTCCTCATGAATGATGAATTCCTTTCCTCCCTGAGGATTCAGACCCACTGTTCTAATTTTCACTCTCTGGAAGGAGTTGTTCGGGAATGTGACCATGTTCATTATATCCAAACCACCAACCATTTCCCTTTTGTCATTGAAGGACACTGTTTCTCCAGCTGAATTATTAAATGAGATGCCTTGAAGAAATTGGTGAATCTAATGAGAAAGGACACAGAAAGACAGAGATGATAAGATTTCATGCTGAGAACCTCTCCAGCTAGGGCAAATGTGCTAGGAGGTTGTGGTAGGTTTTGCTGTAGTCTTTTTGGTTGTTGTTTTTTTTTAAATACCTGAACAACGTTCCTATAGTTTCATGCTATTTTCTGAGAATTCTTACAACCAGCTGCATATCAGAGAAAAAAATGACTTTTTTTTCTCCTCGTCTCTTTTTTCTTTTCCTTTTTCTTAGTTACAGTGCTACAATGCATCATTGCCATAGTGAAATGATTATTTTCTTTTTACTCCAGAACACAACAACTCTAACGTCCTTTTATTATCTAAATGTATCCAAGTCATTATCCATGATAGACAGCTGGCATGGTAATAGATTCTGATATCTGGTAATCCCATACCCTGTCTTTCTTGGACATCTTTCATCACTTTCCATTTGATTCTAGGTCTTTTCCCTGCCCAAATAAATTTGTTTGGGTGTTTGTTTTTTTAAAAAACAACTTAGGAAAAGCCCTAAGGCAGCTTCAAGAAATGTCTACAAACAGCCTCCAAAATAATGGAATGATTCACACTATGCAGTTATACTGCTATGATTTCACCTGAGCTGCTGTGACTACATCTTATGAAATCCTGGGGTTTGTATTTTGGTGGGACACTGGAGAGAGCAAGTGTGGTATAGTGGTTTGGATGCTGGACTAGGACTCTGGAAACAAGAGTTCAAATCTCTGCTAGGCCATGAAAACCCACTGGGATGACCGGAGATACACTTTCTCTGCATGAGAGGAAGGCAATGGCAAACCCCTTCTGAACAAATCTTACCAAGAAACCTCCATTCTAGGTTGCCTTAGGGTGGGGTTTTGTTTTTGTTTTGTTTTTTTGAGAGCCAGTGTGATGTAGGGGTTTGAGTGTTGTACTAGGACCCTGGGGATCCCAGGGTTTAAATCCCTGTTTGGCCATGTAAACCTACTGAGTGACCTTGGGCAAGTCACACATTCAGCCTCAGAAGAAGGCAAAGGTAGACCTCTCTCCACAAATCTTGCCAAGAAAACCCCATGATAGGGTCACTATAAGTCAGAAATGGCTTGAAAGCACACAACAGCAAGGAGACACAGGAGCTCTGTGGCTGCAAATTCTAAATGCTCCTCTCTATACTGCCAACCCCAGAATTCCATAGAGTGGAACCCTGGCAGTTAATGTGGAATTACAGTGCTACCACTGTGTAGTGTGAAAGCACCCATGGAGGCAACATCAACTGGCAAAACCCAAGGGAGAGATATGAAGCACCTCCTAATTCTTTTTGGGTTGCTGATAGAAGACAAAATGCAAATCTGTTTTTCAAAACCCTTTCAGCTAATAATTTTAAAGCACCTTTTTTTTTTGTAAAGCACCTTTTTAGTAGTTATGCAGACAGAAGAAATGTGGAGTCCCACCCTGTGCTAATCTGTTCATTCAAATAGTTTTACAAAAATATTACCTGCCAAGGCTGTAGAGACTGAAGCTGAACATGTTTTCTTTGCTCCATTACTTTAGACCACTTTGAGTAAATGGCATGACAGCCAAGAGCCAAAGCATAGACTGCATTATAGATACTGTAGCTGTGCCCAGTCATTTGTGTTTCAAAAACCCCTGAAGAAAGACCATCTAATACCTCATCTCCTGTACATATTTCATTGAGCTTCACTGATATTCCTTGTTCTGGAAAGAAACAATCAAATGCTCTCTCCCAGAAATCTCTGAAAAAACGATTCCTTGTGGTCCATTTTGGTTTTATGATTTCAAGAAATTCCTTGAAGCCTAGAATTTCTTTTGCATGGATTGTGAAGGAAATGGCCCCATGCCAGAGTTGAAAATCAAAACCCCTCACAAAACCTATCGAGATGAAATCAGTCTCTGTTGTCATAATCCACACCTTTCCGTACTGTTTGTTTTCCTTTTTTGAGGGATTGATCAGAAACAACAGTGTCCTCAGCCACGCAAAGGTGAAAGACCCTCCATAGATGAGAAAAGTATTTGCTTTATCATCTGTGAAAGAGGCATACATTCTTGTGAGCATATCATAACCCTCATCCAAGTCATTTAACTGTGCATATTTTGGAATTCTTACTGTGAAAGCTGAACAGATGCCATATTGTGAAAGTAATAGCTCCAAGGAATATAAGAAATGTTCTCCACTATCATCATCCACAATAAACAGTCCAACCCATGTCCATCCAAAATGCTGAAGCAATCGAATTATCCCTTCATACTGATGGGCCTCATTTGGGGCCATGTGGTAAAAGGAAGAGCCTTGTGTCCTTTGAATCTCCTCAGATGTAAATGAACCATATGTGAGCTGTGGGGGAAAGTATACATATTTTAGAGACATCTAAGCAGATCTATGAACATATGGCTTTCTGTATTTGTTGAAGGAATTTGTAAAGTCAGGGAAATGAGTCCTATGCTTTTCTTTTTGGATTCTCTCCCCTCATGTTATGGAAATATAATGCAAGTCCTAGGTTTTTCTGTAAAATATACACCACCTTGTGCACTGAGAATAACAAAAAAAAGTGTCATTTCCTCACACCCACATTCACAGAACCTACCTGTGGAATTTTGTAGAGACCTAACATGTCTGCCATATGGACTGAAGTATCGGAGCCAAGTCCCCCAATCACACCTATGAGGTTTTTCTGCATGCCACATTCATAGTTTCACAATCTCTCCCAGCAGAGGTACAAACTGGGAATGATTCATTCTTGCATGGAATGAGAATGAATTAAGCAAAAATTTAAATCTGGGAGTTGAGGGATGACAGAACTGGAAGAATGAAAAAATGGTGGAGAGGGAAAGAGGGAAGAAGGAGCAGAGGAGTGGGGGGGTATTTATTTATTTATTTATCTATCTATCTATTTATTTATTTATTTAAATATCCCTGTCCTTCCCCATAGCATAAAATCTCTGGGTGGCTTACAATAAATTCAGTTTAAAGAAGTGAATATTTTTTAAATATATATGTATAACCATAATTGAAATATTCTTAAAATATACAAAAAACTGAGTAATTTTAGAAAGGTTCATAGAATCATAGAATCATAGAATCATAGAATTGCAGAGTTGGAAGAGACCACGAGGGCCATCCAGTCCAACCCCCTGCCACGCAGGAAATCTTGATCAAAGCATCCCGACAGATGGCAATCCAGCCTCTGTTTAAAGACCTCCAAGGAAGGAGACCCCACCACGCTCCGAGGGAGCGTGTTCCACAGCCGAACAGCTCTTATTGTCAAAAAGTTCCTCCTCATGTTGAGGTGGAATCTCTGTTCCTGGAGCTTGCACCCATTGCTCCGTGTTCCAGTCTCTGGAGCAGCAGAAAACAAGCCTGCTCCATCCTCAGCATGACATCCCCTCAAATACTTAAACAGGGCTATCATATCGCCTCTTAACCATCTTTTTTCCAGGCTAAACATACCCAGCTCCCTAAGTCTCTCCTCATAAGGCATCGTTTCCAGACCTTTCACCATTTTAGTTGCCCTTCTCTGGACACGCTCCAATTTGTCAACATCCTTTTTTAATTGTGGTGCCCAGAACTGGACACAGTATTCTAAGTGAGGTCTGACCAAGGCAGAATAGAGTGGCACTATTACTTCCCTTGATCTAGACACTATACTTCTATTGATACAGCCCAAAATCGCATTGGCCTTTTTAGCTGCCGCATCACACTGTTGGCTCATGTTCAACTTTTGGTCTACTAGGACTCCTAGATCCCTTTCGCACATAGTCTAAACAGTCTAAAGGTTCAACAGTCTAAAGGCAGAAAGAGAGGGGGGGAATGTGGATAGCATCATAACTCCTCATAGGCTTTAATAAAAAGCCAACTTGGTGCTGGAACAAACCCCAAAATCATAGTCAGCTGGGCTTCCAAGAGGAGGGCATTCCACAACCCGTGTGCCACATGGAGAAGGCCATCTCCCATGTCCTCACACTGGGCCTCACTCCACCCTGTGGGTCACAGATCTCAGGCCTTGGGAAGGCATATGTAGGGGTTGGGGGTTACTTTTTACCCCCTTGAAAAAATTGAGTGCTTCTGGTAGTGTCTCACTATATGGTATAAACAGCTAGCATTCTTTTGAGAGGGAGGGAGGGAGAATTGTCTTGAGTTCTTCACTGTTTTCATGTGATTCATAAACCAAGATGTGTGCTGTGCAAAGCAGATGTTAATGATGACACCAGGTCATCATTTCCACTAACATTACATACTCTTTTCCAAGTTCAGAAATCCTGTTATCTCGTGGCTACTCTCCTGTCTCGAAGTGATTCTACAATGCTGCCCTATTGTCTCAAAATACATAATCTTTTATACTGCTTCAATGCCCCTTGCCCTTGTATAACACTACACCTAGATGTGGGTGGTTGTTGCCATCATTGTTTTACAATGCTGTGATTGATGCCTTGTTGGTGGTTGCCTCAGTCTCTGCATGTCTTTGAAAGCTGAAACTTTGGAGGTGCTGCCCCTTTTCTTTTAGAGGGGACAGTTTATTCTATGCCTTCCCCCCCCCCCGCCCCAAGCCACACTGCCTTAGCTGCGCATATGGGTGGATGCATAGGAATTGCATGTGGGAGAAATTGTCCTTCTTTAGACCAACCCTACATGTGTTTTTATCAGCACCCTGTTATTCATGCAGAGCTTTTCTATGATGTTCAGAAGAGATGGGGAAAGCATTCCTTACACTGGAATCCCAAAGAACATCTGAGAAGGATGTTGCTTGAATGTGATTTCATCAAAAATATAAAATGTCTGGGAAGTGATTCCACCAATGAGAAGACTGCCAGGCTGGTACCACTCATGTGGAACAGAAAGGGGAACATCTCCAGAGCTTCTCTTAGCATCTCTTTTGAGGGCGTATACAGTAGGAGACAGCAGAAACAGTAGCAGCATCAATAGCCCTAACATCTTGCTGGCAAAGTTTTTTTGAAAACAATTTCGGATACACCCTGGACTTTGAGTGGTGCCCAGCTTAAACACCATGTGTCTTAAAGTGGAACATGTTCGGATCAATAACTTTCCTGAATTCTAGGCTTGGACAGATGGTACTCCTAATGTTGTAACAGACTGAAAAGATTACAAAAGGGAGAGCTGTGAAGGATAAAACTGTCAGAGCCTTGCCTGCCTCACATCTCTACTCCCACCTGTCTCTGGTCCAGGTTTATTTATAGATTGCTTATAGATTACTTTCTACAGCTTTCTTGAAAGCCTCTTAAGTTCTTGAAAGTTGAACAAATTATAGTGATTAAGATAATTGCAGGGGAAACCATTCCTTCCCTGGGGGTTAGGCTGGAGTGGCACATTTGGTCCCAAACATGTTGCTTCCATTTTTCAAGATTTCTCTTCTCCCTGAAGTAAAAGTTCTGGACATGGATCTTTCTGGCTGCATGTCAGAAGTGGAGAGGGCCAGAGCCTACACATATTTGGGTGTCCTCTACTGCCCTCACATAACTCCAGCATTCTTAGCCAGGGTTGAACAATGTGTGTATAAATGGCCAAGGGATTAGACTAGAGTATAAGTTCTTACTCTTTCATATGTTGGGTACTCATGAGAACTTAATATAGAAGCAGCTGATGGCTTTCAAGTCAGTGAGACAGTGAATCTGCTCCAAGTTTTAGTTCAACTTTAAAGGAGCTATTCAAGGTGCTGAACCTATTTTGCTGATAGGCTTCTGCACCTTGAATAGTTCCTTTAAAGTTCAGACTAAAATCTGGAGCATATTTGCTTCTCCACTGACACAGAGGCCAATACCAGTCACTGGCTGAATGCCCGGAAAAGGCCTACCATTTGGCTCACCTTGTTACTTGAGACCAGCGGTTCTCTAACTTTGCTCCTTCAGGTGATTTGGACTTCAACTCCCAGAAGCCCCAACCAACTTGGCCAACAGTCAAAAATTCCTGGGATCTGAAGTCCAAACATCTGGAAAACCAAAGTTTGGAAACCACTTCCTTTCTCTCTCTAGGCTCAACTACCTTCGATGTTCAGTAAAGTCACAAGTTTCCTCTCAGGCATGTTTTTTTTTTTTTTAATGTCACTTTCTTTTTATTCATGAAGATGTACATTCCTTCCTTTAAAAAAAATATTTAAAGCATTTTTATTCCACTCCTTGGTGAAAAATACTTCCAAAATGCCTTATGTACAGTCAATAAAAACAACATAGGCTTACAACTGGAAAAAATATGAAAGAAAAAGAAAGAGAAAGAGGGAGAAAAGAGGTGAAAGTCTGTAGCCTCTCATCAAGCAATAGTTATTGCTACTCAGCAACAATTACAGTGCTTTATTCCCCTTGAACTGCCACATGGGTCCATCCTATGAAATCCTGGGATTAGCATTTAGGATTCTCAGTTAGGCTGCTCCACTGCCTCACCAAACTACAAACTGCAGAATTCCATACAATGGAACCATTTGGCAGTTCAAGTGGAATAAAAGCACTATAATTGTGTAGTGTGAATAGGCTCCTGGTGGAAATCCCCTGCTTTTCTCAATTCTCTCCCTCTCTTTCTCATGCTCTGTTGTGGGTGTTGTGGCAAATGGATGGGAAGACAAGTGTGTTTTGCATCACAAGCCAGTAACTAAACATCACTATTTAAATTGGTTTTGAGAAATGGAAATTAAAGTGTTCCTTGAGGCTTTAGCAGTCCTTTATCAACCTACTTTTAGGGCCTTGGAAGAAATTCACTGTAAAGAATTAGTTTTAGGTTTGTCACAAAGCACTAATGATAACTTGTCCTGGAGTCCAAAATCTGAAAAAGACAGCAAGAGGAGCGAAAGAGCAAGAGGAAAACTACAGGAAAAGAGATTCCACCTAAACATTAGGAAGAACTTCCTGATGGTAAGAGCTGTTCAATAGTGAAATCTGCTGCCTGGGAGTGTAGTGGAGTCTCCTTCTTTGGAGCTTTTTAAACAGAGGCTGGATGGCCATCTGTCAGGTGTGCTTTGATTGTGTGTTCCTGCATGGCAGAATGGGGTTGAACTGGATGGCCCTTTTGGTCTCTTCCAACTCTATGGTTCTATGATTCAATAATTCTAGTAGGGAAGAAAAAACCTTTACCAATGATGCAAATATGTTTGTGAACTGGCCTTTGCTGGGTACTTGGGAGAAGTAGCAGCTCTTCCATTTCTTTATGTATTTCATGTTATTTTATCTTTATACTTTCCATTCCCCAAGGAGCTGAGGATGACACCCACCTCCCCTGGTTTCCTCACAACAAATTAAACTGAAGTAAATTAAACTGAGAGAGAGTGCACGGGGCAAAATCACAAGTCCAGTTATGACTGAGTGGGAATCTGAACCTCCGTGATTTACCATGTCTAGCTGGCCTCTAACCATTAAAACAGACATGTTCCACTACATGTGACATCACTATCCCTTATCCAGCTGATCCCAAAGGTTTAAATAGAGGGTGGTTTGACACTGGAATGGGCAACAAGTGGATCTATTGGTAGATCTCTGCATAATCTCCAGTAGAGCAGCAAAAGTTTCTGACGCCCAATAGCAATGAAGGAATAATGGCTCTCCACTCCAAGTTAGGCTGCTGAAATTAAGATGGATTGTAAGAAGGGTGGAAAAGGAGTGGATTTGCAGCTCAAGGAACTGTATTCTCAGTTCTCATATAGAAAGTAGATACTTCACTATACAGCATGTGTTCCAGCAGATTACATTTATGTGTAAGGTAAATGAGCAAAGACATAGAAATTGCATGCAATCTGAGTCAGTCAGTCAAGCCATCTCCCCATGTATATTCTTGTTATGGCAGATCAGACTACTATGATTAATTATATAGAAGGGAATATAGAAGGAATAAGTGAAGTTGGAGGAATGACTGCATGGATGATCATGAAGGCTAGTGGGAATTTTCAGTGATAATTAAGAGTCTAACACCCTTCCCAAATTCAAGCACAATTCCTAAGTAATCTCTGGGTCTTTCGAATTATCATTGCTTTGCTCTGACTGAAAATCTCATGCAAGATTCCCTTGACCAAATCATTTCTTAGAGTGTATACAAAGGGACTCAGAAGTGGGTTGATTATGCTGCTGAGAAATGCAGGGATTTTGCGGGCTGCAGAAGTGGATTTTTTTGAAGGAATCACATACAATAAGATGGAAACACTTGTAGCCATGAGGAACAAGGTCAGATGAGATGCACATGTGTTGAAGGCCTTCTTCCGTCCAGTGTCGGTCGATATAATCAATATGGCAGTAGTGATATAAGCATAGGAGATGAGGGTCAGGACCAAGGAACACAAAATGACAACTGATGACAGAAGAAAGGTGATTATCTGTATCAAGCTTGTGTCAGTACAGGACAGCTTCAGTAGAGGCTCACTATCACAGAAGAAGTGGTCGATGATATTGGACTTGCAGTAGGAAAACGTAGTAATCATGATGGTCGGATAGAGGACAGAGGCAAAACCACCCAGCCAACAGACCAACACCACTTGGACACAAACACGAATGTTCATGATGATGGGATAGCGTAACGGGTTGCATATGGCCACATATCGGTCATAAGACATGGATGTCAACAAGAAGTATTCCACAGTTCCCAGGAAGAAGTAGAAATAAGATTGAGCCATGCAGCTGGCAAAGGAGATAGTCTTGATTCCAGTGAGGAGGCCTCTTAGCAATCTGGGAACAGTCACTGTTGAAAAAGCAAGGTCTAATATGGAGAGGTTGCCAAGGAAGAAATACATGGGTGTGTGGAGACGGCTGTTGGTGGAAGTGATGAATAGAATGGCCATGTTTCCAATTAATGTCAACATGTACATAGCTATGAGAGCCATTGCCAACAGAACCTCTGCTTCACGTCCAAGCAGAAAGCCCAAGAGTATGAAGCTGTCATATCTGGTATCATTTCCCATATCTGATCACACCAAAAACAAAGAAACAAAAGACAATTCAAACACTTGTAAACTGGCATTTACAACAATACAATCCATTTCTCTCATTGTTTTGGAAGCTTGGATTTTGTTATAGCATTTCTTTTTTATTTGCTTATTGCTTTGTGGTATGTATTAGAACAAAGTCACACTTCTGCATGGCTCTGCTATCTACCAATATACAGTTAAATAAAACATCTGTGTGCTACAGAACTATAGCAACTTGTGAATACACACACACAAACATGCACAAGGGTGTTATCAGTTCATTGTTGTTCCCTAGACATTTGACATGTTCCAACTATTTTGGAATTTAGGTGCTTTTTCTGCAAGCCTCTCCTGTTTAGTTCATGCTAGGATCTATTTCATTTACCACATAGTGACCTAAAAAGTGTTGTTAGCCCTGACTAGAGTAGACCCATTCTATCAATTGGATTTGCCTATGTGTCAAATCAAGAGAACTTACTGACAATTGATTAAATGAGTCTACTCTAGTTGGGACTAACCAACAGGGTTTCAGCCATTTTATTTACTTTGTATTGATGTGCCCTGCTTTGACCGTTTGGGGTCAAAACGATACACAAATGTTTGTAAATAATCAATCGATCAATAAATCAATCAAGGTTGTTTTTATTTCATTTTTTCCAATTTTGTTCCTCCATCTGGACAATATAAGTTGGGACTGTCAGCATTTGCCCATGTTAAAACAGTAAAGCATATATCCCAACAGGCTCAGAAAGGAAAAGTGGAAAGGAGTGGGGAGGGAGTTACATGTTCTCCAAATGTTATAAAGAAATGTCATTCTTTTGGGGAAATAACAGGGGGAAGCTCCAGTACTTGTGATTCTTCTAAACAGAGCTTCCCTATGTAGACAACCGCATAGAACAAGATACATCTGAGCCAGTAAATCCCAGAGGTGTAGGTAATAGTATCTGACTTGCAATTACTCTTTTATGGATGAAGCTGTGTGGCAGATTAGATGGTGCTTTCTCCATCCAGCTCATCCACAACAAAAGGTTCCTCTGAATGCCTGTGGCAAATAGCTACTACAAATGTTTTACAGAGGGTGAACATTGACATTTACATGCAAATTCTGGTGAAACTACACCAAAAGGCATGAATGTCTAAAAACAAGCACATTTCCCCAACTTTTGAGGTCAGGGACCATTCATTACTATGCTTAGGTAATGGTATGTTTGGAGCGGACTGGTCCAAGGTGCTGGATTCAATTCCCCAAATAGGTTCAGCACATTGGATAGTTCTCACAAAACCAACAGTAGCTCCTCCCAAACCTAGCATGGATTCACTGCCCAGAAACAATGGAGTCACCACCACCTCCTTTTGTTTGACAATCTATCTCTGAATTGCAAGATCTTCACAATGACCTATAGTCTAGCTCCCTGGTGTAATGTATGATCCATGAGAGAGAAATCCAAACTGATGCTCTGAAACAAGCAATCTCCTACAGATAAAAATGCCTGTCAAACATCTTCCCTGTGTTAGAAATATGAAGGAAATGATGGGGAACAAATCCACCCTACAACATTTTCCTGCCTGACCTGAAGGACACGATGTCCCCCTTGACCCCCACCCAGTCCATGTATAGATGTTGTCTGGAATAGCACTTGAATTCTCCTTCAATACTGGCAATGAGATAGTTTCCTCCATCACACCTGAGGCAGAAGGCTGACTCAAGACATCCAGAAAGGTTCTGTGACACACAGACAAAAGTTTGTCCTCCAACAGAGGGGAGCAGTCACAGAAATATTGAGTTACAGCATGGGAGACTGCTAGTGGGGGCACCTAAAGGCTACTGACTGAGGATATTTTCACATTCTTCCTAATGATAAGATTGGCCCTGAGTGTATCAAGAAATTGTTTAAGAGAACAATTCAGATGCTTTGTGCAAGGGAGATGAGCCATCTGCTATATGTGATAAAATAGATGTCAGGGTAGCGAGAATCTGCAGGTTTGTATGTACCAGTAAAAACAAATGTGTAAGAATACTCACTTTTGCCAGAGAAATCAGACCAGGGGGAGTTTGGGGGTCCTCCTTCCTTGAATGGGTGCTTCCAGATATTCTCTTCTGTGCCGTCTTCTTCTAGTACTGAGTGAACAGTCACCTGCTTTTTATACCTTAACTGCTTAGTCGCCCGTAAGACCCATTAAAATTTCAAAAAGGATTATTTCCTAGTAAGCACAATTAAGGGCTTCCCACCAAAATAACAAGAGTTATAAACATCATGGAAAATGTCAAACAGCTGGACAAGTGATGAGGTCAACCTGCAGTTTCTTCCAGGACTAGCATCAGATTCAAAAGCATACCTCAAGTGCAAAATAGTGACAGGGTAAAATAACTGTTTTGCAATACATGTCCATCATTTTTTAAAAAAATTGTTACAGCAGTGAAGTAAGCTTCCTCAGAGGCCTGAATATTTTCTTTCCATTACAAGAGACCTGTGCAAATTGTGGCTGTGTGAACTGTAAGGAAGGAAAAAGAGAGGGACATAGAAGGTCTAAATCACTGAAATGCAGAAAAGTTGGGGATAAGAAGATAAATGTTTTCCAAAAGCAGTGAAAGGGGGAAAAACTTGTTTTCTGTGGCTACAAAGATTAGGACACAGGGCAATGGACTCAGTCTACAAGAGAAGAAATTCCACCTAAACATTAGGAAGAACTTCCTGACAGTAAGAGCTGTTTGGCAGTGGAATGTGCTGTCTCAGAGTGTGCTGGAGTCTCCTTCTTTGGAGGTTTTTAAAGAGAGGCTGGATGGTCATCTGTCGGGAGTGCTTTGATCGTGTATTCCTTTATGGCAAGAGGTTGGACTGGGTGGCCCTTGTGGTCTCTTCCAACTCTATGATTCTATGATTCTGTGAAAAAATGGGGAATGAACCATGCCCCACTGAACAGGATCTCAGTGTTCAAACTGTTTCAAGTATGAACTCCTGCATTTAATTGTTAATAACTGGGTCAAAAAGAAACTTTGGTTGAGGGTTTGTTTTTCTTTTGTTTATCTCAGGGGGATCACTTTCAGAAGACAACTCCACCTTCTCCATGGATTTAATTAGTAGAATCTTCCAGGATGAGGTTTGCTTAGTAACACAGAAACCAAGAATTACATTTTTATGGCAGTCTACCATAGGGATGGGCAATTGGAACAAATCTGTGGGCAATTTTCCAGTTCTGAAACTTCTAAGGGCCACACAGACCACTAAAAATGGGAGAGGGGAGTAAATGGCCAAAGGTCCACTTCCGATTTTGAGTAACTGTTATGTTTTGATATTAAGCAGGGCGGGGGGCTTCATATCTACACAGGATACATTCCTGGACTTACCATGTGTAAGTGAAACCATAATAGCAAACCCTATTTAAACCAAGGACTTCCTGTGCAAACATGCCATAGAGTTGCATTGGAGGACCTAGTGATTCCTAGAGAGGACACCTCTCTAGGCATTTTCCTGTGTGACTCTATGGTATGTGTCCCTATTTTTTCAGCCATGGATTCCTGAAACCATGGATATTGGTTCTGCTGATACGGGGGAGGGTGGCAACCTGTAGTCTCAGCTTTTGAGACAGGCATTTGGAGGGGAAGTCTTCTCTTCAGGACATGTGTGTGCATTTAATGTGAAGTCCAAGGCTTTCACGGCCAGCATCCATAGATTTTCCTTGGGTTTTTTCCGGTCTGTGAGGCCATGTTCTGGAATAGCTTCTTTCTGATGTTTCACCTGCATCTGTGGCTGGCATCTTCAGAGAATGGGTGGGTAGGAGTGTATGTGGAGTTTATATGCTGTGAACCCCTGTTGGGGAGGATATGTAAATTTGTGTAATTGAATGGTTATTTTCTGGGTATAAAAACACAAGGCTTGTTAGTGTCTGTTTGGCTAATGGTTGGTTGATGGGACCATCCAGGGGCAGGGGGATTCCAAGCAGATAATGGGTTCGTTTGGTTTGTGGATGACTAGGATATCCAAGAATGGTAATGTTTCTTCCTTTTCTTTTTCCATCATGATCGCTTTGATCCTTTGCCTGATCCTTTGATCCTTTGCCTGATTAAGCCGCTACCTCTTAAGAGGGGCTGGGTGGGCATTTATGATCATGTCAGTAGTGCCACAATCATGACTGTGTAGTCTTACTGGATAAGGACAGTGATGGATCCATAATTCTAGGTTACAAATTGGTAATCATAGTACAAAATGCTAGCCCTCAAAGATACAGTGGGCCCTCCAGTTCTGCATGCTCCAGATCTGTGAAGTCAACCAATCATCAGGTCCCATATTATAAAATGGTGCTAAGGTGAATATGGACATGCTGTTCACATCACTGCCATTTAATAATATGGATTGTGATCATCTATGGTTTTTGGTATCTGTGTGAGGCGCCAGAATGAAACCCCCATTGATTCAAAGTGCCCATTGTACTTATTTTGGTTTCCCAGTGCAAGTCAGGGGGGATGAACTGGCAATAAAGATTTCTGTATCTCAGTTTGGATTCATGATCTGGATCAGAATGAGTCTGGATTGATTCAGAATTACTCAGACTGAGATCTCAATTGCTAGGTCTGGATGCAATCCATAGTAGACATCTATATAGAATGCTTATGATGGCATATTATTCCAATTTAATGACTATGAATATACCCAGGTCACTTTATATTTAGCTCATGACATCTTGTTGATCACATAATTATATCTATGGCCATTATCCTAAACATATAAACTGTCAGAAAGTGTGTTTACTTGAACTCTGCCAAATTTACTTCTGAGTTAAAAATTGGCAATTAGGGACAAAAGTTAGCTTATTCCCCAAAGAAATTTACTTCTGAGTTAAAAATTGGCAACTAGGGACAAAAGTTAGCTTGTTCCCCAAAGAAATCTCCAAATCATCCAATTAACATTTGTAACTAAGTTTTCGAAAAAGTGGTGGGAACTATCAGCCCATAAATCCAATTAAAAGCACAGAAAAGTCCCATGTCAAGAAATCCCTGGAAAGGTGTTCTTCTCCTTAGATTAGAAAATAGACTTAGATGTATCTCTTAATTTGCCTTGGAAAAGAAAACAGTTTTCACAGATTATTTTTAAAAAATTAAATGCCTAGCATTGATGTGACCTAAATCTAGTTGCCCGCCTCCACTAGAGTAGGCCAAATGAAGCAATGGGATTTATACAAGTGTTGTTTTGTTGTTATTTGCTGTCAAGTCAAGTTGACTTATGGCAACCTTAACAATATGAGACCTCCGAGAGCCCCAGCCATCCACTACCCTATTCATATCTTGCAAACTCAGGGCTTCTGTGCCTTCATGGATTGAATCTACCCACCTGCAATGCAGTCTTCCTCTTTTCCTACAGCCTTCCA
Organism: Gambelia wislizenii; assembly: GCA_030847615.1. Classification (NCBI taxonomy): domain Eukaryota; kingdom Metazoa; phylum Chordata; class Lepidosauria; order Squamata; family Crotaphytidae; genus Gambelia; species Gambelia wislizenii. The sequence continues at coordinate 8,049,584 of JAUMIR010000006.1, forward strand.
ATTTTCCCAGCATTACCACCTTTTCTAATGAGTCACGTTGTCTCACGATATGTCCAAAGTATGACAGCCTCAGTTTAATCATCTTAATTTCTAGTGAGAGTTCAGGTTCGATTTGCTCCAAGACCTTTGGCCATTTAGTAGTCCACTATGGCGTCACTAAGGCTGGTGTCACCCCTCCCCCCAATGGTGTCACCTGGTGTGGTTCAGCCTCTCTGCACCCCATCCCACCCCACCACCACTCGTGGTCCATGATATCCGTAGAACTCTCCTCCAGCACCACATTTCAAGTGAGTTAATTCTCTGTCAGCTTTCTTCACTGTCTAGCTTTCACAACCATACATAGAAACTGGAAATACTATGGCCTGTACAAATGTTACGTTACCATTCATTAATTGATCAGTGGTCCTACCAGTGGGATTTAGACCTATGTGCAGCTCAAACCCCCCCCCCCCCGCTACACATATAATTGGCAGAATCCCATTTCTGGTTTTTTTCCCCTCATAAGTCCTATTATAACTAAAATGCCTGTCAAGTTTCTTAAAATGGCTTACTTTACATGGTTCTAGAAATGTGACTATGCATTTTATTCGGACTTGATTATGCTTTGATTAGACTCACTGAACTTAATGAGATGTCACTGAATTATAATTACAATTCTCATAGGTTCCTGACTGAGCATGAATTAAGTCTGGATTCATTCCATTGGGTGGACACTTGGATTTCCTTCACCAAGTCTGCTGTTCAGTTACGCTTGTAGAACATCTGTGGAGAAAGGCATGACTGTCCGTCGCTCTGTATGCCTTTATTTATTTAAACAATTTTTTTTACCCACATTTTCAATCAAATGTTTTAAAGGCATTTTATGGAATGTGTTTGAAACCAAATTAAAACAAACAAATGGGACTTCATTTTCCAGTAATGAAAAAAAGTTCAAAGAAATATCAGCTGAAATCCTGTATGGTCTTTATGGTATGCATAAGCACTGGAGTTAGGGTGCTATGCACTGAATTCTGGTGTGACCCTTCTCCCATCCCCATTTACTGGACAGCAATTATTACAATCAATAAGGGTTTGTTTCCTTGTCCCTCAAAAAGCAGCTGGCTGCCATTTCCACCCCATCATGTGAGTGATCCCCATTGTGATAGGAAGATATGGTCCCTGTCTCAATTCCCTCTCACACCAGGGATTGCTTATGTGAGGGTGGGTGGGAACATCAGACAGCTGCTTCCTAAGTGGCAGAGAAATGATCCCCTTTTGATCGCAGCAGAAGCTGCCTGGTAAATGGGGATTGGGGGCAGGACCGGTTTAAGGAATTTTGGGGCCCCCTGCAATGCTTTACTTTGGGGCCCCCATATGTTTATCTCAGATCAATGTAACCTAACCTATTCACCGTACAGGATGTTCAGATTATAGTAGGACCCCCGTATCCCTGGATTCATTATCCATGGGACACAAAACAACACACCTACCATAGAGTCTTCCTAGAAAATGTGTCTTCCCTAGCCCTTTTCTAGGCCTTCCAAGGCAACTCTATGGTATTTTAAACCAGAAATCCCATTATTTTCATATTAAGGAGGCCAACACGGGGCCCTCTCTTGACCTCGGGGCCCCCTCTTGACCTTGGGGCCCCCTGCCAATGCTGATTTGGCAGACAGGTTAAACCGGCCCTGATTGGGGGACTTTCACAGTCCCTGCATAGCCCCTAACTAGGCTATAGAGGATATGCAGGGACCATGAACATATAACAGTCACGAGCGTGTACCTCCAAGTTATGCATTCATACAGGATTCCAGCCATTGTTGTACAGAACCAGTTGTCTTAGTGGTGAGAGGTTTGGGGAAAACCAGCATATCCCTTGCATTTGGTTTCCTTTGAAAGGAGGTCCAGCCAAATAGGATTTTTTCCAAACTACAAATCCCAGGATTCCATAGAATGGAGCCAAATGAGGTAAAGCAGTATCAAACTACTTACAAGTGATTAGTGTAGATACACTCTAGGCCTCAATGCATGGAGTTTGCATAGAGCAGTGTCCTCTTAAGATTCTACCCTATGGGTCATCTCTGTCTCTATGACTGCCACTGTCATCCTAAGTCTACCTTCTGAGAGGGACACCTCTGCAAAGCCCCAGTTTCACCACATCCCTGACCCTAACAGTGAGAAACTGGGCCACACCACTTGAGCTGCCTCTGCCAGATGTTTCATTTTATTGTCCCCTTTGGAAGTCCTGGTCAATGTTGAGGTGGGGCAAGTGATGCCCTTCTGCCATGACCATGCCATTGGTCAGGTATCGCAGTGGGGGAGGAGGTGGGGGGCCCACAGCCTGGTCCCTGGGAACCTCATACCATGTAGGGGCAGGGAGTTCATCTTCTGGTACCATGGAAGAGACAAGATTTCCCATCAGGCGGTGGTACCGATAGTTCTCTTCACGTTCACCCCCATCTCCAGCCACCCACAGGGTCAAAGAGGACAGAGGAGGGCAAGATCTTTGAGCAGCCCGACGAAGCCTTGCACCTCTTCGTCCCCAGGAAGAGAGCATCTCCTTTGGAAGCGGATCCAGGCCTTTGGAGAATATCTCACCAGGAGCAAGGGATATTTCTCTGGGCTGGAAGGGAAAACAAGAAATGAACTAACTGGTGGTGAAGGAGAAGGCCATCAAAAATTCTATTTCCACTGAGCAAACCACAGATGTTCAACTATCTAATTTCCATTTGGAGTATATTTTGTGGTGAGAAAGATGGAGAAGATCTGGGCCTGTACCGAAAGTGCAGTGGGATTGGGGTAGGCATTTATATATTGCCAAAAACCCACAAAAAAACAGAAGAGGACACTAACTTGCATGCTAATTTATATGTTCAAATGCAAATTTAGCAAAGACTGCAATGTCCTGAGAAATGTTATACATCTCCCCATAAGTAGAGAAAGCAGTGACCAGGTGACATGTATATCAGTCTGCTCAGTCTTCTAACTGTTGAGGAGCAACTTCAGGACTACTTCCTTCTCTTCTGTCTTGTGGGTCATATGCACTGGCCAGAATACACCAGTGTAAATTCTGGCCCCAAATTAGATCTGTCCCCCCCCATTACCTGCATGAAACAGGGTGGAGTCCACACAGACACACCAGCACATCTCTGCAGATGCCGCCACTGCCATCCATGTCACTGTCTGAAGCCAGGAAGGAGACCTGCAGCATGTGATCAAGCCCCCCCTGCATGTGACCAGACTTGGTCACATGCTGTGGGCCACCTTCCTGGCTTTGGAGTATGCAATACAGATGGCAGTAGCAGCAGTTGCAGAGATGGGCCAGCGTGCTGGTATGGACTCCTGCAGTCCTGCAGGGCCCAATCCATTTTCCCCTAAATGAAGAGGTTTTTCCTGAGTATTTTCATGAAAAGTTTGAACGGGCTTTACCCCATCTTCCCCCCCCCCATCTTTGCCATGGGTCAGGACTGCCCAGGGGAAAATGCAGCAAGAGACCTGCATTGTTTGGACTGCAGGTCTCCAAGACAGGGGCAAGATGCAATAAACAGCCCATCTAGACAAGCCCTTGGTCTAGAGAGTTGAACTAGAGAGCTGTTCTAATAGAGGATGCCTCCTAAGAGTCTTTCAAATAGAGAACTCTCTTTGAAAAGTAGGCCACGTGAACATCCTAGGTGCAACACCATTCCACTTTCTTCTAGGTGGATTTAAAACAGGGGAGGACAAGCTCTGGAAGTCCAAGCAGTGGTGGCTCATGGCTTCCATCTTAGTGTGGGTGGTGAATCCCTTCTGGGTTTTACTGTGAACTCTAAAGGAGATATTCATGATACTGACTGAGGCCTATTCCCCCAATAAGTTCAGCACATTGGACAGCCCCCTTACAGTTCAGACTAAAACCTGAACGAGACTCACTGCCCCACTGACATAGGAACAAACAGCCACCCCAATCTGGATGATACCAAGAGTAGATTTTTTCTTGAGGGATTTTTTTTTTGTAGTGTTGGAGTCAAGGGTCTGAAAGGGGCAAAAATCATTAATAGTTGTAGAACCATCTCTGAAAAACACAACAAACAAGGTTATTCCAGTTCTCTGTAATGTTTTCTGATCTGAGCCAGAGGTGCAGCCCTTGGGAAATTACATTTTTACCTAAATAATTTGTTCACTTGTTACAGTGTTAGAAAAGTGCTCTACTGTGTTACTTTGTTCAACATAGAGTAGGTTAACTTGGGGTACTGCTCTTTACTTTTTTGTTACTTTTTGGAGAGAGGGAGAGGAAAAAAAAACCTTAGGACTGATAGGAAAATGGCATTAAACTTGTCTGAAATACCTCGAAAAATGTCCTACAAAAATGATCTTTGAAAGTAACTAGGAACTATTATAAAAAGAATTAGGAACTTAGAATTCTCTGCCAAGGTGTGCCTGCACTTCAGAATTTAGCACTAGAGCTTTCTAACAGTGAATTCTGCCTACTTCATCAAACTAGGATCCCACAGGACAGAAGCAAGACATGTAAAGTGGTATCACATTGATGTAACTGTAGTGCAGAAACCTGAGAAAGTTCAATGAGGCCAGATAAGTGACTAAGGAGGTCACTTTTGGGGATTCAATGTAAGTAAGCTCTTGCATGTTTCTAGAATCATAGAGCTGGAAGGGACCACAAGGCCCATCCAGTCCAGCCCCATTCTGCCATGCAGGAATACACAATCAAAGCACTCCTGAAAGATGGCTATCCAGCCTCTCTTTAAAAGCCTCCAAAGAAGGAAACTCCACAACACTTCAAGACAGCATAGTCCACTGTCAAACACCTCTTATTATCAGGAAGTTCTTCCTAATGTTTAGATGGAATCTCTTCTGAAAACAACTGCTCTCTCTCTCTCTCTTTCTCAAAAATGAACTGGACAACAATAGTCAATTCTTGATACCACTCAAATCCAACTAAGTTCAGCACCATTTACTGACTAAACTGCATAATGGCATTATCCACATATTCATAAGAATATCTGGATTGTTTTTAATGGCAACATCAAGCCTAATATCAGGCCTCTTGAAAAAAATTGGCTTTGAGGATAACAGTTGTCTCCATATCATAGTAATGATAGGTAACTATCTGTTTCAGAGTGTGAACAAAAATCTCCCCCGAGCTTGCTAATAAATAGTTTAACTGGTTACAAAGGTGGTAAATGGGACATAGTCTAAAATAACCCTGGCCTAATGTGGAATGGAACCATACTCCTTCCACTCCATTGTCCAATTCTACTTTGAGCACTGGTTTGAGCAGTGAAAATGAGGAAATGAATCTTTTGAACTCTAAATGGGGCATACTTCTGAGTAAATGTGCATAAGACAACCTGTAAATGCCTATTGGCATTTAATAATATATTGTTTGTTTCCTTTTCTGTCATGAAAGATAGGCTCTGAGATATAAAGGCTTTGTAGAATGAGGTTTAGCTTGGAGAAATTAAGAAATAGATTGATTCCTCATCAATCATGAGAAGAAACTAGCTAGGTCTGGTACCCCACAGATGAAGCAAAGTAGACAAAAGGGTGAAGTTCAGACATCATGCAGAAAATATTCATTCCTCTTGGATACCATCCTCTCATTTAGAGAATTTTACTTGTTTTCTGGAGCTGGCATGGTGTAGTGGATTGAGTGTTGGTCTAGAACACTGGGAAGGCCAGGATTCAAATTGCTGCTCTGCCATGGAAATCCACGGGGCAACCTTGGACAAGTTACACTCTCTCAGCCTCAGAGGAAGGCAAGGGCAAACCCCTCTCTGAACAAATTCTGCCAAGAAAACCCTGTGATAGGTTACCCGTAGGGTTGCCAGAAGTCAGAAGTGACCTGAAGGCCCACAGCAACAACCATAATCTTGTTTTCAAGAGAAGAGGACTCAGACCATGCAACTTGAGACCTAAGCAACGCTACATACCCACGGTCACATTTCAATACTTACTGCCCATTGACCTCTCCGGAAGAACTTCATCAACCCTTGCCCCTGACTTCCTTTGCCTGGTTCTTCAGAATTAGGCTCTTCATCTCCAATTACCTCCAGCTTCCTTCCAGAGGCCCAGTTCCCCATTCCAGGGGGCTCACCCCCTCTTGCTGGGAGATGCCCTGCTCCCCCTTGTCCCCTGTAGCTGCCTGTAGTAAAACTGAGAGGATGTGGTGGGTTGATGCTATTGTGACCTCAGGAAGTTGCTGCCAAGGAGACATTGAGGTCTGTGGCCTTCACTGCAGCTGATTCAGGAGCTTCATTGGAGCTTGAGGCTGACACCCACATAGCACATGTTTCTTTATGAATAGAATCCATTTCTCCTCTTCCTTCTTTCCCTGAACATCATGCCAAGTAGGAGTGTACTCTACTCTGATTATGTTTTGGTCACACCTCCCTTTCTTACTAGTAATGGGTATTAGCTAATAGGGTCATTGAGGTCTAACACTCAATGACCAGATAACACTTTGTTTGGGTTGCACCAGCTTCATACTTCAGACTTTGGCTCATGGAATGGAATCTTCCTTCTTTGAAAAAAAAATACTCCCCATACCTAGCAATGGATCCAGTATCAACCCATATTTGGAATATACCCAACAAAACTAATGGATCTTAAAACAGTCATGATTAACCTTTTCCACTCATTTCACTGAGGAATTTATCAGACTAGTATCTAAAAACACTGTAATTCCATGACTGAGGAAAGCGGAAGCATAGTGGTATTATTACACTTATTATCACACATCGCTTTAATCATGTGATACAACCACTATGTAATTATTGCACAACCACCACTAGCATTTTAAGAATGGGAGTTTACTTCTGTGATTTAGCATGGGCGAGATTTCAGTGGTTCTTGTGAGAAGATGCAAGCATATTTAAAACTAAAAAAAACCAAAAAAAAAACAACAACCAACAACTTGAACTTATGAAGTAAATGAACACACAAGCACTGAAGCAAACATAAAAACGTGCAAAGAAAACAGGACAGATTGTAAAAGAGTGTCCTATGGATAGCTTTCATGTTCTCACCAAGAAGCTTTCTTGCTGGGAACAGGGAGGGGGAAATAGGGCCACCCATTCACACTGTAATCTTGTGATTATAACAGGACGTGGTTTGATACGCTCTTCAATACCTCGAAAAAAATGATATTGAGAGGTATTGATGGCCTGCCTCATCAATGAAAAGCTATGCCTTGTTAACAGCTGGAGCACAGATTGAGCCCGCGAAGATGACAACATCGTGCAATAGTGAGACACATTCGTGCTACTGTGATGTCATAATTGTGTGATTTTTGCCATGTCTGATAATGTCCAGAGTCTTTTTGAAGTACAAGTAAAGCTAGGGCCAACCCATTGTCATCCACCAGGAAACTATCAAGAAAAGAGTTCTAGCCCACGCTTCTTCCTAATTTAGTAGCTGCAAGTTTGGTGGTTACTGTTTTTAATGTGTGCATGAATGAGAAGTCATTCATGTTCATGTGAGTTTCCTCCTATAATGTGAAGTGTACCCTGACAGAGCATTAGGGCCTCAGTGGGGATTAATTAATGCAAACCGATTTTTCTTTTGAGTTGGAATGAGCCATGGAGATCATCTACTCCAGCGGCTCTTAACCTTTTCTTTACCAGAGACCCCCTTTAAATATATTTCGTTGCCGCAGACCCCCAAGTCTTAACTGAAGACTTAAAACAACAGCAGCAGCAACAACAATAATACCTAGACACTGAACCATTAACAGTTACAGCATCCATTAAACCTTCCCTCAGAGGCGCCAGAGGGAGAGGGAAGATTTTTCTTCTACTCCTTCACCACATTTTGCAGCTGGAGCAGATTGAATGGTAATGTGTAGCCCCAGCCAGCCTTTGCCTTGGCTCCTGTCACATGCTGGCTCTGCTGTGGGGAGGAGATGGGCTGAGCAGGTTTCAAGCCTTCATGGACCCCCTGTAAGGACATTGTGGCCCCCTGGCGGTCCACCAACTACAGGTCAAGAACCACTGATCTACCAGCATGGGTGATAAATAGTCATCCAGTCCCTGCTTTAAAATCTCAAATGGGAAGAGGACCTGGCATATTTCAAGGCACTCCATTCTGCTGTCAAAGAGCTCTTCACATTCATACTTCCCAGCTTTCCTAATTTCACAGGGATAGTCCCAATGAATTCTCTACCACTTTTCAATTGCTTTTAAAATGTTCCAGGTTTTTTTTTCTCTCTCTCTTCCTTCTCCTTCCCCCCTTTATTCTCTGTTTACTTTAACTGCTGCAAACTGAGTTCAAGGTACAAACATAGGGCTTGTCTATACAAGCAGGGAAATGTGGATTGATGTGCACTAACACCAATTCAAAGCAGCTTCTATTTGTCTTCATGGGTTTCTGGCAAAATCACAGGCATGCGAAGCTATCCACTTTTGCTGTACCAACGGGCATGCCTGCGAATCAAGATGGCAGGCATGAGTAAATCATTTGCGTTTTTATTTTTGTCAGTTGCTGCCACTGAACAGTGTTTATTTTTTAAAAAAAGCATATCGAAGGTGCAAAAGTGAAATATTCCACCTAAAGAAAGAAAGAAAAAGACTGTTTTGTCACCTGAGCGCACAATTGCTAAAATGAAAATCCAAGATGCCAGTTCCAGTCCCCTGCCTTGTTAGCAAGCTCTGCTCCCTGCCCATGTCCGACCAATCAACTTCCACTTCTGCTCTTATCGGGAATGCGAATAAATGTGGATCCGATTGTCCAAATGTGTGACAACGCACATCTCTATGGAGCTTTTTAAATACTTCAGGGAAAGCCATGAATGCTTTCCCAGCAGAGTTTACAGTGGGTTCGGTCCCCCTCCTTCCAAATACTGTGATCCGAGGTGGATTGCCATTAGGTCAGGTAGGATTCCCAGCAAATTCCATGAAGATTATTTTGACCATTTAGACAACCCCATAGTCTGCACTCAATTCACTTATAAGGGAAAGAGGAGGGGAAGATTTTTTTCCTTTCTCAGTAGATGCTGGCAAAAAAGCAGACTGCTGCAGTCTCTCCTGCATGCATGATCTTTCTCATTTATAATTTTTGCCATCTTGAGCACACTGTGACATTGCTTGGCCACGCATGTTTCAGTTTTCATCTGTGAAATGTGAAATGTATGGACATTAGGTAACCACATGGCTTCTCCCAGCAATAGCAGTCACCCCATTCCAACTACTACTCAGATTTTTATATAGACGAGGTTGCCTCTAAAAGCAGGCCTGGAAATTTCCAAGGAGGCTTCTAGTTTGGCCTAAACTATGTACAGATAAGCATTACCCATAGTTTCAAGCTATGTACACATGTCACTGTTTCTTCAACTTCACCAGCTCTGCATCCATTTCTGAGCTCTGTTGAAATTGCTGCTTTTGGCATTTGAAGTCTTCCACAGTTTGGGGCCAGGAAAGTCAAAAGATCACCATTCCCACCTTAAGAAACCTTTCAGGGGCTTTATTCTTGGTGTCTCTAGTGGTGTAAGTGCATCAACTGGCTCTGAAGTAGGGCAGCCACAAAACAAGGGAGAGCGGGCTCCTATGACTTTGATAGAAATGAGGATGAGGTATACACATCCAGTAAAACTGCCTCCTCCAGACAACTATTAAAGGTGCAGTTGTTATTGTTGTGTGCCTTCAAGTCATTTCCACTTATGGTGAGCCTAAGGTAAACCTATTACAGAGTTTTCTTAGGAAGATTGGTTTTGTGGAGGGGGGGGGTTGACTTTGCCTCCCTGTGAGGCTGAGAGAGTGAGACGTGCCCAAGGCCAACCCCTGGATTTCCATGGCTGAGCAGGGATTCAAACCCTGGTCTCCAGAGTTGCAGTCCAACACTCAGACCACTACACCACACCAGCCTTCAAAAGATACAGAAGTCATGTCCTTTTTGTCATACTCCTACATCCGCTGCTCTCTATATGGCTCAAATTCTGTATTGTTACCCAAAGAGGTCTTGGAGATTCCAAGAAAATATCAAGTTTCTAATATGTTGGAGAAATGAGCAGCAACTCAACCTTAGCAATGTGAAAAGGGGCAACAGAGAGAGAGAGAGAGAGCTTTATAGCTTTGTATACCCTGACTCCCTCTGAACATAGGCACACAAACACAAAATGAAGAATTAACAATGATATTTTTTAAAAGCATAACAATAATAACACCAAGCACTCACACATTCATACAAAAAGCATTCACACAAGACCACTAGGAATGGAAGAAGAGAGAGATTGCCAGAGAGATAGATAAGGAGGTTTCAAGAGATATATGACACTTGTCATGTAGTCCTGAAGTCGTTCAACAGTCTGGCAGACTTGATGGATGAATCGGGAGTGGCTAACAGTAACAGTTTCCCCTGGAAATGAACTGTGTGTGCACTGAAGTGTGGTTTGGGGTCCATATTTATACCCCCCAAAATTTTGGGGTCGATATTTATACCCTAAGAGGAGCAAGTTCCCTGGGTGGAACAATAGATTACATGAGCCTTCCAAGATTGCACAATGAGTTTCAAGAAAGTTCTTGGTCTTGACAATAGGTGTCTGCTAATGTGTTGCAAACTGCCCTTAAGGTCTAGTGATTGGATTCACAAAGCTTGAGATACCTTTTATTAAAGTTTGGGTGATTAAGGGAAGGAAAGCTCGAAACAAGCACACAAAGGATTGCTCCATCCATCTATGTCTACCACTTAGGTGTGTAGTGGAGACTGTGTCCCTTTGACCTCTTGATATTTGCTCATGATTTTGGAATTTTGCCAATGGCTATTCCTGAGAGATGAGTACATGTCTCTTTGAGATCCATACCAGTACCATTAGCAAGTCCCTGACAGTTCACTGCTCTTCCCCATAGAAGGCCACATTAATAAGCCAAATTATTAATAAGCCAATTTTGGGGGTTTCTGGGGCAGGGCTCAATTAGGGGTGCATACAGTATCAGCTACTTAACTAATGTTTCCTGGTCTAACCACACACCCCAGACTGATGGAAATATCATTCACATATGCTCAGATCACCAACAGAACAGACCTCCTTCTCCCTTCAGGAATGCACAATCAAAGCATTCCTGACAGATGGCCATCCAGCCTCTGTTTAAAAACCTCCAAAGAAGGAGACTCCACCACACTCTGAGGCAGTGCATTCCACTGCCAAATAGCTCTTACTGTCAAGAAGTTCTTCCTAATGTTTAGGTAGAATCTCTTTTCCTGTAGTTTGAGTCCATTGCTCTGTGTCTTAGTCTCTGGAGTAGCAGAAAACAAGCTTGCTCCATCCTCAGTATGACATCCTTTTAAATATTTAAACATGGCTTTCATGTCACCTCTTAACCATCTCTTCTCCAGGATAAGCATACCCAGCTCCCTAAGCCGCTCCTCATAGGGCATGGCTTCCAGACCTCCCACCATTTTGGGTCAGTCTAGGTCATTGTTTTCTGGTTAAGTATAACTTATTGATGTATAAGTCATCCCCTGTATGCACAGGAGCAGTACCCACAGTTTCAATACTCCATTGCCTGAAAAATACAGTCTCTGTAGCCATTTCCTAAGTCATCCAACATGACTTTATGGTAACTTCTGCTGGACATTACCATTGAGTAACACAGAAGATACCTACAAATGCGACCTCTCTAGGCATCTCCTAGGTCCCACAGCATGATTCTATGGGGTTTGCTATTACCTGCAGTTTCAAGTAAGTCTGGGAATGTATCCCCTGTGCATATGGGGGTGACCTGTACCTGATACAGAACTCCAGCCTATGGTAGCTTTTGGGTGCAAGGTCTTTTCAATTCTGATAGCATAACATCAGATAATGAGGTTTCCTTTAATCTGCTTTTACCAGAAGAATAAATGTCTTCTTGGTTTTTAAATTAATGGGTTACAGGTTGTTGCAGAGTAGAGAAAGACAAACAACATTCAGGACTGACTCCAGGTTTGATATATCCCTCAACGAAGTGCCATTTGTGGACTCCGTCCCACTAGGCATGAACCCCATCCTCCCACAGTGTTATGAAAATCTGGAACAGCACCTTAGCATTCTGATCTTTATTGTCCTCCAAAATGCACTGTTTACCACATCCCCGCACCCCACGTCCCCTCAGAACACTGTCAGGTTTTTCCATCGTCGCTTGATGTCTCGGGCTACTTGATTCAGCCACCACTCTGCATACATGACTTCCTGAAGCCACAGCTGGAACTTCTCCCACTCATAAGAGTTCTTGAAATCTTGGGATGTCAACTCCAAGAGGGCCGTCTCCAGCCTGTGGAGTGTTGCTCCCGAAAGGCGCAGATTCCGATAGCGGAAATTTTCCTTCCAACCTCTGACTTGCCCCTGTAAAAGAGCACTAGTCATGCAGGTGGACCAGTGCTTAGTCTTTGGCTGCTGGGCTCCCAGATCTTAAGGCCTAGTCATGAGTCTCAGGGGCTGGAGCCTTGTTCTAAAGTCTTCTAGGTGATGAGGAGGAATCTCAAGGCAAGACTACTGCCTTGCAAAGTAACTCTATCTCTGTATGCCTCTCTCTCTTTGTAGCCTTGTTTTGCCATCATCATCATCACTATGAGAATGAGATCTCTGAGCACATGCAGTTTATGATTGATGTATTAGTGATATCACTAGGGCCAACTTCCTGTGCCATCACCACAGGTCATCTCTTAGTCTCAGGTTTGGTTTGAAATCTGAGGGCCTGGGATGGTATCAACCTGGCAGCCCTAGCTGCAGCCCACTGAGTGGCTCACTCCCTGTGATCAGGGGTAATAGCATCTACTGACCCAGAAGATCACTAGCAAATGAGAGGTGTTGGCGAAATACCCTGGCCATATACTTCTAAGGAATATATGCTCATCATACTTCCTAAATGTTCTGAAATGCAGTTGAAATTACACATTCAGAAAAAGTTTGATCCTCAATGGAGATAATACAACCTCAGCCCTAAAGCTGAGCCACTTCAGGGTGACCTCTACTTGGCCTCATAGCCAAGCATCACCTAGTATCTCCCTACATTGGTGGAACAGGACATTTCAGTGCAGCCAGTTCAGAGTGACCACTTCAGTGAGGAGCAGTTCTGGCTTGTGTTATCAATTGATAATTGATCATTTTGTCAAGAAAATGCAATCAAAACTATTTCTGTTTGGTTGGGATTGTCTTGCAAAACCATTTGGGTAAGTGTTAAGGTTAAGGTAAGGTTAGGGTTAGGGTCAATTGATAATTGATAATAACCCCAACCCTTACCCAAATGGTTTTGCAAGACAATCCCAACCAAATAGAAATGGTTTTAATTGCATTTTCTTGATGGAATTATTAAGTGTCAATTGATATAAAAGCAGAACTGCTCCACACTGATACGCCACACTCAACTGGCCGCTCTGAAACATCCTAGACCCTAAAACGGTGGACCTCTCCAGCTTTGTGGGAGATCTTGGCATGCTTTCTTTCACAGTCCTCACAGCTCTGAGAAGGGCACATTTCATTTTTACCCAACAATACTCCAGAAATTGAATCAGATCTTCTGGGGACATTGTACAAAACAAAGATGATGGTTGCTGGGAATTGATAAGAGCATATAAAGCCTGATACTACTGCATGTGACACTGAGTCTTATACCTTTATGAACACGGCCCTATAATACCATACCCTCCAACCATCCCAGTTTGGCAGGGACAGTCCCAATTAATCCTCTGTCATCCTACTTTTTCAGCTGCTTTTAAACTGTCTTGGTTTCTCTCTCCTCCTTCTACTTTTCCCCCTTTGTCCTGGCTTACTTCAATTGCTGCAAACCAATTTTGCAACAGTAGTTTGCAACCAGTGGGGAAAGAGGAGAGGAGGGGCAGAATTTTGTCCTTCCCAGTCAGCTCAGGCAAAAGCAAATTGCTGCAGCTTGTGTGTGCTTCCACATTAATACCTTTTGCCATCTTGACCACACTCTGGTGTTGTTTGACTATAAGTGTCCCCGTTTTCATCTGTGAAATGGTATGTATTACACAAGACTCTTCACTTCATCCAGAATATGACCAGTTGTCCTCCCCCATCCCATCCTCCTTCACCTTCCCTCTGGAATACTTACACCACCACAGACTCTTGGCCAACAGCGGTCAAAGAGATCCGGTTGTTTCTCTTGTCTTCTTGGGCTGCAGGATGAGGCCCGGCTGAGCCCTACTTGGGAAGGGACGCTCCCCATCAGCCCCCGGTTACCACTTGGGGCTGAGGCTCCACAAGACCCAGGCCTGAGGAAGGAAACTAGACAGTCCTGTGGGTCAAAATGAGTGTAAGCAGGCCCCAGACTGACCTCACAATGTAAAGATGAAATCACAGAGCTGGGGAGGAAAACCCCTATACAGCAATCTCTCAATCTGTACAGGTTGCTGGTTTCCATATCTAAACTTTAAAGGAGCTATCCAAAGTGCTGTGTTTATAGAGATAGGGCTGAAAACCGTGGATGGATCCTGTAAGGGTTGCTTTCTAAGTATCAATACCCCCTGTACTGGCTTGGGAAAGTTATTTTTTGGTCTACAACTCCCAGAATTCCCAGACAGTAGGGCTATTAAGCAATTTCCCCAAACATCCACCTTTTTGTTTGTCTGTCTGTCCATCCATCCATCCATCCAGATGAGTCCTTCTATTAGATATAGTGTCTCAGATGGCAGATGCTGGGAGGTAGCTGGCAAATTAAGATGCTAAAGCATCTTAATTAAAGGCTGCTATGCTGCCTGAGAGATTCTGTTTAGCCTGGAGAAGAGAATGTGATGAGGTGACCTGATAGCCATGTTTAAATATTTGAAAAGATGTCTTATTGAAGAGGGAGCAAGCTTGTTTTCTGCTGCTCCAGAGACTCAGACATGGACCAATGGATTCAAATTACAGGAAAAGAGATTCCACCTAAACATTAGGAGGAACTTCCTGGCAGTAAGAGCTGTTCAACAGTGGAATGTACTGCCTGGGAGTGTGGTGGAGTCTCCTTCCTTGGAGGGTTTTAAACTGAGGCTGGATGGCCATCTGTCGAGTGTGCTTTGAGGGCCTGGGATGCCATGTGCATGGCAGAATGGGGTTGGAATGGATGGCCCTTGTGGTCTCTTCCAGCTCTATGATTCTATGAAGCTTTGTGCAGTGTGATCCACAGAATCCATAATAAGGTTATCTTGCTATTGCCTCCAAATCAAACAAGCTAGTCCTGTTGTCCTCCTGCCTGGATTCCAGAGGACTCAGATACTTATCCAAGAGAAAGGGCCAAGGAACCTAATAGACCTGTGCTTCTACAAAATGACCACAAGGTGGCAGCAGATAATTAAAAACTGGAAAGAAATGGAGACTGCAAGTAAGACCATTTACAGAGACAAGCAATGGAACAGCAACCTAGATAGCAAACTTGGATACCAGAATTGGGGGGGGGGGATGGGGGCTCTAACCCCCCTCCAGCTTGGGCAAGCAGGGGGGCTGAGCCTCACTGAAATAATCTGGCAAATGTAGACTCCCAAGACACCTAAGTTATTGAGCATCCATAGGAATTATCAATCAGGGCATCCCCCGTTTATGCAGAATCAGTACCTGCAGTTTCATTTATCCACAGTCAGGGGGGAAACATCTCTCTAGGCATCTGGGAGGGTCACAGAGTCACACTGTAGGTGGTCTTTCTAGGCATCAGGCAGTCCTCCAGTGCGACTCTATGGTCAACTTCTACTGGAAGTTGACCATAGAGTCTTGCCAGATGCCTAAAGAGACATCCTCTCTAGGCATTTTCTAGCTCCTCTGGCACAATTCTATGATATAATATGGCAGCTTGCTGTTATATGCAGCTTTGCATATCTCCATTATCAATCTGTCCTTGAGCAAGCAGGAATCACCAGCATTGAAGCCATGATATTGAGAACACAGCTGTGCTGGGCAGGGCACATTTCTAGGATGGAGGACCATCACCTCCCAAAAATAGTACTGTATGATGAACTCACCACGGGTCAGCGTAAGAGGGGTACTCCAAAAAAGTGATACAAGGACTCCCTGAAGCAACATCTCAGGCTCGGCCAAATTGATCACGAACAATGGTCCGCCATGGCCTCACATCGGGAGGCATGGAGACGCACTGTCCACAATGCTGCAGCCTTATTCTCATGTCGAACAAGTCTTGAAGAGAAACGACAACGCAGAAAGAATCGCAACCCGGAAACATCACCCAAGGAGACCCTCTGCTCTGCTTTCTGCAACCAGACTTGTTTATCTCGGATTGGCCTTTTCAGTCATCAGCGCGCTTGCAGAAAGCGGGATGAGTCCTTCCTGAATCTTCATTTGCGAAGAAAAGCCAGAGCATATCTCCAATAAGTCTGGGAACATGTGTCCTGCATAGAGAGGGCGGGGGGAGGTTACCTGTATACTAAACAAGCAAACACCAAGAAATATTACAACAGCAATTGTTCTCGAGCCTCCCTAGGAAAAACAAAGGCTGCCTATAATCTATTTTATGAACACTTAATTGGGAGTAAGCTACACTAAACACAGAGAGGACTCTTCTAAGTAGGCCTTGTATTTATGTCTTCATATTTAAGGATCTTTCAATAGATGGGGAAAGTAATTTGCTCTCCCCCTGCAAACACATGCCAATAGGCAAAATTAAAAACATGATGCCTCCTAATGTTGAGGTACCCACACACACACACACACAAACCTTAAAAATAGTTCCAAAGCCATAGTGGCCACCTTGTATCTCATCTACCACCTTTGAAAGAGTGAGTGGTGGAAAGTACAGTAAGGACCCCCATATCCACTGATTCAATTATCCACAGGACACAAAAGAGCACACCTACCATAGAGTCTTCCAAGAAAGTATGTCTTCTCTAGCCATTTTATGGGTCCTCCAAGGCAATTCTGGCATTTTAAACTGGAAGTCCCATTACTTTCAATGGTGTTCACTGTTTTTGGTATCCATGGGGGGGGGCAGAACCAATCCCCAGCGGATACAGGAGTTCTACTGTATCCCCTTCCCTCTAGGCATTTAGACGGAGCCTCCTCCCCACTTTTTTTGACAGATCCAAACACCCTCTACCCACTGACAAGGTCCACATCTACGTAGCTTGAGTGACAGTGTTTACTTCAGTTGCTGCAAAATAAGTTCAAAATGCAGAAGTAGTTGTACTCAATTAACTTAGGAGGAGAGGAGGGGGCTGAATGTTGCCCTTCCCAGTTGGCACAGGCAAAAGCAAACATCTGCAGCCTCTCCTAGCTTTTGTTCTCTTCCTCATGAGTAACTTTTTCCACCTGGAGCACCCTATGATCTTGCTTGGCCACATATACCCTAGTTTTCATGTGTGAAATGTTGGAGGGCCATTTCGTACTTTTCATGATATACAAAATCTACTGCCTGAGGCAGCTATTTCAGCCTGCCTAGTGGTAGGGACAGTTCTACTGATATATATGGGGATTTCACAGGATCGGTACTCTTGGTTAGCAGCCAACAACTGAGGACAGACATAGTGCAATCTTCATCAATTTTTTTTGCCATGGATTGCTCTTGAGTCTGAGGGCTGCTGTTTTAATTCCCCATAATGACCCAGAACAATACTAAGTCAGGTCACAGAGGAGAGAGATTAGTAATTTCCACCTCCTGCCACTCTGCCATGGAAGTCCATGAGGTGTGCTCACTGGGGGAAAAAGTGGGGCAGAGGAGGCTAGGAGATTGCAGGGATCAAATAGCAATAAAATCTTAAACCAAGCCCTAAAGCACAGCTTTCCCCTTGATCCTGAGTTCAGGCCAAGTTATCTGAACAGTTTTCCACTGAGAATGAACTCCAACATTATTATCCGGTCCCCACCATTTTCCCCCACTGCTACCAGTTGTACATTTATTCCTTTTCATCCTGCCTTCCAAGTAAAAGAAAAAAAGTGTTCAACATAACATTGATTTTAAAGACCAAAGTAAAACATCACTGGCATACTTGATGGCTGCCATTCCACCTCGCAGCTGTTTGAAAAAAATGCATGATGAAATCAACATTGGTGGTTGCCCACACACCTTACGGGATGCTGTTGTAAATCAAAACCTTATTTCCCCAAATTTGCCAAAAAGACCCATCCCTAATTCCTGAGGAGGCAGGATTGAGCTTGTTTGCTATTAACTGTTCAAGCAAAATACGGAGCCATTTTGTGGCTCCTCCTAGGGTTCTTGAGATGCGTAAGAATCCTGAAATTTCAGTCAAAAACCCAAGACCAGACAGGGTTCACTACCTTGACCTAGTATAGGCAAAGGGTAGCCCTCCAGAGGTTGGACTGCCACTCCTATCAGCCTTAACCAGCACAGCCAGCGGTGGGAGCTGAAGTCCAACTACTTCTAGAGGACCACATTTTGCCCACCCTGGCCTAGAAGAAAACCTGGTTGTCACAGTTATCGGGCCTAGTGTGGCAACAACAGCCGCCGGGGTGGGGTGGGGGGTGAGAAAGAGGTCCAAGAGAACACTAAGAACAATTTCTTAGAATAATCATTTTTATTAAACATACAAAAATTTAGTACAAACCAAGGTAAGTTTTATACAAAGCACCTCAAAAGCAGGGGATTAAGAGAAGGGAGCAAACAGTTTCCCACATCCCATGTTAGAAAGGGCATTAATATGGCACAGCAGAGCCAATGCACACACGCTTTACAAACGGGGGGGGGGGGAGGCTGCAATTCCCACTAAGCCTGAGGAGACAGGGTCAAATCTTTCAGTGCTTCCATTAATCACATCTCCCCCACCTCAGCCAGGGCCTCATGCAGCGGGGGATACAGCTCAGAATGCAAAACTCCCAAAGATAAGCAATACCTTATAAATTAGCAATAAAAATAAAAGTAAAGTGTAATGAGGGTTTTTCCACCCACCACGGTGGCACTTAGTAGGGATTGTGTTGTGTCAACGTGTGTGTACATTGGACAGAGGGATGGATTTCAATAGGTGGCAATGCACAGCATGGGATAACTACTTAGCCCCAGCCACAAGTTTGCATCTGTTGTGTCTTCCTTTGTCAGCTTTGCCACCACTAGATGGGGCAGTGAGAGAGCGTAACAGAAGAGATCCTCTGAATTGTTACATGCCACAAAATAGGCGCTGTGTACCTCCTTCATCAGTCCCACCAAGAAAAGTCACTAGAGTATTTTGAGATCTACTGAAATGTTATTGCCACCTACGTTTGCCAAAGCTCAACAGAGTAGATGAATAGACTGTAGGGAATTCCAGCAGAACTTTCACACAAGTATATATATATATATATATATGTATGTATATTTTTAATTATGGAATTCCTACCCACATACCCCAAGGGGCAAGTAACACATGTCCTCTTATACATCTGAGATGGCAGAACCGGTTGTGGCTGAGAGCCCCAAGCCACTCCAACACTGTGTATAATGGAGGGTATTATGTCACTATGAAGTTGCCTCCTGCCCCACTGGGCCAGGCTATTCATTTTTTGGAACAAGGGGTGAGTGAAGTGCAGCCCTATGGATGTTGCTGGGCTGCAGCTCTCAGCATTCTTGACCATTGGCTATGCAGGCTAGGCCTGGTGGGATTTCAACAACACCTGAAGGGCTGTAGTTTGCACACCTATCTTAGAAGGACACCCAAGGACTTCTGGGATCTCAAGGTCCTCCACTAGCAGGCCCACACACCATGCTTGAACCACCACTGACCTTCCTGTCATCTTGACCCCAGCTGAAAGCTGGAGAACAGCATTTCCTTCTTGACCCATCCCCGCTCCCTGAGCCTCACACAAGGTAGTGACTTGAGCCTTCTGTCACCGTCCTTTGGAGTACAGAAGCCATGGACAGCCTTCCACATTAGCAAATCATATCTTGTCATGTCCATGTCTTATTCTGCTAATGCTCTCCCACTGGGGAACAGACCAGACATAATCCATAGTCCCTCCATCAACAAACATTCAGGAGAGTATAGTGACAGAATGGTGTCCTCTGGATGGGAGAGGGAAGGACGGATGGACTACAAACAACCATGCATTATTCACTTTCAATCCAAGCTATTTCCTGATTTAGGTGAAGTTAAAGAGGGCATTTGCCAAAAAGAAAAGCTATCACACTCCTTCCAGCTTCACAAACCAAGCTGTCTTGGCCAAATGGATCACCAAAACCATCTTTTACAAGCAAGCGGGGGGGGGGGGAAGCTCTGTACCCCATTGCCTCCCAAAACAGACTTCAGGTGTAACACACCATTATTTCTGTGTTTACCATCATTCAACCCACTTAACAGCAAAATTAAGAGGAGCTTAGTGTGGTCAAAAATGCCTTGAGCAAGTGCTACAGGAATACAATGGATCAAAAAAATAAATGGAAAGGAACAACAGCCACCAAAGTGAAGGGGAAAGATGACAATGAAAGATGGTTATGAGAAAAGCAATGTTTGGACAGGACAGAAGAGGCAAGACATAGAAGGTGGAGGTGGTGTAAAGCAAACCGAGGAACAAGAAGACACTGAGATAAAAGAAAACAATTAGAGGCTAAATTAACCCAACACAGGTGGCCTGCAACCTTTAAGTAGAATAAAGTTTCAGGGGGAAGTCAAGCAAGGGTGGGGGGTAGAGGCAAAGCATCCTCCAAGACCAAGTTGCATCTGACTCTAGAGGAGCTGATGTCTTTGCTCCTTGGGAAGCATGTGCGTTGTTGTCCGTGTCCCAGCAACCGGGCTCTGGGGAGAGGGACCTGCAGAAAAGGAAGTGTCATCATTCCCCTTCCGTTCCGTTGGTAGTCAGTCAACAGAGTCACAGATCTGTTCCACAGCAGCATTGAAGGCATGGGGCTGGTCGGCATAGACGTGGTGGGAGGCACCTGGAATAGCCTGAGGGAGAAAAATGGAAGCTAAGAACAGATGAAGGTGAAGAGGTGACATGATAGCCATATTTAAATACTTGAAAGGATGTCATGTTGGAAAGGGAGAAGGCTTGCTTTCTGCTGCTCCAGAAACTAGGACACAGAACAAGGGACTCAAAGTGCAGGAAAAGAGATTCCACATAAACATTAGGAAGAAATTCCTGACATTAAGAACTGTTAATGAATAGTGGAATACACTATTCTGCTATAATAAGAACAGTGGAATACACTGCCTCAGAGTGTGGTGGAGTCTCCTTTGGAAGTTTTTAAACAGAGGCTGGATAGCTGTCTGTCAGGAGTCCTTCGACTGTGTATTCCTGCATGGCAGGGGGTTGGACTGGATGGTCTTCGTGGTCTCTTCCAACTCTAAGATTCTAACGTGTTGAAGCATAAATCATTTTTACACCTGAAAAACTGAGTTGGCATGATGAAGCTGGGCAACTGCTACAGAGAAAAATCTTATATTGCTAGAAAATATTCATCTCACAACCACAGCAGTAGAAACACACATAATTTATTCTGCTAGGTATGCAAAAAGACAAAGAGATATGCATAAAACAGAAACTCTAACCCACCCTGCTGTTTGTTCTACCCACCTCAAATACTGTCATTGACCAAGATTTTCCAAGCTGACCTGCAAAAGCCATAAGGACTAGAAATTTATTTTAAAAAGTGAGACTTTTGGAATGCTGACTTCTATTCCAGTATTGGAATTCCACAGCTGCACATACAAGGCAAATCTAAAAATGATGAACATGATTCACTCTGATTCTGTTGCCAAATCACCTACCATGTCACAGACATAGCTCCCTGGTCGCAGGTGCTTGACTTTCTCTCCGGTGCTGGTATCAATCCAGGAATTGGCACCATAGATGAGGGTGATAGGTAAGTCACGGCGAACGAGGTGGATGCGCTCCAACATGGGGCGTTGGGCCCAACCGAATGCCTTCGTCATAGCCTTAAACCCTGCCTCACCACTGGGGGAGAAAGGACAAAGTAGCATGGTTAAGGATTATGGGAAAATTATGATCCTCTCCAGGACATTCCTAATTCTTACAAACCCCGCTGGAGAGGACTTGAAAGGTGAAAGGACTGGACAGCCATTCAACAGATCCAGTGCATACTTTACGTTTCTTCCAAGCTTTGCAGGTTCTTTATTGTAGTAAACTGTTTATATGAGTCATATCAATCTAATCGGGCTCCAAGAGCAGTGCAAAAAAAAAAAAAAATCCAAATCAAACCAATACCACAAAAATACCAAGTTTTTTTGTTTGTTTTTTAAAACACCTAATGGAAATAGAAGCACAGTCAGGCCTCCGTAACCGTGGAACCAATATCCACTGTATCAATTATTCAAGGAAAACAAAACAGCAACACCTACCATAAAGTTTTCCTAGAAAATGCCTAGAGAGGCATCCTCTCTAGACATTTTTTAGGTACTCCAAAGCAACTCTATGGCATTTGTAACTATTGTAACCATTATTTCAATGGTGTTCACTGTTATCCATGGTTTCTGGTATCCACAGTAGGTCCACAAACTGAACCCTCGCCGATATGGGGGTCCAACTGTACAAGCATTTTAGAAGAATTAAGGTATCTCACTTCTTTCTTTCGTCCCAAAAGTTCAAGGTAGTGGCATGCCTAGCATATTTTGACACACAGAACATTTTTAATACTCCAGGAGAGGTGGGGGAGGCCCAGCTCAGGGAGTGTGTGGCTGGGTTGGGGACCTGGCCACAGGTATGCTGGTTCTGATGGTACAATGGCTGAGATTGTGGCTGGGACTCAATCTCAGAGGGCAGGAGGATGAAAGGCACCGTGTGCTTCAGCAGGACCTGGATAATCAAGCCCTCTAGGGATGGGGACATTAAAGTTTTCAGCCTGATTGAGCAGGCTGTGCCCAGGTAAAGGAAGGTGATCACCAAGGTGAGAGTGTGCCTGTGTAACCAATGCACACTGCCTAGGAGTAGCTGGGGCAAAGGTAGAGCAGATCGATGGGCAAGGGGTGTGTGGGTAGGAGAGTAGGTGAGAAGGAGGTGAGAAGAGCTTCTAAGGTAAAGGTGAAGGAGTAGCAGTGGCAACGGGAGGAAGAGGAGAAGGAGGAGAAAAGAGGTGGCACCTGGGATCAATATGGTGCTTTCTGGAAAAACGAAGGGGGAAGGTGGAAAGAAGTGAAGCCCAATCTGGATGGAGCAACTGCTGAGAGGAGACAGAGAGTGAGCAGCAGCAGCAGCAATGGACACCACCACCCCTCCCTCATAGCTACGGCGGGAACTCGTCTGACAATACACTCCCTTATTGCCTGCAGCCAGGGAAGACGATTCCCACTGCCCCACCCTCGGTATGCCACTGGATCAAAGCAATTAATAAGACTGTGCAGTGGGCCCTTGGTATCCACTGGGGTTTGGTTCAGGGACCTGCACTCCGTAGATACCAAAATCCGTGATCACTCAAGTCCCATTATATGCAATGGCATAGCAAAATTCTGTCCCTTATATAAGATGGCAAAATCAAGGTTTGCTTTTTGGATTATTATTATTTTTTTAAAGAACATTTTCACACTGTGTTGATTAAATCTGTGGATACCAAATCTGTGGATATGGAGGGACAACTGAATTTCCATTTTGGTGTTACACAATTCAGAAAGCTCTGCATCCTTCAGGCCACAGCATCCAACCAACCTCTGTGCTGATACTCACTTTTTACGGGCTGCATATTCCTTATATAGGTCAGGATGACCACTGGGAGCAAGGCTGGGAGAAGCCAACCAAATGAGCCACCTTTCCTCATGGGCTCCACCAATTGTGCACCGCACAGGTTGTTTTTCAGAAGGGTTCTCTTGATTGTCCAGTCTGACACCAAGGGCAACACAAGAGCCTCATGGAAACAGAGAATGTCCTAGATTAAAGATCCCCCCCATCTCCTCTTTTCAGAGAAGGAAGAGTAGTGAAGGCCCATATTGCGACCACACTCACAAATTGTTTTATTATGGCATTTCCCTGTCATCCAGCCACAGTAAGTTTCCAAGCAACTGTAGCACTCAGCAGAAAATTGTCTGAAAGGCCTTAAATTAGTCAAGGCATGCAAGACACCTCTCAGAGTAGACCTTCTCCAACCTGGTGCCCTCCAGGAGAGCTGGACTACAATTCCCATAATTCCCTCCAGCCAGGATAGCCATTGTAGTAACATTTATCTGGAGGGCAACAGTTTGGGGAGGGCCATCTTAAAAGGGACAGGGTCATGGTATTCTCACCTGGGTGTCTGAGCATTGCAGTGATAGATGTATTCTGAGATGGTATCATCGTCAAAGAAATCAGCAAACTTCTGCTTAAAGTCTGGACGGAAGCGCTGCACCAGTCCAGGACCTGGAAAGAATAATACAGCTGGTCGGTTGACCCCAAGCTGGGAGGTTGGCAACTGAAGGAGAGGATGATAAAGGTTTGTAACACTATGCATGGTGCGAAGAGGAAAAAAAAGCTTTTCACCTTTACACTGTAATAATCTGGGTGCTCTTATAGAAAGCTGTTTTAAAGTGGCTCAGACATTATTTCTAGTGATTCTCTATTCTAGAGGTGGAAAAGCACAAGGGTTTGGGGACATTTTTTTTTCCACCCCCAGGACCCTTTAGGGCAGGTGTGGGCAAACGGGAGGAGCTAAGGGGGGCACATTAGTCCCACAGGATACCTTGGAGGGCAGTGCTCACACTACTCTCCATAAATAAATAAATACCATTTTTGCGCCCAGATGCTCTCTTTATGACATGGGGAACATTTCTGCTATGTTGGGGCAAGGGAAGTCCTTGGACCTCTTTTTAGACCCAGAAGAAGAAGCCTTTTTAAAAAGAAGAAACAAGAGGTGTACATGAAATCACTTATATCATAGAGCTGGAAAAGACCCAAGGGCAATCTAGTCCAACCCGCTGCCATGCAGGAATACCCAATCAAAGCATTCCCGACAGATGGCCGACCAGCCTCTGTGTAACCTTCCTGTTTCTGTTTTCAAAAAAGGTTTCTCCTGGGTCTAAAATGACCCTGGAGATTGCAAAGATGTGGTGAAAATGATCCCGCTGCCCCCCCACAACTCCTAGAGGGCATTTGTGGGAGAAAAAAAAGTGTTTGAGAAAGACATTTTAAAAAAATAATCTCTCTTGGCTCAGGCCAGCCTTAGGGATTACATCTGACCCTACAGCTGAAACCAGATGTGACCAGAAGGTCAACTGCCTATCTTTATCCACATCTCTCAGTTTTAAAAACCCACATTTGTTGCTAAAACAACATAGACATACCTTGTGTTAGAGGACACTGTATACCTACCAGCTAATTCTCCCACTTTTTACAAGAAAAAAAAATCCATAAATTTTGGGGATGGTTTTTTTTCCCTCAGGGATCGGGGTGTGTGTGTGGCTTGAGGTTCACAAAAATAACCATGGCGGGGTCATATGTGGCATGTAGGCCACATGATTCCTACCCCATCTACAGCAGCTCTCTATGGTCTTGGGCAGAGGTCTTTTTTTTATTATTATTCGTTTTTAACTGATTTTAACTGGAGACACCAGAGATTAGTGAGAGGCAGTGTTGTGTAGTGGTTTGAGTAGAGATGTGAAGGCCCAGAAAAAAACTGGGAAAATTCGGGGGGAGGGGAGTTTTTTTCTGTTTTTTCCTGAAGCCTGTTTTGTTTCTTTGTTTTCCAAAAAATTGAATCCTAGTCCTCAGAGTCATAATCCAATGCTCAAACCTAGAGATGTAATTTTGAAGCCATAGAACAAAACCAATTTTTCCCTGATTTTTTTAATGGGAATTCTTGGGAAAATTGAAAAAAAAAATACAACATTAGCACTTTTTACAGACTGAAAGTCACTCTGTTACTTTAGGAGCATAAAATATGACTATGTACAATTTGATTTGGCATAAAATTATCACAATTTGTATATTAAAGATTTTATTGTCTTAAAGATTTTATTCATCAGATAAAGTAAAACATTCCATAATTGGTTTGAGTATTGGATTACGACGCTGAAGACTAGGATTCGAATTCCCAATTGGCCACGGAAACCCACTGGGTAACCTTGGGCAATTCACACTTTCTCAGCCTCAGAGGAAAACCTCTCTGAAAAATCTTGCCAAGAAAACCCCATGGTAGGGTCGCTGTAAGTCAGAATCAACTTGAAGGTACACAAAAACATGACCAGGTATTCAATCAGGAGTCTCCCATATTGCAGCAGATAAGGGGGTTGCTATGAACAAGGAAGTCCCTAGTTTGAATCTTGCTATAAACTGCCCAGTGGTTTTAGTGCAAACCCCTCTTTCTGCCTCAAGCTCCCTCCATCTCCAGTATAGAGGAGCATACAGCTCCAATCTGCCAAAAGGAAGATAAACCATGTCAAGTATTCTGGACCCTTGGAAATATCACATCAATTTCAGTCTACGTGGGTAATGCAATGAAACTGATACATTCACAACCATGCTGTCCTCAGATGATACTATAACATTTTTGGTAGTATGGATGGTAAGTACAGCCAGCTCTGTTTTTAATAATTGCCAGTCTCTACCACTCCTTTGGTTTATTCCTCAGTACCTGTTTATTCTTCCAGACAGCTCACTCACCCCAGGGTCCAGCTGCTCGGAGCACAGCCAGAGGGTTGGACCGTCCCAGCAATGTTGCCACAGCCTTGATCCAGGTTGGAGGGGTTCGGATCTGAGCTGGATCAGTTGGCCTTGTTGGGAAGCCCCAGGGGTCCACGAGGATCAGATGTTTCACCCTGGATAAGACACACTGTTGTAAACGAGTCACAAATCCTGTACACTGCAATTGTAAGGAGCTAACCTTCTAAAGTAGACTCTTCCTTGACAGGCTAGTGCTCTACATGCAGGGAAGGTGTTTTACTTAATTAAAAAAATTTTGAGGAACATTCAAATGAGAGACTTCTGTCACCTGCATTCTTCAGTAGTTCAGTCCAGCAAAAATTGAGCAATGCCATTCTTGAGGCTGCCTCACATTCAGCTAAGATGTAAGGAGGGCAGCTTCTTATGGGAGCATTTAAATATCATGATGAGACTAATCTTTTCAGAACAAGGGTTACTTTGGGAGGAAGTATGCATCCATGTAGAAATAAAGGAGGATGTGATAACATTTCATCCTGCAGGCATACTCTCTCTCTCAGTGAGCTTTCATTATCTAGACCAAGATTGCAGGGAAGAGAGGATTATACTTCAAAATTAGGTGTAGGAATCATGTGGCCCTTAAAATGGACGGTGACTCCCAGCATTCCTAACCATCGGCTATACTGGCTAGAGCTGCTGGCACCTGCACTCCAAAAACATCTGGAGGGCCACACAATTCCCGCCCCTATCTAAATCAAGAAATAAGTCCTGTCAATTGTGTGGCACAATATTAAAAGGAAACTTGTCAGGTCCCAGGCAGATGACAACATAGAAAAGCTAAATAACAAGAGCTTCACGTCCCAGGCAGATGACAACATAGAAAAGCTAAATAACAAGAGTTTCACAAAATTATGTTTTCAGATCATAGCTCCCAAAATGACCACCCTGTCTGGGGGGGAAATCTGGGAGGTATGATCTAAAAAAGCAACTTCTTGAAACTCTAGGGAAGGCTCCTAACACACCCTTGGTCACAGTTGCACTACAGTACTACATTTAAGAATGTGGATATATCAGATAATATATCAGTGTTATGGTAGTACAATATCACTACATCTAACAAGGTTTGAATTTTAAGGGGACACTGTATTATTCTACTACAGCCTTTTAGCTAACAAGTTGGAATCAAATCCCCCTTTTTAGTGTAGTTGCCTTTTGTGTATTTGGAGGGGTAAATTAGAAAGAGGTAGGTTAGGTGGATGGATTATGGTTATTTTTCTTTTTCTTTGAGTTTGTATGGTGCATTGTCTTCTTTTTGTTTTAGTTTTTTCCTTGTATATATTTTAGATTGTTAAAAATTAAGTGTTTAATATTTTTTAAAAAACCAATCTGGATGAATCTTTGGTGTAGACTCACCTCTCTGGGTACTGCAAGCTGTAAGAGGCAGCCAGGAAGCCCCCAAGACTGTGGCCAAGCAGGATCATGTTGGGGATGCCCATCTCCCGGCGCCAGGCCTCAATGGAGCCCACAAACTCCTCCTCGGCCCCTTGGGCGTCATGAGGAAAGGGGGGCCGGGAGCTGCGTCCAAAGCCAAGGAGGTCGAAAGCATGGACAGGGCGACGGTTGCTCAAGTGATCCAGGTTAAGGACCCAGAGCCCGACACCCCCTCCAAAGCCATGCACCATCACCAGGGGAGTGCGCCCTTTGCCCCGTTCTGGTGAGAGGGACACAGTCCAGATCTTGGCCTGGTTGGGGAGGGAGATGTACTGGGTCACAAATCGGTTCTGGAGGCCTGAAGGACAGAAGGAAAGGAGACATAAAGGAGAGACGAGAGCTTAGCACCCAGGAGCCAATAATCCACAAGCAATAGACAGAAAGAAGGCCTGGATTTTACACATTACAAGCTTTCAAAGGGGACTCCACTATCCAGTGGATAACAGGAGTCGTGTAACATTTAGTCGTGTAACCGTTGTATTAATTAGAAAGGAGCCCTCAGTTATTTGGTAGCATTTGTACATATGTAAGCAATTGTTCATGTTCCATTATAGATACAATCCCAAAGAAATCATGGTTGGCAGGCACCCCCTTGAAAGATGCTTGCCAGGATGGCTACACCCTTACAGAATGGGAATGCCTCTTCTAAGAGGTTGTAACAAGTGATTTATTGTTGTTGTTATTTGCTATCAAGTTGACTCCAGTTTCTTGTGACTATGAATGAAAGACATTCAGGATCCCTGGTAATGTACAGTACAGCCCTGCTCAGGTCTTGCAGTTTGAGGGCTATGGCTTCCTTGGCGGAATCAATCCACCTGTATTGTGATCCCCCTCTTTTCCTATTGCCTTCCTCTTTACAAAGGATTCTTATCTTTTCCAGTGAGTCATGTTGTCTCATGATATGTTCAAAGTAGAACAGCCTCAGTTCAGGCATCTTCACTTCCAGTAAAAGTTCAGGCTTGATTTGCTCTAAGACCCACTCATTTGTCTTTTTTAGCAGTCTATGGTTTTCTAGCACCACATTTCAAATCAATTGATTTTCTTCCTGGCAGCTTTATTCATTGTCCAGCTTTCACAACTATACATAGAAATCAGAAATGCCATGGCTTAGATGATTCAATTGATATTATTGATAACTGCTGATAACCCTCTTACCTTAACCCGAACCCTTACCTAAATGGTTTTGCAAGACAATCCCAACCAAACAGAAATGGTTTTGATTGCACTTTCTTGACAAAATTATAAATTATCAATTTATACGCAAGCAGAACTGCGCCACACTGAACTAGCTCCACTAGAATGGCCGCTCTGAACTAGCCGCACTGAAATGTCCCATTCCAGATGATTCTGACTTTGGAATTTAATTATATGTCTTTACTCTAGAGGATTGCTTCTGGTTCCTTCATGGCTACCTTTCCAAATCTTAGTTTTCCGATGTCTGGACTACACACTCCATTTTGTTTAATGACTGAGCTAAGGTAGAGGAAATCTTTAACTATTTTAATGTCATTATTACCCATGTAAAAGTTATGTAAATCATCTGTGGTCATTATTTTTGTCTTCTTCATATTCTCTACTTTTGCACTTTCTTCCTTAACTTTCACCAGTAGTTGCTCCTAATCATTGCTGTTTAATCCTGCTTTCCAGATGATCTGTTCTGCATACAAATTAAACAGACGGATGATAATATGCAGCCTTATCTGACCCCCTTGCCAATGGGAAACAAGTAATCGCACCTTCAAAAACCAAAATTGATTGCTTTCCACTCCTAACCCCACATATTATTCAGAGTTACTTAGACCAAGTCATTAAAATTCAAACTATTGATCAGCAGAACAAATAACAAAGATATAGAACAAAATTATTTTTTGTGAATGGCATTCAATGCCAGCATTATATATCAAACTGTGCAGGGCTGATTCCTGGTGCCCTGTGGGAATATTCCTTCTGCTGGTGGTAGATCATTATTGTTGCTGCTGTTGTGTGCCTTCAAGTGGTTTCCAACTTATGGCAACTCTAAGACGAATCTGTTATGGGATTTTCTTGGCAAGATTTGTTCAGAAGAGATTTGCCTTTCCCCTCCTCTGAGGCTGAGAGAGTGTGACTTGTCCAAGTCACTCAGTGGGTTTCCATGGTTGAGCAGGGATTCGAACCCTGGTCTCCACTGTCTACTCCAGTGCTCAAACCACTTCACGACACTGGCTTTCTTGGTAGATCACCGCATGATTTTTTAGCAGCAGGGTTTTCAACAGGACTGGTTGCCTGAGGCCCAACTGTTATATTTCCCAGAATCCCCTGCAGCAATGCTGTCAAGGGCTTCATGGGAAATTAAAATGGCAGCTAGACCCAAGTTCTGTTCAGCATACTTGCTGAGGAAACCAAAGGTAAAAAGGATGGGAAGAGAAGACCTAGCAAATGTGTCTAAAATACTGTGTCCTGACACCCCTTCTGAAACGATGGCATTTCAATGGCTAAGTTGCGGAGGCCAAATACCAATGGCGGTGGTGATGACAACAGTGATGAAGGATAGATGTTGTTATTATATATTTATATTCTGCCTTTTACCCAGAGCTGGGATTCCGGGTAGCTTACAGAAATTAAAGAAGATCCTTGTAAAAATACATACAGTTATTGTTAAAATGCAATTCAACTATCTACAGAATTAAATGTCATTTAAAACAGATCCATTAAACCTGTAAGAAAAAAAACACAGTACAGTACATTATTAAAAGTCATTTCCTTATAAAAGAGTCTGTTCCCCAAAACCTGCAAGGGGAGAAAAAAGTGTTTGCATGGTAACAGAAAGGCAATGAGGAAGGAACCAGTCTTGTCTCCCTAGGAAAGGATTTCTAGATCCTGGGAGCAGCCACCAAGAAAGTCCACATTCCCACCAAACTTTCCTATGACATTGGCAGGACTGAAGGAACGGTCAAATGTTACCAACTCTCAAGAGGTCTTAGGGGATTCTGGGCCCTAAAAGGCATTTTTCCAAGTTCCAATACACACACACAAAAGTTGTTGCGAAACCAACTTCATCTTCTCTCAGGAGTCTTCTTAATTTCTCTTTCTTGAGAAAGAGAGGACTCTTTCTCAAGAAAGAGAAATTAAGAAGACTCCTGAGAAAAGATGAAGTTGGTTTCGCAACAACTTTTGGATTGGCACAAGCAGATGATAATCCTCACCCACACACAAACACACACACAGCCTTCATGGGTTCCCTCTGGGCACCCACTTGCTTGCCCATGACATCTGAATGTCAGACCTTCATAAATATATGGGGAAAATAGAAGGTCCATAAGGGAGCCGGGAGGATCCCAAAAAATTAGATTGGGTAGGGGAGATCCCAGGAAATAAGGGAGACTTGGTCACCCTACTTACACTGCAAGATCCGAGCTTCTACATTCTTGAGGTGCGACATGGAGGTGGGGCGCCAGGCAGGGAGCCAGCCCCCTAGCCAACCTTGGGACCTGTGGAAACAATGAGAGATGGTTGAAGTGAGGACAGGCCAAGCGAAGGATGGAGAGAAATACCAAGGAAGGAAGGAATGGGAAAAACCCACAAGATATTAAGGTAGTTTGCGATAGGAAGGTATATTCTATATCAGTCTTTGGAAACTCTGAGATATACGGAGGCTGATGTGACTTTAGAGAGCAGAGAACCATTAGCCCTGAACCATTAGAATTTGGGGTTGCCAGATCTCAGGACCGGGCCCATAGGTCACCTCCAGATAGGAAACAAGGGTGTAAATTCTCCAGTACTGTTGGGCTCACTTCCAGACAAGAGGGAAAGGTTCTGTGCAAATCTCTACCTCAGCTAGGAGAACATCAGCTTCCTACAATTTGCAATGCTTGATTGATTTGTTGCTGCAACTTACAAAAGAGTTTCTAGAGGTTCTATATACAGTAGGAGCCCCGTATCCGCTGATTCATTATCCACTGATTTAGTTATCTGCGGGACACAAAACAGCACACCCACCATAGAATCTCCCTAGAAAACTCCTAGAGAGGTCCTCAGAGGCAATTCTATGGTATTTTAAACTGGAAGTCCCATTATTTTCATAATAATAATAAAATTTATTTCTATCCCGCCCCTCTGCAACACAATCAGGGTGGCTTACAGCATAAAAATTCCATAATTACATTAGTACCCTAACCCAACCCACCCACCCCTTAAAACAATATTAAATTAAAAAGATTAAAAACATACAATAATTAAAAAGAGAAAAAATGAAATAATTCAATGGCAGCTTAAGGGAAAAGATAGCTGAATCTTTGAGCCAGGATAGCTACGTATATTCCAGCATGTAAGACGACTGGGCGTATAAGACGCTCCCCCAATTTTTAAAGTTAAAATATAGAGTTTGCACACACACCCCTGTCCAGCCAGCCAGCTCAGTGGCTGTAGATGATGGAATAGTCTGTGAAATTAAAGGACTGAGAACAGCTAAAAAAGCATGGGATACTTTGAAAAATCTCTGTGGTGTTCAATCTTTGGAAAGTAAGGTTGCATTAATAATGAAGTTGGTTAATATGAAGCTGGTTAATATGAAGCTATCAAATCCCAAATTTTTGAATGAGACAAAACTCATAGACAAAACTTGATGCAAAATGATAAGTCGGAATCCAGAAATTCTAATTTTAGGCTAACATCATTTTAATGGACTGTTTTTCTTCTCTCCTGAGCTAAATGGAGGGCAATTTAACATTTCAAAGGCAAAGCAGTCATTCTCACAGCAGGGGGAAGGATCTGCTGGGAAAATTGCCCAGGCAATTTAACACTTCAAAGACAAAGCATTCTCACAGCAGGGGAAAAGATCTGCTGGGCCTATAAGATGACCCCCCACTTTTGAGGAGATTTTCAAATGTTAAAAAGCAGTCTTATACGCCAGAATATACGATATTCGGGAAAGGCCTGCCAGAAAAGATCCGTCTTTCAAGGGCGTTCACTGTTATCCGTGGGTTTTGGTATCCACGGGGGGGGGCCCTGAGCCAATCCCCCGCAGATACGGGAGTCCTACTGTGTTTACTTAGCTGGTTTCCTCCTTCCCTCCCACTTATTGTGGCACAAGGGTTCACCCTCCACTCTGCTCTGCATCCACCTTCTGGCTAGACTGAAGCAAGTAGGCTGGATGAAATGTTCCTTATCCCATCTTGCTAAGTAAGTGAGAAGGAATAATCCCTTCATGTCACCTTGATCTGGGAACAACCCCTGTAAGTTAAGGTTTCTGTCTAAATTTTCAAACATGAAATGTATTATTATTTGTTGTTGTTGTGTGCCTTTAAGTTGTTTCCGACATATGGTGGCCCTAAGGTGAACCCATCATGGGGGTTTCTTGGAAAGAATTGTTCAGAGGGATTTGCTTTGCCTTTGCCTTCCTCTGAGGCTAAGAGAGTGTGACTTGCCCAAAGTCACCCAGTGGGTTTCCATGGCTGAACAGGGATTCGAACCCTCATCTCCAGAACCATAGTTCAATGCTCAAACCACCACACCATGCTGGCTCTCATTATTAATTACAGGTTGGATATCCCTTATCTGAAATCCTTGGAACCAGATGTGTTTCAGATTTCAGAATATGTGCATATACATATCTTGGAGATATGACCCAAGTCTAAACACGAAATTCATGTAGGTTTCATATACACCTTATACACAGAGCCTAAAGGTAATTTGATACAATTTTTTAAATAATTTTGTGCATGAAACAATGTTTGTATATGCTGAACCATCAGAAAGCACATGAGGTCAGGTGTGGAGTTTTACACTCATGGCATCATGTCAGCAATCAAAGTTTCAGATTTTGGATTTTCAGATTAAGGCTGCTCAACCTGTATAATATTTTATTCACTGCTTATGCTGCCTGGGGCTGCTGGGAGTTGCAGTCCGACAAAGTCTGGAGAGCTACACATCCCCCACCCCTGGATTGCAGAGATAATGAAACAAACGTACTTTGAACTTTCTGAAACACTATACAAATTGTAAGCGGTGTTATTTTTCTGTATCAAAGTCCGTGAAATGATCAATCTAGCAGTTCTTAATGTCCTTTACTTTCCTCTCTCTTTCCCAGCAATTATCAGCAGCATAATAATAATAGGCAACAGCAGCTGTTTCACCATTAAAACCATTAGAACATGGGAAAGTTCCTTTTTAGACTACAACTCCCAGAATCCTGTAAGCAGCATGGCCAGGGCCCTAATTGGCTTGGGGATTTGGGTGTCCAAAAAGTAACTTTCTCAAGGTCTGACCACACTAGACAACACCCTCTCCCTCCCCATATCCCCCCCTCAACTCCCAGGTAGGGTTGCCAGACTGAAAACTGGAGAGGCACACAAACAGGCAACAAGCAATGTCCTTCTTCTACACAATCATCAAAATTACAGGAGCCCACTCCAGTTTTCACTCTGGCAACCCTACCCAGGTTGTATTTCACAGGCCTTACCATCAAAACTCACTATCTTTGAGCCTCATCTTAAAGCAGCACGGTTTGGAAAAAGAACAGGGAGAACTAAGCCTCCCTCCTCTTCCAAAATAAAGTCAAGAAACTTGATAACATTGTTAATTTGCTGCTTCTGCACGGCTTGGGGCCAGCACATTCTGACTTGCTCACAAGTGCCAGGGCATTTCTCTACAGGCGCTTCCCCTTTCTCTGGACATTGGCAACAGTTACAATGGAAAGATTTCAAGCAAGGACAAAGACTACTTCCCAGTGACAAAGATCTCTCTCCGAAAAACAAGGCTGCACTGTTATAAACCTGTGACAAGGGCAGGCAGAGCTATTCCCTGAGTCACCCTTCTTCCGCTAGTTCTGCTGATTCATTCTGACTCCCAGCCCATCTCTTGCCTTGACTAAGGGACAGTGCAGAGGCCAGCGATGAGGAAGAAGCACCCCAGGGCCTTTTGGGGGGCCACTCCCCTGCTGATGGGGACTGGATGGGGACCAAAAAGCAAACTTTCTTTTCCCGTAAACCCATACGAAGAGCAATTCTGCAATACCCCCCCACCCCCAAATAACTGTAGACAAATAAAGGACATCATTCAGGGGTGGATTGCAAGAGCTAATATCCATCCTCCCCCAGTCCCCGAATCCTCCTAACCTCCAAGGAGTTGTCTATACGGTGAAAATACTCCTCGCAGAACTTGCTCCGAAAACGGGCTGTCTTAATGGGCTCCCACATTGTCTCATCATATTGTGAAGGGGAGGGGCTAAAAAAGGTGGGGAACTATGCAAGAAAAGCATTTGCAGCTTTTCCCGACTTTTTAAAAAAGCTCCAGTGAGATGCGCATTTTTGCTTGTTAAGAGAAGTGATTCGACCTGAATTGCTTCCCCATGTAAGACAAAGTGCAAACCTGACTGGCTGAACAAGCACAGGGGGCAGGACTGGGTTACACACACTATTAGCTAACACACATTGGAAGCTGCTTAATGCAGTGTAGATGTGTAAATTGCTATTGCTTAAAACAATTTGTAAACCGCCCTGATTGCCTTGTGGCTGAAGAGTGGAGTATAAATAACTAATATAAATAAATAAATAAATACAGGGCAAGCGCCTGCTGCCACCATATTGGATTTTCACCTTAGCAAATGATCGCTAAAGCAATAAAACAGGGATTTGTGCTATTTCTCTCTCTCTCTCTCTCTCTCTCTTTGGAAAGGTGGGATATTGCTTGTGTGCACCAATGAAAGAGATTTTTTTTAAAAAAAATGTTCGTCAGCAGCAGATTTAAAAATGAGAGTAATCCACCCAGGGCCACAGTCTCAGCTAAAGGTCGCAGCTGCTGCAACTTGTTATTACTATGGAGCAGTCCCTTTTCTTTCTTTTCCTTTCTTTCTGTAGACAAGCCCCAAGTCTTTAAGCCTGCCCCCCCCCCCATTCAGCAGTACGCAACTCCAGTCTCTCTTAGGATAAAAGTTACTTCTTTATGACCAAGATTTCAGCCACTTCTCATGGGAATGGCGGGAACTGTGCCTCTTTCAAAACAGGCCAAGATTGTTTTAAAAGCTGCAGTGCTTTGTTATGTAAACATCATAGCAAAGAGGCAAGGACCTCTGAGCAGACGTGGAGTATTTTCCCTTCACCATGAAAAGCTCTACCCACATCACACAACTGCAATAAGAAGAACCTGTCTTCACTTCAGGCTTGAATCCTAGCACCTCAGATTTAGAAAAGAGGCACTGCCTCTGGTGTTATAAACCCTGGCATACAAGATAACTGGCCAAGGCCACTGCCACACTGTAGAAATAATTCAACTTTAACTAGCATGGCTCCATCCTATGCAATCCTGGGATTTGTAGTTTGCTGTGGCCTTTAGAGCCCACTGACAGGGAAGGCTAACTAGCTCACAAAACTGAAAATCCCAGAATTCCATACCATTGAGCCATGGCAGTTAAAGCGGTGTCAAACTGCATTATTTCTGCAGCGTGGCAGCAGCCCAGGTCAGTGAATGACTGCAGCTCTTAGAGATCTTTCATTCATAGGATCATAAATTGAAGCCAACTCCATGGCAAAGGACAACAAGGACCTAAGTTTAACAAAAGATTCCTCAAGGCCTGGAATCAGCAACTGAATACTAAGCAGGGAGTCACATTCCTGCCAAGGCGTGCAAGAGGAACATTGCTGTTACCCAATGATGAGAAAAGTCACTCCCTTCATTTACAAAACTCACTGAACACTTCAGTTGTTGATGAAGATTAATAACAACAACAACAGCAGTGCATGCCTCAAATTTGCTGAGGAATCAGTGAAACCTTGGGCCATAATATCTTCTTACATAGGCTTCCTTGCATCTTTCCTGGATTTAAATTACCTATTTTAACCTGCCTCTTTAGCTCTCCCCTCCTCCCCATTTCTGCTCCTTGAAACACATCATGTTTCTCCCTCTGGTCTCCCCACCCAACCTTAATCTTTTATCTCCTTTTCTAGGCTGCACCCCACCCTACCAACCGGACTTGGCCTCTTTCCAGCACTCCCAACCTTAAAAACAGATTTAACCCACGCCCCATATGGATTTTAATCCACTATTTCCATCTCCTCCTTCCCCCAAATAGGTTTGTTTACAAGCCAAAAAATCCAAGCCATTTCACAGACCTATAACCTATAGCTAAAATTCAGCACAGTCCCAACCTGGGTCCCTTTCTCTAATTCTGAACTGGCAGGATTGTTGTAAGGAAATTATAATAAAGACTCAGATCTAATGCATTTCACAGTCATATTTCCTAAATAAAATTCACCAGGAGACCAAACACTGATCTCCGCCCCATGCTGAATGCCTAGTCTCTCTCTGGCTTTTATTCAGTTGCAATAAAACAATAATTATTATAATAGCCCAAGCAGGGAAAGTGAGGAGAAAGAATATCTTCACATCCACCTGTAGGAGCCATTCAGGGTACAGTACAGTAGTCCCTCCGTATCCATGGATTTGGTATCCACAGATTTATGTATTCACAGCTTGAAAATATTCTTTAAAAAATAATAATCCAAAAAGCAAACCTTGATTTTACCATCTTATGTAAGGGACACCATTTTGCTATGCCACTGCATTTAATGGGACTTGAGTATTCACAGATTTTGGTATCCTGGAACCAAACCCCAGCGAATATGAAGGGACAACTGTATTACTCCCTAAAACTACATTTCTCCACGTTTCCCATAATAACTTTGCTTCTCCTTTCTGTTTCCCCCTATTATTATTTATTATTATTTATTATTATTATTATTTATTATTATTTCTTACCTGCCTCTCTCTATGGTTTGAGGCGGGCAACAACACACTAACACATACGCATAGCATTGGTTAAAAGCACAGATTAAAAACCTATATCAATTTCAAAGAACAATCCACACTACACAAATAATCCCATTTGAAACTGGATTATTTACCTTGGCTCCTTCCTATGGAATCCTGATATTTGTACTTTCACACAGCCTTTAGATTTCATGCTACTGAGTACTTGAGCCTTGCCAAACTACAAATCCCAGGACTCCATAGGAAGGCGCCATGGCAAATAATCCAGTTTCAAACTGGATTATTTGTGTAGTGGGATCTGGAGGGCAGCATTCCTAGTACAGTTGCCCCTCCATATCCACGGATTTGGTATTCGGGGATGTAAGTATTCATGGCTTGTAAATATTCTTTAAAAAATGATAATCCAAAAAGCAAACCTTGATTTTGGCATTTTATATAAGGGACCCAATTTTGCTATCTCATTGCATATAATGGGACTTGAGTATTTACAGATTTTGGTATGGGGGAGGGGGGTCCTGGAACCAAACCCCAGCAAACATGAAGGGACAACTGTATTCCGTTTGAATAATAATTACTATAATAGCCCACACAGCCAGAAAGAAGATTTTCACATCCACCTGTAGCAGCCATTCAGTGTATAATGGGATTTTTTAAAAACTTTGAGCTTTTCTTGTTATAATATTCTATTGTTATAATTATGTTATTCTCCGCCTTGATTCCCTAGGGAAAAGGCGGAATATAAATCAATCAATAAATAAATTAGAATACATTTTTATTTTTAACCCGCCCCTCTGCTCCGCAACCAGGGCAGCGTACAGCAAGATTAAAACAACAGCAAGTTACATTATACAGTTGTCCCTTCATATTCGCTGGGGTTTGGTTCCAGGATCCCGCCTCCCGTGGATACCAAAATCCGTGTATAATCAGCTCCCATTATATGCAATGACATAGAAAAATAGTGTTCCTGATATAAGATGGCAAAATCAAGGTTTGCTTTTGGGATTATTACTTTTTTAAGAATATTTTCAAGCCGTGAATACTCAAATCCGTGGATATAGAGGGACAACTGTATTATTATTATTATTATTATTATTACTCCCTATAACTACTACATTTCTCCCCGTTTCTCTCAATTACTTCGTTTCTCCGTTCCTTTCCCCCTCCCCCTTTCCCTTTATGCATTCAAGATCCAGGGGGAGGGGAAAATATTTTAGATCCAAGCCTGCCCAAACCCCCTGGAAGCATAACTCACGAGGGCTCAAGGTCTTCCTCCATCGCTCCCCAAGAAGGAATACATCACAACAGCTGGTTGGGAAGGCGGGAGTTCAGAGAGAAGGGGGCGGAGTTAGAACGCGGGGGCGGGGCGGAGCGGCTAAGAAAGGGGCGGGGTTCGCATTTTATGAATGGCTTGAGGGCGGGGCAAGGGCGGTTGTGTAACCTTCCTGCGGGGTTATTATGTAAGGGAAGGGGGCCGGCCGGGAGGGAGGGAACGCCCTCCGCTGGCTGGGATTGGACCAGGAAAGGAGGAGGAGAGGAGGGCTCCTTCTTTCCTTCCCTCCCTCCCTCCCTCCCTGATGTGGGCGGAGCATCATAAAGAGGGGGAGGAGTCTAAGCCTGAGTGATGGCTGGCTTGCAAAGGAGCAGAGTTTTGCTAGAAGGGATGTTGGGGATTAGGAATTTTTTATTGGAATAAATCCATTCTACTGAAAAATACACCCGACTGCAAAAGGCCGGTAACAATAACGCAATAATAATAATAATAATAATTAATTATTATTATTATTATTATTATCCCGCCCCTCTGTTAAAAACAATTGTTTTCCTCTTTTCTTACTAATACAAAAATAAAACTCTCTATTATAAAACTCTATTATATTATATTATAAAACTCTCTATTATAAAACTATTATAAAAAAATTAGCCGTGCATACTAACACTGATACATGTTTCCTCTTAATCTAAACACACTATAATCACTCTTTTTTTTTCCTTTTCCAATGAACATGATATTTACACATTACAGTTATACCTGTTTGGAAAAGGAAAAAAAATCAATAAAAGTATATTGTATAAAATATTGTATAAAAATAATAATAATACAAAAATACAGTAATAATAATAAAATATTTATTTAAAATATCCTTTTATGTTATTGCTGGGGATTAGGAATTTTTTATTGGAATAAGACCATTCTACTGAAAAATACACTCGACTGCAAAAGGCCAGTAACAATAACGCAAAAATAAGAATTATTTTCCTCTTTTCTTACTAATACAAAAATAAATCTCCCTATTATAAAACTCTATTATATTTTAAAACTCTATTAGAAAACTCTATTATAAAAAAATTAGCCATGAATACTAA
The DNA here is from genome assembly GCA_030847615.1 of Gambelia wislizenii. Lineage (NCBI taxonomy): Eukaryota > Metazoa > Chordata > Lepidosauria > Squamata > Crotaphytidae > Gambelia > Gambelia wislizenii. Next base: position 8,089,566 of record JAUMIR010000006.1, read on the forward strand.
TACTAACACTAATACATGTTTCCTCTTAATCTAAACACACAATATAGTAATCACTCTTTTTTTTCCTTTTCCAGTGAACATGATATTTACACATTACAGTTATACCTGTTTGGAAAAGAAAAAAATAATCAATATAAGATTAATAAAAATAATAATAATACAAAAATACAATAATAATAAAATATTTATTTAAAATATCTTTTTTATGTTATTACTGGAGGTTGTCTCACTAACAAACGGCAAAAACTTTTTCCAACAATGGTTTGGCAATTTCTCTTTTTCATTCAGAGCTAAATTTTCAATTACATTTTTCACATAATAAGCAGTGCCTAGCACAAAAATCAGCGTCTATAGAGCCATTGTACTGTCTGTTCTCCTTTACGGGTCTGAAACATGGGTCACCTATCGCCAACACTTACGACTCCTCGAACCTTTCATCAGCGCTGTCTACGCACAATCCTAAGTATACACTGGACTGACTATGTGACGAATGTTGCTGTCCTTGAGCAAGCAGGGATCACCAGCATTGAGGCCATCATATTGAGAACACAGCAGCGCTGGGCCGGGCACGTTTCTAGGATGGAGGACCATCACCTCCCCAAAATAGTACTCTACGGTGAACTCGCCACGGGTCAGCATAAGAGGGGCGCTCCAAAAAAGCGATACAAGGACTCCCTGAAACAACATCTCAGGCTCAGCCAAATTGATCACCAACAGTGGTCCGTCCTGGCCTCACATCGGGAGGCATGGAGACACACTATCCACAATGCTGCAGCCATATTTGAGAACTCATGCCAAACAAGTCTTGAAGAGAAACAACAACGCAGAAAGAATCACAACCTGGAAACATCACCCAAGGAGACCTTCTGCTGTGCTTTCTGCAACCGGACTTGTTTATCTCGGATTGGCCTTTTCAGTCATCAGCGTGCTTGCAGAAAGCGCGGGATGAGTCCTTCCTAAATCTTCCTTTGCGAAGAAAAGCCAGAGAGTTACATCCTGCAGATTTTGACTCTTTCCTAGAAGGAGGGAGGGGAGTGATTGCAACAGGCTGTAGGGTTGTAGTTTAGGGAGGCCTAAGAGCTCTCTGTCTGAGAATGCTACAATGCCCCCTCCCTAAACTACAAATCCCAGGATTCCACAGGAGGCAGCCAAAGCAGTTAGAACAAGCTATGGAACTCTGGGGTTTGTAGTTTAGTGAGGGCTAAGAGATCTCTGGCTGAGAGTTCTAGTATAAAGGTGTAAATATAATGTTCATTGGGAGGGGAAAGAGTGATTATAGTGTGTTTAGATTGAGAGGAAAAATATATTAGTGTTAGGATAGATATTAAGAAAAGAGGAAAACAATTTTTTTGCATTACTGTTACGGCCTTTGGCGGTCGGTTGTATTTTTCAGTAGAATGCTCTTATTTCAATAAAAAAATTCTTAATTCCCCCACCTCAAAATGCCTAAACTGCAAATCGCAGGATGCCACAGGTGGCAGCGAGAGCCATTAAAGTGGCATAATAGCACTATAACAGTATAGTGTGATAATTGGGGACTCCCATCTCCCAGCAACCCCCCCTGCCCCAAAGGAGCTTTGGCAAATCTGTTAATTTCAAACCAAAACCTTGTTATCTTGAGGCTAAGCCTTTAAAAAAAACAACATGCATTTATTTATTCAAATTATTTTTTTTTCTAATGGGGAAAAAACACTTCCGAGCACTACAGCCATGCATTTGCAAGCGTCCACGCTACCTCTCGCCATTCCAACTCTTATTTTCATGCCAGTTAGTAAGGGAATGTTTCTGAGCATATGCAGAGGGCTCAGAGGGAAGGTTTAATCAATGGATGGTGTCTCTCTCTGGCTTTTCTTCGCAAACGAAATTTCAGGAAGGACTCATCCCGCGCTTTCTGCAAGCGCACTGATGACTAAAAAGGCCAATCCGAGATAAACAAGTCCGGTTGCAGAAAGCACAACAGAAGGTCTCCTTGGGTGATGTTTCCAGGTTGTGATTCTGTGTTGTCGTTTCTCTTCAAGACTTGTTCGGCGTAAGTTCTCAAATAAGGCTGCAGGACTGTGGATAGTGCGTCTGCATGCCTCCCGATATGAGGCCATGGCATTCCGCCATGGATGGTGTTAATTGTAGTATTATTAGGTATTATTATTATTACGTGTTGATATTATTATTATTACTTTAAATCTTAAGTCTTGGGGGACCACGGCAACAAAGAATATTTAAAAGAGGTCCCTGGTAAAGAAAATGTTAAGAGCCACTGATCTATTCAAATCACTTCTTTTTCTAACAGGGAAAAAAAAAACGGTTTCCAAGTACTACAGCCTATTCCAGGTCTATTTTCAGGGCAGTTAGCAAGGGATTGTTTCTGAGCATATGCAGAGGGCTCCCACCCACCCCCACCCCATCCATCCATCCATCCATCCAAGCATTGCTTCTTTGACTGATTAGGGTGCATTTTATAGACTGGAAAAGTAACAAATCAGACTTGGAATTTATTTGTGGAAAATTCGGGGTAAATGAGTAGCAAAAGCAGGAGCGCATAGGCAGCATTATGGGATGGAAGGTTATAAACCTGTGCATAGCATCTCGTTTTCTGTTTGCTCCTCATAAGCAAAAGCTCTTTTCTTCTGTTACCTGAAAGCTGGAACTACAATTTTCCCATCACGCATGCGCATTTATTTATTTATTTATTTCCCCGCTTATCATCTGGCCAACTGGTTTAGTTTAGGGTGGAAGGTGAGTGGAACGAGCATGCGCAATGAGACATCTGCGCTTCACAAGGCGAACAATCAGTGCGCATGCGGAAGTTTAAAAAAAACGCAATCGAAGCAAACGAAATACGCATGCGTACGGATGACTGTCCTACACATGCGCAACACTCAGCCCGTGACGACATTGGGTCCTTTCGGAGCTCCAACCGGATTCTACGCTTGCGGTTTCCCCACACACTGCGCACGCGCTTGAACAAGCCCGGGCTAGAAATGGCCGCTTAGCAAGCCATGCGGTTAGCACGCATGCCTTGAAGGAGCGTCCGGCGTTTCTGCGCACGCGCGTGCTTCCCGGAATGACCCGGAAAGCCTTTTCCTCCACTTCCGGCCACTCAGTCTGTCAGGCGGGGAGGCGAAAGCGAGAAGACCGTCTAGTCGCCGCGATGTCAGGCGCGGCTTCTGGCTCGTCCGGCTCTGGAGCCAGCTCGGTGGGCTCGGTGGTGCGGCGGTTCCTGGCCGAGTACAGCAGCGGGACGCCGAGCCGGCTGAAGGTGCTGGACGCCTACCTGCTCTACGTCATGCTGACGGGCGCGCTGCAGTTCGGCTACTGCCTCGGCGTCGGCACTTTCCCCTTCAACTCGTTCCTCTCGGGCTTCATCTCCGCCGTGGGCAGCTTCATCCTGGGCGGTGAGGGAATATTCGTGACAGGCGGAGGAGGGAAACCCGCAGGGAGGGAGGGAACGGGAGCTGAGGGGTCTGCGCATGCGCGGAGGGGCACGCGGCGTCGCTATGGCAACGGCGAACACTACTGCAAGGTTCCAGTGGCCTAAAATGGCAGCCTGGGGGTGTGTGTGGCCCCAGTGTCGCCATGGTAGCGTCTATTTGCACGTAGGGAGTGGGAAGAGTTGCTAAAAGGATTATCACACTGCAGTAGGACCCCCGTATCCGCTGTGCAATCGAGAATAGTAATGAACGCCATTGAAAATAGAGTCTTCTGGTTTAGAATACCATAGAGTTGCCTTGGAGGCTCTAGAAAATGGCTAGAGGGGACACATTTTCTAGGAAGACTATGGTAGGTGTGCTGTTTTGTGTCCCGTGGATAATTGAATCAGTGGATACGGGAGTGCTACTGTACACTGTTATAGTGCTGTTATTCCACTTGGGCTCCTCTGGCGGCCTCCTATGGAATCCTGGGATTTGTAGTTTAGGAAGGGGCACTCAACATTCTCAGCCAGAGAGCTCTTAGGCCTCACTAAACTACAAACCTCAGAAAAGGTTCCTCATCCTTTTCATGCAAAGATTACTGGGTCCAGACATGCCGTAATTTACCCTCAGATTAGTAGCCTGCCACCACTGGTTGAGTTGCAGCAAACAAGAGGGTGCTCCTGTTTATCTTTCTTGTGTTTTTCATACTCAGCGTGTGAGGTGAGAGCTATAAATCTTAAAATCCACCAAGACCAGAAAACAGGTAGTTAATACACAGTGGCCAGCATCCTGTTAGAGACATATTGAAGCATAATTCCACCTTACACTTGCATATATAATTTTATTGTTTCAGCAACAGTCAGTATTCCCTTCCTCTCGCCACTGTGATTGAAGTCCCTGCCCTCCTCATAGAATCATAGAATTGTAGAGTTGAAAGAGACCACGAGGGCCATCCAGTCCAACCCCCTGCCACACAGGAAATCACGATCAAAGCATCCCCAATAGATGGCCATCCAGCCTCTGTTTAAAGACCTCCAAGGAAGGAGACCCCACCACACTCCGAGGGAGTGTGTTCCACTGCTGAACAGCTCTTACTGTCAAAAAGTTCCTCCTAATGTTGAGGTGGAATCTCTGTTCCTGGAGCTTGCATCCATTGCTCCGTGTTCCAGTCTCTGGAGCAGCAGAAAACAAGCCTGCTCCATCCTCAACGTGACACCCCTTCAAATACTTAAACAGGGCTATCATATCGCTTCTTAACCATCTTTTTTCCAGGCTAAACATACCCAGCTCCCTAAGTCTCTCCTCAATTTACTATTGAGTTGCTGCAGCCCCCCCCCACTCCTACCATTCTGCAGCTGGTGGGGAGTGGGAACTTGGAAACACATCTGGCACCTCTGGGAGGGGGGCCCTGGTGGCTCTATTGGAATGTTGCCATCATTTCACATCTGGCCACATGGACATAGCCGGATGCTTCTCCCATCCCTCTACCCCACTCTCCACCTCCTGCAGAATGGCTGTGGGGTTGCAGAAGCTTAACTGTATGTCTGGGAGTGTTCTCTATTTAATATTATTATTATTAATGTACCGTTAAAAAGTTATGCCCCAAACAGAAAAACACACATATAAACATAAGTACAACTCTACCCATCTAAATCAGACAGTGTATAACAATATATATAAAATATGACATGTAACTTTTTTTCTCTATTTAATATTTTTCTTAATGTATGTGTGTGGGAGTGTTGAATGGACAGCTGTAGCATAGTTCTGTATGGAAAGGTCTTGTGACATCCAGGATTCTGGCCATTGATTTATGTGCTGTAGCATATCAAAATATAGATGTAGTCATCTTCAGAATTATAAATAATGCTTTTGATAACTGAATGACTAGACGCTACTATGTTTTTTCTGTTCTCAAAATGTTTTCCCTGTCTTCTAACTCCAGTCTTCGATCCTTGAATGAAAGAAGCTTTCCTTTCAGTGGAACAGAATGTGTGGCCTATCTCCTTTCAATGTGTTGGGCAGTGCTTTTTGGTTAAAGGACACTTGAATTCTGAAGCATTTTCTGTTGCTGACTCAAAATCGAAGTAATTTTATTGCTTTTAGCCATAGGCCATTACAAAATTGACAGAGTATAATGGAGTGCCAATTGTTATACATAAATGCACAAGAAAGGAAAACAGAAATACACATTCTATTAGGAAATTGGGTTTTGAAAGCACCTTAAAACTTAATAGTAAATTACTCACAAACTTGGCCCTTCCTTAAAGTGTCATATCAGTTAACATAACCAAAGCCACAAAACGTTTAACAATAATCACATTCTGTTCCATTCCACTAAAATATGCTCAAGTTCAAAATTTGGTTTAAAAATTACTTAGGAAAATAATCTATAATTATATAATTCTATGTATATAATTGGGTATGTTGCTGTTTTCAGTGTGATGATTGGCTGCTTAGGTGTCAGGATCTGCCTCTCCTTGCAGGACTAGGGCCCTGGCTGCAGCAGCCAGCAGAGCCTCTTTGCAGACTCAGGCCCTGGCTGTGGGAGTCTTGGAAGAACCAGGGCCAAGCTATCAGATGCAGAGGAACTGCTTTTTAAGAGTGGCATTAGGCCCTCAGTCTTGGCCATCACAACATGGTTTTCTGTGCTGTCTATAGCTGGCCCTTGCTCCTGCCCTTCTGTGCTATCTGTAGCTGCTTTTTGGCCTTGGGCCTTCTGTGTTGTCTATAGCTGCTCATTGCTCTTGGGCCTTGGGGTGGAAACATATGGAAAGCTTCAAGTGGTGGGCTCTCGGCATGAAACTAGCTGTTATAGTTGATGTGAAAGGTTATATATTAATGCGTCAAATGATCATACTCTTGACATGTTTCCGAAGTGGCCAATCAGCACAGTGGGAACAGAAACATACTGAAGTGTTTTATATATGTAGATAATGTTCTATGTTAAGCCAGGTAGAGCTAGTTCTTTAATAATTTTGACTCTCCCTTACATTCTATTGCCATCTCATCCAAGGCTGTTGCTCTGATTTTCTTAGTTGCAGTTGTATATACTTGACAGGATAAGTGTTTGTGCTTGTCAAGTATCAAGTGGATTACTGTAATATATACTGCCTACCCACAATACTGGGATCCCCTTGTTGACTCATCTTTACCTTGTGGTCTACTAAGACCCCTAGATCTTTTTCGCATGTACTGCTGCCAGACTAGGTGTCACCCATACTATATTTGTGTATTTCATTTTTCCTACCTAAATGTAGTGCAATATGACCCCTGTAGCTACAAGACCCATATCCATGGATTCACTTACCAACTGCCAAAAAAAATGGTCCCTCTAGGCATCTTCTAAGTCCTCCAGCACAATTCTGAGGTATGAATCTGCCAGATGCTGACCATAGAGTTGCACTGTAGGACCTAGAAGATGCCTAGAGAGGTGTTCTCTCTGGGTATCTTCTAGGTCCTGCAGCATGACTTATGGTATGCATGGGCCAGAAGTTGTTCATTTTAATTGGATTCACTATTATCCAGGGTTTCTGGTATCCACAGTAAAACTGGGAACACATCCCCCATGGATATTGGGGGGGGGGGTTGTACTGTACCTTGCATTCATCCCCATTGAAACTCATTTTGTTAGCTTTGGCTCAGTTGTCCAGTCTGCTGAATTTTGAGCCTGTCCTCTGGAGTATTAGTGACCTCTCCCAATTTAATGTCTTCTACAGATTTGATAAGTGTGCCTTCTTTTCCATCAATCCAGATTGTTTAAACATGCCATTCTGTCTTCCCTGCAACACTAGTATGCAAAGCTAAGCTAAAATCATTGTGTTTAATTATACTTCTACTTGTTATGTTCACTGTATGCTTTCTCCAACAATCTGTTACAGTGTATGTTTCTCCCCTTCTCTTTTTAGTTTGCTTGAGGATCCAAATCAACCCACAGAACAAAGCAGAATTTCAAGGAATCTCACCAGAACGAGCCTTCGCCGACTTTTTATTTGCTAGCACCATCCTACATTTGGTTGTTATCAATTTTGTGGGCTGATAAAAGGAGGTTTGAAGGTATGTGTGCTTTGTTAAGATGAGGGCACATATTTTGAAGAGTGAGAAGGTTTGTTAGAATAGCAGCCACTGTGTTCCACCCACCTATTGATTAGTGGGTTCCGGGGTGGGGGGTGGATTTGTGGCTTAAATCCAGTTGTTAGTCTCAATTGGTATATGACCTGATGATTGAAAAGTAAGTAGATGTACTTTGAGTATCCTTTAGTTTTTATGTTAGGTGTATGTGATCTCTTCTCCAGAATCCTGTGTTTCTTGTCCTTGTTGAACTTTGCCATACCAGGAAGACAAGCAAGTGGTTTCATCATGTTTGGGTGTAAGAAGGAGAAGAGTCTGAAATCGCCACATGTTTGGTGTTTTCAGTGAGCAGAATTTATGTATGCAGTGTTCAATCCTAGTCTCCTGGTGTATCTTGGAAACTTTAAGGACTGAACAGTACTTGATTTAGTTTGTGGTGCTAGCACAGAATGGGGTTTCCAACTGTCATGGGTTCATGTGTGGCTGAGTTAGCAGCGTAAGTGTCACTTAAGACTTTTGGGGTGTGTTCTGTAAGATTTATATGCAAATTTAAGTGCACTACCATGTTGATACAGTAAGTGGATATTCTGCTTTAACAGTAAACCTCCTTTTCTCTGCTGCTGTTTTTTTTTTCTCTTGCAGATTGTGTTCTTGTTCATTGAAGACTGCTCAGCCAGTGACGGAGCCACATCACATGTCATGGGTTCTGATTAGTTCTCTGGTGAAGAAAGGAATGAGATTAAAAGTGTCCCCTGATATATATAGTAATTGCCTTGATTCTCAATAAACATCTTTTGTTACATTTCTTGTATCTTGCTTCTCAGTGGTGTGTAGTGAATTGGAGCTGAAATGGTGGAATTTGGGATGCATTCATATGTTAGGTTGGAAACCCAGGCCAGGGAGGCAAATTTGGCCCTATGGTACTCCCCATTTCCCATGTCCCGTTTCCCATGACACCAATATTTAGTGGTTTTCCACCTTTTATTTATTTTCTTGCCACCCTTTTAAAAAGTTGAAATGTCTCTCCTGAATTGTAGTTGTTGGCATTAAGAGGTGGCATTTTTGGTTCTACCCTTTTGTTTGTTGTCTCCAGACACTGCTCGAGTACTCTCACCTGCCAAGAAGCTCTCTTAAACCGCATTTTGCCCATGGGCTGAAAGAGATCCCCCACCCTTTTTCCCGTGTCCTTCAGGGCTATGAAGGCTTTTCTGGGAAATCCCCTGGAATGTTTTTCTGTCTGGCCAAAATGATTCTTTAGGACCTGTACCTTGAAGAACAGAGCTGAATGAGGGAGGGTGCTGACTTAACCATTGGTATATATTTCAACCAAGCTTGTGTGACCTTTCTTAAACCTTCTATATGCCATAAAATGACTGGACAGCCTAAATGTTGATGTCAACCAACGCCCAGTTTTCTGTCTGTAGAACTACTTGTTTGAATAACATTTGAGCATCCCAGACACTCTGTGGTGTTCACAGCCTGGTTGTTCTGCTGATCTGATGCAAGATTGTCATCATCATCATCATCATAATCCCTTTTTAACAAATACAGCTACAACGAAGAGGTTGATCCTTGGTGGTGGTGAAAAGAGTGGTGATAGTGCACTGCATAACTGCCTGGAGTCAGGTTTCACTCCATTGCTACCAAATAAACAAGTACTTATCTGTATCAGACCATGATAGAGTTCCAGTTGATGGGCCAAGCATGCTAGTAAGCAGTTCTTACTCTAACAATCTTTTCTCCATTTCCTTCCTGTGTTGCTTGACACTAACAGTGCTCTTTCATTTGCCTGTCTTTCCTTTTACCAGTACTTTGATGCCATCTGGTGTCTCCTCATGAGAATTGCATAAGCAGGCCACTTTTTTTGTTAACTACTAATTTCAGGGAGTAGAATTAGCTGAAGTCTTTAAGCTGTGTCAAGGACTCCAAAGAAGCAAAAGAGGTGTTTGTTGGTTGGTTGACAGTTCCACTCATGTCCATAGCCTTCCGCTAGGTGATAAAATCTGATTCCAGCATTCCAGAAAACCACACCTTTACAAGATTTGTTAAGATCTCTTATACAACTACATTCAAATCTCATATCCCACTCAGACTCCTGAGACAGTTTAAACAAAAAGGTAGCAATATAGCACAGCCTTCACAGTTACACCATCTCCAGTAGGAAAACACAGGGTGGCTTGTTAGAATTATATACACACATACGTAGTAGTTGCTGGCTTATTTCCCCCTCCCAATCTAAAACATGCTAGGTTTTAACAATGAGAAGAAAAGAACATCTGAGGGCATATTAATACCTGACTCCACAAAGCAAATATTTGAGGATGGTGCAGTCAGGCATAATATTTTGTGTGACCCAAATACGTTATTGACTGACTTTTACAAATTACTTTTCACATGTAGGAGGCTGGTACATGGTGGTCTGCCTGTAGAAAATCAAGGACATATACCAAAAAATTCAATTCAAGCTGAAATGCTTACGTTGGTCAACATATGCTTGAAAATATGTGAACTGTGATTAGTAAAATCTATAACTGTAGGATACTGCAAAAGATTTTTCATTATCAGTGAGTACAGCTTTATGGCCCTTTGTAATTCTTTGCCGTGCTCCAGGACTAGCAGATCTTTAGTATGCAAAATAAATTTTACCAAATAACTGGACAGACTGCTGCATAATAGTCTCAATTCTATTTAAACTTTATAGCTGAATAGATTCTTATTTAGCAATAGGGTAGATTGTTTTCATATACTTACAGCTGCTAGGGCTAGCCCTACCATTAGACAGAAGCAAGTGACTCAGGCAGCAGATACCAGAAGTGGGAGCCCTGTTATCTCACCCCCAAATACCCTAAGTTGGCTTTAGCTTTTTGTTGTCCAGCTCTCAGTATTGAAATATGTTTTAATGACATCCAGTCAGATTCTCTAAAATAAGCTGCTTTCAGTCCCATCTTGGCAGAAGGCAGTAGGAAAAGAAGACTGCATTACAGATGGATAGAGTCAGTCAAGGAAGCCATGGCCCTCAGTCTGCAAGACATGAACAGGGCTGATGATGATAGGGTAACTTGGAGGTCTCTCATTCATGGGGTCACTATAAGTGGAAGTTGACAGCAATTAACAAGAACAAACTGACAAATATATATAATCAAAATATACAAGGTTATAAAACAGTATTAAATTCCAAAAGCTTTGTAAAACAAAGTTTTTAATTGAGATTTAAAATAATGAGGGAAGGAGCAGTCTGCAAAGCTTTAGGGATGCAATTCCAAGAGTAAGGAGCAGCGAGTGAAAAAGAATGAAGCTGAGCCAAGAAAGAGAAAACCCTTGGTAGTGTGAGAAGCCTAGAGTTCCTTGAACTCAGTTAATAATGAGGCTGGTGAAAAGAAATAAGGGCTGAAAGATAGAGGGGAGCTAAGTTGTGTAAGGACTTGAAATTAAAACAAGCTTATGCTGAATTGTAGAAGGAATGGGAAACCAAAGAAGAGATATCAAAAGTGTGGTAAGATGGTCAAAATGATGGGCCAAAAAGATCATCTTAGCAGCAGAATATTGAATGGAAACCAGAGGACTAAGGTGATATAATGGAAGACCAGTCAAAAGAAGATTACCGTAATCAAGGTGGGAAATGATCAAGCCATGTACTAAGGCCTTAGCAGAGAAAGAGAAAGAAAAGAGTTCTGATTTTGGCAATGTTAAAAGAAAAAAATCAACATGACTTTGCTGCATGGTTGCCATAATGTCCTTTCCCATTGAAATGACTAACCCTATGCCTAAGGATAACAGAGAAACAGGATCCTAGACTAGGTCTAACCTTAGTCTGATCCAACAGGACTTTTCAAATGGTATAGGGATGGCCTTATCAGTAGAGAAATGTCCATCCAGGATTTTCCATTTGATGACTTCTTGGCCAACACTTGAAAGGAAGAAAGCCCCAAAACCTTTTGCATCTTTCCCATGGTTATGGGAACTCACCCAGACAATTCCCTCCTGCTGTCTTCTGTTACCGTAGTCTACACCATGGCTGGTCCAAGACCTTTTGCTGCCTGAGCAAAGAACAAGATGGCACCCACTCCCCCATTCCACATACAGAAGTTGACTGGACCACTAGTTGAATACTGGCAGGGGAGCAGGCCAGTTTGGGGGCATAGGGCATGCTATGTGACACACACACACACATACATATACACCTCTGCCTTCTAACAAAGAGAAAGGAACAGGGGTCTCAGGAGGAGCAGCCAAACGGGAGATACTGCCCCCCCCCAACCAGCCACCCTTCCATCTGCCACCTTAGGTAATTGTTCCATGCTGGGATGCAGATACCAATTGGTCTTTGATGAAAGTGGACAGAATATCTTTCTGATAATTGAAAAAAAATATTCAGCTGTTACTGGTAGTCTAGATACATTTAAAGGGGTCACAGAAGGCCTCTGTTTGCCCCTGTTTACATATCCAGCTTGCCCACAACTGAGCCAGCCACAAAGTTATTCTTGGCTCTTGCAGGTCTTTGGTGATGATATACTTAGCTGCATCATCCCCTCCACGACCCCGGATGCACCTGTTCTAGTACTGCTAGTATCTTTGTGCTCTTCCTTTCAACTCGGGGCAGCACTTTCCACCTTGCGGTCTAACGTTCTCCCCACCTCCTTGGCCTTCCACGTGAGCTCCAGCACGTGTCTCATCATTCGAACTCCCCACCTCTGTGAAAAACAAACTTGTTTGCGAGAGGAAGCGGTTTCTGCGGGGCGAGCTTCAAAAGCTGACCCAGATAAACTTCTGCGCCTGTGACATCACGGAAGAGAGGTGGTTGGTTGCTTTGACCCATTTAGGGTTGACATATTTTCCACTTCCTGCCTTGCTTATTTCTTCCTGCCTTACCTAGTTTGGGGGTGAGGGTGGAGAAGATATTTTTGAGAATTAAATGTAAATAAATACATTTTACTTGCGTGAGGGTGGAAAACACCTGTTTGAAGGAGGTTAAAAATAATCTCTCTGTTAGAGTTCTGAAAGACGGTGGGTAGAATCTTTCGCTTTGATCTGGGATGCTGAACCTCAAAGCTGTACTTTCCAATTAGCTTTGCAGAGGTTATTTTCACTTCTGCACCCCAATCCTGACAGTTACTCAAAAAAAATGTTTATCCAAGAATTTAGTGGAGAGCAATTCTGTGTAAAGGTGCCATTTCTCTCCACACCTTGCACTAAGTCCCATTGAATAAGAAAAGAGAAGTATAGACCCTGACTCACAAAACTGATAAAAAACAAACCAAAAGAGTCAGGAAATAAATAATTATAATTATATATGCATGCATTATAAATAAATTTTAAAAGTTAATTTTCAGTAGATCTACATTCACAGTAGAACTGCATAAAGAGTCAGTGATCCATACAATAAAGACATAGTCTATATAGTTTCGTAGTACTGAAGGCACAGTAGATATGGAAGTCTATTGGGCATGAATCTTTTCACTGGAGGATGATTAATGTCCAGTGGTGTACAGTGGGCTCTCAGTATCTGCTGGTGTTTGGTTCCAAGACCCACTGTGGATACCAAAATCCATGGATGCTCAAGTCCCATTATATACAGTGGCATAGCAAAATGGTGTCTGTTATATAAAATGGCAAAATCAAGGTTTGCTTTTGGGATTTATTTATTTTTATTTTATTTTTTAACATTTTCAAATTTCAAGCCAAGGATGGTGGAATCTGTGGATGCCAAACTGTATACTGACTGTATATAAACTCACAACAGAACAAAAATGAAATGTGCTTTGACTTAACTGTTTTTGGTGGCCAATATCATATAGAAGAGGGAGCTATTTGTTATTTGTAAGTTCAACTGAGATCTGTAGGGTTTGCTTCTGAGTCAACATGTATAGGATTTAATTGAAAGGACAGTAATGGGAGTAGGGGTAGATTTATCATGAGACAGTGTAGTGAGTGCCTCAGGAAGCAAGTTTTTTGGAAGTGGCATAAAATGGTGGTAAGAAGCTAGAAGACATCCATATACAGTGGGATTCCTATATCCGCTGGGGATTAGTTCTGGGGGCCCCCATGGATACTGAAAACTGTGGATAATAGCGAACACCATTGAAAATAATGGGACTTCCGGTTTAAAATACCACAGAGTTGCTTTGGAGGACCTAGAAAATTGCTAGAGGGACAACCTTTCTAGGAAAACTATGTTAGGTGTGCTGTTTGTGTCCCATGAATAATTGAATCAGTGGATAATGAATCAGTGGATATGGGGGTCCTAATGTATGTCAAATGGGCCGCCCTCTAAGCTAGTGTGGTGGAAGACACTGTCCTGTCCCTAGTGCTGAAGAAGGATCCAGCTCCCAGTCTGATCAGCATGTGTCCACGAGGTGGGCATAGAGTACCATCTTGTCCTTTTGCTTCTGGCAGCAAAATGGCTTTGGTATCTTTTAAGACCTGTAATGCAATAGAAGGTGGTTCCTGTGCATTTAACTGAACATTTTGGCAGGTTTGTGTTCTCTCCCTTTTGTTTCTGTGCCCTGCTAAGGTGTCCACTCCCAAATTCCCGCTTCTAAACATAAAGAAACTTCAGCACTGGCTGCATCTGGTGGTTTCCCATTTATACAGTGGTAGGTATGAAGGAAATAGTAATCTGTTTAGAAATCTGTGAGACTTTTCAGGAGCCATACAGAAGACAACTTACTTGACCTACATAGATGCCAAGATTTGTAGGTGCCAGAAGCTAATGAATTCATGGATTTCTGCCCCCTGCCAAGCTGCATTACAGAGTAATGACAGCAACAAACCTAGTATGGTTTGTATACTCACTTCTTAATAAAGGAGATTCAGAGCTGGAACATCCTCAAAAAAAAAAAAAGCTGTCAAGTTTCTGCTTGAAGACCTCCAACATCTTGATGGTTCCATACTTGCCATCAAGTATGGTCATTGAGCGCAATAAAATTATTGTCTTGCCATCAAGGTATTTCTTCCAGTGTTCAACCCAAATCTGCTCTCCTGTAGCTTAAGCCTTTTATCTGTCATTCTGCCCTGCAGGGTGACAGAGAACAAATCTACCCTCTTCTATGTGGCAGCTTATTGGGTGTTTGAATGCTGTCTTGTCCCCTTGCTTCTTCTAATGGCTAAATTTTCCCAGTTCCACCAACCATTTGTTATTAGGGCTTGTTTTTCACACTGATGACTATCTTCATTGCCTTCTTCTGAACCTGCCCCAATTTGTCTGTCTCCTTCTTAAGGATATAAAATAATTATCTTTCTTAAGGAGAAGCATCCATAATTGAGCAAAATCCCATAATCCATAAACAAACTTCCGCTTGCATGCCAAGATTTCACTATCTACTCATCCACAAGCCTCCACTCTATTTTTTATATAGCCCAAACTAGGAATGCACAGATCAATTGGGGTTGTTCTGATTAATTTTGATATGATTTGCAGTAGATTAGCAATAGACCAATTCCCAGATTTTTAGTATAGGGATGAGGTTTGTACAGCCATCCAGATGTTGTTTCAACTCCCAGCAGCTCTAGCCAAGATAGCCAAAGATGAGGAATGCTGCGATTTACAATCCAACTACCAGTGGTGGCCTATACAGTTTCCAACCCTTGCTTTAGAATGCAAGTGTTTATCTTTAAGCCATGATGTTCTTCATGTGTATATATCGTTTGTCTTTGACCAGGTCTTTGTGCAGCCCTGCTGGCCTGTGATAAGATCCCAGATGGGGAATAACTCAGATGCAGTTTTAAATTTCTACAGGCAGGCCACCCTGATGCATGATGCACAAGCATCAATAAGCTTTCTGCCCCAGTCAAGCCACCTATTTGCATAGGGCTCTACCCCACAGCTTGTACTCTGCTTTTGAGCTGCTTTTAGAGATCTATCCAGACAGATTCTGTAGGCCAAAGCCTTACCACCTCTTTACTGGCCAATACAAGTGGCATGCTTGCATTTTATTGCTCTCTGAAGAACAGGTGTGAGGAGAAATGTAGATTTCCAGATGATGAACTTCAATTTACATCTGCCACAGGCAGTATAGCCAAAGGTGAAAGTTCATGGAAGTTGTGGTCAAACATGTGGAAAGCCATACTTTTCACATTCCTGCTCTAACCTGTTGCAAAAAATAGTACTGTAACAGAAACAACCACACACACATCTCTTTCCCTGCGTGTGTTAATTTAATGAGCACAAGTGCCATCCTCAGGATAACAGTCTTTGGGTAGATCCACTGAAATCAATAAGCCTTATAAAAATCATGATTCACCTAAGTCATATTAATTTCCGTGTTTCTGTTCTACATATGGCTAAAGCTGGATCCAGCCCTTAGGCTAGGGGTGGGAATTGTGTAGCTCTCTGAATGTTGCACTGCAACTTCCATCATCCCTAGACAGCATGGCTAATGGTGAGGAATGTTGGGAATTGCAAGCCAACAACATCTGGAGGGCTGCACAATTTCCAACCCTCTTTTAGGCTACAACTGTGTGTATTTACTTAAAAGTGAAACCCACTTTTCTCAGCAGGACCTACATGAGTAGGTATTGAAAGGACTGTGTCTCTCATTTCTTGACTCTGGTGGAAAAGGGGCATATCATCAACTGAAGCTCTTAGTCATTTGGGGCTGTGATTTAAGTCATTCTTAGTAATTTAATATTCCACTCAGCCCAGGTTCTTAGCTTTTAGCTGTGAAAGCTTTTCCTCTACCAATGGTGCAGCACTTAAAGGCACTGAAGGGGTCTTGAAGTCCAGAGATGGTGATTTATCTTCACTGCTGAGTGAGCCCAGAATGGAACAGAGTGAATGAGCCTGGGATTTAACTGAAAAGTATTAGGATATTCAATGGTTAATCTGTGTGCTGTTATATATGAGATTGGTCACTTCAGTGATAGTCAGTACTGTTAATTCAACAGAGTTATAAGCGTAAGATTGCCCAATTGATGTTACAACTTTCTCTTTATGGCAAGACTGTACTTTTGAACACATGCAGAGTACTGTATATATTCCTGTATAAATTTTTTTAAAACAGGAAAAAATTGACACCCCCCCCCCAAAAAAACCTGGGTCAATTTATCCACAGATCAATGCTGGAAACAGATGATGAGACTGTCTGGAAGAGCTCTGTCCTCCCTGCCATTTTGGGCACTTGAGGTAGAGCAGGGTGACAGTGGTCATTTTTTTATATATATAAAGGCTTACAGTAGAAGCCTTGCAAGACTTGGCAGTCTCTCTGTAAGCCTTGTGAGGTGATGCTTATACAGTAAACCCTGATTAAGAATGGCTGCCGCAAACACGAGGTGAGGTTTATACAGTAAAGCCCATATTAAAATGGTTACCGCTGTTCTGCTCCACCTCAAAAGCCCAAAATGCCAGGCACACTGCATTCTTTGGGCTTATCCACATTGTTGCTGAACACTGCTTCACTTCCTTTGCACTGAGTCCCTAATAGAGGGAGGTTGCTTTCCTTGCTCTTCTCCCCCACCATTTTTTTCCACGTTGCATTCTCATTGTTTTACCTCATTTAGATTCCTTTCCCTATCTGAATTTGTACAGATATAGACATTTTAAGTTCAGCAATGCAATTTACAAGATATTAAGGAGATGGAAAAGTGATACCAAGGCTGGTGGAACATTTATACCAAATGAAACCTAATTTCATTCAGCCACATATTGCAACATAAAACCGTCAAAGCAAGTTGTGAAAAAAAATGTACATGATGGAGCAAATGTGAAGTCATTTTTGGATTTAGAACCCCAAATTCCTATTTTTAAAAAGCATGCATTTTTAAAATGTTTTTATGACCCTCAATTTTGTATATATGTGTGTGTCAATGATCACCAGAATCGGGGCAGAGGTGTCAAACACATGGTCTTCCTGATGTTGTTGGATAGCCCCTCTCATCACCCCTGACCACAGGCTATTCCTGCCAGGACTGATGGGAGCTCTGGTCCAAAAACATCTGAAGGGGTATATATTCCCCATCCCTAATGTTTGATACTTGACACCTTTCAATCTAATTTTGTTTAAATGATCAATGCTAAATTGCATTGCACTGAGTTGCAACTGGGCATACATGTATATGTTTTTCAGTTTCACATTTACACCCTTATGTGTATTCATAGCTTCTCACACCACAACTGTTCTGGCTATGAATCTTACTTCTTGCTTCTAATCTAGCCCTCCTTGCTTTCCTGTTTTTGCTGATTATCAAGAAAACTCACAGAAGCAGAAAGGGCCGATCCTCCTGCCTGCCAGGAAAAACATCATGATTACCTTCATTCATCAGCCAGAGAAGGCACAATTTCAGGGAACATTCTCCCTGCTAGGAAAAAAAATACATTAAAAATTTGTGACTAAGAATTTCTGCCTGAGTTTGCTGCTTTTCTCCCTCCTTCCTCCCAATCTTTTATTCTTCATGTTGTGCATTTTAGCTTGTAAGCCTGAAGACGAGATGTATTAGATACTCTCCAACATATGGCAGATGAAAACCCAGGACCTGTGTGGCCAAGCAACCTCAAAGTGTGGTCAAGATGGCCAAAGTTATTTAAATGAGGAACAGACAAACTAGGAGAGGCTGCTGCAGTTTTCTTTTGCCTGAGTCTACTGGGAAGAGCAAAATTCCACCCTGCCTCTTATCTCTCCCTACTTTGAACTGAGTTTGCAGCAATTTAAATAAACTGATGACAAAGGAGGAAGAGGGAGGAGCGGAGGGAATCATAAAAGCAGCTGAAAAAAGTGGGATGACAGAGGACTCCTCAGGACTGTCCCTACCAAATTGGGATGGCTGGAGGGTATGGTATTATGGGGTCATGTTCCTAAAGGTATGAGACTCAGTGTTACATGTGGTAGAGATGAGTGGTAATATCAGGAGCTTTAAATGTTCTTATCAATTCTCTGCCAAATCAAAACAGTTGGAGGGTATAGTCTTATTACTCATCCACTCAGGGGGAATTTTTTCACCTGAAGATCAGGGCAGAAATGCTTTAAATGATGCTGATGGTGTCTGCCTATGACAAGAGCAACCAACACAAGCATTTGAATATACACATCTTTTTAATATTGAAATACAAGAAGTTTTCATAGGTGAAAGTCAGAAAACAGCACAATGAAATAGAAGAAAACAGGATTCCAATTTGATAGTACCACCTCCATCCCAGATTGGAATTCCTGTGCAACACAGAGTAATTCAGAAGGTGAAGCTTTTCCTTTTCATAATAAAATACAGTCTTTGTAGCTGCTATGGAAATGTAAGAATGATGTAGCATGGTTTTCTCCAATCAAATACAAGAGTTGTTCTCTATGTTTGCTCCCAGGTGGATGAGACATAGAATGGATATCTTCTGGGGGTTACTTTTTGCAGCATCCCAGATACAGTCACTGTTTTTTTCTTTTTTTCATCACCAAACTGGGATAAAGAGAGAGAGGTTGGTTATTATATCTGTAGGAGAATTAGGCTTAATCCACACTACACAAAAACGAACCCTTAGAAACATTTTGCACTGAAAGCATTAACACTTTCAGAAACATCTGAACATCAAAGATACACAAGTACTCTGTTGAGGGTTGGAGTTAGTCCAAACAATCAGCGATTGTCACTTCCTGAAACATCTCACAGCAAAATGTAGATGCCATGACCACTGCACGGTCACTGCTCCACACCATTTGCATATTATTTTACCATCTCTGCCTGATGTAGAAGTCATTGATACTTCTAAAGCTAGTGTGATGTATTTTGTACCTTTTGGTTGGCCCAATAAAGGTATCACCACATGACGTATTTTAAATTTTGTTGGCTTTTCCTATGGCCAACATGATAACACCTTTTAAGCAAACCTGGGTAATTTTAACTCCACGTTCACAGAATCAGAAAACCAGGGGATTGTCTAGATGGTGAAAAAACTCATAGAATTCAAGGAGAATACCATTTGTCCCAACAAGCTCTTTTGGTGATTCACCTCATTTGGAAATAGGGGGGCCAAAAACTCCAAAAACTATGTGGGAAAAGCCTTTTGCCACTTTTCCCGAAGTTTAAAACAAAACAAAACATGCAGGACAAATGTGCACTCCCGCTCATTAGGACAACCACATTGCTGTGTATTCCTGGCTAAGAGCAGAAGTGGAGCTGATTGGTCAGACTTGTGCAGGGGGGGCAGACTTGCCAGCGATGAAGTGTTTGGAAGCGCCATTTTGGAGATTTGCGGTAGCAATTGTGCACTTTTTTTGCTGCACTGAGGCAACCAAAAAGCTTTTTAGATGGAAGGGCACACTTGTGCACCTTAGATTTACAGTAAAAAAAAAAAAAAAAAAAAATACTGTGCTGCACTTGCAACCTGGTGAGAATAATAACGCAAATGGTTCACTCCCGGTCACCATGTTGATTTTCTGTGTGAACATCAAACATGGATAGCTTCGCATTCCAGTTATTTTGCCGAAAAACAACAACGTGGAGACAAATGAATGCTGCTGTGAATTTGCATTACTGAGCAACAATCAGCATGATCTCTTCTTGTCTAGACAAACCCCAGGGGTCATCTACTCCAATCCCCTCCCAATGCAGGAATCCACAACTGGCCTTCTGAGCGCTTGTCAAAATTTTGGAGATTATCAGACAGGCAAAAACCATGTCTGAAGAACAGAACAGGGTGACCTTACCAGACACCTGCATCCTTCTGCCATCCTGGGGGTGTAGTGTGGGTGTCAGTAAGGTGTCCCTTTTGATTAGTGGCTTCTCCCCATCAATACAAAAGGGAAGTGTCATCCACAGCAGCACTATGCCCCTGGAATGGCAGAAGGATGCAGGCATCTAGTAAGGTTGCCCTTTCTGTTCTTGTAGTGATCTTCTGACGCGGCTGTGAATGCATTTTTTTTAATTTTTTTTAATTTTTGCATTCCCCCGCATCTGATAATCTCCATATTGTCTAAAGGAAACACCACCATTTTCTGAAGCAGTTGAACACCTCTTACTGTCAGGACATCCTTAGTGTTTAGTTGAAACTTCCTTTCCAGCAATCTGAAGAATTACAGCAAGCCCTCCACATTTATGGGTTTTACTTCTGCAGATCTGATTATGTGCAGATTCTTGGCTGCTGCTGGCACCCACCCTACACCATTTCTAATAGAAACTGTAAGCCTCGTGTGACTGAGAGAGAGACTGTGAACATTTGGTGAGGCTTGCAAGTCCCTGTTAAAAATTGTGTAGGGCAGCCGAAGAGGCAGCAGCAAGCCTTGCCAGCTGGCCACTTCTGCCTTGCAAAAAAAGGAACTCTGCCACTTTGAAGGCATCCACAGTGGTTTGACTCCATGGATCGTACTTTTGTGTGTGTGTATTAAATATGGTTTGGGGCACCTAGATATATTTATGATTTCTCCACTTTCATGGGGGTCTTGTGCCCCTAACCCCAGCAAATGTGGAGGGCCAACTGTACTTCACTCCTGCCTATTTCCGATTCAGTTTTCACAAAGACCTGGCATGGAGGATCACTCCTATATCACAGCTCTTATTTCAGCCCTGTACATTCACAATGGGAAATGGTCTCCTGCCCAAATCACTTGAGTCATACTCAGATCTTGTCTATACAGTCAAAATAATATGAACGTGATATGAAAGATCGGTGATCCGTTCAAACGGCCATGCACACAAATATGTGTCATTCAGAAGGGGGGGCAGCAAAATCCACTGCAAAGTGTGCATCGCGTCTGGGGCTTTGTATGGATTTTTTAAAAAGCTCCGTACAACAATGTGCGATCATTTGAACGCTCACATTCACAGAGATACAAACACATTATAATCTGACTGGCTGGACGAGCATGGGGGGGGTGCTAGGAAAGAGGGAAAGCATCTGAGGCCGCCATGTTGGATTTTTGGCTAAGCAAGGATCTGGTAAGTCGATCAAATGACAATCTTATACTCTTTTTTTCTTTACTTCTTAGTAAATACAAACTATTGCCTGTGCACACCATGGAAAACTGTCTTTTTTTAAAAAAAAAATGGTAGCGGCAGATTTAAAATCCCAAGTAAATCACTCGCGGCCACCATCCTGGCTAGGGGTCATGAAGAGTTTAGGGGGCACTTTTGGCCATGTAAGCAGGTTGCATCATTGTGAATGCCTGCCTTTTCTGATGTGTTCGTATCACCCTCCATTCGTATTGGCAAGACCTCAGTATCACTTAAGAAGTTTGCCCTTACCCAAAGAGCTCTTTGCTTACCTCATCTGGACCACAGGCGAAAAGTGAACAGAAGGTTGAAGGCCACACTCTTGAGAAAAATAACTCTCAGTCCCAGCACGGTGAAAGAAAGGAGATTTAGTCTCTCATCTGAATTTTTTATAAAAAGAATAGGAAATTGTCACAGGAGAATAAACTTTGTATGCAAGCATTTGTTTTATTTCAGATTACTTGGACAAGAAGGGTTTTGCTATTTTTAACAAGTCCTAATTTCCAGAGTTCTGAAAGTTAATTTTTAATGGTAATTCATTCCATCACAATACATTACAGCATTTATCAAGTAGCCTATTGCCATTACTTTGTGAACAATAATGAAAATAAGAAACTCTTTACGTTACTTGTTAGGCTGGCCTAGCTTTCCATATCTTTCTGTTACCTTAGGGGGTTGGAGGGGAAGGTCTTAAAACTAAAAGGGAAATGGCCTCAAATTTATATTTCTGCTAACTTTTAAAAAGTGACTAGAAACTGCTACTCATTAAAGGAAGAAATAATTTTGGTTATACTCATTGCTCTATTTTTGACATGTGGTCTCATAACTCCCTTGTTACCTACCTGAAAAGTAACAAATTACAGGTAACTGTGGGTGTGTCTACACTGCAGAAATACATCACTTTGACACCATGTTATCCACCATAGCATTATCCTACGAAATCCTGGTATCTGTAGTTTGTTGAGGTACCAAAATTCTCAGATAGAAAAGGCTAAATACCTCAAAAAACGACAAATACCAGGATACCATAAGATAGAATGATGGTGGATAAAGTGGTGCCAAGCTGCTGTATTTCTGCAGTGTAGACAGCCCCTGTGTTATACGTAGCACATTCTTTCAATTTATGCTGCTGCAGAATGTGGGAATGGCAGATTTGGTTGTCTGAAGGTACAAGAAGTTCCCAATGGTTTCAATTCAAGCTTCAGCACACAGCTAAATCCTCACCCCAGAGAAGCTCCACCATCTTAGAATGCTTTCAGGACTTTATCAGACATGCCAAATATGGCATCATAATGATGCCTAATGAACACAAAAGGGCACCCATATCACACAATGTTGTCCTTTAGCGTTCTGCTACTGTTAATAAGGCATTCTTTTTTATCAACAGGCTAAGCCATCAATAGATCTACCGTGGCATTTTTGTCTCAGTATTGCCAGCGTTTGAAACCACGCACCATTTTTCTCTCATGAATATAGTGTCAATGGGAGGTCATGCCAGAAAATGTCTGGGTGATAATGTGAAAGCAGGTATGGGGTGCTCTTTTTATGAACTTCCCCAGTTTACTTGGAAGTTTGTAAGTATGTTTCTGTGCTTGTGTGTATGTTTTGTGTTTTAATTTTGCTGTTTTTTTTAATTAACACACTCACATCTCATGAGAACTGCCAAGATCATGAACGTGGAAGTAAACAGCGCTAGTGTTTGTGCTCCAGTAATGCTGGTGCTGCTTTTTGTCACTATTACAGGTACATATGATTAAAAGGGTTATTGTGCAAGGACAATTGTACCTGAAAATATGGTGGAACAGACACGTTTTTGGAGGTTCGTTTGATAAACTCCTCAGTACGACTAACACTATGGCAGATGATGGCTGACCATAGGGCATTTGCATTCCATTGAGAGGCATGCCCTTAGTAGGGTTCCCAG
Source organism: Gambelia wislizenii (assembly GCA_030847615.1). Classification (NCBI taxonomy): domain Eukaryota; kingdom Metazoa; phylum Chordata; class Lepidosauria; order Squamata; family Crotaphytidae; genus Gambelia; species Gambelia wislizenii. The sequence goes on from JAUMIR010000006.1 coordinate 8,112,876, forward strand.
GTCTTAGAGCCTGGCCTAGAGCCTCAGGGCTGGACCCTCTTATCCCCTCTACTAGGAAAATGGGAGGAATCCTAGGGTGAAACCACTGCCTTGAAAAGTAAGAGTGTGTGTGTGCATGCATGACTGTGTGCTCCTCATTTGCTAGACTTGTTGTTTGTTTTGTTTTTTATTTGACACACTCTGAACAACTGTGGTTGGTGTTTAATGTGTTGTGCTTAAGGACATCCTCAGAGTTTGACTCGTATAACATCACCCTTGAAACACAGAATCAAAGACTCATAGGTACCCCTATGGGCTGTCCAGTCCAACATCCCTACCAATGCAGAAATCCACCACTAAAGTACCCCTGAGAAGTGGACATCTAACCTCTGTTTAAAAACCTCCAATGAAGGAGGGGATGGTCACTAGGTCTTAGGTTTTGTCCAGAAATCTCAGGTCCGGGGGTGTTCTTGACATTGCAGCCCTAGCCCTCAGTTGCTCTGTGTGGGAACTGGCCTAGCCATATCAGCTGGGACATCAAGTTCCATGGACACATCATTTTGTCTGTGGAGGTTGCTGAAGGTTGAACTACTTGTTAAATTAAATGTGTAGTGTCTCTGTATTTATTTTTTCTTTCCCTCCCACTCCTGTAAATAAGTATTAAATGGCATCTAGTAAGGAAAGGTGGTCTTCTAAAATCTCCTGGAGAGCCAATGCAGTACCTTACACCTTAAGGTTCCCCACCCCCATCCTACTACCATCTCCACCTCCTCTATCCTCTCTGAAGACTTATTTTGTTTCATTCTCACACATTTACTGCTTTTTTTTATCCCAGTTGCACATACCTGTTTCAAAAGTTACATTTTCTGCACCCTCTTGTGAACAGGTGCTTGAACCTGGAGAAAAAGTAAGGAGATGAGATATGAGGATGATGATAGCAAGACTGAATTCAGATGAATAAATGGTGAATATTTTATTGGTGTTCTTTTGTCCCAGGATGGCTCCATGGAATGCAGAATGAAGTAGATGCCCAAACCAAGGAATCTCTGTTAAATCTCCTCCTGACATCTGTTATCTAGATGCTATTCTGACATTTTATATTCTGCTTGAGGGGGAGTGATGCTCAGTGTCCAGCAAGCTGTTTGGGTCTGTCCCTAACCAATGCTTACAAGAGAGCTTTTCAAACTTTGGGGAAGAACACTTTATATCAGACTGGACAGCCATGCGGAGCCAAGGACTACACCTGCCCATTTCAAACTGGCTCTGGCTCCTCTTGGCCTGAATGTCTGGTTTCCAGAAAAACTAGAAGTCACAGGTGGCTACTTCCATTTTGTGAGTAAAAGAAGATGCAAGTTTCTGCCTCAGCTTCCCATACTTAAAGGCATACTTTTCAGATTTTCTAAGATGATCATGACAATAATAGCTTTGCAACATGGAGGTGATTTCTTGGTGGACATAAACAGGCTCCCATAACCCATGTACAGGATGCAAATTTACACCCCTATTTTATATCACCTACTAAGGAACTTCTTTCAATGCAACACCAACCCCCCAACTATGGGGGATTCTAGGACATATTCTAGATTGTACCTTCAGCTGATGTGAGACACTGGCCAGCTTTGTAAGTTCTCAGTGTTCATCCACATTAACTGGGTTTGGACACTCCTAGCTATTCAAAAATATTTGAAAAATGGTCAAAAATGTGTTTCTCAAGCATTGGGAAACCCTGACAAGGAGAAACTTTTTGGGACTTATTCTGTACAAAATTAGCACTGAGGGTTTGGAGGAGGGGGGTTAGCACAGAAAATAGAATTTTCTGCACAGAAAATAAAATTTTCTGCACAGAAAATAATGAATTTGCACAGAAACAAAATGCTATTTTCTGCACAAAAACCCACATGTGAATTTTCTGCAGAATAAGTATCAAATTATAACATTTACTGGATAGAAAGTAATATATTTGTGTTTCTTGCACAGAAAGTGCCATTTTCTACCCAAAAATACAATGTTTGAGTTTTGCACAGAATAAACCCTAAACTATGAATAATCTTCTAGAGCTGTGCAGTTTTTTGAAGACTTCCTTCCAGCAGGAAGAAAATTTCTAACATTATCCTTACATCACTTCCTTTGAGAATGAAATTAGTGAAGAATACTTCACTAATACCCTACTCCCAACATGCTCCCATTGCTATGTATTTTTCAGAAAGATGTATACCAACCAACATGTTATCTGACAGACGGTATGGTATGATTTCTAGAGAGCTGGGCTGGCGCACGGGAGACCCACATACTAGTCTCTTTGAATCTTGAAATTCAATGAGCAACCTTGTGCAAGTTGCTTTCTCTCACCTACCACATATGGTTCTTGTGAAGAAAAAATGGGGAGAAGGTGAGCCACTGATTCCAATGGAAGCAAAGTATGGTGAACACAGAATGAATAAATAGAATCCTAACCACTAGTTAAGGACCTGAGAAGCCTTGGAGATTTCCCTGAAAGGTCTAAAAACCACTGGTTTACCACTACAGTGTATCTTTGTGATACATCGTCTGTCTTGAGAGGGGAAGATGGCTTCAATGGAGGGAAAAATCATTGGTTTCTTGCCCAGGTATAACAGGCTGAACACCATGTAAAGTTAACTGACAAGCAATATGCCTAGACAAGAGGAAGTCTAAGGGATTGTCTATACGGTGAAAATACCCCTCACAGAATTCACCGGGAATACGAGCTGTCTTAATGGCATCCTACATTGTCTCACTGTAATGTGAAGGAGGTGGGTTAAAAAGAACAAAACATTTGCGAGAAAAGCATTTGCGGCTTTTCCTGACTTTTTAAAAAAAGCTCCAGTGATATGTGCATTTTTGCTCATTAAGACAAGCAACATGAATCACTTCCCTATACAATAGGAAGCACAAACCTGATTGGCCAGATGAACATAGGGGGCAGAGGCTGGGTTACAGGGCAAGCGCCTACTGCCACCATGTTGGATTTTTGCCTTAGCAAGTGATCGCTAAGATGATAAAACGGGGATTTGTGCTCTCTCTCTCTCTCTCTCTCGCTCGCTCGCTCTCTCTCTCTCTCCCTCTCCTTTTTTCTTTTCTTTTCTTTCTTTTTTTTTAAAAGGTGAAATATAACTTGTACACACCATAGAAATCGTTTCTTTTTTAAAAAAAGTTCAGCGGCGGCAGATTTTAAAATGGGAGTAATTCACTTGCGGCTGCTGTCTTGGCTATAGGCATGCAAAGTTTATAGTGGTTGTAAAACCATTAAGACAGGTCACAGCTGCTGCAACTTGCTATTACTGTTGAGCAATCTGGGATTGTGTTTGTTTTTTTCTTTTCATGTAGACAAGCCCTTAGTTTCTACCTATGGTGAGTATATGGAGATTATCAGGCCTGTAAAAATCGCCGTTTGCTGCGCAAGCAGCCTCCGGAAGAGTATCGAGGCTGCTGCGCGGCAAGGGTCAATTTTGGACGACGACGTTTCTCTCTCGGCGTTGTCCGTGACTGTTGCGGCCAGCACTGGAGGCGGCCGTGTTATTTTTTACTCACGGACGACGACGCCTCCAGTGCTGGCCGCAACAGTCACGGACGACGACGAGAGAGAAACGGCGTCGTCCGAAATTGACCCTTGCTGCGCAGCAGCCTCGATACTCTTCCGGAGGCTGCTTGTGCGGCAAACGGCGATTTTTACAGGTCTGAAAATCTCCTATATCTGTATATCTATTCTCTCTCTGGCTTTTCTTTCCAAACGAAGATTCAGGTAGGACTCATCCGTGCTTTCTGCAAGCGTGCTGATGACTAAAAAGGCTAATCCAAGATAAACAAGTCCAGTTACAGAAAGCACAGCAGAAGGTATATCTATTATTGTGTTTAGTAAAATATCTTGAAAAATAATAGTGAGACAGCTCATTCTCCCATATTAAATACTCTGAGATTCCAGGAATGCAGTGGTGTCACTAGGGTTGGTTTCACCCAGTGTGGTAATTCATGGTGTCACCCCCATGGACTTCTTCTCATACCAGAATTGTACCAGAATCCTTAGTGATTTTTTTGTAATAATGTTACTTATAAAGTATTCCCTTATATCACTGAATGTAATGGTAATAGCAGTAACATAAACAACTAGCAAAATTTAAATTGCACCTTTAAATTACAATATCAGGGATATTTTTATTAAAAATTAATACATTTCTGTTGAAACACTGCACAAAGATTTTATAGACAGTCACTTTGGTGTCACCCGGTGAGGTCCACACACCTCGCACCTCCCTAGTGATGCCACTGCAGGAATGTTTATGTGGAGTATTGATGCTAACTCTGAACTGTTTCAACTATACCGTTGTTCATGAGTTGAGAGCCCAGGTACTGGAAGGTGATGAGAAGGACCTCCAAACAGAAAGAGACTAGCTGACAAATGGTAAAGAACCATCAGTCCCTGACTCTAAGACATACATAGGGGTGAGGATCAATGCCTGTTTTACAGAATGGAAGGACTTTGGCCAGTGTGCAAATATTCTTATCTTTTTACCTTCTGAGCTTGCTTCGATAGATTGTTCCTCTTTGTACGAAGCAGTACAACTAAAGCTTTCGTCATCGTTGCCCCAGAGGACGATGCCATAGCTGCCAGTTCCCTTCTCAGCATCCTCTTCTTTCACGACAACCACCGAGCCATTGACTGCCTTCTTCTCATCCTCTTTTTGGATCCCTACTTTGAGGGGGTTGGGGGAATAGTCTGTGAAGAGGCAAGCAGCTTTGCCTTCCTTTTCTGGAGTACTTGGTTTCAATTTATAGACAGAAGGGGGAGAATCCGGAATATCTGCAGAAGGAAAGGACAGGAAGTTATCCACAGCACCCTGTTGCAAGATAATAGGAAGTGATCCATAGCATCCTGTAGCAACTGGTACTTATACCAGTAATGCACCAATAATATTGGTGCCCAGCTTGTACCAGGAACCAGGTATGAATTTTTAGTCACTGGGGAGAATTGTGCTTTTGGAAGTCAAGAGACAAGGCCAGATTCAGGATTCTTTCACATCATACAGTTATAGTGCTATGATTCCACTTTAACTGTCATGATTCCATCATATGGAGTTCAGAGAGGGGGTATTTAGAATTGTCAGCCAGAGAGTTCTAGTGCCTCACCAAACTACAAACCCCAGGATTCCATAGGATGCAGCCATGGCAGTTAAAGTGGAATTATACTGCCCTAGTTGTGTAGTGTGAAATGACCCTCTGTCTGCTGAGGTGTATCCACACTACACACTGATAGCACCTTCATACCATGTTAACGCTCATGGCTCTATTCTATGGAATTCTGGGATTTTTAGTTTGGTGGAGAGAGGACACTAGTGTTCTGTAGCAGGGAATTCTGAGAATCTCATGAAGGTACACATCCCAGGATTCTGTGGGTAGCAGCCAGTACAGTTAAAGTGGTATCAGGCTGTTATAATTGTATACTGTAGTGTGGATACACTCCTAATCTAGAGATGGAGTGTCTAGTCCTAGATCCAAAGAATGGCACAGGTTGTTTTATTTGCCCAGGGAAGGTTTTATTTCTTAAAAAGAAGCCCTCCTTAGTGCACATGCACAACAAATCTCTTTTGAAATGGAGGGAAATATCATAAATAATAGACACCATAACACATGACTCTGTTCTTGAAAGGAGGCAAATACACAAACACCATGCCCTTCAAAAATGCCTTTTCAGCTCCCTGATAAAGCTTTCTCCTGAACTACTGATTCCATTTAACCTCTTTCAGCTTACAGTTAAAAATCACAATGATATTAAAATGCTATGATCACATTTAAAAAGGAGAGCAAACAATAAAATGCAGATGTCTGATGAGAGTTCTTCTGTAGTATCATTGCCATGACGTAACTAGGTACACATTCTGAGTAACTTGAGAATTTAATTCCTTCTTACAATAACTAAACAGATAACTAGTGTGCATTAACATAGTAACATAACAAGGTATAACTCTATGCCCTTTGTGGTGTGAGTGTAACTTTTAATCTTAATTTTATAGTTACAGAGTGTATGGGATGTCATTGCTTAGGTTTGTTTTGCATCTTCTTGTTATCGCTGTGTGCCTTCAAGTCGTTTGCAACTTATGGCAACCCTAAGATGACTCTATCATGGGCTTTTCTGATGCTGAGTGTGTGTGACTTGCCCAAGGTTACCCAGTGGGTTTTCATGGCCAAGTGGGGATTCGAATCCTGGTCTCCAGAGAGGTAGTCTAACACTCAAACCATTATACTACGCTGGCTCCCGTTTTGTATCTTACAGGCCTGCTATTTCTATCATCCTGATTTTTTAAAAAGGTAACTAAGAGAGAAAAGAGATAATACTGAGATTTACTTTTAAAATTATAGCTAAAATGGTCAACAATTACATGGCTGGCCTTGGATTTTCAACAGGAATCAATTCGTATTAAAATGTAACTTCCCAACTGCAGCACAGTGAGCATCTTGGAGATGCTTTTGCAAACAAGCTCTAGCGTTCTACCTTGAGCTCCTGCTCATTGCAACCAAGACTTTTGTTCCAATTCTGCAAACCCAATTTCTCAGAAGCAGCCACAAAATTCACACCTCGTGGTGTGCTATTACATGCTGTCATTCAGCTATGGCTGTAAGCTTATAGCTTCAGCAGTAGTATCCCTACCCGCATTTCCTGCTCTTCGGTATGTTTCCGTGAGAAGATGAGGATCTGTCAACAGGCTGAAAATCAAAGAAAACCCATCCCCCAATTTTCAAAAAGAAATACAGTGGGTCCTTCCCATCCATGGAGGTGCATTTCCACCCCCACAGATAGGGGAAAATGCAGATGCTCAATCCCCATATTAATCAATGCCAGCAGGTGCACATGGCCATGCACTGATGCAGCCAGGTGCACGCTACACCATTGAATAATATGTAGCATGACAATCTGCGGAAGCTCCAATCCATGGATGGCTAGCCTGTGGATAGGATGGGCCCACTGTATGGGCATTAGAAATATTGAACAACCTTGATACCTCTGTGGTAGAACTGTGATCACAGAATCATAGAGTTGGAAGGGACCACAAGGGCTATCTAGTCTAAACCCTGCCATTCAGGAATGCCCAATCAAAACACCCCCGACAGAGAGCTATCCAACCTCTGTTTAAAAACCTCCAAAGAAGGAGAATCCACCACACTCCAAGGCAGTGTATTCCACTTGATGAACAACTCTTACTGTCAGGAAGTCCTTCCTAATGTTTAGGTGGAAATCTCCTTTTCTGTAGTTTGAGTCCATTCCTCCATGTCCTAATCTCTGCAGCAGCAGAAAACAAACTTGTTCCATCATTAGTATGACATCCCTTCAAATATTTAAACATGGCTATCATGTCACCTCTTAACCTTCTCTTCTCCAGACTAAACATACCCAGCTCCCTAAGCCACTCCTCATAGGGCATGGCTTCCAGACCTCCCACCATTTTGGTTGCCCTCCTCTGGACACATTCCAGCTTCTCAATATCCTTCTGGAATTGTGGTGCCCAGAACTGGACAAAGTATTCCAGGTGAGGTCTGACTAAAGCAGAATAGAGTGGCACTAATACTTCCCTTGATGTAGAAACTATACTCCTATTAATGCAGCCCAGAACCACACTGGCTTTTTTAGCTGCTGCATCACACTGCTGATGTGACAGAGCCCTCCTTTTCCACAATATTTTTTCTTAAATATGAAAACTATATTTATTAAATACAAACATGGATGTTGAGCACCATGTAAATGGGAACTTACACCCTGTGTATAGAAAATCCATACATCCAAGAACTACCTGGAACATATCCCTAGAAAATCCAGTTTCGAAGTTTCAGTGTGTGAGAATTTGCACCATAAAATAGACTACCCTGTGTTTGTTAAGATGGTCTGATCCAGGAACTTGCAACAAAATAAGTTCTTGTGCAGTACATCAAATGTGAGGGAACACACACTCCCCCCCCCCACAACACTGGGGTTGTCCCAACATGGCAAAGTGGCCCAGAGAATATTGCAGGTGATGTAGTCATCCTGGATATACTGGAAGTACTGGGTTGGATCCCACTTCCTATTGAAATTAGTGGGACTACAACTCCCAGAATCCCCCAGCCAATACGGCTTATGGGCATTCTGGGAGTTTTAGTCCAAAGTGTGCTCAAGCCTTGACAACGACTAATTTAGATCCCATTGATTTCAGTTGGGCTACTCTAAATATGGATAAATTTAAACCCAGCCCATTTTGGGGTGATTTCACCCTTATCCTGAAACCTGGAGTGCAGGATGTCCTTCTCGCAAATGGTTTACGTAGCAGTAGTAATAATTACTACATTTTAACTTACTTGGTTTAATAGTCAGCTGGGTGCCCCCGCCAAACAGCAGTTTGGTACCAGCTCCTCCATACCCACACAGTGCCTTAAGGTATGACAAAAACCCTGGCCTCATCCATACAGAACTAATGGGGAAAATTTGTGTTTAATGGTGAAGACAGAAGATAATAGCAGTGGAAGCTGGTGACTTCTATACTAGTAGGGCAGTGAATCTATTCCAAATTTTAGTCCATGTCCCCAAACTAGATCCAGCACCTTGTATATCTCCCTTAGTATTCCTGGAGTAGATTCAATGCTTCTGTGACATGGAAGTCAACAAATCACTACAAGACCATAGGTTGTGGTGGTGGTGGTGTCTTATTTTAGATCAAAGGTTGGATGGAAAGGACCAAATAGGAATATGGAAGGCACTAGGAAAAGAGGGAGACTGTTCTACTGGTTCCTAGATTCAAGTAAGGAAGTCACAGTCCTGAGTTTGCAAGATCTGTGCTATAGATGACCGGGGATCCTGGAAGTCTCTTATTCATCGAGTCATCAAAAGTCGAAGTAACTTGGCAGCAAATGACAACAGTTCAAGGCTAGATTAAGGCAGCGTGGGGCCTGGGGTAGCTCTAAAAAGCAGGGTCTCCTATTTATACAGGTGTGTGACTATACTTGGAATGGTGGCACAGAAATTAAATAAATGAACCAATAAAGAAATCATAATGTACAATAGATAGCAGAAGAAAAATCTTCATGGGTGAACCTGTTCTCAGCCCTGCATCTTCAATTAGACTAGCAGCCTGATCCCATGCACTTGCTGTCAATTACTCAAAAGTAATGCAAAAAAACATGGACGATAACAGAGCTATTGTGAGGTGTCAGAAGTGACCTGGAAAGAAGAGGAAGCAAATGACACCTTTCCTAGAAATACTGCAGCCTTAGCAAGTCAGAAACATGGAGCAATTGCACCTACTGAACCATTGATATTCCAGCACCAGTTGTTTGGGTTTGGGGTTTGCATGTTTGCATAAGAGGTATCCTATACCCCTTTATGCGATCAGGTCTTTTCATCCTACAGCATAAGGAGATGACTTAAAGGAAGGGTTGGCTGATTTAAATCATGATGGTTTAAACCATGGTTTAAACCTTGGCTTAAACCAAATTACTTTTTGTAAGAAAAAAAACACTCCTGGTTTTTTTTTTTAAAAAAATGATTATTCATATATGTTTTTAAAGTCTGGCTAATATTATTACTTTCCAACCCTCTTGTTGGAACAACAATGAATGTTTGAATGTAAACATATTAACTTTTAACAGTTTCTTGGCAGTTGTTCATTGTTAGACCAGTATCCAGTGTCAGTTGCTTCTTTTTAATCACTTTATTTATTAGTACAAGAAATGCCACTCAGAAACAAATCCTTCAATTAATATATGTTCAACCAAAACACCTTGCTTTAAAAGAGAACTTTTTTTAGAACAATTATTATTTAAGCTAGTGGCCATACAATCTGAATTGCATTTTGCTACTTAATTTTCTGATTTAGTCTTATACTGGTTTTAATGTAAAAACCCCAACAACAACCAGGTTTAAACAAGAACAACAACAACTGGATTTTTTCCCAACCCTGCTAAAAGGCCAATGAACAGGTCAATGCTTAATTTAATTTAATTTAATTGTCTTAAAGGCCAATGAACAGACACAGCTCATTCCCACTCACCCCAAACAGCAAGTAGAACAACCTGATCATCAGAATCCCATCTCTGCCTCTCCTCAAAGACATTCTTACTAGTACGTTGGCTCAACTTTATGCTCTGCCAGTGCTGAACAAAATCTCAGCCTCAAAAACTAACTTTCCAACCTCTTGCTAATAGTAAAGAAACAGAGTGGTCCATCAATGGAATGTCCATATCAAGGTCAACATAAGCCAAGCAATTCAGAGATTGGTCAACCTATGGAATTTAAATTCCCTTAAATGGAAAAAAGGAATGCATGGACAGACCATTGATATACATAGGAGTTATCTAGAAATCTATATAATCAGAAAATCACATTATAGATTCCCACCAAAAAGATGACACGATGCTATATTAGGCAGACATTCGTAAGTACATTAAATTATTGTAATGGTTTCTTAATCACTGGGATAAACAGAAACACCAGCTCACCAGGGATAACTACAAGTTTGGTGCCTCTTCCAAATAAGAATTTGAATCCATCAGTATGAACACTGTGAAGAATTCCTCTACAAAATGGTGATTCGGTGAGTAGTGACAGAAGTGACAGGCATCACATTTCCTGCTCTCTTTGTACTATGTAGAGGAACATTTGAAAACAGTCATTTTCATATGGATTAAGACTTGCCAAAGCCTTAAATATTCCAACTTTAGAAGGCTACATACCATCATCCCTCAACAGTGTATTGCTCTATCAGATTTGTGTGTGTTTAGAGAATCCTCATAATCTGAGTCCCTAATTTAGTTAATTAGCTTGTGCATAAATCTGGCACTGCCAAAATGACATACTTCAGAAACAGGAAAATTTAAGGCTGATGGATGGGTGCTTCTTTGTGTCAGATCTTTTTGATGACACAAGGTTTGAATCCTACTGGTTTTTCCCTACTAAAGCAGAGACACTGAATTAACTATTAGATTGTAAGTCAACAAATACCCAAATCCCATTGCTTCATGGGTGTACTTTAGCTGGGGTACTTTGTTTAGTTTGTATTTTGCTGATGCTTATTTTGTTAAACAAGTGCACATCTTTGATACTTTTCAGGAAGGAAATCTAAAACTATTTTCAATAGCCTGTGATTTAAGAACTGACCAACATATCTTTGGACATGGTTTGTTTGGTGTTGGTGTTGGTTTTTTTAACAAAAAAAGTCAGAAAAGTCAGACCTCTAGAAATACCTGGCTGCATTTGCACTGCAGAAATATTCCAGTCCATAATGCTAAGGAATTCTAGGATTTGTAGAGTTTTGTGAGATAGTTAGCCTTCCTGCCAAAGAGCTGTGGTGCCACAACAAGCTACAAATCTCACAATCTCATAGCATTGAGCCATAGCCGTTAAAGCGGTGTTTAACTGCATTATTTCTACAGTGCAAATGAAGACTTAGAGGAGGCCTTTGGGTCTTGATTTGAGTATTGGATTAGGTCTCCAGGAGACCAGGATTCAAATCCCTGCTCAGCCATGGAAACTCATTGGGTGACCTTGAACAAGTCACATTCTCTCAGCCTGAGGAAGAAAATGGTAACTATCCTCTGAATAAACCCTGGCCAAATAAATAAATAAATACGATGATAGAGTTGCTATAAATCGGTGTCTACTTGAAGGCACATAACAATAACATTTACTTATAGAATCTCTGTGATATTATCATCTGTTTTGAGGTGGTCAGTGAGACTGTCTTGGGGCAGTGAATATATACAGAGTTGTAAGGACAGCTTATAAAACTTCAAGGAACATGCATAAAACCCAGCATTGATTCATTTCTCCAAAGCAATGGAACTACCAGCTGCCTCTGTATCTCCCACTGTTGTTTCCTGAGGGCTCCATATCACTTTTCTCTTTCATCTCTTCATCCCTTTCTTCTAATATTTTTTTTCTTTTTTTAAAAAAAAAATCAGGGCTAGTGAGTCCACTGCAACTACCAATGTAATTGCTTCCCTGTGTGAATTCAGTAATGGTGTAATACACTATAGAACGTAGGAGCCTAGTTGTTACTATGCTATATTACAGAAACAAAACCCACCTACCCCAGCCTTCCAATACTACGTAGCCCAATATGATAAATAGGGCATGGCTACCTTGAGTCCCATGGGTCTGTGTGTGTGGGAAGGTGAGATACAAATCTAAAGAATATTTTTTTAAAAAATATATTATTGCGAGCTAGTCTGGGAGCATGTTTGTCAGAAGATCAAGGTTAGTTAACCCTGTTTTCAATAAATTTGAAATAAATAAATCAGACAGTGAAACTAGACATTCCAACATGTCTGTGTAATTCAGATTAATCAAGACAAACTTCCCACAAAGGTGAATATAGTTCTATCTTTAATCCTTCTTTAAAATTCATGGACCACATATAAATATATTTCCTTACCAGGGAGAATGCTGAGTTTTGTTCCACTTCCAAAAATGAGTTTATCCCATCCACTACCAGTACTAACACTGTGAAAGACAACTTTACAAAATGGTGGCCTTCTGGGAGTTCCAGAGCATAGTGTGCTACCTACTTTATTAGTCTTGTCTGGGAAATGGATTAACTATAGTGTGTTTCTTTCCAGCAACATTGTAAGATATGTCAGCAGTTCTGTTGATGTTGTGTGCCTTCAAGTCATTTCTGACTTAAGGTCGCCATAAGTCGGAAACTACTTGAAGCAACACAACAACAGTATAGAACTGCTGACCTATCTTACAATGCTGTTGGAAAGAAACACACTATAGTTAATACATCATGGAGTTCTCTTGGCAGGATTTGTTCAGAGGGGGCTTGCCTTTGCCTTCCTCTGAGGCTGAGAGAGTATGACTTGCTCAAGGCAACCAAGTAGGTTCCATGGCTGAACTGGTCTCCTCATGTCCTAGTCTAACGCTCAAATCACTACAATATGTGGGCTCTCAATTCTATACTATTCTATACTCTTGTAGTGGATATAAATGAGTGAGCCACAATGCTGAGAAATTAGTCATTTCTCTAAAGTGCCTAGAGAATTCATGACAGATCCAAATGGATGCCATGTGATTCTGAGCAGAATTCCCCACCTTAGCCATAAAAATATATTTGGTTTTGGAGTTGGGGATGAATGTTGTATTTGAGATAATTAATATTAACAATCTCATTGTTTTGCAGAGTTTAATATTTATCTAGGGTGTTGTAGTAGAGTGGGACTCAGGTGATGAAGGCTGGACTTTCTCATTGAACCATGAACACAATGGGTGACCTTGGGCCAATTTGTCTGTCTCTCCCTCCAACCTTCTTCTCTGGGTGTCTGTGAGGGCTAATTCAGGAGGAGGAGAACCATATATACTGCCTTAAACTTGTAGAAGGAAAGGCACAACATTATCATTAGTACGTGTAGTAGTCATAGTAGCAGTAGTCAAAGTAGCAGTAGTAGTGTAAATTGTGTTCAGCATCATTTATGAAGTTTGTAGTGAAAATTATTCCAATGTGTTGGATTCCATTCCACACATTAGAACAAATGTGGGCAAAATGGGGTCCATCAAATGTTGGTGGGCTACAACTCTTTGCAGTCTTTAATACAGGCTGTGCTGGCTAGAGTTGAGTGAACATTGCAGTCCCAACATCTGGAATGCTATATTTTGCCCACCTCTGGTCTACAGAGTAGCTTTTACCCTATCACCATTAAAGTAGGGCTCAAAGATCAGTGATTTCAAGATCTGGACTTGATCTATCTACCAAGAAATATAATGTGTCCTGTATTTAACTTACTTGGCTTCACAATCATTTGAGTCCCATCTCCAAATAATAATTTGGCAGTTCCTCCTCCATAGTTCACACAATGACTTAGTGTATGACAAAAACCCAAATGTCACCTTTCTGGAAGTAATAGGTTTACACATCAAAGTTGAAATTGAAAAACAATAACTTTGGGTCAGTGACTAGTGGAAGAAATGGAATGACTCAACGCAAGAGGTTGGGTTAATTTAGACTGCGCTGAGCTTTTTGTGTGCCATGTTTCTCTGGGCACCAATAGAAAGATGTATGATAATCCATATTTGCTTTTATGAGGTCCATTGCTGGTGTGTACTTATTCCTTTTGAGATTTTTTTAAAAAATAAGGAAAACTGTGCACAATCAAAAGAATCCAAATAAATGACTAATCAGGGCTTTGGATTCATGGTGTTCACTTTTATTGGTGCATTTTCAAAGAAGTATCTTAATTTTATATATATATACAGGTTGTCCCCTTTATCCATGGGGAAACATTCCTTCACTTAGTATTTATAAGTGAAATCATGGATAATGGCAAACCCTATTAAAATAAAGGACTTCCGTTATGAACATACCATAGAGTTGTGTTGAAGGACCTAGCAATTTCTAGAGAGAACACATCTCTAGGCATTTACTAGCACAGCTCTATGCTATGTGTCCCTATTTTTTCAGCTGTGGATAACTGAAACCATGGGTATTGGTTCCGCAGATATGGGGGGGCAACTTGTAATTCTATTCATTTCAAATTTTAATTTGCTTTGTTTCATGTAATTGAAAGCTGCTTTGAGTCCTTTTCTGGAGCATGATGAAAATTCCCAGTTCAAGTGAAATACCAGGTCTTTGAAAAAGTAGATTGTGTTTCTGATGGCTAGCAATCAACAGATACTCTTCATTGTTGGGGTTAGATTCTACATGCAGAGGGAACCTGTTACCCGCTAGAGATAACTACTACTACTACTACTACTACTTACGATGATGGTGGTGGTGATGATGATGATGATGATGATGTTTGTATGTACATTTGTATCCCAACTTTCTCTTTATACAGGATCCATGGCAGCTATAACTCTCATAAGCTCTGACCCTTGGCTATGTTGACTGGGGTTTATGGAGTCCTAAACATCTGGATGACACCAAGTCACTCAGTTTTGGCAATGGAAGTTTCAATATCAGTTTAGACAACTGTAGGCAACCACTCAATTATTCATTTCTCTAGGTCACTTTAGAAAAAAAACAGTAATTAAAAAATGAATGGTGATATAAATGGTCAATGGACCAGATGCCTGCATAGAGATATTTGAAAATTATGCATATTTCAAGCCAATGGGGTGCTCCATCCATCCACCACTCATCCATCTATTTAAAGACTTCTTTCTGATGACTGTAAGCCCCAGTTAAAAGCTATTTCTCAAATGTCTGCCTTTAGATCAGCATATAGAAAGCGCTGTCTCCTTTTGCCCTCTTTTGTTGTTGATGACTAAACATCCCTTCTAGTAAAGAGAAACAGAAGCATATTGTGTTTCAGAATGAAGGATTTTATCAGTGCTCTTTCTTTTTAAAAAAATCTTTGGCTGCTGCCACACTGCAGAAATAATTCCGTTTGACACCACTTTAACTGCCATGGCTCAATGCTAGGAAATTCTGGAATTTGTAGTTTTGTGAGCTATTTAGCCTCCTCTATCAGAGAGCTCTGGTGCCCCAACAAACTACAAACCTCAGGATTTCACAGGATGGAGCCATGATAGTTAAAAGAGTGTAAACTGCATTATTTCTGCAGTGTGGCAGCAGCTTTTGTTCCATAATAGAAGATATCTCTTGCGACTGTTAAAAACTGACAAAAAACAGATGAAGAGATGGATAGATGGGTAATGTGGATAAAAAGAAAGCAATTAAAAAGGATATCAATATTTGCTTAGTCCCTTGAATGAAAAATTTCAAAAAAAAACATATCCCCTTGCCAGAGGTAAATGTAATTATAAATTGAAACTCCTGAAATTTCTCTGCCATGTAGTGAAGGATGAAATGGATACAGGCAAAATTCCTACAAATCAACCAGGATTTCTTTAAACATTGCCAAATATTTAAATGTAAACTTACCAGGGAGAACTGAAAGTTTGGTCCCACTTCCAAATATGGGTTTGTTCCAGATGCTGCCAGATGTAACACCGTAAGACCCCCCTTTACAAAATGGTAGCCACCAGCTCATTTGCCATTATAATTATATCTACTGTGCTTCAGCATAGCTCTTATTTTTCACAATGATAATACTACCATTTGGCTGGTTTTTTAAAAATTAGTTTTCCCAAAAATGTCAGAAAGAATCCTCACCACTTAATATTGGAGGCTGGAGAAGATTAGGATTAGCTATTCCTCATCAGCCTATGCCATAGGGTGGGGGAAACACTTCTGGTTAAGGAGGCTCTGCTAAGGAGTAGGATTTTGGTGTGCTATCAGCTCAAATGGCTCTCTTTGCATAATTATTACATGTACTTACTGGGTTCCACTAAGAGCTTTGTTCCTTTCCCAAAGATAAGCTTGTATGCTGCATCATAATACACACTCTGCTATACGTCTTTTCAAAAACAGAGGTACACTATATATGTCTCCCTTGAATGCCTGGTCTTTGTTACAGGTGAAACAGGGATTCCCATCTCCTTAGCAATTTTAAACAATGGGCCTTGAAGCAACACAGTTGTTCCACAGAATCCAGAAGCCAGAGATAAAATTAAACTTACATATAAATATGCATATAGTTCTCCATCTCAAAGCGCAGCTCTTTCAGAGTGTAAAAATTACAATACACTGAAATACTGGGACCTAATACAACATAACATACTTTCAAATTAGAGGTGTTCATCTCACGGTTGAACATGCTCTTGGGAATGAGCTGTATCTAGACTTAGCGTGTATCCACACTGCTCAATTACAGCAGTTCAAAACCAGTTTAATTGCTACATCTCTATTCTATGGCATTCTGGGATTAGTAATTTGGTGAAGTAGTTGGAATGCTCTATTGCAGTTACTTGAACTACAGCACTAGAGTTTGCTGGGAGGGAATTTGAAGTACCCCCTCATCAAACTATAACCCCAAGTTTCCATAGAATGAAGCCATAGCAGTTAATGTGGTATCAAAGTGATATAATTATGTAGTCTGGATACTCCTTCTTTGCACTTAAAGTAGATTTTTGCAGTCTAAAAAATATATGATTATTTAAGCCCCATTGATTTCCATTGGATTTCTTCTGGAGTCCTCTGTGCAATGATGTGAATGACCTGTCACAAAAGGCCACTCCCACAAAGCCTAATAATATTCATCCCCAAATCAATATTAAACATAAGAACATGTAAAGTACATCTTACCAGGGAGAACTATGAGTTTGGTCCCACTTCCAAAGGTGAGTTTGCCTAAACCAGTACCAGTGTTAACACTGTGAAGCACACCTTTACAAAATGGTGCCCATCTGCTACATTCCAAGCTTAGTTCTACTGCCTGCTCTGTGGTCCACTCATATTTTCATATAGACCATCCCACTATTTGTCTGCTTTTTAATGATATTCTCTAAATCAGAGATGGGAAATCATGTGGCCCTCCAGATGTTGTTGCACTGTTAACTCCCAGCATTCCTCACCATTGGCTAGAGTTGATGGGAGTTGCAGTATAACAACATCTGGAAAATGAAATTTCCAAGCTCTATTCTAACTCCAGATTGTAATTTTCAGAGAGTTAATGTAGCTAATTCCCTATCATTGCTATCAATGGGAGGGAGGGAAGGAATTGGAAATATATGGTTCCATTGGATTGGATGCCCTGGAAGCACATTCCCTCACCATTTACCCACCTTCTGTCCTGCCCAACAAGAACAGGCCAGGCTGTGCATGAATTGATAAATGTGTCGCAACTCTCCTACATGACCTCTCATAGATGTAGCTTCCCTACCTTACACATGTAGTTAAAACAGGCTGATATCAGGAAGGCGTTTAACAACACCTAATACTGTCAAATGGTGTTGACCTTACACCCTGAAGCATTCATGAATCTTCCATTTCCCAAGTCAATTTCCTATTCCTCTTGGTGAATTTTGTATTACGTATATAACTACAGTACTCAATTTCACTATAGCTCCTGTCCCTTTCGCCAAAAGGATTTTGTACTAACCTGCCTCCTAATGTGCTGTACTAAACACCTTTCCAAAACAGATGCATGCTATAGAAACACCACCACCACTACCACCAATTCTTCTCCAGAATCTAGCAGGAAAAGCTATGATACCTTAACACATATACCGGTACATCAAATAGTTCAGCCCAAAGCTCAGACCAAGACCTAAAATAGATATAAATAATTGGAAGTTAATGCAAATACAAAGGGAAGCTAAAGGTTTCTAGCCAACAGTTATGAATTCTCATTTTCATGGTAAACTGTATATAATTATATAATAATTTGGAAGTTAATGCAAAGGGAAGCTAAGGGTTTCTACCCAACAGTTAGGAATGTTCATGCTCATGGTAAGCTATATCAATTAAAACCAGGCCCATTAAAATCACTGAATATAAAGTAGCCTTATTGAAGACACAGGCACAACAGCCTTAAGTCCTTTTGATTTCAAGGGACCTGCTCTAAATATGACTAAGGCTGGACACAACCCCATGTTATGGAATGCATGAATTCCTACAAATTTCCACAAAGGTGGAAGTCTAACCACAATGACCCCTAAACATGAGGATATTGGAAAATGTCAACTTACCAGGGAGAATAACTAGTTTGGTTCCACTTCCAAATATGATTTTGCCCCACCCGCTAGCAGTGTTAACACTGTGAGACTTGCCTTTACAAAATGGTGAATGGCTTCCACTAATATTCCAGATACTTTTACTCCCCTCCTTAAAAAAAATATAAAAACAGACTGCCTACCTGAACATCTGCCACTTTTCTTGATTTTTTCATGCCTCCTTGAAGTAGTGGTAAATAAAATGATAAATATAAAACCGAGCCACCTGTGGCCCTCCAGTTATTTGTGTTCTCCTAGGTCCCACCACATATAGCCAGTCTGGCCAATGATAAGCTAGGAAGAAAGTAGCAGTGTGACAATATTCAGAGGGCCACAGATTCCCAGTATTATATGAAGATGTTGGTATGGCTTCTCATTCCTAACACTCTCTTTATCCTAACACATTGTTATTAGTAATCCTAAAACAGATGCTCATTGGTTGATTATATATAAAATATTGGGAACAAATCTAGTCAGCTACCCCACACTGATTTCAGTCTCATATTCATTAAAGTTCATTACTGTCCTTGTTTCACCCATAGGCAGGTACAGTTGTCCCTTCATATTTACTGGGGTTTGGTTCCAGGACCCCCCATGGATACCAAAATCCATGAATACTCTAGTCCCATTATATGCAATGGCATAGCAAAATGGTGTCCATTATATAAGATGGCAAAATCAAGGTTTGCTTTTTGGATTATTATTTTTTAAAGACTATTTTCAAGCCATGAAAACTTGAATCCGTGGATATCAAATCCATGGATACAGAGGGACAACTGTATTGAAAAAGCACCCCCTTCGACTATGCCTAATGAGTGTCATCCAACAGTGTAAAGGGGCCATTGGTACTGAGTATTCACCCTAATTCGTTAATGAATCCCTTCCTGAGATCAATTTTCTATTCTGTGGTGAAAGGTCTGGAAGCCATGCCCTATGTGGAGTGGTTTAGGGAGCTGGGTATGTTTAGCTGGGAGAAGATAAGGTTAAGAGGTGACATGATAGCCATGTTTAAATATTTGAAGGGATGTCATATTGAAGAAGGAGCAAGCTTGTTTTCTGCTGCTCCAGAGACTAGGGAGATTTTCACATGGGGAAAATATCCCCCGGAGAAATCGGGACAGAAATATTTCTGTCCTGGAAGCAGTGCTGCGGTTCGCACGCCCATTTCCCTCTCCTGATATGCTGTCATCGTCACGCTGTGTTATTTCTTCCCTCTTCCGGAATATTTTACTAACGGGAGTTCGCCGTTAATAAAATATTCTGGAAGAGGGAAGAAATAACACAGCGTGACGACAACGGCATATCAGGAGAGGGAAATGGGCATGCGAACCGCAGTGCTGCTTCCAGGACAGAAATATTTCTGTCTCGATTTCTCCAGGGGATATTTTCCCCATGTGGAAATCTCCTAAGACATGAAGCAGTGGACTCAAACTACAGGAAAAGAGATTCCACCTAAACATTTGGAAGAAATTCCTGATGGGAATTGCTGTTCAACAGTGGAATATACTGCCTTGGAGTGTGGTGGAGTCTCCTTTGGAGGTTTTTAAACAGTGGCTGGATGGCCATCTGTCCGGAGTGCTTTGATTGCATATTCATCCATGGCAGGGAGTTGGACTGGATGGTCCTTGCAGTCTCTTCCAATTCTATTACTCTTCCTGCTGGATACTTTTAACTCTATATGCTCACTGGGTTTCACGAAGGCCTTTGTTCCTTTTCTGAACTAGTGGTTGTATCCTGTACCACACTGCACACTATTGTACACATCCTTTCAAAAAAAAAATCATTCAAAAGAAAAAAAATGCCCTTTCCCATTTTTTTCCTTGGGGCCCATCTTCTATTCTACAACAGTGAATAAATGCAGTAAAGAACGTGGGTGTGCCAAAGAATCATGCAACTAGTTCTGTAGGAGCAAGCGAACTCTCAAGTTTTTGATTGCTCTTCATTGATGCCTTAGGAATCCATATCTCACCCCCCTTCCTCCAAACAAGAACCTTGAAAGACGGTGATTAAGAATGTGAGGATCTGCAGGTTTTTTTTAAAAAAAAGAACAAGAACTATTACTCATATACAATTCCATTTGCTATATGCACGTCCTTGTTCCGCAAACATCTCATTAAATTGGGGTTGGGGGGGCTATGGGTATAGGAAATGCACGTGTTCCTATATGTATAGGAAAAAACATCTTCTAATGTGGCTATAACTATCATTACATTTCTAACTTCATTATACTGTATTATGTTCTACCACTCCATCAAATCCCATGCAAAATATATGGAATTGGACCCAAACTTAATCATACTGAGAGCAGAATCTTTAAAATCAGTAAGGTTTAAGTAAGTCAAGACTAGGTTAAATCTCACTGATTTGCTCTAAATATTATTACATCAGGGTTCAATCCAATTTTTTTTTTTTTTAGAATAGCCAGCAATGATGGGTAGATATTTAACTCAGCAGGAATAAATACTATTGGGAGATCTCTGCCAAATATTATTTGCCATGTTTGCCTGGTATATCCATGGTCATTGACCATTTGATCCCAGTGACAGAAAACAGAAGGCAGAAATTATTTAATAAAATGTACTGCACACATCTTACTTGGCTTAACATGGAGCCTGGTCCCACTTCCGAAGAAGACTTTGTAGCCAGCTGTATTCACACAGTGGTTGCTATTGCAACAAAAACTATCAGTCAGAAGGTTCAATTCATGGCGAGATTCATTCTGTCATAATGTGGACAGCATCCACCATATTTCTTCATCTATACTCCAGGGACACTTTAGTCATATGTCAAGAGAAGCAACAATTTACCTGCTTTCTGTCTCAAATCTCCAATCACATCCCCATTTTATCCTGACTTCTTTTCTTCTTATATCAGTTATTCCATTGTATATTTTCGACATGCAGTCTCTGCACCTTTCTCCCCTAATTTCCACCCACCCACCCACCCATCCATCCAAATCTTATGGGATTTTATTCTTGTTGTTTTTACAGTTAGGTCTTCCTTGAAACCTCCTGAACATAAATCCATCAGATGGCACTCTGATCTAAAGATAATCAAGTGGCATCAATAGTTTGACAACTAAGAGGATCCAACTGTGCAATAGACTTCAGTCTTGTACCAAACCCAGTTATCTGTTTCTAAACATAGCGGTCTACAGTATATCCTGTTGGTTAGTCTCATAGAATCATAGAATCATAGAACTGTAGAATTGGAAGAGACCACGAGGGCCATCCAGTCCAACTCCCTGCCACGCAGGAAATCTTGATCAAAACATCCCCGACAGATGGCAATCCAGCCTCTGTTTAAAGACCTCCAAGGAAGGAGACCCCACCATGCTCCGAGGGAGTGCGTTCCACTGCCAAATAGCTCTTACTGTCAAAAAGTTCCTCCTAGTGTTGAGGTGGAATCTCTGTTCCTGGAGCTTGCATCCATTGCTCCGTGTTCCAGTCTCTGGAGCAGCAGAAAACAAGCCTGCTCCATCCTCAGCGTGACACCCCTTCAAATACTTAAACAGGGCTATCATATTGCCTCTTAACAGTCTTTTTTCCAGGCTAAACATACCCAGCTCCCTAAGTCTCTCCTCATAAAGCATCATTTCCAACTAGAGAAGACACATGGAATCATTCGCTGAATGCTGAATCTACACTTACATAAATCCCATTGCTCCAATGGGCTTTGTTTAGTTTAGTTGGGATGAAAAGCAGGGTTCAGGCTAGAGGGTTCAGACTATACTTCATCTTTCTTAGAGAAACACTGGCTAATTTAGCATATTACTTTGTGTTTTTAAAGTCAAGAAGGTGGTCCATATATGACTCCATCTTTCTATCAGAAAGCCATCTAGAAATATTTTGGACTGTGACTAGATGAGGTGAAAAATGGCTAAATGGCCAGATGAACCATAGCTACAAATTGGAAATGAAACAGTGTGTTTTCATGGTATCTTCTTATGGGCTATCCATTCCTCCCAACATACAGTTACCTCTAGCTATTAAGATCTCATGAAGTGATATTTCACAGCCTATATAATAAAAAAATCACAATAGACCCCCAACCCAATAGATGAGTAAATTGTGGAATAAATCAAGAAAAAAGCAGTCCCACAAAAGTCCATTAAAGTATACTCAAGACAAAAAAGTGGGTATATACCAAAATATCAGCTTACCAGGAATAATATCTTTGTGAGGTAAGATGGGTTCAGACATTGACTGGCCCAGTGTCTTCTAGTGAACTTAACAGTGGATCAATGAATCAAATCCAGTTTTATAAGCATTCCGTCAAACATGGACAGATACAAAAAAATGAGGACTCACCAGGGTGAACCACAAGTTTGGTCCCACTTCCAAATATGACTTCGCCATATCCAATACTGGTGCTAACACTGTAATGCATACCTTTACAAAATGGTGGTTTTCAGATACTTTCTGGTCTCTTGGTTGTTTATTGAACATACATGTAGTGTAGTAACTTGTAATTTCACACTGAATTTTTTTTTTGTCTGTTTTCAAATTATTTTCTCTAAAATTCAGACTCTCCCACTACCACACTGCTTATACCAACAAGACTAAGTATGTATTAGTATGCTTATAGGTCATCCTCATAAACTGGATGAAGGATTTCGGGTTTCCATCCAAACCTCTCACGAGTTCTTGAAACTCTCCCGTTTCCACATGGATAGATCTCTCTTTCCCCACAAGACAATCCCTCTTCTATCAACAGTCAATTTGGAGCTAGCCCTTACTTTGGAAATAAGAGATCCAAACTCAAAGGGGCTCCATAGTTTTATTATCAGGACCTAGCTAAGCATGAATGGAGGGGAATAGACTGCTGAGTGGGCATGCAGATATAGAACAGAAGTGGAGAACCTATCATCTTTCAGATGTTGCTGAACTGCAGTTTCCATCATTGACCATGTTGACAGGAACTGAGGGAATCCAACAACATATAGAAGACCAGAGGTTTCCCACAACTGTAATACAGAATGGAATTTGAGATCTGCTTTAGTGGACTAAATGGCTAAAGAGCATCCCATTCTATGGGATTATTTATCATCCTCCCTTTGAACAGGAGTCCATCACTATGTTCTGAAGCTATTTCATACTCTTGAGCTGTATAATAAACTATTTTGTAAGGCACATCCATTTCAATATGGCTTACCTTGCACCATGGATGGCTGCTATTAAGAAATACATGCTCAGAGCTGTCTGGCACCAAAAATGTTCTTAATGACCTAAATCCATGACTTCTGACTAAAGTAAACCCACTGTGATCAAATCAATGTGACTTATTTTAATAGGGTTCAGAAACTGTTATCCTCAGTTTCTGGTATCCACGGTAAGTTTGAGAACCAAACACCCGTGGATACGGAGGTTCGGCTGTATATTGGAAAGAGAAAAATGTCTTATTACCTGCTATAAATAATCTAAAATGAAATTCTACCATCAAAAATGCAGGCTATGCACTACATTGTGTTTTAATGCTTTTCACTCCTTCTCCACTGAGCACAGGGTAGCATATTCAGATATGGGTTACCTCCCTCCCCTGTTTATGGCCATGTGTTGACTCGCTATTGAACTGTTGCACAAGCAATTCAATGGTTCAACACTAGCTGGGATTAATTAACAGGATTCAGGCCAATGTGTCCAATTGATCCTAAATTGAATGTTCTCAAGTGGGATGGGAAACATTTGGTCCTGCGGGTATTGTTGGACTGCAGCTCCCATCAGCCATAGCTAGCATAGTCAATGATGAGTGGTTATAGAAGTTTTCCAAGATCTGGAGCTGCACCTATCTACCTATATAGGGACATAGTGTCATAGTGGAGACTAGGGTTCTAATCTGCACTCAGCCATGGAAACCCACTGGGTGACCTAGGGCAAGTCATGCTCTCTCAGCCTCAGAGGAAGGCAATAGCAAGCCTCCTCTGAACAAATCATAACAGGAGCCTTCTGTCTGGACTGTGTGGCAGAGAGTATGGAGAAATATCAGAACAGTTCAGTTGGAAAATATCAGAAAGAAAGAATGCATTTAATTTGAAGAAGGAGACTTACAGGGTTGGATGACCAAGCTTGTTCCAGAGCCAAATATCAGCTTGGTATTCCCAAGGCTCACACAGTGGTTTTGACTTCAGCATAAACCTGCCAGTGACTACATCTTTGCCTAGTCTTCAGCTTAGTTGAAGAATAGCTTTGTCCAGCTCTACCCTTGGCATCTCCTGTCCTTTCTAGAGACCTATGTATAATGCTGGGAGTCGGCATGGTGTAGCAGTTTGAGCATCAGACTATGACTCCAGAGAGCAGGGTTCAAATCCCCACTCAATCATAGAAACCTACTGGGTAACCTTGAGCAAGGCACACTTTCGCAGCCTCAGAGGAAGGCAATAGCAAACCCAATCTGAATAAAACTTGGCAAGAAAAACCCATGATAGTTTTGCCTTAGGGTTGCCATAAGTCAGAAATTATTTGAAGGCACAGGAGTAGGGGTGGGGTGGGAATCAAACTATTCCCCTGACATTGTCAACAAAAGAAAATGAGCCATGAGACTTACTGGGATTCACCTTCAGGATCGTTCCTTTCCCCCAGACCAGTTTATTTGTATTTGTATACCCACAGTGATTCATAGTCCCTCAAAAACCTCCAGACATAGTCAGTCTTCACTACCTGATGCCTCGTAAGGCCCAAATAATAAGAATGAGCTGAAAGGACACCCCATATTTACTCAAAATACAGTGAGAATTATTGGTACTCTGTAGCACACTGCCAGTGTTCATTGAAAAGCAGATTAGCACTAGTGAAAGTAGAAATAGTATTCTACATATATGTGATTACAGTCACGTGAAAAATTAATAACTAAAGACATCAGTTTATCTACTGTTACTTGTAACATGGTGTTGTTTGCCTTCAAGATGGCTCTGAGTTATAGAGAACATCTCATAGGATCTACTTGGCAAGGTTTATTCAGATGAAGTTCTCATTGCTTTCCTCTGAGGCTGAGTTTGATTTGCCAAAAGTCACCCAGTGGGGTTTTATGGCTGAACAGGAATTTGAACCCTGATCTCCAGGAGTCCCAATCCGACTCTCAAGTCACTACGCCACACTAGTTCTCTAATTGGGATGTGATGAATGTTTAAATACTGGCTGATGACCACTAGCTACCGAAAACAAGATACCTGTTTGTAGAGTTCAAAGGGAATTATAGTTAGATACAAACCCCTCTCTCCTTAACTGGTATGTCTATGACGATATTGATATTAGAATTGATATAGCTAGATATTACAGTCTCCCTTACCCAAAATGCTTGGGACCAGAATTATTTTGGATTTTGGAATATTTCAGATTTGGGAATACTTGCATGTACACAATGAGATATCATGGCGATGGGACCCAATTCGAAAAACAAAATCCATTTCTGTTTCATATACACCTTATACACATAGCCTGGAGGTAATTTTATACAAAATATTCTTAACAATTTGGTGCATGAAACAAAGTTTGTGTCCACTGAACCATCAGAAAGCAAAGGTGTCACAATCTCTGCCACCCATGTGGACAACTTTGGATTTTGGAATATTTCAGAATTCTGGATAAGGGAGACTCAACCTGTAGTAGCAGGTGAAAGAGAGAAGGAGACCCAAATGGGTTTCCAAGGCCATGGTGATGATTTGAGGAACTAATAATGTTTTATGAACTAGCACCACCTTCCTATTTCTATATGGTTTGGGGGAGGGAGAGGGTTTGTGGATGGATGCGGAAGGTCAGCAGGTAGCCCAAACATTCACAAAATGAAAGGAATGGAACTCACTTGGTTTCACAATCAGTCTAGTCCCACTTCCAAAGGTTACCTTCCAGTTGCCACTACTAGACCCACAGTGCTTCCTGCCTTGACAAAAATTGCAGAGACACAAGGAGAACCCAGAGGAAAGAGCTGAACAAAGGAACAGTATAAGGGCAAGGTACCTTTTCAGGTAGAAATGCTATGAAATCCCTTTCAAATCCAAGCGTTGGGGAGAAAACTTTTACCACTTGCTACAGGCCACCTCCACCATGGGGCTCCTTTGCGTTTTGATTTATAGGACTTCTTAACTGGTTCCAACCATGCTCTACAGGGAATTTAACACCCTGTTTTGTTCTACTCTGCACCCATTGGGCATATGAAACTTGTTTCATTCTTGGCCACAGAAAGAACAATGACAATTCATGGGCAGGAGGAATGTCAAAAATGTCTCAAAAACAAATTCATGATTTATTAATTTTTGAAATGAAGAATGATCTTTATGAGGAATATCCAAGAAAAAAAGGTCTGGGGAAATGAAAGAGGAGAAATCAGTATGGCTTTAAAATGGGTGGGGGAAGTGTATTCTTCCCCCACCCATTGCTGAACCATCCTTTTGTGGCCTCCCAAAGACTCAAAATCCACCAAAATATTTTCAGATTTGGTGGGAGACAATTTTGAGGTGATTTTTCACACACACACCCCAAAAAATTAAGAGCTGCAATTTAGCTGCCTTAAATCATCAAGGAACAGTGGTTTTTCAGCTGAAGATTGGCCAAAATATGACTAGAAGTGACATAATGTTACTTCTGGGGTGACTCAATGCACCAGTGCAGCCTGTGGGGCAGAGATTAAAACTGTCCACAACCTTTGCTCCCTGGACTGCAACACTAACACTGTTGAGGGTGTTCAGCACAGAAATTCTGGACCTTTAAAAAAAAAATAACATCACTGTCATTTCATATGAGACAAAATCATGAATTATAGGACTGTCTAATCTCTTCTACACTATTTGAGCTTCTCTGTACAGAGGCAGGATATTTTAGAACATTAAAGGCAAGAGGATAAATAATATGATGAAGCTATTATGTCCCTACTCTGAATATGCCTATTGTTATATTCTTATTGTTAATAAGAATGAAATAATAGTACTTCCAAAATAACAAGTTAACAAGAAAAGCAGGAATTCTATTCCTCAAAATTTGGGTAATTGCTAAAAATCTTATAGTGATCTCTCTCTCTCTCTCTCTCTCTCTCTCTCTCTCTCTCTCTCTCTCTCTCTCTCTCTCTCCCATGCCCTTCATATAATAATATACACAGTAGGATCCCCATATCCACTGATTCATTATTCACTGATTAAATTATCTGCAGTTGCAGTTTCAGCACAGCTACCGTAGAGTCTTCCTAGAAAATGTCTCCTCTCTAGCCATATTCTAGATCCTCCAAGGCAACTCTATAGTATTTTAAACTAAAAGTCCCATTATTTTCAATGGTTTTCACTATTATCCATGGATTTCATTATCCACGGTATGGCCTGGAACCAATCCCCTGCAGATACAGGGGTCCTACTGTATCAGTGGTTCTTAACTTGTGGTCTGCAGACCCCCGGGGGGACACACTGTCCTCACGGGAGTCTGCGAAGGCTTGAAGGCGGCTCAACCCACATGACAGGAGCCAAGGCAAAGGCTGGCTTGACCTATGCATTGCTGTTCAATCCGCTCCAACCACAAATTTGCAGGAAGAAGCAGGAGAAAAGTCTTTCCTCCCCTCCAGTGCCTCTGAGGGAAGGTTTAATGGATTGTATAATTGTATTGTTGTTGTTGTTAGGCTTTTAAATCTTGAGTTAAGTTTTGAGGGTCTGCGGCAACAAAAGATATTTATAAGAGCTCCCTGGTAAAGAAAATGTTAAGAACCACTGATATATACCATATAGTCATATAATATTTTTCTCTATTTGACATAATGGAGGCAGAGGATAAGCCATCCTACTTACTTGGATTCACATGCAGAATGGTTCCTTTACCAAAGATCAGCTTCTGCCCACTTGTATATACCCACAGTGATCTGCAGCCTCTCAAAAACCTCTAGGAGTTTGCCATCTACATTGTATCTCCTATGGTTCAGTTACAATGAAAGAGATGAAAGGAAAGCACACAGAAGGTTGGCTCTCATGGTGTATTGGAATTGTAAAAATTCATACCTGAACCTATATCCACACAGCACAACTGTAGCAGTTTGATATCACTTTAACTATGACTTCCAGGATTCATAGGAGATTTTCAGACAGGCAAAAATCGCCCCTTGCCGCGCGAGCAGCCTCCCGAAACTGCTGCGCGGCAAGGGTCTTTTTCGGACGACGCTGTGCCTCTAGCGAAGCCGTCCGTGTCACTTCCGTGAAGCTTCGGACGGCTCCGCGCCATATTTCAAGCACGGAAGCTGCCCGTGATTGAAATATGGCGCGGAGCCGTCCCAAGCTTCACGGAAGTGACACGGACGGCTTCGCTAGAGGCACAGCGTCGTCCGAAAAAGACCCTTGCCGCGCAGCAGTTTCGGGAGGCTGCTCGCGCGGCAAGGGGCGATTTTTGGCTGTCTGAAAATCTCCATAGTCTGGTGAAATGCTTACAGTTCTCTACCAGACTCCCCTCAACTACAGACTGAGAACATCCTGGTAGAGACCACTAGTATCTCACAAACTCCAAATTCCAGGAAGGTACAGCTAAAAGTAGTAGGTATCTAAATGTTATAATTATATAGTATGGATTCACCCCCAGAAAGAGACTTGCCCAAAATTTCACAAATGCCTGTCTCACATTTTTGAAAATTCAGATTTTAAGACCTTTTGCTTTTCAAATAGCTGTATAGAAATTTCTGGTGATCCCTGCTTGCTCAAGGACAGCAACATTCGTCACATAGTCAGTCCAGTGTATATTTAGGATTGTGCGTAGACAGCGCTGATGAAAGCGCTCGAGGAGTCGTGGGTGGTGGCGATAGGTGACCCATGTTTCAGATCCAACAACATCTCAGGCTTGGCCAAATTGATCACCAACAGTGGTCCGCCCTGGCCTCACATCGGGAGGCATGGAGACGCACTATCCACAATGCTGCAGCCTCATTTGAGAACTCACGATGAACAAGTCTTGAAGAGAAACGACAACGCAGAAAGAATCACAACCCAAAAACATCACCCAAGGAGACCTTCTGCTGTGCTTTTTGCAACCGGACTTGTTTATCTCGGATTGGCCTTTTTAGTCATCAGCGCGCTTGCAGAAAGTGCGGGATGAGTCCTTCCTGAATCTTCGTTTGCGAAGAAAAGCCAGAGAGAGAGGAGAGATAGAAATTTCAGAAAGGGAAACCTCCACTCAGTTCCTTTTGCCAAAACAATTTAACACTGACAACAGAATCTAGTAGTACCTTACAGACTAACCCATTTATTTAACCTTGTATAGGTCACTTCACTAGACACATGAAGTGTTCTACAGATGAATAAGGTGGACGATAGACCACTTCAAGATCATGCCATAATAAAATTCTTAGTCTTTAAGGTGCAAACAGCTACGTAACCTTCTATTACAGCCCAGTTAAACTTTTAATCCTTGGACTTATATCAGCTAGGTCTTCTTTATACATGTTACTGTCCAGTGGTGGATATGGGGGTCTGAGCCAATAGAGCAGGTTGTAGGATCATGTTTTTGACCATTTTCATGTCAAAGGAAAGTTTAAAAAAAACTAGGAACAGACACATTCTCTTTGCTCAAGTTAGGTTTGTTTCTAGAAAGCGTAACTCACAGTAGTTGCTTACCAGTTGTCCTTGGTTCACCTTTACTTGTGCTAATTGTGTTATTTATTTCCTTCATCTCCAATACAACCTATTTCAGGAAATAATAATCTATCATATTTATTGGAGATTCATGAGAAGAAGTACTCTTTTACCAAATTTTTCACTCCATCTGAATCCCTGGTGATCTGTAGTTCCTAAAATATTTTGCATCCCAGCTTGAGTTTCAAAGCTAAAACCAAAATGAAGTCTTAAATATATTCTTAGCTTTTTTCAGTTGCTAAAGGTACAAATATGAAAGGCCTATCTAATCCAGGCTTCTGTTACCATAGTAGCAGAGCATTAGACCATGTGAAGCTCATGAGCAGGACGGGAGTGTCAAAGAACACCCTACATGTTCTCTCCACTAATTGGGGATTGATGTGTCAAAGGAAGATTTGGTGGAACTGATACTACTTTACACTACGGACGTACACACACACACACACGATCAACTTGGATTGGTTAAGTTAGGACCATTTCTCTGCAGAAAATTGGTTTATTGGAAGAAATGAAGGGGTGAAACTTACTTGGTGTCACAACCAGCTGTGTCCCACTTCCAAAGGTTAGCTTACCAAAACTGCCAGAAGACCCACAGTGTTTCCTGCCTTAGCAAAAAAACTGCCCAACATAGAAAGAGCAGAACTTGGAAAAGCTACTTTTCTGGACTACAACTTCCAAAATCCCCAACCACCAAGAGCTATAATCCAAAGAACAACTCTGAGAAAGAGGACACTGAGCGATGAGTGGGATCGAGGAGCAAAAGATGGTGATATCTGGGTGGTTTAAAAAAAAAAAAACACTATCTGAGCTTTGAAAGCCCTTCTAAGATTCAAAAAGAAGACCTGTTGTTGTTGTTGACTAACTTTCACACTATGCAATTATAACAGTTTGATGCCACTTTAACCATACCCTCCAACATTTCACAGATGAAAGCTGGGACACATGGGCAGGCAACATCAGAGCATAGACAAGACGGCGAAAGTTATTAATGAGGAAGAACACATATGCTGGGAGAGGCTGTAGCAGTTCCCTTTTGCCGGAGTCTACAGGGAAGGGCAAGATTCCTCCCCTTACTCTCTTCTCCTCTCTGCTGAGCTAACTGAGCACAAACTACTTTTGCAATTTGAACTCAGTCAACTGAAGTAAGCCGTGGATAAAGAGGCAAAGTGGGAGGAAGAGAAAGAAATTGGGGCATTTTAAAAGCTGCTGATAAAAGTGGGAGGACAGAGGATCAAGTGGAACTATCTCTGCTAAATCAGGATGGTTGGACGCTGTGATTTAAGTGCCATGGCTGCATCCCAGGGAATTTGGGGATTTGCAGTTTGGTGAGGCACTAGAGTTCTCTGGCTGAGAATTCTACCTACCTCATGACACTACACATCCCAGGATCTTCATAGGATGGAGCCATGGCAGTTGCACCAATATGAAAGTGTTAAAATTACACAGCATGAAAGAGACCTAGGAGGAGCCAAATCTCACCAAAACCCCACATCATTTAGGATGCAGTGATAGCACAAAGTACAAAACTATCAGATATCCTCGTTGTTTACCCATTCCCACTGCGTCCTGCTGGCACGAATGAGGCATCACTTTTTATTGATGGGCTAAGCATGATGCAATGGGAACAGGTAAATAACGATGTCTGATAATTTTGGCCATTTGTGCTATCATCACGTCCTAAATGACATTTTTTTAAATGAGATTTGGCTCATCTAATAAAGTCCTAGGTCTCTTTCACACTGTGCAATGTGTAAAACCCTAATGACACAGTTTTTGCCGCATCTGATAAAGTCCCTACTGTAACTTTACACCCTATATTTAAGAGAGAAAACATGCCCAAGTAGTTGACTTGCTTTTTGGAAAGCAACCTCCTTGACAAGAGAGCATTTTTAAAAGGAACAACCGAAATGGCGTTACTCACTCAGATCCACCTTCAGAACGGTTCCTTTCCCAAAGATCAGCTTGTTTGTATTTGAATACCCACAGTGATCCAGAGCCACTCAAAAACCCTTCCACACTTCCTTTAAGGCAGGGGCATACCCTTCAACTGTTCTAATTTAGCAGGGTCAGTCCCGATTAATCTTCTTTGCTCACTTTTTCAGTTGCCTTTAAAATGTCCCAAATTTTCTCTCCTCCACTCACTATCCTTAACTTACTTTAATTGTTGCAAGAGGAAAGGGAACAAAACCTTGTCCTTCCCTGTAGGCTCAGGCAAAAGCAAACTGCTACAGCCTTGCCTGGCTTGTATGTTCTTACTCATGCATAACTTTTGCCAGCTAGACCACATTCTGAGCACTTGTGTCCTGGTTTTCATCTCTGAAATGTTGGAGGATATGCAGGGATGAATGAAGGGCATCCATGGGGCACCATTCAGTCCCCAAACCTCATGTAACCCAGTAGGACTGTTTTTTGGGTCCCTTGTCCCACTCAGATTTCCTGGACCACTATATTTCTGGAATGACTTTCCTTCCTCTTTTAAATTGGTTTTAATTACACTGGACTATGTGACGAATGTTGCTGTCCTTGAGCAAGCAGGGATCACCAGCATTGAGGCCATGATATTGAGAACACAGCTGCGCTGGGCAAGGCACGTTTCTAGGATGGAGGACCATTGCCTCCCAAAAATACTACTCTACGGTGAACTCGCCATGGGTCAGCGTAAGAGGGGCGCTCCAAAAAAGCCATACAAAGACTCCCTGAAACAACATCTCAGGCTTGGCCAAATTGATCACCAACAGTGGTCCGCCCTGGCCTCACATCGGGAGGCATGGAGACGCACTATCCACAATGCTGCAGCCTTATTTGAGAACTAATCACAACCCAAAAACATCACCCAAGGAGACCTTCTGCTGTGCTTTTTGCAACCGGACTTGTTTATCTCGGATTGGCCTTTTTAGTCATCAGCGCGCTTGCAGAAAGCGCGGGATGAGTCCTTCCTGAATCTTTGTTTGCGAAGAAAAGCCAGAGAGAGAGAGAGAGAGAGAGAGAGAGAGAGAGAGGGAGAGAGAATTCCCACCCACCCTAACTATTAAACTTTTTTTAAAAAAACTATTTTTTTTCAAAATGAGAAGCAATCATCTGGCCACTTCTGAAGGTTTTTTCAGTGGGGGGGGAGCATTTTTGGCAGTCCATGCACACACACAGGCGTCCCGGGGCAGAAAATTGGTCCCCAGACCTGTTTTGGTTATCTATTTTGGGAGATGGAAATCCTGCATATGTTCACAATTCATTTCATACTTGAGCAACAAAATCCACCCTATGTCCTGGAAATTTTTATTTTATTTTATTTAGGTATTTATACCCTGCTCTTCAGCCACAAAGGCTATCAGAGTGGCTTACAACTGTCAATAGCAGAATGGGTGTGTGTATGTGCCTTGGAAAGTTACTTTTTTAACAATATTTGTTCTGCCACTCATTGCAATGCTTAAAAGGCAACTGTTTCTAGTACCTGTTACAATGGTGAAAACAAGTAACTTCTCATATTACTTGTTAAAACTAAATCCTTTGAGGTGTGCAGAAAGTAATTTTGCTGTGGCTTATTACGTTACTTCTGAAATAGAACTTCTTGACATACTCTTGTTACACACACACGCAAACACACATACCGGTAGCTAGGTAACTAGCTACAGATAACTATGTTACTTGTTACTCATTGCTTCCAAGCTCTGGACATATATTCATATGTTACCTTACCAGGGAGAACAATGAGTTTGGTTCCACTTCCAAAGAGGAGCTTATTGAATCCACTAGTAGTAACACTGTGAAAGGCACCTTTACAAAATGGCATCTTTCTGGGATTTCCAGAGCACTGGAGAGAGAAACTGGGATATTATATAAGCAGCAGAAAAAAGTATGATGATAGAGGATTAATTGGGACTGTCCCTACCAGATTGGGACAGTAAGGGGGTATGCTAAATATCTCATGAAAACTACAAATCCCAGAATTCTGTAGGATGGAATCAGGGCAACTAAAGTGATCTCAAAGTGTTTTAAGTGTGTAGTATGAAGGAGACAACAAACAAAACAGCTGGCACTTACTGGGAGTAATTAGAAGTCTGGAGCCACCACCAAAGGTTACTTTTTCGACTCCAACATTTACACACTGGTTTAGGCTAAGACAAAAACTCTCATCCTTGGATTTGACAAAATGACATCTAACAACCCGCTTCCAGAATCAAATCCTATAGACACAGGGATATTTTGCAAATGCAGAGTGCCCCATTTGCTTCAATAGAAGGAACAGATCCACAATCACATGAGAATGGACTAGAATTCTCTAACAGAAAATCCTAAATATTTCACCAAACTGCAAATCCCAGAATTCCATAGGAGGTAGCCATGGCAATTCTCCCTAAATCAAGGATGAGGAATATAGAAATTCCCAAAAGTTGTTGGAATCCCCCCTCCATTGTTGTCCACCACACTGGGCATGAGTGGATGGGATTTATAGTCCAATAAAGAGGCACAACTTCTGCACCCCTGCCTCAAATGAATGGGCAATTTGTACAAGAGAAAAGGGTTTTGTTTTTATTTTATTTTTTGCATCATTTGGAACAAAAAGGTACTTTCTGACACAGCTTTTACTGTGTAATCTTAGGGTACACCTACATTGTTGAAATAATGCAGTTTGATTCCACTTTAACTATGATGAGTCCATCCTACAGAATCCTGGGATTTATAGTTTTGTGAGGCACCAGCAGGCTTTGACAGAGAAGGCTAAAGACCTTGCAAAACTGGAAATCCCAGGATTCCATAGGATGGAGCAACAGCACTTAAAGTGGTATCCAACTGCATTATTTCTACAGTGTAGATACACCTCACTGCCAGATGTAGATGCATCCTCACCTTCCAGGTGATATTATCTTACACTTGCAGCCCCCCCCCCATGTTTCCTCAATGTTTCTGCTTTCTTTTCTTTTTTTATACCCAAGAAAATCGGTTAGAAGGGTAAGTACAGAAAATACATTAATTGTGAACTGAAGGAAACTTCTGTCTGGAAGAGCCCAAATGCGAAACAACATGGCAGAGAGTATGGAGAAATATTAAAACAGATCAGCTGAAAAAATATCAGAAGCAAGAATAAATTTCATATGCTTTCACGCCAATTAAGCAGACTTACTGGGTTGGATGAGCAATCTTGTCCCAGATCCAAATATCAAGTTGGTGTTCCCAAAATTCACACAGTGATTTTGACTTACGCATAAACCTACCAGTGGCTACATCTTTACCTACTCACATGCCGAGCCAAAGAACAGCATTGATACCCTGGCCATCTCCTGGACTTTCTAGTGACTAGCCATAATGATGTGTCACCAAGCAAATCAGTCTAGTAAAATGGACAGGTTCTCCATATCCTGTCACTGTTCCCAATATTTTAATCTTGACGAATTGCTTGGTTTAGTGGTTTGAGTGTAGGACCAGGAATTAGAACATCTGGGTTCAAAATCCTACTTGCCCATTCAACCACCAACGAGCAGTCTCTATGTTTCAGATCAGCCCTCCTCACAGGGTTGGGGAGAGAATAAAAATGGGGTGGGGGGAGACCATGTGTGACCTTGGAGGAAAGTCAAGATAGACAACAACAACAACACAGCTATTCCCTACGTTTGGACCAGTTTAGGCTTGTCTATACTATACAACCAAGACTGCCTGAGTTAACTAGAAGATAATAGATAACAAATGTAAAAACTTTTGTTGTTTATGTATTATCCTTTTCTCTTTCTTTTATCAGCTCCTGAAGAAAGGCATTAAATATTACTAGGCCAAAAGGCATTCGGCTAATTGGAAGAATAAAATTGTATTTTTCAACACCCTGAGACTTTGGGTGCACCTGCACTGTAGAATTAATAAAGTTTGACACCACTTTGACTGCTATGGTTCCATCCTACAGAATCCTGGGATTTGTAGTTTGGTGAGGCACCACCACTCTTTGCCACAGAGAAGGCTAAAGACCTTGTAAAACTGCAAATCCAAGGATTCCATGGGATGGAGCTACAGCACTTAAAGTGGTGTCAAACTGCATTATGTCTACAGTGTAGATACACTCTTTATCTCCTTTTTACAGCCCTCCTATTGGGTGTTGCCAGTCTTCGTTGCTTTTGGGGGGATCTGATCTCAGCCCAATTCTCCCTGCTGGCATAAACTAATAGATTGACCATTGCTCAAAAACAGTGGTATGAGAATAATGCTCAGACAGAAAAGAAAAGAAATAGAAAGTGGATGCAGTTAAATCTGAAGTATCAATCAAGTGAAAGAGACTTACTAGGAAGGACAATCAGTTTTGTCCCAGATCCAAATGACACCTTGTTAGCATAATTCACACAGTGTTTTTCACTTCAGCATAAACTTAGACAATGCTACAAGACACCTCATTAATATATATACTACCATAAAAACAAGCCTGGATCAGCTAACAAATTCTGGAGCATCAATCACAACTGAATTCTGCCTTTTCCACTGGTCTAAGCAAATCTGCAAGTATTTCCCATTCTATGCATGGTTGTGAAAGCTGGACAGTAAAGAAAGCTGATAGGAAGTAAATGAACTCATTTAAAATGTGGTACTGGAGAAGAGTTCTAGGGATATGATGGGCTGCTAAAAAGACAAATCAATGGGTCATAGAGCAAATCAGGTCTGAACTCTCCCTAGAAGCCAAGATGACTAAGCTGGAGCTGTCATACTTTGGCCATATCATGAGAAGACATGAGTCACTAGAAAAGACAATGATGCTTGCTAACAGAGAAGCCAGTAGGGAAAGAGGAAGACCACATTCCAGATGGATAGACCCAATCAAGGAAGCCATAGACATGAGTCTGCAGGACCTGAGCAGAGTTTTGAGGATACGGTGACTTGGAGGTCTCTCATTCATGGGGTCGCCATAAGTCAAAGTCAACTTGATGGCAGTTAACAGCAACAACAAGCAAGTCTGAGGACTAGAAACCTCTTGTTAACAAAATGAAGTTGAAACCCAATTCAATGGCTTTTTTGTTTTGTTTTTTAGAATCACAGGACCCACACCTCCAAGTGCATACAAGGCTTTCTAAAAGAACATAGTCCACTGAAAGTTAAGCAAGTGTGATCCTCAGTTCAGTCTTAAACACCTTAACCAGTGAGTATATCCCATGGAACTTACAAATTGAGGCAATGTGCAGTGCACTCTTTTACAGGTATACCCAGAACTAAGTCTCACCATTTAGAAAAATGAGTGAACATGCAAAATATAAAGCCAGCCCTCCCACTGATTTTAATAGGAGTGTTGTAACCATGGGTGCAGGTATTTGTTTGGACTTTAAAGAATACTGAACTCTAGACAGAAATTATGCCACTTCTGTGTGTTTATGCAGTATCCAAGGACCCTTTAAAAATCTAGATGAATTTCTCACTTTGCATAGCCATTAAAAACTAATATAACAATAGTTTCACAATCTGTTGCAGCTTGTGCATTCCTAAATAAATAATAATAGTCTTTTCACACTACACAGTTATATCACCATGATTCCACTTTAACTGACATGGCAACATACTTCAGAATTCTGGGATTTGTAGTTTGGGAATGGAATCTAGAATTCTCTGCTGGTGTGCTCTAATGCTTTACTAATGAGGCATTTTCTAATGACTTAGTTTTCTAATGACTTAGAGGAAAAACAGGAACAAAATAAAATTGACACATACTAGGAATCACTGCCAATGTTGTCCCA
Source organism: Gambelia wislizenii (assembly GCA_030847615.1). Lineage (NCBI taxonomy): Eukaryota > Metazoa > Chordata > Lepidosauria > Squamata > Crotaphytidae > Gambelia > Gambelia wislizenii. Next base: position 8,150,665 of record JAUMIR010000006.1, read on the forward strand.
GGCCCAAAGGTGACTTTCCCAGCTCCTCCAGTATTCACACAGTGATCTACCCCATAACGAAAAACAGAAAGCCATTGACTTTGTGTTTGCTAGTAGTGCACCTTCAGGGAGGCAGGATTTTCTGCCCCTCTGTGGTAATAAAAGCTGAATGCATTATATTAGTCACACTGTATAATTACAAATTGTAGACAAATTTGTTAACCAGGTTTACGTAAGCAGGTTTAATATCTATTCTACATTCAGCACAGTCAGAGGTGTACCCAACCCAAAAGTCAATTTGTAATCGGTGTTGCTCACCAATGTTCTATTCATATGTTCCATTGACTTCCATGAGAACAAAGCAAAACTAACTTACTTTCTACCCATTTCCATCAATTGTAATATGTATGAATCTGAGTACAGGTCAACCCCCATATTCATAGGGGACATGTTCCAAGCCACACAACCCCCATGGATACCTGAAACCATATTGTATTATTTTCAATGAGACAAGCACCAGAAGAAGACCATAGACTCACATTGGAGGATGTAAAATGCCTAGAGAAAACATATTTTTGGACATGGGTAAGTGAAACCATGGATACTGAATCCGTGGATATGGGAGGCAGAGGTCAACCTGTAATAATTTTCTCTCCCTTGTCAACCATAATTTCTACAATTAGGCCTGAAACATTCACTGGACACAGTCCAAAAAGTGAAGTAAAATGCAATCCTGCGCTCCAGTTCAATATTCCTATCTTCAAAGAGTGTCAGGGGTTCAATCCAACCTTAGATGTACTTCAAATGAACGACCCAGTGAAATGAAGGGAGCTTTAGTTAGTCATGTATAACTTAGGCTGCATCTGCACTGGGGAAATAATGCAGTCACCTCTTTAATTGCCATGGCTCAATGCTATGGAATCCTGGGATTTGTGGTTTGTTGTAGCAGCAGAGCTCACTGACAGAGAAGGCTAAATAGCTCGCAAAACTACAAATCCCAGAATTCCATAGCATTGCGCTGTGGCAGTTTACTGCATTATTTCTGCAGTGCAGATGCAGCCTCAAGGCCCTTTAGATTTCAGTGGGTCTATTCAAAGTCTTTCTACATCTAATTCAAAGGTTACTGGTAAAATCATCCCCATAGATTCTTACCATCTCTAGATCTTTCCATCTAAACATTTATTTCAGCCAGTCTAAATATGAATCTTTTTATTACATTATGCTACATGAGTCAAATGATGTCTCTAGTGCCAGAATGCTTGTGTTATCAGCAACACAATATTTTGCAAATGGCCATTCCTAATTATGCAATTGCCACTGCAATTTTTTTTTTTGCATTTAATTCCCTCTGACCCATCTACAATACCTCACCCCTCCCAAACATCTGTCCTGTATAGATAGCTAAAATTCTGGACAACATTTCATGCATTTGATGATATGGACTACAATCAATAAAAGTGTATGCCTTAATAAATGTGTTAATCTTTCATTTGTGACAAGATTGTATGTACTCTTTCCTGCCACAAAAAAATGACTGTCCCTTCAAAAACTGAATTTCCGCCATAACAAAATAACAAACACTTACTGGGTGTGACCAGAAGCCTTGAGCCTCCACCAAAGATGATTTTGAAACCACTGCCTGTATTTACACAGTGATTCAGACTAACACAAAAACTCCCATGGGAATACTGAAAATTAATAAAATGTTGGCACCTCTCCAGCAAAAAAGAACTCAATTGGAATGTAGGAGCACTATGGAGTACATCTACACTGTAGAAATAATGCAGTTTGACACCACTTTAAGTGCTGTAGCTCCATCCTATGGAATCCTGGGATTTGTAGTTTTACAAGGCATTTAGCCTTCTCTGCCAAAGAGTGCTAGTGCCTCACAAAATTACAAATCCCAGGACTCTAGGATGGAGCCTAAGCAGTTTAAAGTGATGTCAAACTTCATTATTTTTACAGTGTAGATGCATTGGTGGCCTTTGCATTTACCATACAGATTATTGGATCCCTGCAGAAGAGGTGGAAGGACAGATGCAGGTGGAAAATATTAATGGGGTGGGAAGAGATGGACGGAAAGAAGGAAGGAAGGAAGACTGGTTTGTCTTCAAACAAACTCACAGGGTAGGATGTGCAACCTTGTCCCGGATCCAAATATCACCTTGTTTGCATAAGTCACATAGCGGTTTTCACTTTAGCATAAACTGATATGTAGTGCTACCTCTCTGCCAATTCAGTTTTTATCTGGAAATCTACTTCACACAAGCACATTCTTTGTGGGTCAGAACTACGCTCTTCTCATTTCTAGAGCTGCCTTCTTACCAATAATCTAGAAGGGGATCAACTATTGTGGCAGCATAGAAAAGCCATCTCCTTCCTGCTAGCATATCCAGTAGTCAACTCCCAAAGTCTTCCCTTATTGGGTATTTTTTTAAAAGCAGCATATTTCTTGGATTAGTTTATTAAAGGTATTACCAGAGTTTATTTGTATGGTCAACATGCCTACCCTAGCAATTGTTGTTGTTGTGTGCCTTCAAGTTGTTTCCGACTTATGGCAACTCTACAGCAAATGTATCATGGGGTGTTCTTGGCAATATTTCTCCAGAGGAAGTTTAGTGGTGCTGTCCTCTGAGGCTGAAGGGTGTGACTGGCTTTAGGCAACCCAGTGGGATTCCATGGCTGAGCAGAGATTTGAACCCTGGTCTCCAAAGTCCTAGTCCAAAAGTCAAAGCACTATGTCATGCTGGCTCTCTGTGCCAGCAATAGTCTACTGTCATTACCCTAGCAATAGTCTACTATTAAGGAAACAATCAGGAGGCCATTTAAACTCTTATATTTGGATGCAGAATATGTTAGTTGAATTCTATTCATATGCTGTTCTTGCCAGCCCAAAAGATATCTCACGAGTCATTGATGGAATGATAGTGTCTAGACTCTATCATTCACCTGGAATCTAGTGAGTCACTGACTATGTTTACTAGATTGTCCTCCAATCTACTGAATAATTGGTATTTTAAAATTTTGATTGTTTAGAGAGCTTACCACACACAGAGTATATATAAACAAATGTGCATGCATTTCTGATATTTTATGTTACTTACTTGGCTTTACAACTAATCTTGTTCCTTTTCCAAAAATGACTTTGTAGCCTGAGCTTCCTGCATTCACACAGTACTTCTGGCCATTACAAAAAACCAACAGGGGAGTCTCTATAATTATACTTTTTGTCTACAAAATCCATAGGTAGCGGATGTAGCTGACCCAGTGAGATGGTGAAGGGAATTAAAGAACAGATGCCAGCTAATAAACATCATGGAGATCAAAATCAAATCTCTAGCACAGTGGTTCTTAACCTGTGGTCCAGGGACTTCCAGGGGGCCGTGATGTCCTCACAAGGGGTCCACAAAGGCTTGAAGTCTGCTCGGCCCACCTCTTCCTTGCAGTGGAGTGGCCATGTGATGGAAGCCAAGGCAAAGGCTGGTTGGCTGGGCTTGCACATTGCCATTCAATCTGCTCCAGCCACAAACTTGCAGGAAGAATCAGGAGAAAAGTCTTCCCTCTCCCTCCAGTGCCTCCGAGAGAAGGTTTAATGGATGGTGTAACTGTATTATTATTGTTATTGTCAGATATTGTTGTTGTTGTTGTTGTTTTAAATCGTAAGTTAAGTTTTGTGGATCCATGGTAAAAAAAGATATTTAAGGGGGGGTCCCTGTTAAAGAAAAGGTTAAGAGCCACTGTTCTAGCATATCACTCCTGTCTTTTAATGAAAAACATCACTACTTCTCTTACTAACCACAGGCTTAGCATACATGGAAACGGCCAAAGAGAAGGTATAGATTTGGAGGGGAAAGCACTAAATAATAACAATTACAATAACAGCAACAATAATAATATTCTTTGGTAAGGCAACATATCTCCTACAGCCAAAAAAAGAATTTTGCATTACCCTAACTTTATTCTTGAGGGCTAGAAACTTTCTCTTCTAGCAAATCCTGTCCTTAAATAGGAGAGTCTCAGGCCATCCAGTTCTGTGCCTCTAAATCAATACTGAATGATTTATTGATAGTGAGTGTGTGTACATGGGAGAATAAGTAGTAAATATTAGATTCTCTTTGTTTTATGACAGGACCCAATCCAGACATAGCTGAGCATTTTAAAGCTAAATTGAATTTTAGTGGGAGAGATGTAAGCCTGAGCTAAAAGCTCAGGAGAGGGGCCCAAAAATGATGGTAGTTTTGTACAGCACCTATAGAACTGTCAATTCTTTTTTAAAAAATAAAACCCCATATATTATGTAGCAATAGGATATTTCTTTCATTCAGTGCTGGCTGCTGGCTCCTAGCTATTGAACATATGTTCAGAAGTTGGAAAGGGACATTCATGGTAGCTCTCCAACCCAGCCCCACCATTGGCCCTGTGTACAACTTGGTATTTGTTAAAGCTCATTCAAAACTTGGGGGACAGAGTTTTGGTATGGGAAGGTGCATCTTGAACATCTACTCAACTGGAGGAAGGAAGGGCTGAAAAACTTACTTGGTGTCACCATTAGCCTAGTCCCACTGCCAAAGGTGAGCTTATTGTAGCCCTGGGAGTCCCACAGTGTTTCCTGCCTTGACAAAAATGGCCCAGGCCACCAGGGGAACCCTAGGGAAAAGAGAAGAACTAAGGGGGAAAGGACCTGTGAGGCTCTCAAAATACCTAAATCCACACAACCAAGTGCGTAAATCATGAAAACAAGAAATAATCTCCTACTTGTCCTTGATAAGCATCTTAAATAGACCTTTAAAAATAAAAGCTATTGTTATCTTCACTTACTACTTGGGTTAACCACACCCATTTCTAGTGTTTTCCCACTTTTTGTTCTACCTAACTGTTAAACTTTTTTTAAAAACTTTTTTTTCAAAACGAGGAACAATCATTTTGCCTCTTCTGAATGTATTTTATTTATTTTTTTGGCCAGGGGAGGGGATTTTTGGCAGTCCATGCATATACACACCCGGGAGTCCACGGGGCAGGAAATGGTTCTCCAGACCTGTTTCAGTTATCTGTTTTAGGAGCTGAATATCCTGCATATGTTCACAATTCATTTCATGCATGAGCACCAACATCCACCCAATGTCCTGGAAATAGCAGCATGTGTGTGTATGTGTCTTCAAGTCACCTGCCAACTTATACTGACCCTATGAACTTTCTAGGGTTTTCTTAGGCAAAGAATACTCAGAGGTGGTTTTGCCAGTCCCTCCTCTGAAATATAGCCTGATCAAAATGTTTAGCCCTGGAAATGAAAATTAAAAATTACTTGTGTAAAGTGTGTGTGTGCGTGTGTGCACATGTGCCTTCAAGTCAACTGTCGACTTATGGAGACCCAATGAATTTCATAGGGTTTTCTTGCAAAAGAAATACTCAGAGGTGGTTTTGCCAGGTCCTTCCTCTGAAATATAGCCCACGGCACCTGGTATTCATTGGTGATCTCCCATCCAAGTACTAACCAGGAGTGACCCTGCTTAGCTTCCAAGATCAGACAGGATCCACTTGGCAAAAAACTTGAAATAATCCAGTTCAAATTCCTATAAAACATGGCCTTTAAGAGTAATTTTGAAAGCAAAGAGAAACCATTACATATTACACAACAAAGTAATTTCCCTTTTGCTCATTATGTTATTTTGGAAATATGACTTCATGACAGGCTCTCGAGACCCAAAAAGTAACTATCTACAGGTATGTTACTTGTAACCCATTGCTTCCAAACTCTGAACATACTTTCTTATGTTACCTTACCAGGGAGAACAATGATTTTGGTTCCACTTCCAAAGAAGAGCTTATTTAATCCACCAGTAGTAACACTGTGAAAGGCACCTTTACAAAATGGCAGCTTTCTGGAAGGTGCTATGTATATGATTGTTCTTGTATAGGGTTGCCAGCCTGAAAACTGGAGAGAGCTCCTGTGTCTTTAATGGTTGTGTGGAAGAGGGATTTTCATCATGCAAGGCTTGTCATGCAGTCAGATAACAAGCAACAACTGATGAAATTCCTTCTCTCACACAACCATTAAAGGTATAGGAGCCCTCTCCAGTTTTCAGTCTGGTCACCCAATGAATGAAAAATGCATTCAACATAGCCTGTCTGTTTGCAACAGTGTTGTAAGGTAGGTCAGCAGTTTTATATCATTATACTGTAGTAGACAGACAGAAATGAGACCAACACTGAGAAACTAGTCATTTGTCTATGGTGACCTGGAGAATTCGCAGCAAATTCAAACTGATGGCTTATGGTTCTGAGCACAGAATCATCCATTAAACCACATTTGATTTCAGAAATGGGAAAAATGTTAAATTTGAGAGTTTTAAAGATGTCAACAATCCCACTGTTTAGTTATTTGCTCAATAGAGGTTAACATTTATCTTGGATTCTGTAGCTATTAGAATGTTGGACCAGGACTTGGGATTGTTCACATCTTTAAAGCTCTCATCTGGACATCTAGATTCTCCAGGGAGTCAGATATGAGTCAGATATAAAGTGATTGTTCATAGCATTACCAGTACTCCCTCTCTCCATCTAACCCTAATTAAATCCAGAATTGTGATAGGGATAAAATTACATGGTAAACTGCAACCCACCTGCATCTGAATTAAGTTACACAACATTAATCAACTGTTTTTTCCCCCCTTAATTAAAATGCACAACTTTGTTACACTGTACTTGGAGAATTGCTTTTTGGGAGGCAATTGGCTATGACAGTTCATAATTAAGCCCTTATGTTAGTTAAGGTTAAAGATGGACAAATCTGTCAGTTTTGTTTGCTCAGTTCATTCCTTCATGCTTATGTGGTGATTTGTAGAAGTAGGGAAGTTCTGAATCCACAAATGAACCAGGCACAATTATCGTCAGTCCTTAGCTCAGAGGTAAACAGTATGGGAGTGTCAGACATGAGAAGATAAAGGTGGAGAAAATCACTTTCATACTATTTTTGTGACACCCCCCCCCAAAAAAAAAACACCTCTGGAAGGCTACTGCTGAAAAGGAATAGCATCAGTCTACCCAAATCAGTGTCATCTAGATATTTTGGACTACAACTTCCGTCAACCCCAGCAAGCATGGCCAGTGATGATGGTAATTATAGTCAAAGACATAGAACAAAAATATTTGGCAAGTTCCAGAATGGCTTCTCTCAGATATCTAACCCTATGAAGGCTATTTTAAGACATATATAAAGTCTTTATATAAATATTTTTTTAAAAAAACTTACTGGGCCATACAAGCAGTTTGGTTCCTTTTCCAAAAATCACTTTGTTGATCCCAGTAGTTGCACAGTGAAACTGGCCATAGCAAAAACCAGCAGGTATCCTGAACCCATGAAGGAGACTTGATGATTTCTTGCTAAGAACAATGAGTAAGTTGACTCTACAGAAGGGACATATAGGAAAAGCTATGGTTATTGTGCCCCTCAATAGATGGCATTCAGTGGCAGGTTGCCTCCTGACTACCAGAGATGCCATAGAGTCATCGTGAATAATCATTGGTTGCCTCCAGACTTACAGCCAAATTGCATATTATACTAAATACATAGACGTGAATCTGATTAATAGTCCTAACTCCAGTGGACTCATTAACTCAAATGTTGAATGGTGAGTCATCCCATAAGTAAATGCTAGTGATTCAATAGGTCTACTTTAGTTGGGGACTACCAATAGGATTCAGGCAATGGAATGCACTAAGCCTCATTTTGAAACTTACTCTGAAGAAAGCACAATCCTATCTGAGATCATTGTGCATGGGTAAGGTCTACAGCTCATAGCCAACATGTTAGTGGAAGCCAGCAGCTCCATTGTCACTGATGGTGGTGAATTTGCTCTGGGTTTTAGCCTGAATGGTAAATGGCTACCTATTTGGAGTTTAGCACTCATACCTTGGCTAACTCATTCAAAGCTTAGATTAAAACCCAGAGCAGGTCCACCAATCCACTGACATCAGAACCACCAGCTTCTACTGTAACATTGTCAGTGGACATGCTAGTGCGTGATTCTGGAAGTTGTTGTCCAAAAAAGAATCCTTTCCAAGCCCTGGGGAATATATGAAAGAAACTGTAGGAAATGGACAAATGGAAGATTAGGAAAAAAAAACTGATGTCATTGGGATTCCTTGTGAGAAAATACATGAAATCCAGATGCTTCCAACCTCACCCCCACTTCACCATGTTGACATGAACCAATAGACAGACAATTGCTCAAAAATAGTGGTATGAGAATAATACAGAAAACAAAAGGGACAGAAAGTGAATGCTGATAAGTATGAATAATCAGTGAATAAATGAAGCAGACTTACTGGGAAGGACAACCAGTTTTGTCCCAGATCCAAATATCAGCTTGTTAGCATCATTCACACAGTGTTATTCACTTTAGCATAAACTCACACAAGGCAGTCTCTGTCCAGAAGAATGGCAGGATAGATTCTGGGATTGTGAATCACAAAGCTACTTCAAGTAATATATGTTTTGCCATAAAAATAAACCTAAGTAACAAATTGCAGGGCTAGAAAACAACAATCACAACTGAATCCTGCCTTTTCCACTCCTTGGAGCACATCTTTACCAGTTTCAGGACTGGAAACATTCATGTCTACAAGGTGAATCTAAAGCCCAACACAGTGACCAACACCAGCTTTAATGGTTTATGGTGTAGTGGTTTGTGCATTGGACTACGACTCTGGGGACAGGGTTTTAATCTCCGCTCAGTCATGGAAATCCACTGGGTGGCCTTAGGCAAGGAACACTCTCTCAGCCTCAGAGGGAGGCAATGGCAAACCACCTCTGAACAAATCTTGCCAAGAAAACCCCATGATAAATTTGCCTTAGAGTCACCATAAGTCGGAAATGACTTGAAGGCACACAGCAACAGCAAAATCACAGTCATATGCATGCACATGGATATGAGGTTTCCTAAACAAACATAGTCCAGACGATGCCTAGCAAGTTTGATGCTCAATCCAATCCCATTAACCCATGAGTAAATCCCATGGAATGTACCAACCAATGGGACATGCAGCACAATGCTTTGCAGGCTTACTCAGAAATAAAAGTTTCACTGTTTAGAAATGTGTGAGTGAACTTGCAAAATATAAAGCCAGGAATTCCACTAATTTTAATAGGGTTGTAAGCATGAGTTCAAGTCTTCATTTGGGCTTAAAACAATGCAAAGTTTTAGATAGGAATCATGCCACCTCCCTATTTTTTATGCAATGCCTAGGGCACTGTTGTAGTGATTCCAGTTTAACAGTCACATCTACATCCTATGGAATCCTGGGGCTTGTAGGTTGGTAAGACAATGGCTGAGAATTCTAAATGCCTCTCCCTAAAATATAAAACCTCAGGATTCCATAGGATGGAACCAAGATAATTAAAGTGGAATCATAGTGTTATCATTGTGTAACAGGAAAAGACCACAAGTATTTATTTAAACTACATGAATCGCAGGAGATTCCTAAACTGTTGTTATATTCATTTTTAATAGCTATGCAAGGTATGAAATTCATCCATAATCTTTATACAGTATATCTCTTTCCAAGGGGTGTGTGGCTATTCCTTGGTTGCTTAAATGTTGGCTGGCAACTACCAGCTCTCAACCTACCTCCTTTGGGAATGTGAAGAAACTCTTTTACCATTTTTAACGTAACCAAAAAATAAGCATGGATGACAACTCTCCAATGGATAGAAACCTATTCTACTTTGCAGACTATCGTTATGCACTGAGAAGATCTGAGATTCCCAACCTGGACAGGATAAAGTTGGATATTGTATTGGGGGGCGGGGTGGAATCAGATGGGGAAGGGAATCCTGAACTGCCCCAAGAAGCACAAAGCAAGGAATTAAGGATTAAAACTTACTTGGTTTTACAACCAATCTGGTACCGCTTCCAAAGGTTAGCTTCCTGCCATCATACCCACAGTGTTTCTTGCCTTTTCAAAAATTAGTCAGAGCTTAAGATACGAAGTGAGTGAAAATTGAAAGAAGGGGGTGGGTGGGAGTGATTTATTTATTTGGTTTAGTTTTGAGGAATGCATACTGTAAATACATGATGAGCAGAAACCCATGCCTTCCAACTGCCCTGTTGTTCTGTTCTGATTAATTTTTTGTCAAAAATTAATTTTCTGTCAAAACTGTTCTGATTAATTTTCTGTCATCCCAGCTACTTTTAAATGTCCCAGTTTCTTTCTCATCCTCCCACTCTGTCCTCATCTTATTTGACTTGCTGCAAATTGAGTTCAAAGTGCCAAAGTAGTTTGTGATCAATTAACTCAAGAGCAGAGAGAGGAGAAGAGAGCAGAGGAGAGGGACGAAACCTGCCCATCCCACATGGCTTAGGCAAAAGCAAACTGCTACAGCCTCTCCTAGCTTGTCTGGTCTTCCTCATTAATAACTTTGGCCATTTGATCACACTCTGAAGTTGCTTGGCCACCCAGATCTTGGTTTTCATCTATGAAATGTTGGACGGTATGTGAAACGCCTCTCATTTTATCACAAAGGGGAAACTCAACCTTAGAGGAACATATTCTTTTTCCTGCTTTCAACCAGAAACTATACTTTCCTTCTTGTGTCCTCTCCTCACCTGATCTGAGCAAAACAAAATAAACCATAATACTTTATGCAATTCTAGTAATCTAATTCTAATAAACTTTACCAGAGTGTCATTTAAGCAAAGGTGAAAATGTTCACCATCTTTAAAATGGAAGCAAAACATCAATGCCAAACCCAATTATGGCATAGTTGCAATTCTAGTACTACTAAAGGGAGGGTTGCTCCATTGAAAATATTACTGGCTTGGGATCCCACCATTTTCAAGCAATATTTTAAGAATGAATTAATTTGGGGAGGAACATGGTTGTTTTCAAGCAAACACAACAGACTTACTGGGTAGAACAAGCAGTCTTGTCCCAGATCCAATAGTCAGCTTGTCTCCGTAATTAACACAGTGATTTTCACTTTAGCATAAACCTGTGCAGTGCTTACAGCTATGACAGATCATACTTGGGGGGAAAATACTGTGAATAAAGATAACTCTTTGAAGTCAGCTCAATGGACCTTGTGCATCCTTTATTGTGCACCCCAACAGCTCCAGGGAGAAACTGAATATACAATGGACAATAAACAAACCTTTAAATAATTTGTGTTAATGTGTATTTCTTAATTAATATATACTGCAATAGTGCCAATTTACAATAATGGTCTCAGGCTTTTCTTCATGTCTAGGTCATACAAAGGATGTCTCATATTTTGACTATGTGGAATTCAGGTGGAGCCATTAAGCCTGTTTTGAATATATATTTCAGCCTGTAGGTAATGCTTAATTGTCCTCCTTTTAACTTTATTAGTAAATGAAAGGAGCAGTTGAGGTTGAAGTATTTGACTGTGTATTCCTATATAAACATGTTTCTATGCAGAAAGTTTACTATTTGGGCAAACACTGAAATCTTCTGAAAACCATATGCTAGTGGTATTGCACTGGGCAGGCTGAGAAAGAGGGACATGAGAGGTTGGACTGGATGGCCCTTGTGGTCTCTTCCAACTCTGATTCTATGAGAACATACGTTTTAGAGGATTTAAGCAAGAACCACTGTAATCATACAATACTACACATTAGAATTAAAACACAATTACATATATGTAAGCATCACATAAGCTAAATAGCAAACTATCAATCTGAACTATATTTTTTAACATGTGGAATATCCTTATCCTGTCCATCTGTGTCCTGTGTCCCTATCTTTTCAACCATGGATAACTGAAAGCAAAGATATTGATACCACAGACACATGGGTTGGGGTGACCTGTATTTTCAAAATGATAATATAGTTGGCAGTGTTTGGAAATGTTATCAGCAACACTCATGGATTATCATTCAATCAGGAAATGGGTTAGTCTTACTTTCGAGACAAGTATTAGACTGGTTCATTACTTTGATCATCAGTGACCTGTTAGTTTTAAACTTTAGAAAGTTAAATAATATAAAATCCAAAACCCACAAAAAACAATATCTTTATTAGCCAACCAAATGCAAAACACATGATAGAATCTTTGCAAGCTTGCATCATGTGTTTTGCATTTTGTTGGTTAATAAAGCTATTATTACTTTTTAGTGGATTTTGCTGTATGGCCAACACGGCTGCTCCTGAATGTGTTTTCAAATAATATAAGTAAAAGTCACCCATTACCCCACCCATGAATTAAAGTAACATGAAACATTAATCGTTACACAACCCATTAACACTGTTGACATTCTAATAATGAAAATAACAATGTTTGAAATCATGGGGGGCGGGCAAATATCAAGTTATAGGTGATAGATCAATTTTTATCAGATTACTTCCAAGCTCTGTAAGAGGAAACTATAAAACTATAGAGTTGGAAGAGACCACAAGGGCCATCCAGTCCAACCCTCTGTCATGCAGGAATACACAATCAAGGCACTTCTGACAGATGGACATTCAGCCTCTGTTTAAAAACCTCTAAAGAAGGAGACACCACCACATTCCCAGATAGCGTATTCTACTGTCAAACAGCTATTACTGTCAGGAAGTTCTTCCTAATGTTTAGGTGGAATCTCTACCTTGAAATAAAATGAAATCCTAGAGACCCCCTAATGGAAATGGGCTATCTTCTGTCACCCTTAACTATCAATCATGTCACCCTTTGCCCCACCACCACATCATCTAACATCAGCCAGTGATACTTACAGGGACTGACTCTCAGAATGGTTCCTTTTCCAAAGAACAGCTTATCTGCAGTTGAATGTACACAGTGATCTGAAGCCTCTCAAAAACTCTTAGCTGTTTCATACCACTTTGACTGTCATGGCTCTGTTCTATGGGACTCTGGGATTTGCAGCTTAGTGAGTTACTTAGGTTTCTGTCCTAGAGACCTATAATGTTGTAATGCAGGGAAGTAGTTTATAGAATTCCAAGTACCTCACCAAACTACAAATCCCTGGATTCCATGGGACTCCAGGATTGCATTTTACCTATCCTTGCATTACACACCTGCATGACCTCGCTGCCTATTTCACAATACTCAACCTGCCTGAATATTTAGGAGTTCAAGTGTGAGATGTGTGAACTGCTATATGACCCCTGAACTACAGTACTTACTATACATAGTAAAATAGAAAGAATGACAAGCTGAAACTTACTTAGAGTCACAACCAATCTTGTTCCACTTCCAAAGGTGACCTTCTGAGTGCCACTGGTATACACACATTGTTTCCTGCCTTGACAAAAATCCCCCAGGGTACAAAGACACAAGAACGAAACTGGGGTGGCAGGTAAGGGAGGGAAATCTCCAATTTTAGATAACCATATCAAATAATTAATCACAGACATTCCCTTTACTTTGCTTCACAAGCAACCTAAACAGAGGAATCCCTCAAAAGAAGAACATATATTGCCCATTCTCTACAACATAACTAAAAGAATTACAAAGGCAGAAATTCTAAAGATGAAATGTCAAATATATAGTGGATAAATAGCACCCCATTATACTAGATTCCTTGCCAACTTCAAGTCCTTATTTTTCTATATCTCTCTAGGAATTGCAAAAAAATAAATAATAATAATCAGAAAGATCCCCAACCGGTGACAAGAATGCAACAATACGCGTAAACTGGACAAATGATCATTTTCTAGATCATTGAAGAGTACCTCCAAAATCAAAGAGATAGAAAAGACATTCTAATTTCTATTAAATGTGAAGATTCATACAAATAGAACAGACTTACAAGGTAGGACTATCAGTCTTGTCCCTGATCCAAATAGCATATTATAGCCATCATTCACACAGTGTTTTCCTCTTCAACATAAACTCCTATAGTACTGCAGATCTAATAGCAAAATATTGTTTTCTGAGCAGTTTTCCCCCACAGAAAATAATATTTCTGCACAAAAATGTGCATTTATTTTGCACAGAATAAGTGCCAACATGTGAAAATGGTTGTCTCTCTAGGATTCTCCCCCTTTTTTGTCTGTGATTCAAATATTTATGAAGATTCTTTTGATCCTTATTTACATTGATTTCAATGATAATTAACTTGGGATAATTTAGTTTAGATACAACCCTACATGTGGAGTGATTGAAAGTCTGTGCTGAGGGTAAAACAACAACAACACTGAAATCCCACTGTCTCCTTTAAAGATGACCAAGCTGGATTCTAGCCACCTTAAAAACCAACTAAGTATGGTCATATCAACATGTGCAGGTTCTTACAAGTGTTTTAAGATGTACATTGTTTTTACTGCAATGCATTCATACAGCTATATTCCAGGAAGAAGGAATAATACGTTCCTATGCCATAGGCCATGCTTTCTGAAATGAAATTTATTTTATGCTTGCTGGTGACTACTAGCTACAGAGCTTGAACTCCCTAGTTATGGAGTTTGAAGAAAACATGTTGAGAATTCTTAAGGTAATCAATGAGGAAAGGAGATTAACAGGGCTCTAAGGATATGCTAATTATTATTATTTTGAGAACAGATATTGCTTTATATCTCAGACTCTGAGAGTTGGAAGGCACCCCAAAGGCCATCTAGTCCAACTCCTGCTAGTCAAATAGCTCTTACGGTCAGGAAGTCCCTTCTAATTTTTAGTCACAGTCTCCTTTCTTGTAATTTGGATCCACTGATTCAGGTCCTATCCTCTGGAGCAGTAGAAAACAAGCTCACTCCATCTTTCACCAGACAGCTCTTCAGATATTTAAAAATGGCTACCATATCTTTGTGCATGCCAATGTGCCTTCAAGTCACCTGCCTACTTATGGTGATTCCATGGATTTTATGGAATTTTCTGAGGTAAGGAAAACTCAGAGGTGTTTTTTCCAGTTCCTTCCTACAGCACTTGGTATTTGTTGGTGATTTCCCATCCAAGTACTGACCAGGACTCAGCCAAATTGATCACCAACAGTGGTCCGCCCTGGCCTCACATTGGGAGGCATGGAGACGCACTATCCACAATGCTGCAGCCTTATTTGAGAACTCAAGCCGAACAAGTCTTGAAGAGAAACGACAACGCAGAAAGAATCACAACCCAAAAACATCACCCAAGGAGACCTTCTGCTGTGCTTTTTGCAACCGGACTTGTTCATCTTGGATTGGCCTTTTTAGTAATCAGCGCACTTGCAGAAAGCGCGGGATGAGTCCTTCCTGAATCTTCGTTTGCGAAGAAAAGCCAGACGGAGACTGACCAGGACTGACCCTGCTTATATTCCAAGATCAGATGGGATCTGATGCCATAAGGTATTTCTCTTTACATCTTTTTATACTACAGACTAGCACTATCTTCTTTGTTCTTCTCCAGTGCAATAAGCTTAAGATAAAGTTTTGGGAGGGAATATGCCAATGTGACCAGTGAGGGAGAACATCCTGATCTCTTACAACAAGCAAAATGGAAAGCTGGAACTCACTTGGTGTCACAGCCAATCTTGTCCCACTTCCAAAAGTTGTTTTATACAAACCATCTTTAGACACACAGTGTTTCCTACCATAGCAAAAATTACTCAGGGAAGAACAGTAACAGAACATTTGGTGCCTACCAGCTATCAACTCACCACCTTTGGGAATGTGATGACATTATTTTATCATTTTTGACATAACCAAAACATAGGCATAGATGACAACTGTCCAAGGGCATACTGAAGAGAAACCAATTCTACTTTGCAGACTATTGTTACGCACTGAGAAGACTTTACATTCCCAACCTAGACAGGATGAAATTGGATCATGTATTTGGGGTGTGTGTGTGAGAGAGAGAGAGAATATGTGGAATCAGATTGGGAATGGTATCCTGAACTTCCTCACATAGTACAAAGCAAGGAATTAAAGAATGAAACTTACTTGGTCTCACAACCAATCTGGTCCCACTTCCAAAAGTAACCTTCCTGTTGTCATATCCACAGTGTTTCTTGCCTTGACAAAAATTAATCAGGGCTCAATATAAGATGTGAGTGAAAAGTGAAGCTATGCAGGGGGTGGGAGTGATTTATTTATTTATTTTTGAGGAAGCCTTACTGTAAATACCCTTAAACATGATGGCAGAAAACCATACCCTCCCACTGACCTCATTTGGCAGGGTCAGTTCCGTTAAACCTTCTGTCATCCCAGCTACTTTAAAATGTCCTAGTTTCTTTCTCCTCCTCCCGCTCTGTCCTCCTTTTATTTGACTTGCTGCAAATTGAGTTCAAAGTACCAAAGTAGTTTGCACTCAATTAACTCAGCAGCAGAGAGAGGAAAGGAAAGATGAGGTGGATCTTGTCCTTCCCAACAAGCTTAGGCAAAAGCAAACTGCTGCAGCCTCTCCTAGCTTGTCTGGTCTTCCTCATCAATAACTTTTGCCTACACTCTAATGTTGCCTGGCCACCCATGTCCTGGTTTTCATTTATGAAATGTTGGATGGTACGGAAAATTGCTCTCATTTTATCACAAACGGGAAACAACCTTAGAAGAAAATATTCATTTTCCTGCTCCCAACAAGAAACTATACTTTCCTTATTGTGTCCTCTCCTCACCTAGCCTGAGCAAAACAAAATAAACCATAATACATTATATAATAACTAGCTAAATGCATGTGTGTAGACACACACCCTGGCCCAGTATCAAACCCGTTTATCTTGTTCCATCTAGGCTCTAATTTCATCAACACAAACATCTAGGATTTTTTAGTCTAATTGTGTTACCTTGTTGAAAAAGCATTGAAAAATTCTCATATTCTGTGTGTGCTTCTAGCAGGTGAAATCTGTTTCAAGTGAAGTCATGCTTTGCAGAGGAAATAAAGAGTTTTGGGAAGTAATGAAGAGATTCTGTCTTAGGATCATCTGTGCTCCAGAAATAATCCAGTTTGACACTTCTTTAACTGCCATGGCTCAATGCTGTCTGAAAGAGGAGGGTAAGTATCTCACAAAACTACAGATCCCAGAATTCCACAGCCATGACAGTTAAAGTCACATCAAACTGGATTATTTCTGCAGGGCAGATGCAGTCTTGGTTAGTTTGGGTGGCTGCAGGGTTCACAGCATGTCCTCCAAACATCTGAACAGGTTTTCAGTTTCATACTAAGCAGAATCTGATAGGAGATGGTCATGAGGAGACCACAGGATGATAATACTATCACAAACAGGAGGGGATGGAAAAAATATTCACAATTATTCATTCCAAGGTCAAAAAGGGTGTTTCCTGAAAGTCAACAACCAATGTCAAGAAGGATAGTAGATCAGAGAAAATATTTGCACATTCCCCCTCCCCGATGTTTGATGTTCAAAGTATTGCATAGGAATTATTCCACAGAGGGGAAAAAATGTGGGGGTTTTCTGCAATAGTTCCCGCCCCTGGGGGGTTTGTGCAGAAAATCTGTTTTCTGCACATCAAGTTTTCTTCTGCAGGAATCTTTTGCATTGAGCAGAAAACAGTTTTTCATGCAAGAAAACTTACATGACTTTTCTAAAAGAAAAAATATCACATCATATCCCTTAATTAACAGAGAAAAGCATCTATTTTTGGCTTTTAGACCCAAAGGTATTTGGATGGGTACTTAAAATCCTATCTCTTTTTTCAAAATTATATTTCTCCAAGCACAAAAGTAGACAACACATGCACATGGAACATACCATGTCATGCTGATACCCCTCATATATTTTCAATTACTTAGTTGGCTTCACCAACAATCTGGTTCCCTTTCCAAAAACTACCTTGAAGCTCCCAGTATTCATACAGTCAGATTGCCCATAACAAATACACAGCAACTGTGACTAACACAAGACACCAAACTCAATAGGCACTTTTAGTCAGCACAGAATTCATCAGTACATGAATGGATACACTATAGAGAAAAGAAATATACACACAGCTGTCACAGCTGTCAATGTAGCCAGTAGGTTTTGATATAGAACAGATTGTGAAACTAAGATTGATTGTCCCTCCAATCTCAATTAGCAAATCAAGACAGTACATCTAGGCAGGAAAAAAAATGAAATGCACAAATATAGGATGGATGACACCTAGGTTTAAAGCAGTACATGTGACAAGAATTTAGACACAAGAGTAAACAGTGTGATGCAGTGACCAACGAAGTCAATGTAATTTTGGACTGCAGCAACAGGAGTATAGTGTCCCAATCAATGAAAGTAATAATACCAGTCTATTCTGCTTCGCTCAGACCTCACTTGGAATACTGTGTCCAGTTCAGGGCACCACAGCTCAAGGAAGATATTGACAAGCTGAAACATGTCCAGAAAAGAATAGCCAGTGATCAAAGGTCTGGAAACCAAGCCTTATGAGGAATGACTTAATGATCTAATTCTAGCAAACTTTACAAGAGGGACATGGTGAAAATGTTCATCATCTTTAAAATGGGAATAGGACATTGATGCCAAACCCAATCCTGTTTGCTCTTCGAGAAAACGTACCGCAATTTTGTGTAAAGTGGACTCTTCCCCCTGAGTGCTGTTTCTGGGGGGGAAAGTTTGGACTTCTGGAATCATCACCAATTTCTTCAAATAAACACACACACACTCTACAGTTATGGCATAGTTGGAATTCTAATGCTACTAAGGGGAAGATTGCTCCATTGAAAATATTACTGGCTTGGGATCCCACCATTTTCAAACAATATTTTAATAATGGATTAATTTGGGGAGAAACATGGCTGTTTTCAAGCAAACACAACAGACTTACTGGGTAGAACAAGCAGTCTTGTCCCAGATCCAATAGTCAACTTGTTTCCATAATTAACACAGTGATGTTCACCTTAGCATAAACCTGTGCAGTTTTAAAACTGTGACAGATCACATTTGGGGGGAATGCAGTGCACAGGAATAAGTCTTCGAAGTCAGTGCAATGGTCCCTGGGCATCCCTTATCCTGCCCATCTTCTTTCTCTGTCCCTAATAGTGTAGAAGAGTAACAGACTAAAAATTTATAAAATTTCGATATCATTTTAACTATCATGGCTTCAACCACATTGTTCTAGCATTGTAGCTGAGGGACTGAAGTAGATCAAACAGAGAATTTGACATACCCCACCAGACTACAAATCCCAGGATTCTCTGAGCCATGGGAATTATAATAGTATTGAATACTGTAGACACACTTAGTGACAACCATGTGTCTCTATGGTGCCACTTCCAAGCTCTGTAAGAGGAAAATATAGAATCATAGCGTTGGAAGAGACCACAAAGCCATCTAGTCCAACCCCCTGCTATGCAGGAATATACAATCAAGGCACTCCCGACAGATGGCCATCCAACCTCTGTTTAAAAAATCCCAAGAAGGAGACTCCACTACACTCCAAGGCAGCGCATTCCACTGTCAAACAGCTCTTACCATCAGGAAGTTCTTCCTAATGTTTAGGTGGAATCTCTACCTTGAAATGAAATGAAATCCTAGAGACCCCCCAATGGAAATGGGTCATCTACTGTCAACCTTAACTATTACCGTAATCGTGTTGCCCTTCACTCCAGCCCCACATTTAACATCAGCCAGTGATACTTACAGGTACTGACTCTCAGAATGGTCCCCTTCCCAAAGAACAGCTTATTTGCAGTTGAGTGCCCACAGTGATCTGAAACCTCTCAAAAACCTTTAGCTGTTTGATACCATTTTGACTGCCATGGCTCTGTTCTATGGGACCCTGGGATTTGAAGCTAGGTTAATTACTTAGGCTTCTGTCCTAGAGACCTATAATGTTGTAATGCAGGAAGTAGATTACCTCACCAAACTACAATTCCCAGGATTCCATAGATCCCTGGGTCTGCATTTTACTTATCCTTGAATTACACACTAGCATGACTTCATTGCCTATTTCACAATAATCAACCTGCCTGAATATTTATGGGTTCAAATGTGGAATGTATGAACTGCCATATAACAACTGAACTACTTACTATACATAGTAGAATAGAAAGAATGACAAGCTGAAACTTACTTAGAGTCACAAGCAGTGTTGTTCCACTTCCAAAGGTGACCCGAGTGCCACTATTATACACACAGTGTTTCCTGCCTTGACAAAAATCCCCCAGGGTACAAGGACACAAGAATGAAACTGGGGTGGTGGGTAATGGTGGGGAAGGGCATTAGTCTCCAATTTTAGATACCAGGAGCCTTTCAAATATTACAGATAGCTACCATATCTTGGTATGTGTACATGTGCCTTCAAGCAGCCTGTTGACTTATGGTGCCCCAAAAATTTCATGAGATTTTCTTAGGCAAGAAATACCCAGAAGTAGTTTTGCCAGTTCATTCTCTGAAATATAGTCTACTAAAGCACCTGACATTTGTTGGCAGTCTCCCATCTAAGCACTAACCAGGGCTGATCCTGCTTAGCCTCAAAGATCAGATGGGATCTGATGCCATAAGATATTTATCTTTACATCTCTTTATACTACAGATTAGCATTATAGCTTTTCTTCTTCTCGGTTGTGCCAATATGACCAGTGAGGGAGAGCATCCTGAACTCTTACAATTTACAAAATGGAAAGCTGGAACTTACTTGGTGTCACAACCAATCTTGTCCCTCTTCCAAAGGTTGTTTTGTATGAACCATCATTAGACACACAGTGTTTCCTGCCTCAGCAAAAATGATTTAGAATAGAAGAACAGTAACAGAACCTTTGATGAAGGGAAGAAGAGAATGTTGAGATTCTCACAAGGTATACTTCTCTTCACAAGCAACCTGAACAGCAGAATTTACCTTAAAAGAGAACCCTCCTCATTTCTCTATTATGTTAAACCTTCCTTTCATTTTCTTCCCATAGGGGAAGCTTCTCATGCATATTACCTGATCTTGAGACCACAGTAAGTTTTGATGAGCAAGCAAAACAAAAAGCACAACAAGTGGGAAAAGGCAGACAGGTGTCTTCAGGTGTCTTGATTCATCTTAACAAACTTGTTCAGTCCATTCTCACGGAGGTAGGTCTTTTGTAAAGCTAGTGGGTCTCAATTGCCCATTCCATCCCCCCCCCCCCATTATAACAGGAATTGTTCATAACAATATACTCTTGCTATGAAAAGTCCATTTTACTTCAAGGTCCTATGGGGTCTGCAGATAAGTAGGAGCAGGGAGATAGAAGTTTGAGAGAGGATCAGAAATGGTGTGATGGTCCCCCCCCCATCAAAAGACCACCCCACTTTGATCCTGACAGCCCTAGACTCCACTGTTCTTAATATGACCCTAGTTGTCAGCTTTTTGACAGTGAAGCAGATGGCTCTCCTTCATAAATGTTTCTCTATGGCTTTCTCAATGCATTCAGATAAGGCTCTGTCCAGAAGGGGGAAGCCTAGGGTGGAATCCAATATATCTGTCCGTCTGGAGCACATTTCTGGGGTTTGTGGAGAGCTGCAGAAAGAAAGTCAGATACCTAAAGTCCCATCACACAACTGGCTTGTGTGATGTTGGATCCCACCCCAATAATTTCCCACTTATACTAGGAGTCAGTGCACACCAATGCACCGAGATACTCTTCAGCTCTGCCTATTTAAAACCTGAATTTTCAGGGAGTTGAAGTGAATTACATGAAAAACAAGAACAAAATAAAGTCAGCACATACTAGGAATTACTGCCAGTGTTGTCCCAGGTCCAAAGGTGACTTTCCCAGCTGTTCCAGTATCCACACAGTGATCTACCCCATGACAAAAACCCAGAAAGTCATTGACTTCTTTTTTGCTAATAATTCACCTTTAGGGAGTCAGGATTTTCTCCTTCTCCATTAAAGGACTATTGTAATGGATGCCAAACACACTGTATTTGTCACATTGTATACATTCAAAAATGTAATCATGTGTAATGTCTATTCTACAGACTTACCTAGCAGTACTCTCAGCATTGTACCTGACCCAAAAGTCAGTTTGTAATTGGTACTGCTCACAGTAGTTCAGACTCTTACAAAAACTGATCAGCTCTAGGATTTGCCATTGGCCTCGCTTCTAGACAAATTGACTTTAAAGCCCCAAACGCCATAGGAACAGTCTGTCCGAAGGAGTACCATCTTCCATAGGTTACTACTCAGTTATTAAGGGGCCATTTATGGATTCTTTTCTCTTTGAACTGCTACCCACAATGGTTCAACAGGTGGCTACCAGAGAAGATACATTCTTCATTGTGGCCCTCCATCTGTGGAATGATCTCCAAGGAAGTTCCATCACGCATCCTTATTAGACATGTATTTAACTGCAGTGGCAGCTTGTGGCTTCCATTTTGGTGAGGCAGTAAGTCCCCTCTGGGTTTTAGTGTGAACTTTAAAGTCCAAGATAGAGAACCTGAAATAGGGTTCAGCATTTTCAGTATTTCCTTGAAAATTCAGACTAAAACTTTAATGTTCAAACTAAAGTTTGGAAGTTCACTGACTGGACGGCAACCATCTATCACTGTTTAAATACCTAATCTTCCCTTCTGGCAAGCATTTAGTACATCATCATCATCGTCGTCATCATCAATTTACTTTTGTTTTTGCTTTTACTACTTAAGTATTTTTGCCAGCTTTCAAGATCCTAATATTTTAGTATTTTGAAACTGGCTCAACTGGCATGCTTTTTTCCCTACCGTTTTTATAGATTGTTTTGTGTTTTTACATTTGTAAACCACCCCAAGGGCATAAGTTATTGGGCCATATATATTGGGAGTCCCTATATTGGAAGAAAGGCTGGATGCTACTACTAACAACAACAAAAAATTTAATCTCCCTCAATTGTCCCTCAGTTGCCTTGCATTGTCTAGACTAATCGTCCCTAAACACTAAGCATATTTAACATGGCAGAAGCCTAGATGACTTTCTAAACATGTTTACACTTATTCAGTGGATGACAGATTTCTCTATCCATGGCTATTTGTTATACTGCCTTAATGGAACCTCCATGTTATGATACAGTATATCTCTAGAGCAAACATGATGCTGAGGACAAAAACAAAACAAAACAGGAAAAAGCATTCTCTTCATTGTGAGATTCCAGTATCATCTACCTGGCTGCTGTTGGAAAAAGTAATTCCCATTGATCTTAGTGGGTCTTACTTTTGAGTAAACATATATCAGATTGTTGTTTTAGATTTTTCACGCAAGCAGTTTTTATGATCAATCTTTATGCATTTATTGCTAATATTATATTGTCAACATGAAAAGATAATGATATAAATACGTACTAGTCCAATCTCATGCTAGAAACCACAGAGTAATCACTGGATTGTCTGTAAATGCCATCAATCATTATGTCATTTGATTTTTAAGTCCCATTGTGTTAGAATCAGACTTAGTATATTTAAAGTAGTCCCATAAAAATCAATGGAGTTTAAATTAGTAATGACTGACAACTCCTATTCATTTCAGCTGGATTACTCAAAGTATAAGTAAATATGGACCCAATTTCTAGATTATCTAATCCATAAAGAGATCTGATACTTACTTGGAGTTACCTTCAGAACAGTTCCTTTACCAAAGATAATCTTTCTTGTGTCTGTATACCCACAGTGATTTCAAGCCCATCAAAAACAAATTGTGGGACATCCTCAAATGACATAATATCTCTTAAGTATATGATCTAAAACAATAGTTGAAGTGAAGTTTGTGGATCTTTAGAATTCTATGAATATTGCCATTTCAGATTCTATCTGCTGGCCAGGACAATGTCCTTCAAACTTTAAACACTCATATATCTAAATCTGGTGTTTAAATTTTGGAAACCCTCAATCAATCCAAGATATCTACATGAACATTCAGAACAAAGCAGGTTGCGTGAAAATTCTGACAATTGGTCATAATGGGTTGTTCCCAGAACCAAACTAAATTAATTATACTTTGTTCCTATGGAAATTCATGAGAAATTCAAGCATTGAGTTTTGGGTTCCATTAATTTCCATGGCTGCATGTGCACTGCAGAAATAATTCAGTTTGACATCGCTTTAACTGCCATGGCTCAATGCTATGGAATTCTGGGATCTGTAGTTTTGTGAGATATTTAGCTGTCTCTATCAGAGAGCTCTGGTACCACAACAAACTACAGATCCCAGGAGTCCATACTATTGAGTCATGGCAGTTAAAGTGGTGCGAAACTGGATTATTTCTGCAGTGCAGATGCAGCCCATGAGAACAGAGTGCAACTAACTTACTTTAAGAAACTATACCGTGCTCACAATCCGTGTCATCAGTTTTGTCATCTCTTACCAGGTCTTACTGTAAGCTTAGTTCCAGCTCCAAAGAGCTGCTTCTGCCCTCCAGAATTCACACAGTAGAAACATCTTATACAAAAACAGAGCACAACTCTTGATCTCTAAGGCAAAATGCCTTCATCAAGTTGCAGTTCAGTCATTTTAATCAACACTTTACTTTTGAACTCACAACCATGAATCTGACTTACAGAATTATATTTCTAAGTGAATACTTGTATACAAAGAGAGAAAAGGCAGCTGTAGTGGAGGAACTCAGATTTCCCTGTAATATATTTCTATATTACATTCATTTAGAATGCTTGTCAGATGGGTGGTTTTTCCCGAATAGTGCTTACAGCACTTTTTTTTTTTTTTGACTCCCTGAAACAACATCTCAGGCTCGGCCAAACTGATCACCAACAATGGTCCGCCCTGGCCTCACATTGGGAGGCATGGAGACACACTATCCACAATGCTGCAGCCTTATTTGAGAACTCATGTCGAACAAGTCTTGAAGAGAAACGACAACGCAGAAAGAATCACAACCCAGAAACATCACCCAAGGAGACCTTCTGCTGTGCTTTCTGCAACCGGACTAATTTATCTCGGATTGGCCATTTTAGTCATCAGCGTGCACTTGCAGAAAGCGCAGGATGAGTCCTTCCTGAATCTTCGTTTGCGAAGAAAAGCCAGAGAGAGAGAGAGGTTTACAGCACTGGCTTGAGTATTTTGGACTTTTTCGGACAAGTAAAATGCAACGGAAGCAGCCTCGCCACGTTGCGAGACTGCTGCGCTGCAGGGCGTCCCTTTCGGATGACGCCTGTCCCTGCCGGTACTGTTGCGGTACCGCAGGGACATTTGAGTGTAATATTTTGGTGATTTTTATTCATGATCAAATTTTGTGAGTAAAAATCGCCAAAATATTACACTCAAATGTCCCTGCGGTACCGCAACAGTACCGGCAGGGACGGGCGTCATCCGAAAGGGACGCCCTGCAGCGCAGCAGTCTCACAACATGGCGAGGCTGCTTCCGTTGCATTTTACTTGTCCGAAAAAGTCCTTTATTAGTGCTGGCTCCTCATGAACCATTAAATTACACTGACTAGCCTTGGGCCAGTCACTCTTACACAACCTGGGTTCTTTTTGCAGGGACAAAGTATGGAAGAAAAAAACATCATGTACACCATCTTGAACTAACTGGTGGGGAAATGAACTAACAATTTAACTATCCAACTAACTAGATAATTAATAAAGAAATATTCAGATGTACTTGGTGTTTGTTTTAAAGACACAAAAAAGAGACAAGGGCAGGGGTTTGATCAATGTACTAGAAGTCTCACTTTCTTTTTTCATCATCATTTCATTACTGCCTCTTTTGAGTCTTCTTCTTTAAATGTTGCTCCCAATGCACATTAATCCCCCTACTCTAGAGAAACTTACTTGGTCGGGTTTGGAGTTGTGTTCCACTTCCAAAGACGACCTTAGACCTGTACCCAGCGACTTGTACACAGTGAAATTAACTTTTACATAAACTGCCACATCTATACGGTTTTATTTTCTGGTTTGTGAAGGGACGATTCCTGTAGCGTAGCAGTTCCTTTCATGAAAGGACAAATGGGGAAGAGGATCTGGGTTGGGAAGGCAAAACTTCATACACCCTCTAATTAACCTGACATCGCCCATGGGATGCTGCTAACTCATACTGCTTCATGGGGTGTATTCCTAAATTACTCACTGGTGGAGGAACACTAATACTGAACTCCCAGTCCAATTGAACCAGAATAGATTCTCACCCCTCACAGTGAACATTTAGACTGCAAGTTCAGTGGGTGCAGAAAACCTTTTTTTACTTACACTCCACTTCAGTGCATAATATTGACTGGTGATATTTATACAGAGAGTGTCATAAATGACATGGCTGATCCAAAAAGCCTTTTCCAAGGAGACCTTCTGCAGTGCTTTCTGCAACCAGACTTGTTTATCTCAGATTGGCCTTTTTAGACATCAGCACGCTTGCAGAAAGTGCGGGATGAGTCCTTCCTGAATCTTCGTTTGCAAAGAAAAGCCAGAGAGAGAGACCCTCTAGATGTCTTGAACCACAACTCCCATAATCCCCAACCAGCACAGACCATCAGCCTTGCTAGCTGGGGATGATGGGAAATGACAGTTCAGCTCATCAAGAAAGCACCAGGATAGGAGAGGACAGAAATTGTACTTGATAGGAGAGTGAAAGAAAGTATGTACAGTATTTTGTGGAACTCTTTAGGTACTTACTTGGGTGAACTGTTAGTCTTGTTCCAGTTCCAAATATAACTTTGTAAGTACCACTAGAAGTATCACAGTGAAACAGAGCTTTGCATAAACTTACCAGCTGAGACACCTTTGATGAGGAGTGGAATTCTGTTTTGATAAGAGCTCAGAAAAAACATTTCTCTAGATTAAAACTCCCTACATCCCCCAGTCAGCATGGGGACTGGGGGATTCTGGAAGTTGTAGTACAAAAAAGAGACTTTTCCAAGTTCTGGTTTTGAGAGCAAACCTTTCAAACAATCTTTCTACTTTTGGATTGTTTACAGTACCCTAGTCCCCCAAAAATCCAATAGCCCTGTACATGTCTAATATGGCAATCTCAAGCATGAAGGCTATGGACTAATGGAGCAATTCTATGTGGGGTGAGGATGCATTTTTATGGTGGAAGATCCCTCACCATCTAACATTTGCCAGTTTGCTTCAACCAGCATGGGAAATAGAGTGTTGGCTTTCTCTCTTTTATTTCATAGTCATTTAAAAAAAAAATTCTTCCACTGACACTAATAGGAGGGCAAACAACTACACCAGCTTCAGGGGTCAGATACATGGTCATCTTGAGGGAGTTTTGGATCTCGTAGATCCAAGAGTGCCATCAAACAGCAGAGCTTGGAAATGTTACAATTGTGGACTATAATTCACAGGATCCACACCCAACCCATGGCCATTCTAAATAGATTCTTTAGAATTTGACAATGAAGACAATTTAACAGTGAAAACATTAGAACAGGGTCACCTTCACACACACACAGACGGAACTGTGATGGGAAACATGTAACTATCCAGAAAGTTGCTGGACTAGAATTCCCATCATTCCTCAACATTGGCAATGCTGTCTGGAGCTACAGGGAGTCACAGGGCAATAACATCTGGAGAGCTACACATACTCTACTCCTTCTTGGGAAGGAAAGCCTGAAATTATTTATTTAACATGCCAGCATTCTTATTTTCCTCCTGAGTATCAGTACTGCTGGTTGGAACTATGGTAACTGGGTGTTGACCTCAAGGACAGGAAGTCCCCCAATGCAGGTTGCCCATTTTAGCTAGGGTAGTGCAGGGATTAGAGTCATAGAATCATAGAATTGAAAGATACCACGAGGGTCATCCAGTCCAACCCCATGCCATGAAGGAATAAACATCCCTGACAGATCGCCATCCAGCCTCTGTTGAAAAATCTCCAAAGAGGCTTTTAACCTCATGGATTGGGGCATGGGAGATAACAGGTTCTATCCCCTAGCCAGCCATGAAACTGACTGGGTGATCATAGACTAGTAACTCTTTCTCAACCTGATCTATCTCACAGGGTTGTTATGAAGATAAAGTGGGGAGAGGGAAAGCCATGTATGCCACCTTGAACTCTTTGGATAAAAGGCAGGATATAAATATAACTGGGAACCAGCATGGTGAGTGGTTTGAGTGTTGGACGGACACCCCATTTATTGACCTTTCCAACAGGGTTCCAGTTGTTGCTGAAAATTCGATCTCTCAGACTCAAGTTCAAAATTATCTATTGATTTGTGTTCAAGGAATTAGCTAGTGCTTCATAATTCTTTTATTGCTTTTTTGCTTTCATTATGCATATTGTTCTGTATCTTAGCAAACAGTTTACTGGGAAATTTAGATATGTGTCGTCTTTGATATGAGAGCCAGCATGGCATAATGCTTTGAGTATTAGACTACTACTATGGAGACCAGGGTTTGAATCCCCATTCGGCCATGAAAACCCATGGGGCAACCTTGAGCAAGTCACACCCTCTCAGCCTCAGAGGAAGACAAGGGCAAACCCCCTCTGAACAAATTCTGCCAAGAAAATCCCTGTGATAAGTTCGCTTTAGGGTTGCCATCAGTCAGAAATGAAGGCACACAACAATCAGTTTAACTAAGAAAACTAACTAGCTAAGTAACCAGCTCTCTTCCTGAATGTTTTCAAATGATTTAGATATGGCAGCCAAGATTTGCCAATCATGTTTCTCCTCTCCCACTGACAGAAGAAATAGCATATATATGAGAGATTTAGTTCAAACCTGATATTCTAATCATCAAATGGACACTCCCCCCCTACAACTCATTTTTTAAAAAATAAAAAATAAAAGGTCATTACATACCAGGAATCACCACCACTCTTGTCCCAGCTCCAAACGTCAATTTCCAGCCTGATTCACACAGTGATCCACCCGATGACAAAAATGGCAAGCACACTTCTCAAGACCTTCAGTGGCATCATTCTAAATTGAGGCCGCTGCTTGATTGAGATAGTGGTGTTTTCTCCAACTATGACTGCTCATTAACTTCGTCAGTACAAGAATGATGCTAATTTGAATAGTCACTGTGAGTTTTTGCAGGCATTGAAACCTTAATGCAACAATCACAACTTGTACCTTTGCATTTTGTTTTTTCTCTCTCTGACTTGCTTTCTGTTCCCCAGCTGTACAACTGACAACTTAGGACAACACTTCATACCTCTTTTGAAGTGGGCTCTAATGCATGAAATCTTATTCCATAATAACTGTGTCTTTATGATGCCTCAAGATTTTATGTTGTTTATGGAAGCTTGGAATATATTATACACATGCATAGACATCACTGCAGTGAAAGCCAACCACACGGGCAGTATATCTGTCTCATTAGATTATCACATGTAACCATGCACACTACCTATTCTAATACTTACTTGGTACTACAGTCAGCCTTGTACCAGACCCAATGGTGAATTTGAAGTTGTTATTGCTCACAGCTGTGCAGACCTTTACAAAATCTCATCCACTCTAAGCATCACCATGATTCTAGATGAGCATTCATTCACTCAAGTATCAACCAGAGAACCCCAAATACCCATCTTGGTGACTCAAGTTGACTTGACAGCAGTTAACAACAAAAGTGAACCTATCACAGGGTTTTCTTGGCAAAGTTTGTTTGGAGGGGGTTTGCTTTTGCCTCCTTCTCAGGCTGAGAGACTGTGACTTGGCCAAGATCAAGGCTTTCCATGGCTGAGTGGGGATTCGAACCCTGGTCTCCAGAGTCATAGTCCAATGCACAGACCAGTACACCACACTGGCTCCAGGCAGATGCCTAGTCCATATTAATATCCTACATATATCCCCTTCTCTCTTTCTCTCTCTCTTGTTTTTCCTTTCTTTGTAACGATACTGCAAAAATCAAATTAAGTAATTAAAACGGAGGGGAAATCTGTTCATTCTCAGCATATTCAGTATCTTCAGTTTTTCCTACTCAATTCTGTACTGATTGTTCTCTCTACTTTCCTCTTTTCCCCAGAGTTCCTTACACTTGGCATATACTCCCACCCTGTTTGTCTGTTCCTAACAAGGCAAACTTGTCTTTCAGAAACATCTTCGTGAATCATACAGGCAAGGTCTTTACACAATGCACTTTTAAAAACTGCCAGTATGCCACTCTGAGAGCCCTTTCAGATGTAGCATCAAGAGGAGGAAGGAGGGGAGGGAGAAAGAGAGAGGGAGGGAGATGTGGCATGCATCTTTAAGACTATCGTCAGCCCTCAAATTTCATAGGGGTTAGGGGTGCAGTAGCCCTGTAAAAGTGGAAAAACTGTGAACATTGGCCCACTCTTTTTTTTAACCTGAGAGAACACTTCTGTATGCATTTAAAGGCATGATTCTATGGTTAAATTAAAGTTGACCATAGAATTGCGCTGGATGACCAACCCCTGCCTAGAGAATGTTCTCTTCTTCATTATTAAAGTGCCACAGAAAAGATTTCATGCTAAAACCAATGAGTTTTGTGAAAAATAAATCTCATGGGGACTGGATTTTTTTTTATATGTCAAGATACTTTTTTTTTTTGTCAAGCACTAGAAAAACTGAAAATGTTATTAAAAGCCCTGATCGAAATTACTTACTTGGAGCAACTCTCAGTCTTGTCCCCTGTCCAAATGTAAGTCTGCCAGTAGCACTTCCATAGTTACACAGTGAAATAAGCCAATACATAAACTCTACTTGTGACCCTCACTACCTACTTTGAGTAGAGCAGGACCTTAAGAAAACTTCATTGTGTTCACAAAAAAAGACAGTCAGAATTCCCTGACTGGCTTCAAACAAGGTGCTCAATACTCTTCTTGCTCCTTATTTTTGGAAGTATTTTTGTCTTACTACTGACAGTTCCCTACCATTATGTCTTAATTATTAAGTTCCACAAATGTAAATTACAGAAGAACCACTGGCTCCAAATGTGGAGTTCTGTTTCCTTTTTATTGTCCTTTTAAAAAAATATTTGTTACATTTGGACACTGCATTTCCTCTAAGGTCACCTTTTCCCTTTTTATCCTTACTAACAGCCTTGCAAGGTAGATTAGTCTAAGAGATAGTGACTCATAGTCACTTAGTGACCTTCATTGCTAAGAGGGATTTGAATCTCAGGACCCCTGAGTCCTAGTTCAACACTGCAACCATTACACCATGTTGCCTCTATCACAACAACACTCCATTGCAAATTCTAACATTAGCCTGATTGACTGGATAATGCTATGTGTTGTTATGTGCCTTCAAGTCATTTCTGACCTACGGCAACCCTAAGGCAAAGCTATCATGGTGTTTTTGGCAAGATTTGTTCAGAGGGGGTTTGCCTTTGCCTTTCTCTGAGGGTCAGAAATATATGATACCAGATCTAACTTTAAAAGTCTGTTATTTCCTTCTTTAGAAGCACCGAAACTCTGTATGCTTACTTGGATGAACTGTCAGTTTTGTTCCACTTCCAAAGGTAACTTTATCATTAGCTCCATAACTTATCACAGTGAAACAAACCTTTACACAAAGCCATCAATTAAGACACCAGCTCATGGGCTTCCTAGTCAGCACAGAGGTGAATCCACTCTGAATTATGGTCCAAACTTTAAAAGAGATGTTCGACCCTAGACTGCTAAATAGTTTCAGTACCTTGGATAGCTCCTTGTGCCATGGGACACCCTGTCCCCCTTGACATAAGTTGAATGGCTTTTGGTTCTGGTAGGACAGGTTGAGTTAAAGTCACCTTTCCTAAATCAAATTGCTTGCAACCACCCATCCCCGATTCTATGTAATTTTAATTCTGTTTTTGCTGATGGTGGCCATGATGATGGTCCAGCATTTCCAGTTATGGATGTTGTGGATTTAGAGTTACAAATGTCACATCTTTAGGTCCTCACTGGATCATCTTTGGAATGATTTTAATATTGGGGGGGGGGATTCAGGGCTCCAGAAGTAATAAATATCTTGCAAGATTAAAGCTTTCCTTCCAGCATGCATTTTCATAGTGTTTCTGCATTCTATAAATCTAGAAGATTTTTTAATATCTATCTATCTATCTATCTATCTATCTATCTATCTATCTATCTATCTATCTAAAGAAAATGTGACCATAAAAATTCATGGAAATCTCTGTTGGAAATGGAACTCATCATTAGAATTGGGAGATAAATGACACATTCCCAGAAAAGGAAATATTTTCCCCTGGGCTGAAATGAGGGGTGGGTAGGTGGACACTATTATGGCCTGAGAATTCACTGTTTTGGATTTGGTCCTGGTGATTTGGTGATTAGTGAAGCTGACAAGCTTTGTCTTATTGGACTGTAGCCTTTCATCCTTCTTAGAATTGTTCCTGGGATTCATCAACTGGCATAGGGCCCATCTATATGAGGGGGGAAATGTGGATGCATGCAAACTCACACATATTCAAAGCAGGATTGACCTGTTCTGATGGTGGTTTGGCAAAATTGAAGGCATGCAAGGCTATCCGTTTTTGCCGTCCCTACAGGCATGACTATGATTCAAGATGGTGGCTGTGACTTGCATTTTTATTTCCAAAAGTCACTGCTGCTGAATGGTTTTGTTTTTTTTTTTTAAAAAAAAAGGCATATCAGAGTTGCAGAAGTGT
Organism: Gambelia wislizenii; assembly: GCA_030847615.1. NCBI lineage: Eukaryota > Metazoa > Chordata > Lepidosauria > Squamata > Crotaphytidae > Gambelia > Gambelia wislizenii. Next base: position 8,182,996 of record JAUMIR010000006.1, read on the forward strand.
GATAGTGCATTATTCCACCTAAATAAACTATAAAAGGAAAAGGAAAGGGTTGTTTCATCACATGATTACTCCCTCGCTAAAGCAAAAATCCAAGATGGCGGCTCTGGGGTGCTGGACTTCTTTGCCAGCCCCAGACCCCTGCTCCCATCCAGCCAATCAGCTTTTTACTTTTGCTTTTCTTGGACTATGCGGATAAATGTGATGGTCTGTCCTAATGATCGATGATGCACATTCCTCATGGAGTTTTTTTAAAACATTGGGGAAAGCCCTGAAGGCTGTTCCCTGGGGGTTTATGGTGGATTTTGACCCCTTCCTTCTGAATACAATGGAATTATATGGGATCCCATTAGGACAGGTAAGATTCTAAGTAGATTCTATGAGGATTATTTTCACCATTAAGACAGGCCCTAAATTAAGGCAATGGCGAGGCGTAGCTGGCCAGACTCCCCATTTGCAGGAAACTGCCTTCTGATATGTCAGATATTTGTACCTCATGCAAAGGAAGAAAATTGGGACTGAGATGACTCAGGTCCAGGTAAACTGAAAGACCATATTCACCCTTACGAAGCTGCCTGTTTTTTGAGATCTGCCGTGGAGGTGCTTCTCTCTGTCCTACCACCCTCACGGGTACATCTGCTGGAAACATGTGAGAAGGCCTTCTCAGTGGCTGCCCCCAGGCTCTGGAACTTCCTTCCCAGAGAGGTCAGAATGTTTCTGTAATCAGATGAAGACCTTTTCTGTTCTGATAGCACTTTGAGAAGAGACTGTTCAGGCTGGATGGGCCTTTAACAAAGTCTTCAATTTTCTATTTGTTATTTTTGGTGTCCTGTTCTGTTTCTATGGTTTTAACCAGTTTTACCTTTTTGATAGTTTCATCATTTTTTAACTTGTGTAGTTTGTGAATGTTAACTTTTTGGGAAAAATCTGTTGCAGCCACATTGAGTCTCGAACTGGAAAAAAGTGGAATATAACCTGGGGAAAAGGCAGAATATATATATATATATATAAACAACTTACTTGGTAAAACAAGCAGTCTAGTGCCACTGCCAAAGGTTGGCTTCTCATAGGTACCAGAAGTCCCACAGTGTTTTCTGCCTTCACAAAAATGTACACTGGTGCATAGAGTATATAGAGGGGAAAGAATGGGATCTAGAGAGAGGGGGATTGTGATGTTTTGAGATTTTCAAGCAGGAATGGAGGGGAAATTTTGTTTCTTATACATATTTGGTATGAATTTAAACCAAATGTTTTCATATCTGCGATGGAAGTAACATGAGATTGATGAAAAAAAATGTAGATGAAACCCAAATCTAATAGTTTTGTCCATCCAAGTCAAGGGATTTGAGTGCTTTCAAGCTCTTTAAAGTCATGGTGTGAATTCCTGTGTATTCCACTATGCTACAGTCAAATTAGAGTGGCCATCCCATTTTATTTTTCTCTGAGAGTCTTCTGATCTTTGGCAGGCAGTTACAGGGTAGTCCTCCCACACAGGGCATAGCAGCACTTTCATTTGGCTGCTGGGGAGAATTTCATGTTTTGAAGAATTTGTTGAAGTTTTACTTACTTCTTCAGTTTGGGGGAAAATATTCAGTTTTCTTCTTTTTCTTAGTGAATATGTGAAATAGCAAAAGTTTTGAAAAAGCAAAACAGACAGATTTTTTCCTCCCTAATTTACAGCCATTTGTGCAACACCACATTCTCTTCATCTGAACTTAAATTAAGATAGTTGGCTTTTGAAATCTAGACCAATTGCATTGCCAAACTCTAAGAGTGTCAGATATTGGGGAAGTTACTTTTTGGGGGGACTAAAACTACTTGATTCCACCAGCCATCTTTTCCAAGATCTGTAGAGATGGATATAATATGGAACCTTGATTTAACCATGATCAGAGGTAAGCTACCTTAATGCACTTCTAGAGAGCTGTACTCACCTTACTCATTATGGCTGCAGTGTAGAAATAAAGTAATGTATGGGTGAGGCTGCTAGGATTTCCCATTCATAAATTCTCTGTCACAAGATGCCCTAAAGCCTGGGTACTTGCAAAATATAATAATTTTGATATTTAAACCTGCAAGCTCTCAAGAGTCTTGGATTCAAAACAAAATGATATCACACGTACCAGGGACCACTGTCACCGTTGTCCCTCTTCCAAACATGATTTTCCAGTCTGAAGTAGACCCACACAGTGATCTACCCAGTGACAAAAACCAGTCCAGTGTGCACATTCATCATTTCAATCCACACCTTTTATAGGAAAACAGAAAAATACCTTCCAAATATTTCTTCTGCAATTACTTCTAAATGCATAGCCCCCAGCAGGAAGTCTTACACCTCAACAAATGTAATAAGGAGGGGAAAATGGGTTTTTTGTTTGAAATACTGACTTGGTAATACAAGCATTCTTGTACCAGACCCGAAGTTTATCTGGATGTTGTTAGCACTCACAGCAATACAAGCCCTTACAAAAATTCATCCACTTCATGATTTCCAGTAACTTTGGGTCAAACTAGATGAGACACCATTCCTTCAATTAGCAAATGTGTGTCTGACTTTTTAAAAGTGAATAGCATACAATGGGGGGAAACTAGATCAGAACAACAGTGGGTGATAAAAAATTGGTTCAAGAAACCCTAAAAGTAAACAAAATCTGGTTCTCAGTTTTGAAAAATAATAGAATCAACACTCAACACTTACAAAGGAATTCCACCCAGGGACAGGGAGATTTCCAGCAGATAATAGTCCATCAACCAGCCATTAGCCAAACAGACACTAACAAGCCTTGCATTTCTATACCCAAAGCCTAACCATTCAATTACACAAATTTACATATACTCCCCAACAAGGGTTCACAATATATAAACTCCACACACACTCCTACCCAACCATTCTCTGAAGATGCCAGCCACAGATGCAGGCGAAACATCCGAAATAAACGATTCCAGAATATGGCCTCACAGCCCGGAAAAAACCCAAGGAAAAACTATTTCAAAAAAGTCTTCAGACATGACATGCCTTATCTAGGCATCCAAAAACCAAACTATTCATGCACTAGCTAGCAGGACAAGCATCTATCAACTTGTCTTTCCAGTAACCTAAAGAGACCTCCAGATGTTCTGGTCTACAACACTCTTCACTCTAGGAAGACCCCAGGTTGAGAAAGGCTGTCCCAGATGATAAAGAGAAAAGATTTCCATATCACAACCTTCCAGGTCATAAGAAGGGATGAACTTATTCCCAGCAATGCTACTATCCTAGAAATTTAGTAATAAATTAGAAATAAATACTTCAGATAGGGTCACAAAACAATCCATTTCAAATGCTATAGTTGCTGCTGCTATGTGCCTTCAGGTCAATTCTGTCTTTATGTCCAAATGTCCTGGACAACAGAGTGTGGGGTTATGGGAGATTCAGTTCTGCAACATCTAGAGGGCTGTAAATTGTAAAGCCCCAAACTAAGTATATAACAAAATACTAAAACAACCATAATATATACCCAGACTTCTTCCACCAATCTCTCTGCTCATCCCTAAGGCATCCTGGAATTGTTTGGAAAATTACCACTCCAAGGGAAAAAAAAATCAGTTCAGATTAACCTAAATAAAACTATCAGTATAAAAGTACTCACTAGGTATTATGGAGAGCTTGGTTCCTTTCCCAAAAGTGACTTTATCGGTCCCTCCACTATAATCCTCACAGTGACTCAAGTCTTTGCAGTTTCTCCACACTGAAAGAGACTCAAATGCACTGTCTTTGCTGCTGTAACCTTGCCTTGTTTAACAAATGGATCAGTATGTGGCCCTTTGAGAAACAGAGATCAAAATGACCCTGACTGGATGCAGCTATTTCTACGGGATTTTTTAAAAGGGATTTTTTAAAAAGGGATTTTGTCCACTATAAAGAAGAGTAATATGCAGGACAATTACTGAGCTGGTGGATCACAAAAGCAACATTGGCTGGGGTTGGATGGGTGGGTGGTTAGCCTGTAATTTGCAAGAAAAGAACTCTTCCTAAGATTTTGAAAAGATCAAGCCTCTCTTCCTGAGCCTCATATATGGTGATGTGAAAAATATTTGAAAATATTCAAAAAACAGACAAAAATATAAAAACATGTGGGGGGGGGTTGGGGGGGTTAGTGCTGAGAAACCCTGATGAGAAGAATTCTGGACCAATGAGAATCTTTGCAGTTCATGACTTATTCTACACAAAAAAATTGTGCATGGTTGTTTTGTGCAGAAAACAGCATTTTCTGCACATGAAACATCATTTTCTACATGGAAAATAATATTTCAATGTAGAAATATTGATTCCTGTGCAGAAAATGCTGTTTTCTGTGCTGAAAAGGCTGTAATTGAGGATTTATTCTGTATAAAATTTGCACATGGTTGATTGGCATAGAAAACAGCATGTTCTGCACAGGAAACTGCATTTTTTTCTGATGGAAAAGAACCATGGGAGAATTTTGCAGAGAATACACCCTGAATTGGGATCGCCTTCAAAAACTGTGGTTTTTGAAGACTTCCTTGTAGCAGGAAGAAAATTGCTGAAATTAGTCATTGCTACCTTCAAGAAGAATCATATCCCTACCCCTAAAGAATGATATCCCTGCTTCTGTGAACACATGAATTTCTTGTTTCCACATTCATAATAAGAGGGAAACTCCCGTCTCTGAATGAATTACCAGACCAGGGAGGAGATGATGATGATGATGATGATGATGATTTTCATTTATAGCCCACCTTTCTCCCAAATAATGGGACTCAAGGCGACTAACAACATATTTAGACTCTATGCTGATTAAAAGCTATACAAAATTTTAAACAAATTTTGTATCCATAAAAGTTATTTTAAAAGCAATTCAGCAATTTATAAGGTTATGGTTAAAAATATTAAAATTCATTTAAAAAAAAATCTTGTGCAAACCATAGAAAAGCATGGCATATGGCTAAAAGCCCATCCCGTTCAGTTTCTAAAAACCTGGTATCACAAAAATGTTTTCAGTTGCCAACAGAAGGAGAACAAGGAGGGAGACATCCAGGCCTCCATAGGGAGGGAGATCCAAAGACTGGGAATAACCACTGAGAAGGCCCCCTCTCTTGTACCCATCAAACAATTCTAATAATCCTAAAAATGTAATGATAATTGTATACATTATAGCAACTTTTCACTACCCGGTGCCATACAGGTGCATTAGACTACAGCTCCCATAATCCCCAGATGACATGGACAGATTAGGGAAGGATGCATTTTTATGCACACAGAATCATTTTATCACAGACCTGCTCTAACAATGAGTGTCGTTCCAGAACCAAAGCTGACTTTGTAACCATTGGTGTTCACATTAGTAAACTTCTTTACAAAAACCTCTGGTACAGCCTTCCCTGACTTAGTTCCCCCTGGAAGTATTGGACTTTGGTGCAGGATTTCTGTGGATGATTGGAATTGCAGCACATCCTATCTGGTAGATCCTCTGTTGGGAAAGACTTCTCTAACATCATCGTGCTTGCTCACACACATGCTATAAGGACTTAAAGCAGCCTTCTTGATACTAGTGCCTTCCAGCTTTTTTGGATCAGATCTCACTGTTTCCCTGACCACTGGCCATTTTGGCTGGGCCTTGAGGGAAACTGGAATCCAAAACACCTGGAGGAACCTTGGAGAACCCTGCTTGGTATCTAAACAAACACCCCAGATTCAGTGTTAGACCCTCCAATATCTCACAGACAGGGATGTAAGTATTCACTATGCTTCTCATAGAAGGAAGCAATGAATCATTTTAACAGTTTTCTTCTGTTGCAAGAAAGTCTTTGAAAACCCTGCAATTTTCAAAGTCTGCTTGCAGTCTGAGCCTTATTCTGCCCAAAATTCACATGTGGTTGTTATGTTCAGAAAACAGCTTTTTTTTCTGCACAGCCAAAGCTGTTTCCTGCACAGAAAATGGTGTTTTTCTATGTGAATCAGCTATATGTGGATTTTGTGCAAAATAAACCCCCAATTGCAGCATTTTCCTGTACAGGAAACAGCATTTTGTGCATTTCCTTTGTAGAAATATTTTCTTTGCACAAAATGCTATTTTCTCTGCAAACCAACTACATGTAAATTTTGCACAGAATAAGTCCTGAACTGTGGAGATTCTGTGTGAAGTCAAAGGCTTTCATGGCTGGCATCCATAGATTTTCCTTGTTTTTCTTCTTTTAGTTTTAGTTTAGTTTTAGTTCTTTCTCACGTTTTGACTGCATCTGTGGCTGGCATCTTCAGAGAATGGCTGGCATCTCTGAAGATGCCAGCCACAGATGCAGGTGAAAGTCAGAAAGAAACTATTCCAGAACATGGCCTCACAGCCTGGAAAAAAAGCAAGGAAAATCTGTGGAGATTCTCTTCAATCCAGCAATCATCTCATCAGGGTATCTCAACACTCCAAAACAACATCAACCCCAAAAAACATTTTTTTTTACTGTTTTTCAATTATTATTTTTTTAAAAAATTCCACCTCTGCACACAGATCAAAACAGGGGAATATTTGTAGCTCAGAGAGTCAGCATGGTATAGTGGCTTGAGTGCTGGACCAGAATTCTGAGAGACTCAGGTTTGAATACCCACTCAGCCATGGAAATCCACTGGGTGACCTTGGGCAAGTCACACTCTCTCAGCTTCAAAGGAAGGCAATGAGAAACCCATCATTTGAACAAATTTTGCCAAGAAACCTTTGTGAGAAGTCCCCCTTAGGATTACTGTAAGTCAGAAATGACTTGAAGGCACACAGCAATACCAACAAACTTGTAGCTCTCTTGTCTTTGTCTTATGGTTTATTACCACAGTTTCCACCAGTACGGATATAAATCCAGTTCTTTTAAACTGTATATTTGCATTTGCTTTGCAACAGACCACCCTCCATCATCTGAATTTCAAGGTGTTTGCCCTACAGTGCCTTGTGAGATGTTCTACCTGTGAAATCGCAGTTGATGTAATACAAAATATTGGAAAATGTCATGCTCTGGAACAGGACTGTAGAAAATACATACAGCAATGAATATCTATTAGTAAGACTCACTTGGATAAACTGCTAGCTTTGTTCCACTGCCAAATGTCATTTTCTCTGCTCCTCCATAGTTACACAGTGAAACAGAGTCTTACACAAACTCAGTTGACACAGCCATGAGAAGAGCTCAAATGAAGAAGGGTAACAAAACTGAACAAAACTCAGCCAAGCTTTCCTCCTTGCAATTTGTGTGCAACAACTGGCATTTCTGTTAGTGTCACCCCAACCCTGCCCAACATTCCCAGCTACACATGTCATAGCTTGAAGGATTTCTGATTTTTGTTTGTTTCATATCAGCACATTACTTCTAGAAGTGCAAGTAGAAATTTCACAGTGGAGATGCCTTCACCATTTCCCATTCTATGGACTTTTTCAGACGTTGATTTACAGCGCAAGAAGGCTCGTAATCATGGAAGTTGCCCATGAATAAAAAATGGCCAAATGTGCCGCGGCTGCCTCCAATCTCTCCCGGAACTGAAACTGTTGATTTCGGCAGGGGGACAGCGTCATATGAAACGGGACCCCTGCCACATAGCAGCCTCGCGAGTGTTACGAGCCTTCTTGTGCTGTAAATCGACGTCTGAAAAAGTCCTATAACTTTTGAGCCTCAGTCCTATCTAGCTAACACCCACCTCATCCCATTCAGTTTATACCTACTGAATTGATGGTTGAATAATGAGCCAAAGTGTAGGTAAATCCCATTGATTTAATAGTTCTGCTCAAACTGGGACTACCAACAAGAGTCAAGCCTCTCAGATTTCAACTCTATGCACACTTGCTTGAGAGTTAGCTCTGTTGAATTCAGTGGAGTGTTCCTTGGATTAGACTATGGGCCTGTCTACACTGGAGAAATACAGCAGTTTGACACCACTTTATCCACCTTAGTTCTATCCTATGGAATCCTAGTATTTATAGTTTTGTGAGGTATTTAGCCTTTTCTATCAGAGAACTCTGATGCCCCACCAAACTACAAATACCAGGATTCCATAGGATAGAACTATGTTGCATAAAGTGGTGTCAAACTATTTCTCCAGTGAGGACAGGCCATTCCAATCATCCAAGATCTGTTTGCTTTTTGGAGTGAGAGTTCCTTTCCTATGGCCTGGCTCTTCAAAGATCAGTCAAGATGTATGTCCACCTGAGTATTTTTTTTTTAAGCTACTATCTTTAGAGGAAGGGAAGAGGATTTTGTGCAAACTGGGAACATATTTCCTGAAGCAACCCAAGAGACCAGATCCACACCCTATTCTCTCATATGGCCAGAGAGCTTTGATCTTTGCTACCTCAGAAGACTGGGCTGTCTAGTATGGTCGGGCTGCCAGATCCCTACACGATGGAAAGAATACATCATATTTTTGAAACTTACTTGGTGTAACAAGCAGTCTCGTGCCACTTCCAAAGAAGAACTTACTGTATCCACCTGTAACCCCACAGTATTTCCTGCCTTAACAAAAACTACAAGGACTAAGAGAGAGACAGGAGAACATTGCTGCTTTGAGATTTTCAAACTACTTGTGCAACTTCCTCCTGCATTTCACTAAAAGCAACACAAAGAATGAAAAATTCCGTTCTTTGAAATGGTTCCTGAGAATCCAGGTCACCTTTGTTGTGTTTGAAAGCAGCTGAACCAGATGAATTCCTGTGAAGCAGAGACATTCCATTACCTCACACCCATTTCCCCCCAAAATAATGAAATTTCTCTTATTGTTCTCTCCACTTAAATCCAGGAGTGCCAGAAGCTTTTGGCTAGGATGGAAGGAAGGAAATTGGTGGAATGTACTAGAGCTTATAGAGACAGGCAATTTACCCCATCTTGCCCCTGTCTTAGAGCCTTGCAGTCCAGATGACACTGGGCATTTACCCCCTTCTGCCCCCAGGGCAGTCCTCACCACCCCCAGGGCAGATATGGAGATCAGACTGGGAGCAGGTGGGGTAGGGCCTGATACAATGTTTAAAAAAAAACAAAAAACAAAACCTCTTTTAAGGAATGGATCAGGCCCTGCAAGACCACAAAGAGCCCATTTCGCAGGTAAGCCCTCACAGCTGCTGCCGGTCTGCCTCATTCTCCCGGAAGGCAGGAAGGAGTCCCACAATATGTGACCAAGGCTGGTTATATGCCAGCTTCCTGCCTTCTGAGACAATGAGGGTTATGGTGGCTACAGCAATGGATTAGCATGCTTGTCTGGACTCTGGCCCATTTGGAGGTGGTAATAGGGGAATAATGGGCCTGATCTGCAGCCACGATACACTGGTGGGGAGCCATCATGTCCTGGCTCGTGTAGATGAGCCTCTAGTGTCAGATGAACAGACTTCCATACATGTTTGCCCCTGATCCTCTTCCACCCTGAGGAACCACATTCACAGTGGCATTTGCTTTTGTGTAAACTTATACAGCTGAGACAAGTGGGGGCAAGGGGGAGAAAGGAGTGAGAACAAACAAACATTGTGAAGCTACTACATGCCTGGTCTAATGCTCCTCTAGTGGAACTGATCTCAGCTTCTTCTTTTTTTTCCCATCCATAATCCCAAACATAGCAATTAATGTTAAATATATCTTATGCTTTACCAAATGTAACCAGGAGCTATAGTATCTCCTCTATCCTGTGTACTTACTCAGTAAGATGAGCAGCTTCGTACCAGACCCAAAGGTGATCTGCTCATTATTATTACCCACAGTGGTACAGCCCCTTACGAAAACCTGCCTGCTCAAGGCATTTCCATTTTTCAAGTAACTTAGCATGTATCTAGTCAACACCATTAGTGGACTATGGTCCATGTAGGGTGGTGGTGATGGTGGTGGAGAAGGAAGAACCTTATTCCACAATAGAGGCACCTCTCCTTTGCTCAGAACTCATCCTGCTGGTGGTCAATACTCGAGAAACCTATCAGCCTATTCTGCCACTAACCACTAACCCAAAGACTGAGAAGTTTGCCTTACTCTCTTCACAGTTACCTGTGCCTTCTTAGCTCCTTCCATAAACCATATGAGAACTAGAGCATTAAAAGACATGAAGTGAGTTTACTTTTATGCCACAGCTTCTTGGCTTGCTCACTAGTTCTCAATGCCTTGCAGTTAAGTTTGTAGCATAAGCTTTCTCAGATTTGGGCCCCATCCACACTACACAAATAATTCAGTTTGAAACTGGATTATTTGCCATGACTCCTTCCTATGGAATTCTGGGATTTGTAGTTTTACATGGTCTTTAGCTTTCTCTGCCAAAGACTGTTGGTGCCTCACCAAACTACAAATCCCAGGATTCCATCGTAAGGAACCATGGTAAATAATCCAGTTTCAAACCAGATTATTTGTGTAGTGTGGATTTGGCCTAAGCGTGTGATCCCCTGCCTTATTTTTTAATACACATATGCACTTTCTTATCTATCTATCAGCCCACAAACACACCAGTATTAATTAGTTCATTAGATTAGCTTCATCTTCCTCCAGAACCTCTGAATGTTAGCCACAGACTTGCCAAAGCTACTTCAACTTTTGAAAGGTAAATAAGAAGTTGGAGTTCCTCTACCCAAACCTCTACTGAGAATGGGGATCTGTGGATATCATAGCTGTCTGATACAGTCTTCCCTAATCCAACAATGTCCAGACATTTGGGCCTCCATCTCTGACTGACTGACCAAGCTGACAGAGGCTGAGAGGGGATTGTTCTCTAAGATGTCTGGGGGGGAACCATACTGGGAAAGGCTGTTCTAGGACGCACAAAGAAAGCCAGGAGATAAGTAACATTTTCCAAGTTTCTGCATTTATTAAAATGCCCAAAACATTTAAGAAAAGTCTATTATTATTTCACTGGGTCAGACTGATAAAGGGTCTTCTCAGCTCTTGACAGAGTGATCGAACTGTTTATCAATCTTCCTCTGATGAAAAAGATACTGATTTTCCAATATGTGTTTGACATTTTAATAAGTATAGACACCTTGAGAACTTTGCTTCTCTTTATTTCCATTTTTCCCTCTGATTCTACTGTCTAGCCTCCCCCAATTCTCTTCAGTTCCCTACCTCCTCCTCAATATTTTCCCATTTTTGATGTGATACACTCCAACAACATGCAGCATTTGGAAGGATATAATCATGGTACATACTTGGATTGACAATTAGGTGCGTCCCTTTTCCAAAATTCAGCTTAGAGCCATAGTTACCACTTCCTATGAGCACAGTCACTAAATGTTTTACAAAATCATATGCTCAGAAGCTTCTCGTTGTGTACTCATGGCTACACACCAGCCTGCCAAAGTTAACCTCTCATTTTGAATTCAAGTTCCCTGGAAGAGAAACATAGGCCAAATATTTTCCCAGGGACATACATTTTGACTGAATTGCTCTTAATATGATGGCCTCATAGCTTGACAATTGCAATCTGAGGTGGGGACCTTACAGTTTTTCTACTCTACACAGCTCCCAGTACATCAGCATTGTTGTAAGATTGACTAAGGAACCTCTGTTTATGGTGCTTTGAAGTGATATGATCCACAAGGATTTCTCAGGTGTGGCACCCTATTTATGGAATTTCCAACAAGGTTCCAGTTCTTGCTGAAAATTTTGTTTCAAATTAAAAATGTATCCATAGGTTTCTCCCTCCCCCTGTATCCACAGGGTATTATGTTCCTGGACTTACCAATTATAAGTGAAACCATGGATAACACCAAACCCTATTAAAATAAAGGAATTCCTGTACAAACATACCATTCCTGAGCTAACTACAGAGGGCATCAATATTCTTCTACCTGCAGACACACAAATACAGATCCAGTAAGGGTGTCTTATGCTCTAGGACCCTACCTGGCTGTACACTGAGCTTTGTTCCGGAACCAAAGAGGAGCTTGTAGTCATCACTGTCACAACAATACACTCCTTACAAAAACCTCCAACATGACCACCCTGAACCAACATTGGTCCAACTGAGTACTCCAGCCTAGTTTAGGGCCCTCGTACCCTTTGAGATATGCACATTTTCACTCTACAACTCATTTGCAATGCTATCTGGAAGCTCTGATGCCAGTGGAGCTGTGCATTTATGCTGGGTTTCAGTGCAAAGTTTAGAGGAACTCTCCAAAGTGCTGAAACTATCTTGGAGATAGGATTCAGCACCTTGGGTATCTACTTTAGAATTCAGCCCCAAACCAAAAGTAGATTCACTGTTCCACTAACATGGGAGCCATCAGACCTGCTGCCTCCACCCTTCTGAATGATTATTGGAACATTCAGATATCTGTCTTCTTTACTGGTAATGGACTAAATAGTCCAGACTAAGACTTGAAGATGATTCACTGTCCCAGGGATACTGGAGACATCATGAAAAGAGCTATCACCAAGCTGAAACTCTCCTCAAAATATATTCCACAACATAGATTGCTTCATTCAAGTTTGGACTAAAATCCAGAGTGGTCTCACAAGCTCACTGAAACTGGAGCTGCCAGCCTCCACTGCTGCTGTGTCTACATAATCTTGAGCCAAAAGGAATGCTGAATTGGAGCAAAAACAGCCTTCCCTCTCCCATCATGCACTTAATCGCAAGTAATAAGGTAATAGGTATATACAGCAATAAGAAAGCCAGCATGGTGTAGTGGTTTGAGCATCAGACTATGATTTGGAGACCAGGGTTCAAATCCCCATTCATCCATGGAAACCCTTTGGGTGACCTTGGGCAAGTCACACTCTCTCAGCCTCAGAGGAAAGCAATGACCAACTCCATTTGAACAAAACTTATTTTATTTATTTTAGAGTATTTATACCCTGCTCTTCAGCCAAATCTTGCCAAGAAAATCTCATGATAGGTTCACCTTAGAGTCACCATAAGTCAGACATGACCTGAAGGTACACAACAACAACGTATCAAAACTGTTTTGACTACTTACTTGGCAGCACAGTAAGCCTTGTACCAGAACCAATGGTGAATTCATTGTATTTATTGCTCACAGCAGTATAGTCTATTACAAAAACCCTTCAGCTCTGTGTAGTATCAGTCACTTATAGGAACCCTTTAAACCATCAATCCATCCATTAATCAGTCAACAATGCCAAAAATACCCATTGCAGCATCAACTGCCTTCCTCCCACTATAGCTTCTATTTGGAGAAGTCAACCCCCTCCATCTTACCACATCTCACTTCCAGCCTTGTTCCAGCTCCAAATATGATCTTCCTGCCTCCATCGTTCACACAACAGAAAACACCTTTACAAAAACATAGCCCAGCCATTCAGCATGTGGGCCAGAGAGATTGGTATTGACCCATTCTTTATTATAATTCCTTTATTGTATTTCTCTCTAGTGTAGAATTAGATAGATGTTTAAGTTTAAATTATCTAAATTTTAATGGACATGCTACTGTGGATTCTGAGTCTCAGTTTGGGATACAAGCTAATCTAAACAGCTATTATTAATTATCAATTTTAAGGGAGCCAGTATGGCTAAGAGAGACTGTGAGTGCTGGACTGAGACTTGCTAGACACAAGTTCTAATCTCCACTAAGCCTCACTCACTGTCTAAGCTTGAGCTGGTGATGGTTTCTCAGCCTGACCTACCTCACAAGATTGTAATGATGACTTGAGTTCAGTGGAAGAAAGCAGGATATAAATGTACTAAATGAAATAGGATGGTAGATAGTTATTAAATATTATATGAATATTGATCAGGATGACAGATAGAAAGGGCAATCTTATACATGAACTCACAGTGTCCCTTACAAACCAAACAAAAAAATACCTCCAAAAATTTGCTGAAATAGATTTCACAATTCAGATATCTATAATCACCCCTGTGAAAGTGAGTACAGGATTATAGCCTTGGATGAATATTACTATATTTAAGATTAAATTTGAACATCTAGTTCTTCTAGAGATGCCACACTGGACATACAGAGTCACTGTATTTCAGTTGCAATTGCTCTGGACATACCTGGTTGAACTATTAACTTGGTCCCCTGACCGAAAATCAATTTCCTGAACAGACTTTCTTCTGAGGAGACATCAGAATCTGAATGTCTATCCAATGAAACTGTCCAAATCTTTTTAACGAAATATTTCAGGGTGTTTATCTTTACTGAGAGCCCAGCATAGTGTCATGGTTTGAGCATTGGACTGTGACTCTAGAGACCAGTGTTTGAAACCCTACTTAGGCACAAAAGCCCACTGGGTGACCTTGGCCAAGTCACACTCTCTCAGCCTCAGAGGAAGACAAAGGCAACCCCCCCCAAACAAATCTTATCAAGAAAAAAAACATGATAGCTTCACCTTAGGGTTGCCGTAAGTCAGAAATGACTTGAAGGCACACAGCAGCAGCAATCTTTATTGTTGTTGCCAGGACTAGCATTGAGATTCAAAATTATAGCACAATTATTCATACCTCACAACTACAGCACTTTAATATCCTTTTAATTGTCATGGCTGTGGCCTGTGAAATCCTGGGCTTTATAGTTTTGTGAAGTATTTAGACTTTGCTTCCAGAAGGTTCTACTCTCTCCCTATACTGCAGATCCCAGGATTCAGTACAATCCAGCCATGGCAGTTACAGTAGTAACACATTGTTTTCATTTTGTAATGTGAAAGATACCTAAGAGATACCCAATGTGTTCTTTCAGACTTACTTGGTATGACTGTCAGTTGGGTGCCACTTCCGAAAAGAAATGAGAGAGTGCTTGCGGTGTTGACACACTGTGAGAGAGACCTTTACATAAATTGCCACCTGTGGAAACTTTTTGATTTCTATGTTTGAAAAGGGGGCAGATTACTTTCAAGGTTTTTCTGCCTTCAGGGAAAGGGCTTCAGAAAGACTTTCTGCTGCCACCTAATATTAATGACATTCTGCTGACATGAAATAACACCAAAAACAATTTGGTTTTTCCCACAAATTCACACAAAGGCAAAATCCAAGAGAGAGTTCTTCTCGACTAATCACAATGTTCCGATGTGAAGGCAGGATTTGAGAGCAAAGGCCCCCATATGATAACCCCCAAATAAGCAGGAAGATCCCCCAAATGCAACAGTCTAGGTTAGTGTTTTGAGACTAGTGAAGACTATACACTTTACCAACAGTAGAAGGGGGGATTTGCAAGACTACAGTTGGTCCTCTGTATCCACAGATTCTGCAACCAGGGATTCAACCAACCACTGTTCAAAAATATCCACCACCACCCAAAAAAAAATCCAAAAAAGTAAAACTTGATTTTGACATTTTAGATAAGGGATGGCATTTTATTTCACCATTGTATATAATGGAACTTGAGCATCCATGGATTTTGGTATCTAGGCGTCTTCTAGGTCCTGTACCATGACTCTATGGTATGATCGGGTTGGATGTTGATAATTTTAATAGGGTTTGCTATTATCCACGTTTTCCAGTATCCATGGTACACCCGGGAATGTATTCCCCATGGATACAGGGGTCGCACTGTATACACAGCTTCAGGTCTAGATACTGTAAATGTGTATATTAAGACTGCTGCCACACTGCAGAAACAATGCAGTTGACACTGCTTTAACTATCATGGCTCCATCCTCTGGAATCCTGGGATCTGTAGTTTCTTGTGGTACCAGAGCTCTCTATCAGACAAGGCTAAATATCTCACAAAACTACACACCCCAGAATTCCATCACATTGAGCAATGGCAGTTAAAGTGGTGTCAAACGGCATTATTTCTGCAGTGTGGCAGCAGAAGAGAACCAAGAGAGATCCCAGTCCAAACTATCAGACAGCTCAACAGATATACAGAGTTGAGAAACTGAGCAAAAGGAACAATAAAATAAATCAAAGGGTTGGTGAAAGGAATAGGAAGAAGACAAAGTAAGATTTAATGGGAAGTTTTCCTGAGTGGTGGTGGATTACCAACAGAAGTTAAGGAGTGAAACCAACTTGATTTCAAGCAGTCTAGTGCCATTCCCAAAGATCTAAGAACTTAGTTAGAACATGACGAGCAAGCAGTTTCCCCTCACACCCCATTTATACCATATAGTGTAATCACACATCAAAGTACCCTGGAGCATGCACAGAGTGAATTTACAAACCACTTAATAAACATAGTCCCCAGAAATCAGATAGAAATAAAAAATAAACTTCAGTCATTCTAGTTCAGGGATTCTGGGAGTTATAATATAAAAAGGTATTTTCCCCCATGCTCTGCCTCAATTTCATGGCTAAATTTAGAAGGAAAAGAAATGCATCAATCCCATGGCCAATTATTGGAAACTAAGGACTTTATCAGACAAATCTCCATAATCATTCCTTTCCCACCATATTTTGCTGCAGTTTTCTACCAGCACAATAACCGTCTATATCAACTCTACCTCCAGCAGTGTTAAAAGGCATCCCCAGCATTAACAGAGCACGAACAGAGCTCCGTTCACTTCCATGCTCGTAATCTCACTGATTCTCGCATGAAGACATGAGCGCAGTAAATTTAAAACATACAGCAAGACAAAGACAAAAAAAGTACACACAAGCACAGAAGCACACTTTGAAACTTAAAAGTGAATTGGCGAAGTTCATAAAAAGAACTTCCCCTACCTGGTTTTCGCAATCTCAAAGTGTTCTGCCCATTGACTCTGTATTCACGTGAGCACAATGGTGCAAGCTTTCAAATGCTGGCAATACGGGCAAAAAAGTGCCACAAGAGATCTATTGATGGCTTGGCCTGTCAATAAAATAGAATGGCTTTTTTACAAGACAAAATTGCGAAAGGATGACATCATCTGATATACGTACCCTTTCACGTTAATTAGGCATTGTTATGACACTGTATTTGTTGTGTCTGATAAAGTCCTAAGCCTCACTGAATGCAACAGGATTGATTTCTAAGGCATGGAATTTGGGACCAACACAATGGAGTTGTCCAAATCTTCAATACTGTTTACACTAGCAGCAACAACAGCAGCAAAAAATAATGCATACATACATATACATATACATATACATACTACATATACATACACATATACATTGCTGCTGTTGTTGATGCTAATGTTGCCAACAAGATTAATAGAGAGCTGTTTAGTCTTTCAGAGTTACTGGGTAGGACTTTCAGTTGTGTCCTGCTTCCGAAGAGAAGCCAGCCACTAGCTATGTTAACTGGGGCATTCTGGGACTTAAAGATCCCAAAGGAACGTCTCTGAGCTCTGGACATATCTCAACCAGGACTTGATGGTGCATCCTTCATGATTAATTCACTAGGCATGCAAGAGACATAGAGTTCTTCCTCTGAAGTGAAGCTCTGGCTCTGAGAAAACAATTTCAGCCACTCCTTCATGTTCCTGTGTGAGTCCTCTTGTGTTTCCTACCACTGTGTGGCTCACAGCACAGTAATAGATGGCTGCATCTTCCATGGCAACATTATGGATGGTGAGTTCAGTAGACTTGCTGCCTTGGTCAATGGCCATCTCCAACCGACCTTCCTTCTCAACATTAGAGGAACTAGAGATGATTGAATGTAGGGCTGTGCCATGGCTTTTCTTGTACCAGTAGAGATGTTCATAGGAAGGGAATCCATGGTTGCAGGGGATCCGTGTCATCCCTCCAAGAGAGGTGATTTCAGGAATCTGGATAATATCACCACTGATTTCTCTGCCTGGGACAGATCACCCCCATTATATTACTTCTATTGCTGCATTTCTGCCTGAGTCTGTTCTTTCCTTGTAGACTGTCCCATTTCTCCAGCCTTTTCCCCATTCCCTTTCTCCCTCTTCTATACAACCTCTTACCTGTTAATGATTTGCCTGCTCCATGCATCCATTTGTCTCTCCCTCCATAGTCTCCTCCTGTTTCTCTTCTAACTTCCTACTTTCCTTGTCTGCAGGTCCACCTCATAATTTTGTACAAAGATGTATAATTGTCACATTGGCTTCATGTTGATTTCAGTTAACTATAATCAACAAGAGCTAGCAGTAAGCAAGGATGTCTTGTGGCACTTTTGAGACACAGAGTGGTCACTCCATGCCTCTGAGGAAGTAGACCAAGTCTATGAGAGCTTATGCTAAAATTTCTTCCTCTCAGTTAGTTTCAAAGGTGCTACAAGATCCCTTTGCTTACTGATATTCCAGACTAACATGGCTATGTCTTCAAATTCTACCCCAGCAAAGTTACACATATAGTAATTACTATAGCAATATCACCAGCAAGAGATTTACAACATACCTAATTCCAGCACTACTCCTCTTTCTGTAACTGACTGTACTGCTAGTAAATGGTATGATAGAGCTCTTCTTCCTTATTGTAGTAGTGATGGTTGATAGCAGGCAGTAGCAGTTGTGAATCTGCTGTGGGCTTTAGTCCAAACTTTAATGGAGTTTAGGCAATATTAGAGAGAAGGTTCAGCACCTTGGATAGCTGTTTTACAGTTTGGGCTGAAACCCAGAGTGGATTCAGCACCCTATGATATAGAAGCTACAGCTGTACTTGGTAGAAAAATAGTGTTACTAACAGTTTCTATCAGTCAGTAGAGGAAAGTAATGGGGAAAATACTGAGAGCCCTGAGTGAATGAGAAAGTAAGTAAGATGAAGTGGACTTATTTAGCTCCTCTTTCTTGTGATCAGAAATTAAGTTTTCTAAGGATTGTTCCACTTACATGAGAAAAGTAGTCCAAAAAGATTCCTCCACCAAATGAACTCATATTTTTGGATCATCTTGAAGGGCATAGCTGTTCTAGCAAAAAGGGATTCCTCCTCCTATGGCTTTCAAATGCTTAAGAGAAGCAAAGGTTGCCTCCTTCCCAATGTCAACGAGTGGTCTATGGTTATCTCCTCCTCTTTTTGGTTTCCTCTGCAATTCAGGACTTTAAATCTTTGTGGTTACCTCTTCATGTGTTTTCCCACCCTTACCCTAGATCAGCATTTCCTGCCATTGTAAAAGGAACTGTTAGAAAGAGATTCTGTTCACTATCCTATTGTATAATGGAAAAATATAAAGCTCCAGCAGGAAGACTAGAGGGCAAATGCTACTCCTTTTTCCCTAGTGACACTCATAATGACAACTATATAGTGGTGGGGGGCATCCCAGGGCCAATCAGTGGCCATCAAGGTTGGCGGCAGAACTGTACTTGGGCATTGTACATCTTCCAATGAACTGCTGAGGGAAAGACATCATGCAAGGGGGTACTAGATACCTCTTTACACAATGCCCGAGGAAGTACTTACTCTGGCATAATGCCCAGCTTCTGTAAGGTAAATTACCAAAAGGAGTCCAAACTTTGTCTTTATAATGGGCATCTGTTCATGTTTTCATGTTACTGCGGAGAGCCATTGTTTGGATTATAGTATAGTCATATTGTTACTCTAAGAGGTGGGGATCAATGGGGAACCCACCTGTGATTCCAGTGACTGTTTTAATGGTTGAGGGAATTATTAGCTCAAAATGGCTGGCCTGTGAGAGAAGGTAACTTCAGGGATCTTTTCACCTATGTATGCCGGTACTAACTGTAGAGACCACTCCAGTTAAAGTAAACTAAAGTTTTTTATTGGAAGAATATAGACAAACACATGAGAGTACACACTCTACAAACCATACAAGGGTGTCAGAAAGAAAGAGGGGAAAGCTGGATAGAGAGATTCAGAGAATGGACAATATTTACGAGACTCAAAGAGAAAAGAGTTCTGTGTAGCGAAGAGGCTCATACAGCATCTGAGGGTGGCAGAGAGAATCCGGCAGAGTGTTGTGTCTGTCTGTGTCACACTTAGCTGGGGCCTAGGCTGGGATATTTATAACCCATTTTGTGCCTCGAAGGTGTGTTCCAACTACAAAAATGCCTAAATTACTCTCCTATGGGAGGAACAAAGGAGAGTGAAACTCAACTGATTGTCTTACTTGTAGAATGATAAGAAGTTGATGATTTGATGACAATCTCATGGGGCTGGACAGAAGGGAGTATGAGAAGTATGCCAGGGGATATAGCCACTTATTTGCATGAGTAGCTTGGGCTTTCATGCCCTTCTATGGAGGACGTGTGTTCAGATCATCATGACCTTAACTGCCCCACTTAACTGCCCTGGTCCACCAGCCAACATGACCTCGAATGTGTCCAATATTTCCAGTTTATAAAATGTTTATGAAACCTCATGGGGAGGGGTAGTAGGGTATGGTAACAATAAAGTGATGAGGGTCCAATGGGATCCCATTGCTCCTACCAGAATCAGGAGCCTTCTTCTCTCTTCCCTGCCCCATGCAACCTAGAAACCCTCTGAAGTAACATTTGCTGCCACCAAGGACTAAATCAGGAGCGGAAAGGGAAGCCACTTCCACCTTCTCCGGCACTGGATTATGATCTGTCCTTGAATCTTGGCTGGTATATGAAACATAAGTTGAAGTTGCTACTCAAACATGAAACTAACTGGGTGGTTTCTCATTCTGGCCTACCACACAGGGCTCCTGTGAAGAGAAAACAGAGAGCTGTATTCAAAGAAAGGGCAGGATACAAAGGTGACAAACACCATGAGCTGCTATTAAACTAGTAGAACCCCTATGAATTATTGGTTTCCCATGGGTGGGAAAACAATAAGGAATGGGTTATATTTACTAGATGAGTTCAGAACAAGAGGAAAAGCTGTGATGTGATGGACTAGAAAATGCCTAGAGAGGACACCTCTCTAGGCATCTGTCATGACTCTGTGGTCTATTACCAGCAGATTTTGACTATAGAGTCACACTGGAGGACCTCCCAATGCCTAGTCAGACCACCTCCAGCAGAACTCTATGGTCCTCCCCAGATGCCTAGAGAGACCTTTATGCCTAGTCACAGGTAAGTGTAAATGGGGGAGGGGACCTGTATAAGCATTTAAAAAAAAAAAACCCAGTTCCTTTAGGAAATACAGTACAGCATTTATATGACAAATTTAAAAGTGGATGGACAAACTTAAAAGCAATGGATTGTTAATTAACTCTTCCTCCTTGTGAGCTGCAAAAAAAAGCGCCGTCTAGTAAATGTTAACTGTGTGGTGGAATGGAGAATGATTGCCAATCCTTAGCCACATCTTAAGTACCACCTTGCTCTCCAAGCAAAGCTTGAGACAGTTGTAGGGGAGATACTGAGCTGGCTGGCAGATTTCTGGGATTTGTAGTTAGATGGTGTACTTAGAATTCTCTGCTTAGAGCATTCATGCATTCCCCTCAGCTACAATTTCCAGAGTACCCTGAGTGCCTGTCTACACTAGAGTTAAACTGATTATCCCTCCCTCTCTTCTCAGAAGAGGACTCAGGAACCTAATTCATACCTCACCAAACTACAAATCCCAGGAATCCTCAGAATGATCATTCCCAAGTAATTAAAATGTTACGAAACTGATAAAATTGTGTTCTGCAGATATTCCAACAGATAGGTAGATGAACGGATGGACAACATGAGAATTGTCAGGCTTCATGTCTTGTGAGCTGTACAAATAATTCCTCCACCTAGGTACTGAACTCGTCTCACAAAACTATGCAAATTTGTGTGGGCTTTGTTTTTTGCTTTTCATTTGGGGAAATATAACAGCTTTTCCCTCGGCCTTTTAATTTTAACTAGTTACCTCTCTCTCTCTCTCTCTGGCTTTTCTTCGCAAACGAAGATTCAGGAACGACTCATCCCGCGCTTTCTGCAAGCGCACTGATGACTAAAAAGGCCAATCTGAGATAAACAAGTCCGGTTGCAGAAAGCACAGCAGAAGTCTCCTTAGGTGATGTTTCCGGTAGGGTATGCAAGCCTCTCTCCCACAACAAGGGGGTGTCAATGGAGAGGCCAAACTAGTTATATATCCAAAGAAATGACCAACACAGAAGTGACAACCCAATGTAAAATCAGTCATGCAACTTTTGTGCCTCTAACTGTGTAGATGAGGTAATTTGGGAAAGCAGAGCTTGTCATGTCACTCCACCAACAAGTATAAAAAGCTGCATCTACCAACATTTTCTCTTCTGCATTGTCACCCAAGGAGTCCTTTTCCAGTAGAACACATTTAATACATGTTGGCTAGTATCCTGTTGGTTAGTTCCAACTAGAGCAGACCTATTGAATTAATTGTTGAATAGTGAGTCAACACATGGGTAAATACAATTGATTCAGTGGGTCTACCCTAGCCAGGACTAACAATAGAATTTGGTCTATAGGCTATTTCTAAGCATGCTTTTTAAAGGAGCCTCTAAAAATGGTTTGTCTGTATTTAGATTGCTTTATTTTCATTCCTATTGCATTTCCTAAAAAGGGAGAAACCTAGTTTGGTTGTAAAAACATACTTAAAGAGTTCCTGGTTTCTATTTTAATGCAAATTAATGGTTTGCATTAATCTGTAGTTTGCATTGATTTAGACTGCTTAATTTTCATTCCTTTAGCATTTCCTAAAGAGGGTTGTAAAGGCATACTCAATTTTAAATGGCTCCCTGACTCCACTTTTCTTTTCATGTGCCAGCACCATTCACCCCTGCATGCCAAGAAACCTCAATGCTAAACTTCTTGGGGCCTGATGAACTGCCAAAAATGTCTTTCCAATGGAATTGCCCAAAGTACACTTCTGGACTGGAAAAGCAGTATGTTTCAATGCTAAACAGTGCAGAGGGGCAGCCTATTTAAAAGGTAAATTCCTGTTCCTAAAAAAACCATTCATCTTGGTGGGGGGGGCACAAAAAGTCCAAGAGTCTGGTGGGAGTGAGGGCCATACAGTCCAGAAGGCTATATGCATTAAAGGATGCTGGGTAATGAAAATATGCAAAATAAAGATGGAGGAAAATAAAAGGGGGAAATATCAAAACATTGGGAGGGGGGAGTCAAAGGTGTAGCTACAGGGGGACAAAATGAGGTCTTTGCCCCTCCAAACCTGAATTCCAAATAAAAACGAAGGCAATGACTCTCTCAAATAAGAATTCTGCCCCTCAGACGAAAGTTTCCTCCAGTGTCCACATTTCCAGCATTACAGTACAGTTAGACCCCCGTATCTGCAGAACCAATATCCACAGGACACAAATAGGGGACACATACTATAGAGTCACTCTGAAAAATGCCTAGAGAGACATCCTCTCTAGGCATCTTCTAGGTCCTCCAACGGAACTCTATGGTATGTTTTTACCAGAAATCCTTAATTTTGATAAGGTTTGCTGTTATCTGTGGTTTTTGGTATTCACAATAAGCTTGGGGACCAAACTCCTGTTGATACAGGGATTCGACTGTAATTTAAAACTTCAGTGGAGCATTTAGAAATACAATTTAGGCATCAGAAAAAAAGGAACAGGTAAGTTTCCAAGGAAACATGAACACAACAAATGTAAGAGTTCTAGATATACAGTTGTCCCTCCAGATTTGGTATCCACAGATTTAAGTATTGATGGTTTGAAAATATTCTTTAAAAAATAATAATCCAAAAAGCAAACCTTGATTTTGCCATCTTGTGTAAGAGACACCATTTTGCTATGCCACTGCATATAATGGGACTTGAATATTCACGGATTTTGGTATCCCTGGGGGGTCCTGGAACCAAACCCCAGCGAATATGAAGGGACAACTATACCAAGGAAATGTGAATGCAGTAAACATGAGAATACTAGATGTTAATGATTTTCATTGTCTTACTCTCTGCAATGTTAAAAACTTGGGAACTTATGGAAAATTTCATTGAGGGAGCAGAATTCTTATTTCAGAGGTGGGGGAATGTCTTTATCCTTCCCACAGCTGCATCTAACCATCACTTACCCAGCACTGGGAAGATTAAGAAAGCCAATAGCCATAGGATTGACACCTTCCTCAACCTGGTGGAGAAGGAACCAAGGAAGAACACAGAAGCAAACTGGAAAGAATGCATTGCCATTGGCTTTAGGGCTTGGCACAGCCACATTGCAATCTCTGCCATGCAAGAAACCATACTGAAATATAGACAAATCCTCCTGGTAAGTAAGTGATGGTAGACCACAGGATGTGGTTAGCAGCCAGGGTGTCTCAATGAGCTTAGAAGACCCACAGTGTTTTCCATCTGAATTACTGTACCATCAAAGCAAAATGGGCTCAAGAGCTCCATCTTACGTCCGAATGTCTCAGTAGCAAGCAGAAACTGATTGGGCTACTAGAATAGGATATGTTGAAATGCAGTTATCTAAAGGGCAAGTATTTTTTCTTTCTTTGCTCTGTCCTGGGGAATTGTGCCCCATGCTAGGGCACTGTACTAGGGTAGAATTCTTTCTCAGAATCAAGAGCACCAGGTACATTAGGATCCCAGATGCGGAATGCGTCTCAATAGAACATGAGTGAACAAGGATGGGCCATTTGATTTCCTGATGGTGAAAGTCAGAAACTGCAATTATTTAAGAGATCATTGGTGGCCTGAGAAGTAGAGGCAAAAGGAGGTGAGATTTGCAAAGGAGAATATCCACCAATAGTGTACCATGCATGGGGAGACAAAGTTTGGTAATGTTATTTTGGGGCTAAAACTCCCAGAATCCACTAATGTGCAAATACACCAAAAGTAATTTTTCCAAGCTCAGCAGAGGGGATATAGTGAAGTTCTAACTCAGCCATTTACCAGGCTCAGCCATTTACTGGCGTACCATACGTCATTAAAAAACTCCCCCCCAAAATCCTGGTAGTCCTCACAGCAACCCTGTAAGGTAGGCCGGTGGATTTAAATTCCTCCTTTCCCTTCTCATCATTCCACACTCTTTCTGGAATTGCTGAGGGTGACTTACTCTGTTGCCCTGATGCCACTGCCAGTTGACTACCTGAGTCGCATTGTAGCGGCAGCAGCACCATCCCACCACCATCAGTTGACTGTCTAGGTCCCAATCTGGGCCACAGACTGAGTGGCAGGAGTGCATTGTGAGGTGGAGAGAGAATTTGCATGTGGGTGGCGATTGGTTTGGTGTGGGTTGGGCGTGTTTCCTGAGCAGCCAATCATCACACTGGGAAAGACAACATATCCAAGAGAATTATATATAGAGATGATAAATTTCTTTTCTAAGGCTTTTCCCAATGTTCTAATTGAATAGTATTTCCTAAGTTTGGGGCCCATCTATTAATGTTGTCCTTAATTTTTTCTTCTTCCAATTCCATGTCTAATAATATTCTATAAAATGTAGGAATTATATGTTTATTTCCACTTTGTAATATTGCAGCCAATGCTGTTTTCTCTTTTGTGCCCTTTTGCAAGCAAACACATATTCAGTTAAGTGACTTTTATTCCCCTGATTTCTTTCAGCATTCATCTCATCATCCCAGCACTACTTATTGTGTGAGTGCAGAGGCAAGGTTGAATCACTGTGGGACTCAGAACACAGTAATATACAGCCCCATCCTGGAAAGCGACACCTTCAATTGTCAGAGGAACAGACTTATTTTCCAAAACCAACTCAGTAGAAAACTTTCCTTCGTCAAATTTATTCTTCTTGGAAGTATCTTTGAAAGCAGTCAAGATCCGCTGGGGTTCTCTGCCCACATATTGGCGATACCAGAATAGATAGGGAGTAGAGCTAAGAGTTGTAAAATTGCAGGGCAAAATGACATTCTTTCCGTCTTGGATTTCCACGTGGCTCAAGGACTGGAACACTGAATCGCTTTGAGAAATTCCTCAAACAAAGGAAAACATCATTAAAAAGTGCTGGTTGTTACACTTTGGTGAATTGTATCTTCTCTTTCTCTGCTGCTTTGAGAAAAGATGGGGGACAAAATCAGTTGGACCAAAATCTATACAAGTAAAAATGGAGATTATTTAGTTCTGTCTTGACCTGTGGTAGCAACTTCCATTGAATTTAGGCTGTGAATCCATTCTGGGTTTTAATCTGAACATTAAATGATCTATCCAAGGTGCTGAATGCTATCCCCAAAGTAGGTCCTATCCTGACTCAGCTGTGTAATGTTTCCAATATATTCGTGCTTTCCCATAGTTTGTTTCTGCCTACTCATTCATCTTTAGCAGAGCTGAACATGAGAGAAGCATTCCTTCAGATCCTTTTATGATTACAAATCCCCTTCTTGAGCCAACAGAAGAGGAATTTAACCAAATTTTTGCCTGTATCTTACCATATATCTTTTTAAAATTCCATTTCATTTCAGTGTCCAGGATCCAAAGTCCTCTCTGGGCATTCACTGAAAGGAAACCCAACATTTGAGGGTATATACTTTTTTGGCGGGGGGGGGCACTTAATTTGCAACTTCACTCTTTTGCAGTGTGTGAAATGCTGTTCTCAGAGGGTCCAGAGGGTTTTATAGAGGGCATTGTGGGAGCTGTAGCACGGCTGACCCCACAAATTCCAATGTCCACACAAAAGTCAGGGGTGAGCTACGGGACTGCAATCAACGTTACTACATCCTAATCCTTGTTCTCTCCTTTCAAGAAAGTCCTCTGTAAAGCAACACTCCCCAACTTGAAGTCGTTCAGGTATATTGAATTACAAGTCCTATTGTCCCTGGGCATCAAATCCAATGGCAAGGCTGGCTGCAATGTATTTGGAGGGTACCAGATTGAAGAAGCTGATCTATAGAGAGTATTGACCATGAGCTTGTATACTGGGGAGTATTCTTGTTCACAAAGTTGACAGATTCCACCCCTCTAGGGAAAAAAAGAAAGAAACAATGACCCAGATAGTCATAGAGTAGAAATATTACCTGGTTTCAGGAGCAGAAGGGAATATCCCAGGAAAGTCAAGAAATGTCTCATATTAAAATGGAAAAGCATCTTCATAATTGCTAAAGGCCTGAAGTGACCTCCAGTCCTCTTCGTTTTATGCTTCAAGGGGTTTCTGATAAGGTAACTTCCTTCTATACCCTGCCTCATATGCTTTCCCATGACTTCTGTGAAGCTAATTTGGAGCAACTATACCTGTGATTTGTCATAGAGGGGAAGGAAACTGTGTCGGTTTGCATTGCCCTCTTGTGGCCAGAAATATAAAAACAAGAAAGCCATAACCTAAATCCTATTTAGTCCTGTCTGGAATAGAACCATTAACTCAATGGGACTTACTTATGTGTGTCAACTCACCATTCAACAATTCATTCAATGGGTCTGTTAACAGGGGCTAATCAAGAAGATTCCAGCCAGTATCAATAACATTGCAGTAATCTTCAATAAAAGCCCCATGCACAGAATGTTAAGGGGGCTTTAGACGTAAGTAATGTTTTTCCACAGTTCCCATGCACCCCCTTTTTGAAAGGATAGGTTAAGGGGGCAATCTCAGTTGGAGACAGGTTTTATTCTTATTTGTTATTAAAATGTCACTGGTGCTGTTGTTTTTAAAAGCAAATTTTTAAAACCACCCTATAAGAATTGGAATTACAAATAGGAAGTCAATAATGAAATGAAACAACAGAGAACAATATTGTTAAGTAATATTTGAGAGATATTTTGTATGGATGTGGAACTGAAGAGAAAGGGAATAGTAAATGAGAGGGTCTGAGGATTTGAAGAAGGATGAGAGTAAGGAGGGGAAGGAAAGATGAGAGGCATAAGGAAGATGTAGGAAGAGAAAGATGGAAGAAAATGGAAATGATACAGAATGCAATTAAGGTTTATTTAATGGTTGAATATAAATGGAATGTTTGGCTTTCTTTATTACTATGTTTTCTATATTTGTTACTAAATTTATTTGATCCACTGGTGTTTATTATGTTTACTTGGATGTTAGTATATATGCTTGATATTTGATTGGTTTTTTTCAAGGAAATTTATATAAAAATAAAACTCTGGAAGACTTATGTTTGAACCTCTCCTGGGTTATGCAATGGGAGTTTTGTGGTCCAGGGGGGAAAAAAAAGAAGATAACGTTTCCAAACTCTGAGCATGTTATCAGTTCTATGTCTCTGTCTGCTAAGGATCAATGTAATACCATGTAACCTCACACTGTTCTGATTTGGCAGGAGCTGTTCCAATTAATTCTCTGTCATTCTACTTTTTGAGCTGTTTTTAAAATAACCTGATTTCTCTCTCTTTCTCCAGCTTTCTCCCTTTGTCCTCAGCTGCTGCAAGCTGAGTTCAAAATGCAAAAGTAGTGTGCATTCAATTAACTCAGCAGAGGGGAAAGGAGCAGACTGGGCAGAATCTCATCCTTCCCAGCAGACTCAGGCAAAATTTTACTGCTGCAGCATTTCCTAACATGTGTTTTCTTCCTCATTAATAACTTTTGCCATCTTGGCCACATGTGTCCTAGTTTTCATCTGTGAAATGTTGGAGGGTAGGATACCATGAAAAAGCAAAAGTGAAAGCATTCTTTTACTGTGTGGGAAGCCCTAGGTTGCATCTAAATTCACTTTGCACAACAAGGGTTCTGCACTCTGCCACCTGGTGTGTTTTTGTTCCACTTTCTGTATCATTCCTTTCACTGTGTCACTCAAGGCACAGAAGTAGACAGCTGAGTCTCCCAGCTGGGCAGAGCTCTTGGTCAAATTGAAGAACTTCCCCTCTTTCTTGGCTGAGAACCTCCTCGGGTATTTTTCGGTCTCTTCATTTCTAGTATCATAGCTTGAAAGCAAGGGCTTAGGGGCTTGGTACAGATGTTGCTCATACCACAAAAGTATTGGAGCAGAGAAAGCAGTTTCAAAGATACATGGTAGCAAAACAGGTTGACCTTCTTGGACAAAAGCTAAAGGTTCTGGTTGGGACACGGCCTCTCCATGAGTTCTTCCTACAAAAAAAAGAGGGGTGTTATTGAATTCGCCTTGAAATCTTCAAGCACACTAAGGTGGAGAATGAAACAAAATCAGATCTCATTTCCTGTCTCTTCCATTTCAGCTTTGAAATTACTGTACATAATAAAAGAAACAAAAAAAAACCCCTTTGGACAACAGTTGATACTGTCCATCTTTGATACACAGACCATTAAATGAGTCATCAGTTCATCAAAGCTGTGCACGTAACAAATTGCAGCAATCTCCTGTTAATGTCTGCATTCTTCTTTATAGCAAAAAAATCATAATCTACTTAACTGAGAGAAGTCGCTGTCAAGGCATTAGACAGTCATAGGTATGGGGGATAAAACAATTCTCTTTCATTTATGATAAAAGAGATTACGGTCAGTATCCTTGGTTAACCAACATCTGTCTTATGAGGACAGATGGGCCGCTACATTTTTTTAATGACTACATAAATTCAAAAATCTCCAAGAGAGTAAATTAAGTGCAAACTCTCCCCATGCCCAGTGTATCAAACCATGGGAGAAGGCAAGGTCTGTAGGAAGATTCATCCATTTGGGTTTCTACCATTAGCATAGATCATTTTCCGACTCTGTCCTTTTCATTCTTCAAAAGAAGAAAGCAAGGGCAGGACAAAAGCAGGTCAGAGAGAAATTACCCAGCAACAACTTTTGTTGTGGCTTTCATCCATTCAGATGGTAAGCAGGAACTTTGGTTCACTTAGAGTCAACACATAACATGCTGTTACTCAAGCATAACAAGCATGTATCCATGCTGCACACCTAGCACATTCTAGAATGCAGTCTATGGATCTACTTCAGCTGGTACCAGCTATTGCATGTAGCTCATGAAGTCTGGAAGCAACCAAGCTTAATGGGAAGGAAGAGAAAGTGATCGAGTCTCAGAAATATTTTAGATTCAGGAACAGGAGGTAAACAGAAGGTACCAGGGGCGACTGTGGGTGGAACACAATTTGGATCAATATCTGAACAGTTTGCTGTGAATTCTGAAACAGAAGATTTGTTAAAATAAACAGAGAGCTAGTTAAAAGAAACACCTGAATTAAAATTGCTACTCACTTATCACTGCCAGTAGAACAATAAAGGTTGCTATGAAGTTCATGGTGGGGATACTGCCTACAACTAGACCAACCTTACTCAGAACTGGCCTGGTTCAAAATGGATCAGCAGCAGCAAGCTGACTTTTTCTCCTGCTTCTTTGAGTCTTCCCCAGCTGTTTGTAAAGAACAAGAGTCTCACCACATTGATGATAAGAGTCAGCCATACAGGAGTTTTGCTTTTTTTTCTTCTGACTTTGATCTAACCTCTTGTGGTTTTCTTTTCTAGGAAACTGACTAGTAACAGATTTAAACTGACACTGTTCGTCTCCCCTACAAGGTGGTACGACAGAAGACACAGCGTTTCCTTCCCTATCCTTCAAACTTGTGACAGGCTTTGTCTGAACATAGAAAAAAAAGTGAAAATCTACAGTGGTATAGATACCTCCTACTGGAAAGAGTTAGCAACTGATCATTGCTTCCGAGATCAATCTATACATTTTTTAAAAGTTGCAAAATAAATAAATAATGTAATTTAAGAATTGGATTGATCAAAGGGCTTTACAAGCTGGAATGTGTCCAAGCGGGGCAACCAAAACGGTGGGAGGTCTGGAAGCCATGGCCTATGAGGATCAGCTTAGGGAGCTGGAGAAGAGAAGGTTAAGAGGTGACATGATAGCCATGTTTAAATATTTGAAGGGATGCCATACTGAGGATGGAGCAAGCTTGTTTTCTGCTGCTCCAGAGACTAGGACACGGGGCAATATATATTACTTTAAAGTATTTATCTATTATGCTATACAAATCAGCTTTAGGGGTTTAATTCTTCACCAATTTTCTTATTCAGGGAAGCAGTGAGTAATTTTAACAAGTTTCATCCCACTGTGAGAAAGTCTTTGAAAACCATGCCATTTTTAAAGCCGGTTAACAGTTCAACTCTTCTTTTGTAAAACAAACAAAAACAACAAAAACTAAAACTTGGTTGTTTTGTACAGAAAACAGCATTGGGGATTAATCTGGCACATAACTTGACTCAAATTGTTATGTGGACCTCCCTTCAGTGAGGAGTGAGATGTTCTGCTGCAAATGAGTTCCCAAGGCTTTGAATGAGGCTTTGACTTATGTCCTAAATGTCTATCAAGAGAAGTGAAGGACCTCTCCGATGAGCACAGGCGGTCATTTGTTTTCAAAAGCCTGATCCTTCACCATCAAATGTATCACCTTCATTCAGGCTTCTTGCACAGCACATACACTAAGTTGTAGCACTGTGGAACATCCAGAGCACAATAGTACATGGCAGTGTCCTCCAAGGTAACTCTGGTGAAGGACAAAGTGCTGGATGTTCGATCTTCAGAAATCAACAAGAAAACCGTCTCTTGTTTATCAGCCTTCTTTTTTCCACGGTATCCTAATACTACAAACTCAGGACTCTGGTTAGGAAACTGACGGTACCAATGGATACTATCTGATGTTGATGATGCAGAGGGGTGGTTGCAAGACAGATTCAGTTCTTTTCCATAGGATCCTACTGTGAGGAGTTCTTGGGTGATCTTCTCAGCTTTGCACAGAAGAATCCCTGGAAAACCAAAGAGGTGTGGAGAATCAGCTATGCATATAAGGAAAATGATGGATGCTCATGGATCAACAAGAATATTTGCTAACATTTTCACATGGTTAAAACAAGCCCCATCCTAAATACCCTTCGAAGCCTTATTTCTCTGCATCTCAGCTCCTTTCCTAATCTACATCCCTTTAGGATCAGATATGCCAAACACCACTAGGAGACAAGGCAGAGATTTGTGTTAGCTAGGTTGTCACCTTAGTTTTATGGATACCATGACAGCAAAAAAGGACAAATGAATGGTTTCTAGAACAAATCAAGCCTCAACACTCACTAGAAGGAATAAACAGAGACTACTGCAATTTAGACATATCATGAAAAAAACTTGAATCATTGGGAAAGGCAAAAATGTTAGAAAAAATTCAAAGGATACTGGGAAAGAAGAAGGTCAGATTACTGATGGAGTGACTCAGTAAAGAAAGCCATAGCCATAAATTTGCATGACCCAAGGAGGACACTTAATAACAGGGTCCCTTGGAAGTCTTTCACGCATAGGTTTGTCATAAGTCAAAGTTGAATCAGCAACATATTATGACAACAGTAATAACAGCCACAAGTCAATTACCTGACTTCAGGAGCAGAAGGAATATTTCCGCAAAAATCAAACAATGACTTGTTTTAGAATGCATATTTCCAGCCACCCAAATTCTGAAGTGATGTCAAATCTCCCCTAGTTTCTTTTGATCAGCTTTCAAATGTACCAGTGTCTCTAGTTTCTTTCAGTCAGCTTTCAGGTGTATCAGCATCTTTCTTGGCCCACCTTCCCTCCCTTCTGATGAGTTACATACCTCATTTACTTTCTTTAAGTAAAGCCTATGATTTGAGCAAGGGGAAGGTGTGGAGAAAGTTCAGGTTTAGGTTGCCCTCTTGTGGCTAATAATATAAAACAAGAAAATTAACATTGGGAGTGCTTCTAGATCAGTGCTTCTCAGGCTGTCTGATGCAGGGAAGTAGTGATTATTATTTTTTCCAATGTGCCTGGGACTGGCACCATATTTGTGCCTATTGACTATGACTTCTTCTTTCTTGGAAAGAATTGAGGGACCAGCAGCCAAAGATCTGGGGACCAGCATTGGTCCAGGGACTACCACTTTGAGTAGCACTGTTCTAGGCAAACTTTTGCCATGCAGTTGTCCTATATCAACCACAGGGGCAAAGTTGCTACGTTGTGCTTGCATAGTGTAAATCAACACCCATGTGATGAAATGGTTGTTGTGCTGCACTGCTACAGAATGCCAGCATTTTGCAAGCAAGTGTGTATCTGCCAATGTGCCTACTTGCTGTCCCACTGTGCAACAAGGAATGTGTAGGGGCTGCTTCGTCAATCTCAGTGAATAAAACGATACACTGAAAACATTGATGAATAGTTTACACACCATCCTAGAATACACAACTGCATGGCTGGATTCCTGCTGGTTAATCAAAATTGGAGTTATTATTATTATTAAAGTTTATTTCTGGTGTGCTGTCAATGTACACAGCACTGTACAAAAACAATCAAGGATAAAACAGAATGAAACCTCCCGAAGGCGTACAATCTAAGTTAAACAATAGGCAAAATAATAAAATCAATTAAAACAAGGAGGGAGTCAACATGTAGATAAATCCAACTGATTCAGTCACTCTACTCTAGACTAACAATAGGATTTAAGCCCATGCAAAATTGTTACATTTGTGGAATTCTGCTTACATAAGCAAGTACTGAATACATGAAACAATAGCCAGGTAAGTACAACATGTGTGTAGAAACTTACACAGGTGTAAGATACCAACAGGATTCCAGGCAGAATTTTACAAGGGGTCCAAGCCAATCATGTTTGGTGGCTTCCATGTCCCTAAGGCTGTAAATCTGCTCTGAACTGTATGCTGAATTTCCAGGGAACTATCCAAGGTTTGGAACCCTGGCCCCCAAACAGGTTCAGCACCTTAGACAGTTCACTGAACGTTTCCTCAGTGGCCTGGATGCCACCAACCAAACCATGTCCAGTTGTAACTGCTGTTTGCTTTCCATGGCTTCACCCATAATTTTTATTCCCCCCTCCTGCCATGAACCTCATGAAGACAAAATAGTTGCAAACTTATTTGGATCTAGAGATATGAAGAATATTTAAAAATATTTGGAAATAATGGTCAGAAAGCATCTTTTTCAAGTGTTGAGAAACAGTGGTGAAACAAATCCTGGACTGACAAGAATCTTCACAGTTCAGAACTTAGAAACAGAAAGTTCAAAGAGACCACAAGAGCCATCCAGTCCAACCCCCTACTTATTCTATGCAAAAATGTGTATGTGGTTGTTTTGTGCAGAAATCAGAATTTTTTGCACAGAAAAAAAAAAAGCTTTTCTGGATGGAAACTAATATTTCAATACAAAAGTATTAATTCCCACATAGAAAATGCTGCTTTCTGTGCAAATCAACCATGTGAGAAATTTGTGCTGAATAAATCTCTAATTATAGCAAAAAGCAGCATTTTCTGGGCAGAAATTAATATTTCTGCACTGAAATTTTTTTGTCATGCAGAAAAGGCTGATTCCTGGGCAGAAAATGCTGATTTCTGTGCAAAACAATCACATGAGATTATTTTTATTTGCAGAATAAGTCCTGAATTGTGAATACTCTTTGAAAACTGTGTGGTTTTTGAAGACTTTCTTGCAGTAGGAACAAAACTGCTAAAATTACTCATTGCTACCTTCGAGAAGAAAGTTAGACTGCTTCCACATTGAAGAAATAATGCAGTTTGACACCACTTTAACTATCATGGCTCGATCCTACGGACTCCTAGGATGTGTAGTTTGTTGTGGCACCGAACCTCTCCAATAGAGAAGCTCACAAAACTACAAATCCCAGATAGCATTGAGCCATGGCAGTTAAAGCAGTGTCATTGTGGCTTTTCAGACCTCCTTGAACACTCTAAAGTCCCCATTGTTGTTGTTATGTGCCTTCAAGTCAACTCCGACTTATAGTGATCCTATTATAGTGTTTCCTTGGCAAGATTTATTCAGAGGAGGTTTACCATTCTCTTCCTCTTAGGCTGAGGGAGTGTGATTTTCCCAAGGTCACTGTGATGTTCTAAGATTCCCTCCTGCTTCTGCATAGTAGGATGGGCCCTCTCGAGACCATCTACCTGAGCTGCCCCACCCACTGATTTTAATCACTTTAACAAGTAACTCAATAGGAAGTTACTGGGGAAAACTTTAGCTTGCACTTTTCCCTCTGACTCTAGAGAACTCCCCTTCTCCCACCTCAGGGGGTTATGAGACCTAGCAAGACACATGAAAGAGTGTGAACAGAGGAAGCCTGCAAAGGAAGCTTTATTCTAAACAGTGATTTACATAGCAAAAGGATATCTCATCATAAAGCCACTGTCCTTCAGGCAGTTCTCTCTCTAGGTTTTTTTCGCAAACGAAGATTCAAGAAGGACTCATCCCGCGCTTTCTGCAAGCGTGCTGATGATTGAAAAGGCCAATCTGAGATAAACATATCCAGTTGCAGAAAGCACAGAAGAAGGTCTCCTTGGGTGATGATTCCAGGTTGTGATTCTTTCAGCGTTGTCATTTCTCTTCAAGACGTGTTCGGCGTGAGTTCTCAAATAAGGCTGCAGCATTGTGGATAGTGTGTCTCCACACCTCCCGATGTGAGGCCAGGGCGGACCATTGTTGGTGATCAATTTGGCCGAGCCTGAGATGTTGTTTCAGGGAATCCTTGTATTGCTTTTTTGGAGTGCCCCTCTTACGCTGACCCGTGGCAAGTTCACTGTAGAGTACTATTTTTGGGAGGCGATGGTCCTCCATCCTAGAAACATGCCCTGCCCAGCGCAGCTGTATTCTCCGTATCATGGCCTCAGTGCTGGTGGTCCCTGCTTGCTCAAGGACAGCAACATTCGTCACACATTCAGGCAGTTAATTAAGTTACAAAAATGTTTGTTTGTTTGCTTGCTTGCTTGTTTGTTCCAGATCCCACCTTTCTCCCAACATGGGCCCCAAGGGGGCGCACAATATTTTAAAAGCACAATTCAGTTTAAAAACTCTTAATACACAAATTTAAAACTCATTTTTTTTATTTTAAAAAGACAAATTAAAAACAGTTAAAACAGCATTGAACACACACTAGATTAAATGATAAAAGGTTTTGCCCCCAAATGCCCTCTCGAGGCATGCAGGGGCATCTCTGTGGCATCTTGGAGCCCCCCACCCCAGGCCATTCCATGCCCAGAAAAGGCCCTTTCCAAAAAAATGAGGTCATTCAATCAAAGCTACAAAGAAAATATAATTTCTAATGCATCTACCTAAGCACATCTCCTAGTCTATTCACTGAGAGTTGTAGTTCTTAGTCCAGATGTACAGAGGCTGGGAGTCTGAGCACTGCAATGCTGTCTCTACCAAGTATCCCTGTAGATGGGACAGGCGCCTTCGATCTGTTGTCTCCCTTTGTTCCATCTATGGAGATTTTCGGACACCTATTTCAGGCTCTTGCCGTGCAAGCAGCCTCCGGAGCAGTAATGAGGCTGCTGCGCGGCAAGGGGTCCATTTTGGATGACTCTGTTTCTCTCTCGGCGTCATCCGTGACTCTCGCAGCTAGCATTGGAGGCAGCCGCGCTGTTTTTTACTCACAGACAACTTCCATAAGTGAAAAACAGTGCGGCCACCTCCAATGCTAGCTGCAACAGTCATGGACGCCGCCGAGAGAGAAATGGCATCATCCAAAATGGACCCCTTGCCGCGCTGCAGCCTCATTACTGCTCCGGAGGCTGCTTGCGTGGCAAGAGCCTGAAATAGGCGTCCGAAAATCTCCTCTGTGTCCTGTGGCACCCTGAGGTTTTATAACTTTTCCTTCAAAGCATCTGGAAGCTTTCCAATGCTGGTCACTGATCAGTTGTGTCTTGTGATCTCTGACTCCTTGTGATGCTGACCTCCCCCCACCCCTATGTCCTGGTATTATGACAGAGGAAGAAAAGCTTCTGTCTATCCATTTTCTCTACATTACAGAGATTATCAGATGTGTCAAAAACTGTGTCAAAAGATCTCTAAAAGAACAGGAAGGGGTGACCTTACAAGACAATGTCTTCCCCCAGCTTCTCGGGGGTGTAGCGCAGGAGTCAGTAAGGCATCCCTTTTTATTGACAGCTTGTCCCCATCAATGCAAAAGAGAAGCCTCGTCTGTAGCAGTGCTACACCCCAGGAATGGCTGAAGGATGTAGCATCTGATAAGGTCCCCTTTCTGCTCTTCTAGCAATCTTCTGATGCAGTTGGGATTTTTTTTTAATTTTTTATTTTTTATTTTTATTTTTATTTTTTTTAGCATTTCCTCCACATCTGATAACCTCCTACAGATTCTCCGGCCTTTCCAATGTGTTGTGAGACAGAGAACTTTTTTTCTATTTTTAATGTTTCTTCTCTTATGAAACTGCTTCAGAGTAGATTAGAAATTAAATTTTTCAAAGAGAAGGGTGCTCCGGTCAATTGTTACAATCTGGAATTATTACATTAGGGGTGGGAGGAAGAATAGTTCCAGATGTTTTCAATTAGGCTCAGAAATAATTTCCTTTACTGCCCTAAACTTCCATCAAGTAAAATGAAGATTTTTTTTTTTAATGTGAAAGCCACCACATGTTTCTGTGGGCCTGGTGTTCCTTCATCAAATGTACCACCATCAGTCAGCACCAGAAGGAAAGAGTTCTTGCACAGCAGAGACACTAAGGTGTACCACTGTGTCACCCACAGCACAGTAATACACTGCAGAGTCCTCCAAGGTAACTCTGGCAAAGGAGAAAATGCTGGATTTTTGGTCTTCAGAGATAAACAGGAAGACCTCTTCGAGTTTATCACTCTTCTGTTTTCCACCTATTCCAGACACTATGAATTGAGGAGTCTGGTTAGGAAACTGCTGGTACCAATGAATTCTATCTCCTTTTGTAGCAGAGGGGTGCTTGCAAGAGAGATTCAGTTCTTTTCCAGCAGTTCCTTCCACAAGGAGTTCTTGGGTAATCTCAGCATTACACAGAAGAATCCCTGAAAAGCAAACAGGAAAGTGAGATGGAATCATCTCTGCAGACACAAAACTAATAAATTTTCATGCACTGACATGGGGCTCATTTGCACTATGCAATCGTACTGCTAATATTCTATGGTAATTGCTATGGTTCCATCCTATGGATTCCTGGGATTTGTAGTTCAGTGAGGGATTAGAACATTCTGGTTAAGAATACAAAATTCCCCTCCCTATACTGTAAATACCAGTATTCCACATAGAAACTGGGTTACCCTTGCACGTTTCTATGTGCCTATTCTTCCTTGCCTACATCTGTGTGCATGTGTGTTTGCACACATGTCTGTGAACACCCATGTTGCCCCTTGTTCTGCCTGCCACCCCAGCTCTTCCCAGGACTGGCTGCTGTGTTTTTTGCCCTACTAACC
Organism: Gambelia wislizenii; assembly: GCA_030847615.1. Taxonomy (NCBI): domain Eukaryota; kingdom Metazoa; phylum Chordata; class Lepidosauria; order Squamata; family Crotaphytidae; genus Gambelia; species Gambelia wislizenii. Next base: position 8,220,694 of record JAUMIR010000006.1, read on the forward strand.
AGACTGGACATTAGTAGTTGCCCTTGCCTTTAGGTGCCCTTACCAATACAAGGACAAAGGCCTCTGGAACACTAGGATTTTTGTGGTGTGGATCATCACCTATGGAGAGATGTAGAGCAGATAAAGATCACTTACCATATTCTATGAGCAGAAAGAATGTTTCCAGAGAAGCCCACGTGGAACATGCTTCAGAATGGAAATGCATCCTTGTGATGGTAGAAGGTCTACGTGAAACTCCCTTGGTTCTTAGATCTGAAAAAGTTGCAGAGTAGGCAGCCTCCTTCTGTGTCGTGATGGCTCACCACCTCCTGGTAAGCTGTGCAACTCATTTACTCTCTTCAGAAATGAAGTGCATAGCATCACAAAGGGTTGTGTGTTCTGTCTGGGTGGTTAGCGAAAGGTTTGCATTGCCATCTGGTGGACAAAAATAGACAACTAAGAAAACAAAGTAGAATAGGGGTGGCCAAAGGCATCAAGTTCAGGAACCATTGAACCAAGGCTTTTAAAGCAGTGTCAAACTGCATTGTTTCTGCAATGTATGGGCAGCCTGTGTGAAGATGTAAATCCTTTATCTGCCCTGTACTTCACACCATGGAGAGGGCCTTCTCGGTGGCTTCTTCCAGACTGTGGCACTCCCTCCCCAGGGAGGCCAGAATGACCCCATCTCTCCCCTCTTTCGATAAACAAGTAAAAACATTTCCGTGTCAGCCAGCATTTACACTTTGATGTGGGCTAGACTTTTAAATGCTTTGTGATTTCTATTTTAAAGTGCTATATATTTCAATATTTTAATGTTTGTGGTTTTAACTGTGTAAATGGTTTAATTTTGTTTTGATATTTATACTTTTAATAATTTGTATTGTTTTTAACTTGGACTGTTTTAAACTCATTGTTAGCTGTCTTGAGTTCCTATATTGGGGAAAAGGCGGGATAGAAATAACATAAATAATAACTACCAGTATTCCACTTCAGTAGTTGGCTCTATATCCTGGTATTATGACAGAAGAAGAAAAGCTTCTATCTATCCATTTTCTCTACACTACACTTTCTGCAGCCTTTCTGATATGTTTGTGAGACAGAGGAATTTTTTTTCTATTTTTAATGTTTCTTCTCTTATAAAACCGCTTCAGAGTAGATTAGAAATTAAAATGTTCTAAAAGAAGGGCTCTCTGGTCCATTTTTACAAATCTGGAAACTGTTATATGGGGAGGGGGAGGAATAGTTCCAGATGTTTTCAATTAGGCACAGATATAGGAGATTATCAGATACAACAAATGCAGCATTATTACATCAAAATGAGACCACAAAAGGGCTCCCCTATTGCACAACATTATGCCCCAGTGTTCTGCTGCTGTTAAGAAGGCATTCTTTTGTATTAGTGGCCAGAAGCTGCAAATTGATATCCCATGGCTTTTTTTTTTTTTCCAGCATTGCTTGTGAGCAAAACCATGCCCAGTTCTGCTGGCATGATTCCAGCATCAATAGGCGGTCCCACCAGAACGTTTCTGGGTGAGAACATAAAAACTAGGTACGGGACGCTCTTTTTATGAGTCTCCCCATTTTACTGGCAAGTTTATAAATGTGTTTCAGTGCTTGTATGTTCATTTTGTTTATTTAGGTGTTTTTAGGCTTTTAAGCATCTTCTCGTGAGAAACGCTGAAATCTCACGCATGCAAACATGCAGAAGTGAGCAGCACGAGTGGTCATTTTGCAATAATTAAGGAGCATCTATGTCTTGTGATTACAGCAGTGTGCAAAAAGAAATGTTATTATGCCAGGATACTTACACTGTAAAATATAGTGCCAAAAGAATGTTTTTAGATGCTCGTTTGATAATCTCCATTGCTTCCTTTACTATCCAAAACTTCCATCAAGAAAAGAACCTTTTTTAAAAAAAAAATGAAGTCCACAACGTGTTTCTGTGGGCCTGGTGCTCTTCCATCAAAGGTACCACCATTAGTCAGCACCAGAAGGAAAGAGTTCTTGCACAGCAGAGACACTAAGGTGTACCACTGTGTCACCCACAGCACAGTAATACACTGCAGAGTCCTCCAAGGTAACTCTGGCAAAGGAGAAAATGCTGGATTTTTGGTCTTCAGAGATAAACAGGAAGACCCCCTCAAGTTTATCACTCTTCTGTTTTCCACCTATTCCAGACACTATGAATTGAGGAATCTGGTTAGGAAACTGCCGGTACCATTGAATTGCATCTCCTTTTCTAGCAGAGGGGTGCTTGCAAGAGAGTTTCAGCTCTTTTCCAACAGATCCTTCCACAAAGAGTTCTTGGGTGATCTCAGCATTACACAGAAGAATCCCTGGAAAGCAAACAGGAAAGTGAGATGGAATCACTTCTGCTGACCCACAAATGATAAATGTCCATGCATTGACATGGAGCTCATTTGTACTATGCAATTGTAGAGCCATTATTCCACAGTAACTGCTATGGTTCCTTACTATGGAATTCTGAAATTTGTAGTTCAGTGAGGCATTAGAGCATTCTGGTTGAGAATTCCAAATGCCCCCCCCATACTGCAAATCCCAGGATTCCATGGGATTTTGTCATGGCGGTCAGAGTGGAAATTAGCACTATAATTGTATAATGTGAAAGGAGTCCAAGTCACAGGCTTCTGTAATCATGACTGCCTTATCGCAGTATCTCATCTAACCATCCCATCCTTTTCCACCCTCTCAGCTCAAGTGGGAAACTGCAGGCTCAGAATCCCTACAGCCAAACCACTACTGAATAAATACTGAGCTACCCTTGAAAGTTTGTATGTACTGATTCTTCCTTGCCTACATCTGTGTGCATGTGTGTTTGCACACATGTATGTGAACACCCATGTTGCCCCTTGTTCTGCCTGCAAGCCCAGCTCTTCCCAGGACTGGCCCTATCAACCAGACTGGACATTAGTAGCTGCCCTTGCCAATATAAGGACAAAGGCCTCTGGAACACTAGGGTTTTTGTGGTGTGGGTCATCACCTATGGAGAGATGTAGAGCAGATAAAAATCAGTTACCATATTCCACGAGCAGAAATAATGTTTCCAGGGAAGTCCATATGTAGCATGCCTCAGAACAGAAATGCATCCTTGTGACAGTTGAAGGTCTGAAGCTACCTGAAACTTTTCCTTGGTTCTTCGACCTGAAAAGATGCAGAATGGCAGCCCCCTTCTGTGTCCTGATGATTCACCACCTCCTGGTAAGCTTTGCAACTGAAGTGCAGAGCATCACAAAGGGGTGTAGGGTGGGGAAAGCATAGATGTTTGCATTGCCATCTGGTGGACAAAAATAGAAAACCAAGTAGAATAGCGCTGGGCAAAGGCATCAAGTTCAGGGACCAGTCTCACCCACCTGGCATCCTCTGGGGGCCACGTGGTCTGCTAAAAATATTTGAAAAAAAGTCACTCACACACAGAGGAAATAGCTATAAGTCCTCTTCTGCTTCTCAAACACAGGGTTTTTATGTTGCACTCTGCAAAAAGGGAGGGCTGCCACCTATGAATCATCAAGGCTGCTAGAATAGAGTTGCCAGACCAAAAACTGGAGAGAGTTCCTGTACCTGTATACATTGTGTAGAAGAAGGAATTGCAGCAGGTTGTTGCTGATCACCCAAGCAGTAACAAGCAGCCCCTGATGAAATTACTTCTGCTATGCAACCATTAAAGACACAGGAGCCCTTTCCAGTTTTCACTTTGGCAGCCCTTGTCTAGAAGAGGAAACTCAGTCTTCCTTTTGAGCAAAAACAGCAGTTTGGGGAAGCTGGAGGAGGCAAAGTGTCACAAAACAGCCTGGATGAGGCACATGTGACTCCTGGGCTTCACTTTGTCCCACTTTTAATGTAAATAGTTTGGTTCCAGGCTTTTTAGTGTGAAATCACTCTGCCTCACTCATGAAATTTTATGGGGAAGTGGCATACAGGCTCTAGACCAGGGGTGGGCAACTTCCAGTGGGCAATTTTCTCCCATGGGACACACACAAGCTCCCCCCTGAAAACCCAAATGCCTCCATTTCCCTCTTCAGTCCCTCTCAAAATGGTGACAGGGAGGGACATCACATCATTTCCTGTTGTCATTTTGAGAGGGACTGCAGAAGAAAGTGGCTGTATTTTGACGCAGTATGAGTTCAGGGATACTTGTGGGAGTGAGGTGGAGGTATTTTCACATGGTTTAGGTTGTCAAGGACTTTTGAGACTGGTGAGGAAGCCCAATAATAGCAGGGTTCAAGGGCTGCATACAGCCTGCTGGCCAAATTTTGCTCACCCCTCTTCTAGGACTTTATCAGAAGCAGCAAATATGGCATCATAATGATGCCTAATGAATGTGAAAGGGCACAACTACCAGACAACATCATGCTTTTGCGATGATGTATTGTGAATAAGGCATCCTTTTTTTATTGTCAAGCCAAGCCGTCAATAGATCAGCTGTGGCTTTTTTTTTTTTTTTTTTTGCTGTGATTGTGAGCGTGTGAAACCGCGCCCTGTTCGCTGGCGCAATTCCAGCATCAATGGGCAATCCCTGCCAAAACTCTTCCAGGTGGGAACATGAAAATTAGCCATGGGATGCTCTTTTTATTAACCTCCTCATGTTGCAGACAAGTTTTTCAGTGTGTTTCAGTGCTTGTGTGTTCATTTTGTTTTTTAATTTAGCTGTTTTTACACATTTAAGTGCACTCGTGTCTTCTTGAGAGAACTGCCGAAATCACGCTTGGCAATGAATGCAGAAGCATGAGGCTTCCTTTACACACAATCACGGCAACATTTGACATTATGGGTTCTTGTGCCAGCACAAAAGTGGTGTAAAATATGGTGCCAAAAGAATGTTTTTAGAGGCTTGTCTGATAAAGTACCTAGACTTTATGGTGTTTCACTTGGATTCATGCATTGGTCCTTCCATATTTGTATGTTTCAAAGCCAGATCATCTCAGGAGGAGAAAATAGCTACGCAAAATCCTCCAATTAGTAGCCATCAGAGGAATTTGTCCAGTAGGACCTTGGAAAGGATAAGTGCTGTGTGGGGCTGTACTGGCACATTTAATATGCCATGTAGGTAAGGATGTAATTTTTCACTTCTTCTCAAAGGCAGCAATTTTCTTCCCACTGCAAAAAAAAGTCTTTGAAAACCACTTTAAAGGCTATTCACAATTCAGGATTCATTCTGCATAAACTTTGCACATGGTTGTTTTGCACAGAAATCAGTGTCTTCTGCACAGGAAACAGCATTTTCTGCATGGAAAATAATGTTTCAATACATCACAGAAATAATAATCTCTGTTCACAAAATTCTGCTTTCTGGGCAGAAAATTCTGTTTTACATGGATATCAACCATATGCAGATTTTATGCAGAGTAAATCCCCAATTGCAGCATTTTCTATGCAGGAATTAATATTTCTGTATTTTAATATTATTTCCCATGCAGGAAAGCCAGTTTCCTGCATAGAAAATGCTGATTTATGTGCAAAACAACCCCATACAAATTTTTGCACAGAATAAGCTCTGAATTGTGAAAGTTCTCATCAGTCCAGGATTCTTCTCAACACTCAAAAAAACACATGTTTTTCAAGCTTTTTTTTTTTTACTATTCTTTCCATCCCTACAGATGTGATTTTTTTAAATGAAAGAAACCCTCAAATTGTGATGTTGTAAATATGATAAGAATGTAGGCTTGCCATATTGAAAACTGGAGAGGACTCCTGCATCTTTAATGGTTGTGTAGAAGTGGGAGCAGGGTAGTGGAAGTGTGCTGGGCCCATAACCCAGAGGCTGATGGATCAAAAACATCCTCTAGCAATGGTGTAGTGTTTTGAGCATAGGACTACAACTCTGGAGACCAGGGATCAAATCCTCACTCAGCAATGGAAACCTGTTCAGTGACCTTGGGCAAGTCACTCCCTCTCCACCTCTGAGAAAGGCAGTGGGAAAACCCCTCTGAATGTATCTTGCCAAGAAAACCCTGTGATAGGCTTGCCTTGGAGTCTCCTTAAGTTGGAAATCACCTGAAGTCACACAAGAACAAGACAGAATTTCAAGCAAATTTTTGCTTGTTACTTGGTTGTGTAACATGAAACACCTGTTGAAATTCCCTCTTCTACACAACCATTGAAGGTGCAGGAACTTACTCCAGTTTTCAGTCTGGCAACCCTATTTGTGAGAAATCCCTGGTCCTTCATAGAACTATCCTCCAAAATGTTTTTGTTAGAAATAAAGTGGACAAAACATGAAAAGATTGTTGCAAGACAGCAAGATTTTGGTGGCTGGTGGTTGTTTTTTCAGCCTTGGGACAGCATTCTGTTAGGGACATATAGACATGTAAGTTTCCTTTAGACATGCAGATATCCTTGTTCAGGTACCATAGTGGTTGAGATTCCCTTCCTCCCTTTGCAGCACCCAAAGACCCTTCCCCAACTTACCTAAAAGCCCCCGGAGAGCTTTGTGGGGAACAGGCAGGATCTCAGAAGCATCTCCCTGTAGCTAGATGCAAAATGATGACATCAGCACTGACATCCACTGGGGTCCTCCAGGGATCTCAGTGCTTCTGTGATCATTTCACGTCTGGCTTGTTGCTGCAAACCAGAGAATGGCTGTGCAGGACAACTTTGGGGAGTTCTCAGTAAGTTGGAAGCTGGCATATGGCTCAATGTAGCATAGATCAACATTAAATGTTTATGCCACAATGAAGGGATGTTGTTTTTCAGTCCTGGTGTGATTTTGATCCACTGGTTTTGTAGGTTTCTGCAAAAAGGGTGAAAGTGAGGAGGAAATTGTTGTCTTAACCCAAGCTATGCAAAGATAGGTTTGATCAAAATGTAACTTTCAGAATACATCTATTTTCTTCTGAAATTTCTACCACTGCCCATGGATCTGCACTGCACTGCTCCTGCCCATGGATCAGGCCTGTTCCTCCCCTGTTACTTGGATGAAATAGGCTGGACTCCAGATGAGCACGCTGGTCTGTCCCTGCAACTGCAGCCGCCTGTGTCCCAGTCTGTATCCAGGCAGGAGACCTGCAGCATGTGAGCAAGGCTTTCTGCATGTGACCAGCTTGGTCACATGCTGCATCCTTCCTTCCTGGATCTGGAAGAGCAAGGCAACCGGCAGCTGCAGTGACAGGCTGGTATGCCAGAATGGGCTCCTGCGGTCACACAGGGCCTGACCCATTGTATTGTGGCTGGAACAGATTTAAGCAGGTAGTTTCTTAAATGTTTTATCAGGCCCTATCCCATCTTTTCCCCACCACCCGTCTTAGCCCCATCTTTGCCCTGGGGGTTATGAGGACTGCCTGGGGGCAAAATGGGGCAAAAGCCCTGTGTCTGCAGGACTGCAGGGCTCCAAGGTGGGGGCAAGATGGGCTAAATTGCCTGTGTAGGTAAGCCCTTGCTTGCAAAGAATCAGAGTAGGTAGCAAGAAAAGTCTTTACAACAGTATGGTTTCCTCCTTCTGGTGTTATTCTAACCATTTGTGGTTTTCTCTAGTACACAACTGTCTAGTATCAGCTGTGCAGGTGATATCATTCATCTCCTTTAAAAGCCCAGCATCCAAAGGATTTTACTTTTTTTTTTCTTCCAAATGTGGCATACATTCTGAATGGCCCCTTTGCTGAATAAGAGGAATGAGAAGGGAGGCACATAGCAGGAACATCTACAGTGATTTCAGTGCCCCCTAGTGGGAACAAGTATGAACTGATCACAGCTTTGTCAAATTTCATAAATTAAAAGTAATATGGCAAGATACTACAACTGATTAATAATCATTAGGAGAGAAGTTTGTTTCTCTCCATTTGGTCTCTTATGTGAAAGATGGTTTAGCAAGATGAATCATTACAGCTTGTTTTTAACAGCAGCAACACATCCAGAAGAGGAGGAAGGGGTAATAAGGAAAGAGTTCCAATGAGGATGGGTTGGATGCCTTGCATCATCAGGACTGCATGGCTCTAAGATTGGGGCGAAATGGGTTATATTGCCCATGTAGACAAGTCCATAGTCTGATTTTGAAATGAACTCCTGGAGAAAGGAGCCTCCAGCCCAAACACCTGATTCTAGGTGCTCTTAGGTATTGGTGTAAATGTAGATGTCAGGCTTGGGTGTAGCTTAATTTTTCATCCCACTCTTCCACCACAAAAAGTGAAGAACATTACTTGCAAGCATTTGTTTTTTATTTATTTATTTGATTTCTATGTTATCTTTTTGCTGGAATAGCACACAAGGGGGCTTGGAACACAAGGTACACGGATTTACACCTAATAATAAAAAAGTTTTTAAAACAGTTAAAATACTGATACTCTTAAAACAAGATCAAATTATTTAGAAACATGACAAGAACAGCAAAAGTGCAATCTGTGCCCACACTCATTAAAAGATTTCCCCCCCTCTATAACTACTAAAGACTTTATCAGACAAGGCCAATAGCGGCAAAAAATGTATCATTTGGGATGTGACTATAGCACCAAAGGCAAAACTATCAGATGTCCTTGTCACTTACCAATTCCCACTGCTTTGTGCTGGCATGAATGAGGAATCACTTTTTATTGATGGGCTAAGCAGTCAATAAAAAGTGATGTCTCATTCGCTCCAGCGCGACACAGCAGAAACGGATAAGCAATGACATCATCTGAACATTTCAGCCATTTCTGCTATCGTTGCATCCTAATGCTGAGGTTTTTGCTACTTCAAAGTCCTTAGTCACCAAATGTCTGTTCAAATTTAAAAAGAGCCTAAATTCTGTTTTACTCCTGAATAGAGATGGTCTACTGAATCCATTGGATTTTTCTACATGTTGACTCACCTTTCAATGATGGATTGAATGGGTGTGCTCTGATTGGGACTAACCAACAGGAGGCTAGCTAAGGTCATTACCTGGAAAAGAGCCATTCCAGCCTCCCATGGCAGAGATACTCTCTCCCATATCCTCACCAAAGGTACCTGTGAAGGTTGTGGAACTGAAAGAAAGCCCTCCTCCCAGGATCTTAAAACATGACCAGGCTCATAGAGGGAGATACTGTTTCAATTAGTCTGAGATCTGTGTTTCCTAGGGCTGACCCTCCCCATCAGATGCCCCACCTTCACTCAGGAAAGAGTTCTTGCACAGCAGATACACCAGGATGTAGCACTGTGTCACCCAGAGCACAGTAGTACACCGCAGAGTCCTCCAAAGTAACTCTGGTGAAGGAGAGAATGCTTGATTTTCGATCTTCAGAGACTACCAAGGAGACCCCATTTAGTATATTACTCTTCACTTCTTTACTGTACCCGGATACAATGAAGTGAGGACCCTGGTTGGGGAACTGTCGGTACCAGAATATTGTTTCAGCTGTTGATGCGGTGGGGTGGCTGCAAGAAAGAGTCAGTCCTTTCCCTTCTGATCCTTCCATGAGGGGAACTTGGGTGATCTTCTCAGCTTTGTACAGAAGGATCCCTGGAAAACCAAAGAGGAATGGGGTGGAGATCAACTTTTCACATGTGGGAGTATTGGGTGCTCACGGATTAAAAAGAGCATGTGCTTGGGTCTTCATGTACTTAAAGTTGAAGACAGGCCCCTCCTAGAAACCCTTTAAAATATCAATCCTCTGTTCTTTCCCAATCTCAATACCTTTTGAGATCAGATATAGGAAAAGACCCTGGGAAGGGATTTGTGACCTTTATTCTATGGAGATATTTCTGGTGGGCAGAAACCAAAAGGGACAAGAATTTACCATTTCAACGCTAGGCTCAGATTTAGTCTCATTTCAGAGTACACCCATTAAATTCAACTCTCATTGATTTCAGGTGATCTGCTCCAAGTATGACTAAAATTGGAACCAACCCATGGAATTTAAATGATGGATCAGAGAATCTACTTGAGCTGTTGGTTTTCTTTTAAGCTGATGTACAGCAACTTTTAGAACAGCATCTGTATTAAAAGCATGTGCACAGATGACTGTGGACATATCATGAGAATACATGGCTCATTAGATAAAACATTCATACTTGATAAGGTGGAAGGCGGATGGAAAAGAGGAGGACCATATTACAGGTGGATAGACTCAAGCAAGGAAGACAAGTCCTAAATCTGCAAGACCTTAGTAGGGCTGTTGATAACTGGGCGACTTAGGGTCACCATAAGTTGGAATCAACTTGATGTCAATTAACAACAGCACATGTCAAATCTCCATACCAAACATGGAATGGGTGCGGGGAATCCATGCATCCATATCTGGTACACTTTGCACCAGAAACAAATCTTAGACTCATAGAGGTATAAAGGACCACAAGAGCCATCTAGTCCAACCCCTTGCCTTGTGAAGGTTGGAACACTCTTTGAAGGGATATAGAATGCTAAGCTGTGCCAAGAAAAGGAGTGACACAGACAATGAATGGGAAATAAAACTGTGAGGGAAAGTGAGCAAATGTCTAAGGAAGTGCAGAAATTGGTTTTTTTTAAATGATGAGAGAGCAAGATGGTATAAGGGGGTTAAAGAGTTGGACTGGGACATCAGCAATCCAAGTTCAAGTTTCTGGAGAATAGGATCTTGGGTCTGTTAACTCCTTCCCTCAGCCTGACTTCCTAGAGTTGTAAGGATAAAGCAGAGAGAAGGAGAGTCCTATGCTCCACCTTGAGGAAAGACAGGACATCAAGGTCAGTAATAAATAATAAGCAAATAATAATACTCACTGGAAGTTAAAATTAATAATATTATAAATGCTGATATGAAGGTCATGATGAAGAATCTGTATATCTATGTCCAAATGAACGAAAGGTAGACAGGGTTATTAAAAAGAGATCCTTGGCTGGAGATCTGCTTGGTCTCAAGGTTTCTCTCCACTGGCTGCTCACAAAATGCTGCAGTTGTTCTGGAGTGTAAATGGTTCACATGACCTCCTCTTCCTGCTTTTGACATTTCTACAACTGTGAGGGTTATTGTTGTTGTTTTTCTTCCCTCCTGTCCTTGCCAGTAAAGCGACTTCAACAGAATAAGTTGTGGCTTGTAATATTGTTCATTCCCTCTCATAGGTGGGCAAGAGGAGCTACACATGGTTGGGGAATTTTTTTAAAAAAAACAAACACCCCCCCCTTTTAAACCCCCACCACCATTTTTGTGTGGGGGTGGGGGTTTAATCCTTTTTTTTTTTTTTTTTGGCATTCAAACAAATATAGGACTAGATCAGAAAATTAAGTAGCAAAATGCAGTGCAGATGTGATGGCCACTAGTTTAAATAATAAATGCTCTTTTAAATAGTACTCTTTTAAAGCAAGTTGTTTGGGTTGAACTTATGTTAATGGAAGGATTTGTTTCTGAATGGCATCTCAGGCACTATAAAATAAAGTAATTAAAATGAAGCAACCGACACTGGATACTGGTCTAACAAGGAGTGACTGCCAACAAACTTTTAAATTTAAAATATTTAAATTCAAATGGTAATTGTTGTTCCCGTAATATATATAGTAAGGGTTGACTTTTAGTTTAGCAGTTAATTTAATGGGTATACTTTAGTTGGGACTATCAATAGGATTCTGGACTGTGTGTGTGAGGGGGGGGGGCTGTAATTATGATTAATTCTACAATTCAGCCACACATTTAAAAAATCCAAATACTTTTAAAATCTTTGCCCTCTCCATTTTGTCACCAGGGTAATATTATTAGCATGGAGCTTTTAAAGCTGGAGTTTTAATATTATAATAAATTTTAATTTGCATTTTAATATTCATAATTTATGGTGTGTGTATGTGTGTGTGTTTAGTTAGACATTTTAAAATTGTGTTAGACACCACATTACATCCCACCCAGGGAGAAAGGCAAGATATAAACTCAAATCAAGAGTCAGTTGACATTCCTTGGTGTTCATGGGCACTCTCCCACCCAAGTGCTAACCAAGAATGACTCTGCTTAGCTTCCAGGATCAGATGGGATTAGGGTAGTTAAGCTCTTACTGCCCTAAAAATTGAGAGTCAGGCTGTTGCTATAGGAAACCTCAGCCTTACAAGACTGGCAATCAAACTGATAGGGCCACCTCGTGGCAGAAGATGCACATTGCCTCCATCTAGATTAATCCCCTCTGTTACACACACATCCACTATATCATGTGTTAATATGGCAAGGAGTAATGACAAGCCCCCCCACTTCCAGCAAATTACAACATAGCCTCCCTGGATCTGAATTAGTACCAGAACAGTGGCAAAAGTTTAAAGCAAGAGCTTAGGAAAATTGTATTGTATTTTAGACTACAGAATTCCCAGAATTCCCAAAACCATACAGCCATTGGACATGCTGGCTGTTGTCCCAAACAACTTTACTAAGGGGCCTGCCACACTCCAAAGATAAGTGGCAAGGCAGCAGGAATATTCCGTCTTCTACGGGTCGTCATCATTTTTTGTTCCTGCCCCATGAGGGACCGAGGTAAAATCATGTCTTTTTGCTAACCAGAAAAACCCACTAGCAAAAAGACATAGTTTTAGCTCAGTCCCCCATGGGACCGGAATGAAAGAAAGCTGGAAGAATGGCACCATCATGCAGTAAGGTGGCAGGGAAGATGGAATGTTCCTATTGCCTTGCTGCTTTTCTTCAGAGTGTGGTATACAAGTTTAGAGGAAAAAACCCACACCCACCAATATGACATATGAGGATCCCAATCCAGGCTGAGTCCTTCACGTGTGTTTCTATATAGACTGGTGGAGGAAAAGAAGTCCCACCCCCCCACCGGTCTTCTGCAGCCAGTTTGCAACAGCTAAGGCACCACTAAGGACTTTATCAGACACACGAAATACAGCATCATAAGGATGCCACATAAATGCGAAAGGATGAGCATAACAGATGATGTCACCATTTTACATTTATGTACTGGCCATAAGCTGTTCTGTTTTATTGATGGGACAAGCCGTCAATAGATCAGCTGTGGTGATTTTTTGCCAGCATTGTTGCCGGTTCAAACCTCATGTCTTTTTTTTTTTTCACATGAATACGGTGTGAATGGCCAGACCAGCCAAAACACTTCTGGGTGAGATCACAACATCCAGGTAGGTGACACTCTTTTTATGACCCTCCCCAGTTTACTTGGAAGTTTTTTAGTGTGTTTATGTGCTTAGTGTACCTTTTTGAGTGTTTTTTGTGGGGGGGGGGTTGAATTTGCCATGCTAGATAGTCTCACGAGGATCTATGGGATTTCAGACGAGGAAGTGAACAGCGCTACATTCACTCCTCATTCATTGCTGGGGTAGCCTTATGCCAAGATTGTAAGTGAGGTATGGGGCATTCTTTTGGCAGCATAAAAACACCACAAAATATTCCTGCAAAAGAATGTTTGGGGCTGGTGGTTTCATAAAGTCCTAAGTTATGTTACAATTGTAACTTGATAAAGTATAACTTTACCTGCCTGTGTTTAAAGACAACATTAGGCTGATTATCTTCTCACAGACACACCAAAAGTCATAGACAGGGAACTCTGAAAGAGACTGAGTGACAAGAGTATGGGGCCATAAAGGGGAAATTTCCAATGCCAAGTCTCCAAGTGTCTTTCTGTCAGTGGGGGAATCATTAGGGAGATCTCACAGACTGCTGGTCAAATAAATAAAGCACACTCTTGTCACATGCACACCACTGCTTTATGCTGCACCTTTACATTTGAAAAGTTGGTTTACTGTAGAACAGAGCAAAAAAAAGTACCCTCTCTTCTAGTATGTTGTCATCATTATCATGTGTCACTGGGCTCATCTACATGAGTCAAGATACACCAGCTCCATGCTGGCATGTTCCAGTTGTGGATCTGGCCCATTCTTCCTCCGTTCCCTATACAGAACAGTACGAAGTCCTGATGGGCACACTGGCCCAGGATGACCACAGTAGCAGCAAGGGCCGGTCTGCAAGGATGGTCTCCTACAGATATGTGGGACCTGATCTGTTGTTTGATGGTGGTAATGGAGTAAACCAGGTCTTATTTTAAACTGTTGTATTGGGTTCTACCCCATCTCCCCCCCCATCTCAGCCCCATATCTGCCCCAGGGGTGGCGAGGACTGCCTGAGGAAAGAACAGGACAAATGCCCTGCATTATATGAACCACAGGGTCTGAGCACTTTATCAGATGCAGCAAAAATTGTGGGATTATGACATCATGGTAGCACAAATGGGTCCCGCTATCACACAATGTCATTGTCTTCACATGGTTACTCCATGCCCCAGCTGCAAAGAAGACGTTGCTTCTAATTGACAGGACAAGCCATCAATAGATTGTCAATATCATTTTTTTTTTTTTGCTGTATTGATGGTGTGTGAAACCACGTCCTGTTGTAATCGTGAGATTACAGTGTGAATGGGTAGTCCAGGTGAGAATGTGAAAAGAAAGCACAGGATGCTCTTTTTATGAACTGTCCCATTTAGTTTCAATATTTTTAGGTCTGTTTTAGTGTTTATGTGTTCATTTACTTTGTTAATTAAGGTGTTTTTGGAGTTGTAACTACAAAAATCACCCAAATCCCACCCTTGCAAAATCATGGAAGTAAACTTCTGTTCTTAAAGCACTAGTGGTTGTGTGATGATTCTGTGGCAGTTCTTTCACATGATTACAGTGGCATATGATAGTAAGTATAATAATGCCACAATGTTTCCGCTATCCTCATCTGCAGAATTGCAGCATTTTTAGACACTCGTCTGATAATGTCCTGAGAAAGGGGCAAGATAGGATATTTAGTCTGTGTAGACAAGCTCTTAGTTAACATACTTAGCTGACTGATGCTCTGTGAGGACAACGGTAGGAGAAATATGCTGTGAACTGAATTTCCAAGCTAGAGCAGTCAAAAACAGCTTTTATAAACTGTTTTTGTTTGCTGAAAACCAAGACATTTTACAAGTGTCTGGCAACAACAAACAAACAAACAAAAATCTGGCGATACCTGTCTGAAATTGGATTGGGTCAATCTCCTTATTAGAGCTTGCCATATCTCCAAATTTAAGTAAATACATAAAAAAGAAAATTAACATGATATAGCCATGTTTTGATTCCCAAAGCAAGTCAATGGGAGATGACTCCAAACCCATTTCCCAGCTCTTTATTTGGATTCAGGGTCCAGAAAATAATTGATTAGGCCTAGATCAATCAGATCCAAATTGGATCCAAATCCAGATCTTTGAATCAGGCATCAAATCAGATCAGGGAGCAATATACACAAAGTCCTACGTTTCAGATAATTCTCTGGCACTGGAAATGATATGAACAGACACCCACCCCCCCGGATCTTGAAGAATGGTAGATCCGGGGGAGGTGTTTTAATGATGAGCATGGAGACGAGCGCAGGGGTTGGCCAGGGCGTAGATACGCCCTGGTCAGGAGGAGACAGGGGCGGGGCTGAGGCAGGGCCTGTTTTACCCTTTGCCACCCCTGGCTTCCTCCTCTTTTCCACTGGATCGAAAGGAAGAGGAACGTCCATCTTTCCAAATTTTTCGGCCACGAGGGAGAGCTAAGTTGGCTGTGCTGTGCTTGGGGGGTTTTCTGTATGATTGGCAGCAGCCTAGCAGTGTGGTTGTTTTATTTCTCTGTGATTACTGATTGATTGATTCTGTCTTTTAATTGATATACTGTGTTTTGTTTTGGTGGTCCGTTCTTTGTTTTCTGTTCCCTTTATTCTCCACGTGGCCTGCCCATCCCCCCCCTTTTCATTCCAATTTGGTTAGCTG
Source organism: Gambelia wislizenii (assembly GCA_030847615.1). Lineage (NCBI taxonomy): Eukaryota > Metazoa > Chordata > Lepidosauria > Squamata > Crotaphytidae > Gambelia > Gambelia wislizenii. Next base: position 8,236,327 of record JAUMIR010000006.1, read on the forward strand.
ATAATTTAATTGGCATTTTCTGATTCATTTGGTACATTTGGGATAGGTTAATTAATTTCTTGGGTTTAATTGATCGATTTTTGCACTCCTTTGGTCCTTTGGTCCCCTCTCTCCCCCCCCCCCCCCCGGATCCAGCCTTTTTCCCTCCTCCTGATTCATTGGAACTTTGTTGACTAAATTGTAATTAATCTCGCTGCCTGTAATTAATCTCGCTGCCGCTCGAGCACGAGCCCCCGGATCCAGCCTCACCCCCCTCCCCTACATTGCTCTGAAATTTACAATCATTCCCTTTCCATTCCAAAATAGAATTTGCATTGAAATGGAATTCTTGAACTATTTGCATGTTTGTTTCCTAGTTTTGTAGGCTATAATATTCTTCGCTTTTCAGAGAAAATACTTCAAAGCATTCCCAACTTCCAGAACAAAGCACCTGAATAGAGCAGCACCATAAATACCCATGAGACAATGGACTATTTCAGATGGGGTAAAAAAAAAAAACCCTGCAGAGGTCTGGAGGAGGATGGTGCAGTCCCTCTTCCAGCAAGATCTTTCTGGCTGAAAGATTCCATCAGTTTTGGATGACACTGTCCTCCTCCCATCCTTCCTTCATTCTCCCTCTGTGCTGGAGGGATGAGAAAGGTGCTGCTTTTTATTGACGGAAGTTTCCATCAATAAAAAGCAGGAGGGGGAAAATGAATGAAGGAGGGAGGGAGAACAAACGAAGGATGGGAGGAGGACTGCGTTGTCCAAAACCAATAACTGGAAGTGGGACTGCGCCGTCCTCCTTCCGACCCCTGCGGGTTTTGTTTTACCCCATCTGAAAAAGTCCAATATTACACTATACTGTTATAGTGCATTATTCCACTTTAACTGCTATGGCGGCCTCCTGTGGGATTCTGGGATTTTTAGTTTAGTGAGGCCCAAGATCTTTCTGGCTGAGAATTCTAAATCCCCCCCAAACTGCAAATTCCAGGACTTCACAGGATGTCATAGCAGTTAAAGTGGAATAATAGCACTATAACAGTGTAGTGTGATACTGTCTAAAGAGACATGGGGGGAAAATGAAAAGAAAAGCTTGTAATTTTGCAACCAACAAAAGTTAGAAGACTTATCTTGAGAAAGTTTGCCTCGGTTAATTTCAACCCTCAAGTCAGTATTGGAAGTGCTACTTTTTGTATGAGGGCAGAGCCAAGACTGCCTCACTGTGGGCCTTAGAGCACAGTAGTACACAGCAGCATCCTCGAGAAAGATGTTGTTAATCTTTAGTGGGACTGTGCTATTTTCCAAAAACAAAATGGTAGAAAATTTTCCCTCAGAAAAACGATTGTTCTTGGAAGTATCTTTATAAGCACGTATGATCATCTGGGGTTCTCTGCCCACATATTGGCGATACCAAAAAAGGTATGGATTTCTGTCCGCAGTAGTGAATTTGCAATGGAGTACTGCAGTCTGTCCCTCCTGGAATTCGATCTCTGTTAGTGGCTGGGACAAGGAATCTTTCTGAGAGACACCTGAAAAACAGTAATTTGAAAAGATTGTGAATCTCTCTCTCTCTCTCTCTCTCTCTCTCTCTCTCTCTTTGCTCTTAGCCTACCTGCCTGTCTTTCCTAGAAATATGAAGGCCTGGAAAAACCCAGAAAAAATCAGGAAAAAAACATGCTTTTTTGTTTTTCCTGAAGCTTGTTTTGTTTATCCAAAAAATTGAAAAAAAGGAAGAAAATTGATTATGGAATATTTTATTTCAGCATGATGAATAAAATCTTTAAGACAATAAAATCTTTAATATACCAATTGTGATAATTTTATGCCAAATCAAATTGTACATAGTCATATTTTATGTTCCTAAAGTAACAGAGTGACTTTCAGTCTGTAAAAAGTGCTAATATTGCATTTTTTTTCATTATTTTCAAAATTTTCATTTTGGGGGGGGGGGGAAACAGGGAATTTTTTTTTTTTTTCCCCATGGCTTCAAAATTTCTGGAAATTTTACATCTCTAGTCTTTTCTTCTTACAGTAGTCCCACTGCTATCCCTTGGGGTTTTGAAGAAGTGAGACTGCCCCTAGCATCACTGTGCGACTCAGGGCACAATAATATACAGCTTCATCTGTAGGAGAAGCCTTCCAAATCTTCAGATCCACACTATTCTCTTTGGAGTTTAAAGTCCCAGAGTATTTGCCGATGGGTTCCAGAGGAGAAAATTTGTTCTTTGTCAGTATATGGCCTGGAGAATGATTTGGAAATTGATGATACCAGAATAGATAAGGGTTGGTGGATGTTGTGCTGAATGTACAGTGTAAAAGGGCATCTTGTCCTTCTTTGATGGACATCTCAGAAAGTGGTTGGGATACAGACTCGCTCTGACCAACTCCTGAAAAAGAGGAGTTCTGATGAATTAGTCTACCTACTTATGTGAAACAGCATTATGTGCAACTTTCTAAGAGATAGTCAGGGGTCAGCAGGGTCTCGGTGGGGTCAGGAAATCACCTAAAATGCTGCAATGGAGATTTCAAAAACACCTGAATATTCTCTGAAGCCCAGTTGGGTTTCATCCAGAATAACTTTCTAAAATATTTCATCAAAGGGACTCTTCTGCTGTTGGAGATGATAGAGTGTGTGTGTGTGTGTGCGCGCACGCGCGCGTGTGCACACACACACACAGCGGTCACTTAGAGATCCTGATTTAAGGAGCAAAGACACCAATGGCTTCAGAGAAACAAACTAAGGCTTTATTATAGGAACTCCATTCTAAGATAGGAAAGTTACTCAGGATGCTAATCTAAGCTAGGTACATCTCTAGGGAGAGCTAAGAGAGTTCTAGAAAAGGAGAAGAGGTGGAAAAATCCCTAAGTGTATCAGTTTAAATCACAGAGGGAGCAGGATAGGTAGACAAGCAAGGAGGACTGTGGGTTACTCGAACTATAACCCTAAATACTACTGCCCACTCTGAGACATTATTGACTCTTTAGTGCTAAATGTTGTACTTCCAACAGGAGAAAGGTGTGGGAAATGTGACTTTTACTGCTTCCCTTTTTAACCGCCATTCTTGAAATACTCTTTTGCTTTCCTAGGAGATCTGTTCTAGAAATCAGTCCTCCAAAATAACTTGGGAAATAGTCCAAGAAAGCTGCGGGGGGGATGGGGAGTCTGGGGAAATTATAGATTTTCCTTGGGTTTTTTTCCGGGCTGTAAGGCCATGTTCTGGAAGAGTTTATTTCTGACATTTTGCCTGCATCTGTGGCTGGTATCTTCACAGGTGCAGGCAAAACATCAGAAATAAACTCTTCCAGAACACGGCCTCACAGCCTGGAAAAAAACAAAGGAAAATCTATGGATGCTGGCTGTGAAAGCCTTCAACTTCACACTTAACGTCTCTGGGGAAATTGCTGTCTTGTTCCTACACTGGGAGACTCTGCTTCATCTCTGCCCACCACTATCCCTAATCCATTAAAGAACTATTACCAGAAGGGCAAGTCTGGCTCCAACCCATTTTGTGTTTGGATTCTACTTTCAGAACATGAATGGAGAGAGATTACCAAACAACAGGTCACACACCAGTAGCCTATATGGTTGGGTGTTCATAGAATCATAGAGTAGGAAGAGACCACAAGGGCCATCCAGTCCAATCCCCTGTCAATTCATAAATTCAATAAAAGAAATGTACAAATGCCAAAATAGCACCTCAATGGAATATTACCTGGTTTTAGGAGCAGAAGGAACATCCCAAGAACAATCATGAGGTATCCTTCTTTTAGAGGAGAAAGCATCTTGGTGATGGTTGGCCTTCTGAAAAGACTCAAAATGAAGCTCGTTGTCCTTTGTTTCGTGAACTTAAAGAGATCTCAGCTGGCTGGGGTAAACTCTCTGTGGCCTGCCTCATCTGCTTCCTGCCCCTCTTTCATTCTTTGACTCAGACAAGCTGTGGTTTTTGAGTGAAGTGTAATTATTTGAAAAGTGGAAGTCAACACATGGGGAAAAGATTGAAGGTCTAAATCACCCTCTAGTGGCTTGAAATGTAAAAACAGGAAAAGCCTTGGGTGGAAGGGAGAATATATCTGCCTTACAAATTGAACATAGCTTAGCTGAACACAATCATAGTACACCAAAAGCAAAAGCACCTGGGAGTTCTAGTTATCTGATAACACTTGACAGGGTGATGGCAGAGCTGTCTAAATCAGCTTTTCTCAACCTGGTGCCCTCCATCTTTTATTGGACTCCCTTTATCTTATCTTTGGTCATACTGGCTAGAGTGGATGGCCTGTGTGGATGAGCCCATATAATGGCATTCCTTCAGGAAGGGAAGAGGAACCAGATAGGGAGGAGAAGTAGTAGAGCTGATGTAGTAAAAGATCAAAACAGACTTAGGACTTTATCAGATGCCGCAAAAACCATGTCAGAAGAACACTATGATACAAAATACAAAACACACACACACAAAATAAAAATGACTTCCTACTCTCCATCTGCGGTAGGTATTGGGATAAAATTAAATTATTCCTCTTTTTCTCTTTTCTTTCTTTAACCAAATAACTCTGTTGACTCAATTAATTATTTTCTATCACTAAATCATTCTTATATTGTATTTTATTTTATATTTTTATTGCTAATGTTATTAATTATCTCTCCATGTTTTCATTATTCCTATTATTTCAATCCTCTAATTGCTGTTTTGCCCCAGTAGCTTCTAAATAGTCTACTAATGCTTTCCAGTCTTTCTTAAATTGATCTAATTTACGATCTAAAAGAAAACTATTATAAGATGAAATTTAGATGATATCTGACCTCCGACAGATTGTCAGAAATATACAAAAATATTAATAATAAGTGCGGGAAATGTAGAGAAGAACAAAACACATTATATCATGTGGTGGTCATGTAAAAGAGTGAAAGAATTCTGGACCCAAATTCACCATTTGATAAGTGAGATATTAAAAGGTCAATATGAAAAGTGATCAAAAAATGTGTTTCCTAGGAATTATAGAAGAAGATTCAGAGAAGAAACATTGCAAAATTCTGTTATACACAATTAGAGTGGCAAAACGTATCTAAGCAAAAAAGTGGAAACTAAAAAAAACCAAATGCAATAGAATGGTTGCTCAAAATCTATGATTTTATTGAAATTGAAAAATTAACTTGAAATGGTACATTAGGGAAATTCAAAAACGAATGGTTGGAATTGCTGCTTTACCTAAAACAAATACGGGGAAACTCCCGAATAGAAGGAGTAAAAGACTAATGCAGTAATAGATGAATTTATAATTAACATGTTGTTTTAAAGAAAGATGGACAAAATAGAGATCTATAGAGAGAGTTAAAAAAAAAAGAATTATTGTATGTTTCAACATTATCCAGGCAAAAAGTGATAAGGAAGTCATTTTAAATGTTACATCTCTGTTTGTTAAACATACATGTCTATGTTTGTGTGAGTAATTTTATTGTGTTAGTGTTTTGATGATGGCACAAAGAATAAAAATTATTCCAAAAAAGAGGGAGGGACAGAGGGAGGGAGGGAAGCAAACCAGGCAGGCAGGCTGGAGAACAGAAATTAGAAAAAAAATGTCTTCACAATTTCTCCTCAGATTTGTTTAGCTTTATCTACTTTTTGTATGAGTGCAGAGGCAAGAGCATCTCACTGTGGGTCTCAGAGCACAATAATACACTGCCTCTTCCTGGAGAGAAGTGTCTTTAATTGTCAGAGGAACATCCCTTTCTTCCATGAACAAAACAGTAGAATACTTTCCCTTAGAAAACTCATTCTTCTGGGCACTAGCTTTGTAAGCCTGAATAATCACCTGGGGCTCTCTTCCCACATGTTGCTGATACCAGAAGAGGTACGGACTGGTGTCTGCTGTTCTGAAATTGCACCTGAACGTTACTGTCTGTCCTTCTTGGACGTCTCTCCAGCTGGGTGATTGGAATACTTCATCACTCTGAGAGATGCCTGTAAACCAGAAATATGAACAGATCATAGAGATTTCTATATTTCTGTCTCACATTAGTCCCCCATCCAAATGCCACCATGCCATTATTTTTTGTGCTGGAGACAATGCACTCTAACACCATTGTGGGTCTCTCAGAACACAATAATATACAGCTTCATCCAGCAGAGACACCTCCCAGATTTTCAAATTCACAGTCTTATTTCCAAAGTCCAAAGTCCCTGAGTATTTTCCAGCTGGATATGGTGGAGAATACTTATGTTTGGTCAGTATGTGCTCTGGAGGTTGATTGGGAAATTTGCGATACCAAAATAGGTCGGGGTTGCTCGATGTTGTTTTGAAGCTACAATGTAAAAGGGCATCTTGTCCTTCTTTGATAGACATCCCAGGAAGCTGTTGCAATACAGACTCACTTTGACCTGCCCCTGAAAAATGGGGGAAATCAGATTAATTGTATCTGGTTTGTCTCCTCTCCTCTCCTTTGTTTCCAAAGGTAACTTCATTTCAGGTGCAATCATCAATATCCTGTGTTTGCTGTCTGAGAACCTAAAGTGCCACTTTGTGGAAATGGTAGTCAGGGGTTGCGTGTGTGGGGAGGGGGAGAGAGGAAGGAGGGTTGTGTTATGTGCCCCCTGAGGAAATGCCAGTGGTTCTTGGGATTCCACCTGGTGTGAATAGGTTGGATCCAGTTTAATAGTGCTAATATACTCCATCCATGGAACTCTTCTACTGGTAGGAGATGAAATCCACTGCTTCCCCTCCCTTCTGCAGTGTTCCTTGCCTTCAGAAAATCTACTCTGTGAGATGAGGTACCCTCCTCCTAAAACCTCATGAGATTGGGCTGGAAAGGACAGGAGGAATTAGTGAAAATTACTTGTCCTCTGGCCATGGGCAGACTCCTCTGTTTCATCACAATTATTCTATAAATACCTCCTGATGGTAGAAGGTACAAATCTAGATCCAGTCTAACCTTTGTCCTTACAAAACCGATGCCTCTTTTGTGGAAGAAGAGCCACCAACCATGAAATCACACACTAGCATCATATATTGTTGAGTAGCCCTGTTGATAAATGCAATTAAATTAACCACCTGACAGCATCCAAGGGGGAAATTACCTGGTTCCAAGAACAGAAGGAATGCTCCAAGGACAGCCAAGTAGTGATGTGTTTCAGGAAGGGAAAGCATATCTTTGATTGTTGGTTTTATGAAGGTGGTTCTCAGGATGAAGCCAGTTCTCTCTTTTCTTGTGTTTGAAAAGATCTCAGCTGGCCCCAGAACAAAACTCTCTCTGTGGCCCACCTCCTCTGCTCCCTCCCTTTTGATGAAACTCTTTTGTTGCCTTGAGTCACCCAACTTGTGGCTTTAGGATGAAGTCAAAACAATAAGGAAAGAATGAAGGTCTAAGTCACCCTCTAGTGGCCAGTAATGTAAAAAACAAGAAAACCCTCTGGGTGGAAGTTTAGTTTGTTTAAACATGGTGCCAAAAGTCTGAATACAGTCCTTCCCCTTCTGCCCCTGCATTTGCCCTGAAGCCCTACACAATATTTATTCTCTGCAGGGACATCGGATACTTGTCTTCACTGTTCCTGGAGATTTTCATCCACTGCTGCCACTGTGCTGGCACTGCTGCCACCACTGGTTTTCACCCTTTCCCTGGCTTGGCATCACTGCTTCTGTTCCCTCTCCACTCACCAGTTGCTTGCTTCAAGTGCCTCTTCCTGTGACGGGCAAGCAGAAGAGGGAGAGGTAGTGATGGGTGAGCAGTGGAGTGGGAAGAGCCAGGAGAAGGGAGAAAACCTCTCCCTTTGGCTGGGAACTTGCTCCCTGAGCTTTAAAATGGTCGCGATGGTGGTGGCGGTGGCAGTGGCAATGGCACCAGCAGTGGTGGACAAAAATGTGGGAAAAAACCTGAATCCAACATACTCCACATCAAGGAAAAATACCCTGAAATACCCCAAATCTGGGCCATCCATCATGTGGCCTGATTGCCCCAGATTCAGGGGAATGGACACATGTTGTGTGGCCTGAGTGCCACAGATTCTGTGGAATTCTCAGGGGGATTCAGGGGTTTTAACAGTGTAGACAAGCCCTAGGTCATTGCTGTCTGGCAGATGTCAAAATGGTTTGAATGCAATTAATTGTAACTCATCCAAAGACCCCTGAGAACTTAATGTCATGATGACAGCAAGAAAAAAATAATTACACAGACATGAGTCAAGTGTCCCTAATCTTTCTCCTTCCAGGTCCCCCTGTGATAGCTAGTGTTCAGACCTTAGAAGTTAAACATCTAAAGATGGATGGCAGTAGAAGGAGAAGGATCCCTCCAAGGGAAAAGAGAAATAGCTAAACGGAGAGGTTTGTATTGGATCAAAATGAGGCTGATGTGTGAATAATAAGAAAGAGTACTTAAAATCTTTAAAAAAATTAAGTCAGTCTTTGCCAGTAAAGTTGGATGAAAATGAGAGAGATGTAACCTGTATGATATCACCCCATCTAGTGGCCATAGGTGTATGATTGTGGGGTTTTTCCTAATACAGGTCAACCTATGTATCCACGGAGGATATGTTCTAAGACAAACACACACACACACACACACACACGTGGATACCTGACACCATGGATATTAGGGAACACTATTATTTTCAATGAGATGAACACCAGATGTTGATTGTAGAATCACACTGGAGGACCTAGAAATGCCTAGTGAGAGAACATATATTTTCCGACATGGATAAATGAAACCGGGAATACCAAATCCGTGGATGTGGGGGCTGATCTGTACTGTAATAAAAAAAGTAATCATAAATAAGAAACAATATTGCAGCATAAAGTTTTCCTGTTCAGGCTTCCAGACAGCCAGTCAGCTACGCCCCTCCTCCAAAATAGTCTCCCCACCCCCTCTGGATTTTCTGCTTTGTCAGTTTTCTGTGGTTTCTGAACACACTCATTCCTATGGTTCTGGCCTGGGAGCAAATTACACTACGTTGTGGGACAGTCTGAGAAATCTAGATTCCCCTCCATAGACTTCAAAAGCCAGGATTCCATAGGATGGGACCATGGCCCTGTCTAAACGATGAAAATAATCCTCAGAGAAATTGTACAGAAGGCGATCTGTCTACATGGACATTGTCATCCATGCATCTCATTTGGAGTGCGGGCAGGCAAATCCACCATAAAGCTCCAAAGGGAAGCCTTCAGAGCTTTTGTCAGAGTTTTTAAAAAAGCTCTGTAGGTTATACAAATGTCCGATTGTCTGCACAGTTGCATTTGCATTGCTGCTATGAGGCAGCATAAGCTGTTTGGCCCAACGAGCATTGGGGCTGGGCTTGCTAGCAGGGCAAGCACCCATAGCTGCCATTTTTTTCCAAAGGGAGGAGCCCTGTCTTGTCCTCTAATCCATTACCCGCCCCCCATGCCACTGTTGCCACTTCTAGGACTGGGAAGGGAGGAGGGAGAAGAGGGTATGAGAGCCCTCCTCCCTTACCTGGTCCCCCCCCCATGCTGCTGTAGTCATCATCACCACCACGGGGACCAGGTACAGGAGGAATGCTCTCCTCCTGTGTGGCTAGAGGGCATTCAAAGTTTATGTGGGCTGTAAAGCCATTAAGACAAGTCCTAGTTGCTGCGACTTATCTACTGCAGGACACTTCAGGTTTTTTGGACTCGTATAGATGAGCCCCATGACAGTTAAATGTGGGATACAGCACTATAATTGTGCACTGTGAAAGGGCCCCTAATGAAGGGAATTCCAGAATCATCTCAGAGAATAGCAGAAGATAGAAGTGACTAGATGCTCTTGTATTCATGTCTCATAAACAGGTGAACGCAGAGAACATTTGGTGTGTTTGCTTTATTGAATCTATAGCCTGTTTAGCTTTCCAAAAATGGCACTCAAAGACAGATAAAAGTATGTTCAATTTTTTTAAAAAAAATACAATTGCAGCATAAAAACAGGTAGAAAACACTATTAAAAATGCATCAGTAAAAAGAAACAACATGCTAGCTTGCATACAAGCTATAGCTAGCTCAGGTGCCCACTTGAAACTTCTATAGATATTTTTAATGGGGGTTTTCACATTCTTGTAAGCAGTCACAGGTAACTGAAACGGATGGGGATTTCTGGGGAAAGATAATTCAGCAGTTTTCCCCAGTTCTCCATGATCTTAACAGACTAAGGATTTTATCAGATGCATCAAATGCAGCATCATAATGATGCCACATAACCACAAAAGGCATACATATCAGATGATGTCACCCTTTCGCGGTCATGTCCCTGCCAAAACCCGTACTTTTTAACTGATCCCCCCTGCTGTTTTTTTTGCCAGCAAAGCCAGCGTGTGAAACCTCATGTTTTTTTTGTTTTTTTTTTAACTGTACCTACCCCGTCAGTGGCCGGTCTGGCGTGAACACTTCCAAATGAGATCATGACATCCAGGTAAGTCTTTTTATGACCCTCTCTGGGTTACTTGTAAGTTTTAAAGTGTGCTTTTGTGTTTTTGAAAACTTTTTTACTATTATTATAATTTTTTTTGTTTTTAATTTCCTGCACGATGAAGTCTCGCAATATTTTGTGGGATTTCAAAGGAGGAAGTGAATGGAGCTCCATTCACCTGCTCTTTCATTGCCGGAGCTGCCTTTGGTGGGATTAGAAGTAAGTGTTGGGGGAGCATTCTTTTACTGGCATAAAAAATGATTTTTTTTTTATGTCAGCAAAAGAATGCTTTAAAGGGATAGTCTGATAAAGTCCTAAATCTAGTTGCTAATTCCAAACAAAGTAAACCCATTAAACCAATAGGATTTACATAAGTGTTAATTTACCATTCAGCAGCTGGTTCAAGAGGTCTGTTCTACCTGGGCCTAATAAATGGATCTAGGTCCTAGAATGTAGTGAACTTAAGTAGGAAAGATTAAGTACAAATCCTTCTGCTATTTCTGTTCACTAAAGCATTCGTCATAAAAATCTGGAATCCATTTCTCCTGAAAATATGGTTGCCATGCATCCCTTATTATAAAGAATATCCCTTTTTTGCAGGCTGGAAAACTTGTCCCTTACAGGGTTTCCCGGTGTCCCTTATTATAAGGAATGTTGCCTATCTGAAAAGCTTTCCCTTTTATAGAGACTGAACAATAAGCCCCCCAAATTCCATATTTTGGGGTGTACTCCCTTGATAAAGAAAGAAAGGTGTGTATCATGTGATTTATTTATTTTTTATTAAAAAAATAATTGTTATTGAATATGTCTTAAAACAAATACAACAGACACAAATAGAAAAACTTACCATACCATACATAATATAAAAAGAAGAAAGGAAAACATAAACCCAAAGAAAATAGTGCAAGACAAATGACTCCGACAACATACCCACATCATCCCATCCTTCCCCCCCCTCGCCGTTTAAAATTGACCTCCCACTTCTCCCTAATCATTTTTTTACATAATTAAATCAATATCTCCTCTCCTTTCCACACATCTTTTTGATTCATTCAACTCTTCATATTCAGTATTATCAAAATATATGCAATTTATTTATTTATTTATTTATTTATTCATTGCTCACACTCCATTTATTGCAAGCAGGTATGACCATTACAAGAATTGTGAACACACAAAGGTACAGATATGCAATCAGTCTACTTATTTTAATGATCCAATTTAGAGATTACAGAACTGTAATAGATAGTAACATATGCAGTAACATTTGTTATATAAGTGTTCTTTTTAGTTATGCTGTTCTCAGTAAAGCTGTGATATAATTTAAAATAATAAAGAATCACAATTTGAACAATTAAAATGTTAATATTCTTCCTACCAGCCCCTTATAGGCCCCTCAGTAACAGTTCACAATATCTGTTAATGCAATATACAATCCACAAAATGACAAGTTAGAGAGCCACGCTTGGTCACACTTAAACCATACCTCCTAACTAATTGATGCCCTTCTGGTTTCAGCGAATTTACTTTAAACATGATTAAAACAGGATCCAACTCAATAAAGTTTGAACTAAAAACCAGAAAGCCAGATTTTTTTTAAAAAAAAAAAAATAGAAATCAGAAGGTATAGGGTAGTGGGTAGAACCAAACCAAAGAGGTAGCAATAACTTTTTCCCCACACACAAAATGTCAAAGCACCAATGAATAAGGGGCTAACCCAGGCCTCCCAGCATGTAGCAAATTTATATGCAATTTATGAATGTGGACAACATGTTAATTTTCAAAGGAGTACATGGCTCACTTAACAGAAATCAATAATTTCATTTGCTATTTCAGCAGTACACTTGCTAATCATCAACTTTGCATGTCACGAACTTCAAGAGTCCTTTACTGACATTTTGAAAATGTGGCAACACTACTTGCAAATAAAAAAAGAAATGTGCATTTTGAGAGATCTGTTCTATGTTCCTCCTTGATCTTGGACCAGAATGAATCAGTTATTGCATAGCAGAGTAACCAGGATGTAGCACTGTGTCACTCAGAGCACAGTAATACATTGCAGAATCCTCCAAGGTAACTTTGATGAAGGCAAATACATTGAACTTTCGGTCTTTTGAGATATGCAAGAATCCTTCTGGCTTTAGACTCTTCTCCTCTCCTCTGTATCCAGATACTATCAACTGAGGACTTTGGTTGGGGAACTGTCGGTACCAAAAGATGGTTTCAGTTGTAGCAGAGGAATGGTTGCAAGAGAGATCCATCGGTTTTCCATCTAGCACTGTCCTGAAGGACTCTTGGATGATCTCAGCTTTGCACTGAAAGACCCCTGGGAGATCCAGCAAGAAAAAAAAATCTTGTATGAATGAATGCATCCCTGGAGATGGAGCCAAATACATCCAGTTTGCTAGTCAGTGTTCTCCCCAAGGAACACCCACTGATGAAAGTTAGGGGGTGCCCATCTGGCAAAACAGTAGGACTACACTTGGTGTGGGAATGACTTGATCTGTTGATTTTGGCCACTAGCATGGATATTAAAAACATATAGGTTATTTCCTATTGTGTATTCTTGCAGGGCAGGGGGTTGGACTAGATGGCCCTTGTGATCTCTTCTAACTCTATGATTCTATGATTTCTAACCAATGTAGACCCATTAAATCCACAACTGTATTGTGGGGCAACTATAATGTAGACATCATTGATCATAGAACCATAGAGTTGAAAGAGACTACAAGGGCCATCCAGTCCAATCCCCTGTCCTGTAGGAATACACAATCAAAGCATTCCCAACAGATGGCCAGGCAGCCTCTGTTTAAAGATCCCCAAAGAAGGAGACTCCACCACACTCATAGACCACTGACAAAACGACACAGGCAGTACAGCCATGTGAATTGATATCTCCTTACAAGCCAGTTCCAGTATGTTTGCTGCAACTTACACCTAGGTAAGTCTACATACAGTTGGGCCTTTAAGGTTTCTTTTGGGGTAAGGTAGAGGGATGACAAGAAATCCCTTTAGGACCTGACCCTGTGATTACAGATGTGCACTCAGAACTGGCTGTTCACATATGTGGGAGCTAGCAAGACCTAGAAAGCCACTATGGTGCAGTATTTAGAGGAATCATTCATTTAGCCAATATGTTTCCACGTATACTTCCATAACCATGATGCTAGATTTCTGACTGGCCCAATTAATGGGTTGCAGAAAGCAGGGGGCAGGATTAATAAAACACATGTTTTGCCTGCTGGACTATTTGGAATCCAACACAGAGCCAGAAGGGGGATAACAAATGAGAAAAGATTTTAAATAATATCTAAAAGGTTCAACCCACCTGAGAAAAGTATCACAACCAATGTAATTGGCATCCTTAAGGGAATAAACCTTTTCCTTTCTTTTTCCCCCTTCCTCCTTCTTTCCCTTCTCAATGTTTTCTTTTCTTTTCCTTCCTTTTCACAGTTTACTGAATGCGAGACAAGGGGGACATGGAGATTCAACACTTTCTGGTGCTTGCTGCAGCTGAGAAATTAACCCAATGAGCAAAAGGGAGGCTGGTTGAAGGAGAACAAAGAAAGCTCTTGTGGTTTAAACAAAAGATACGGCACACCGATGATGATCAAGTGCTGCTGTCTTGTGGGTGATGACATGAAAAGTATTTCCTCGAGAGCTTTTCCCACCCCACCTATTGTCTATCAGAGTTTCTTGCTACTTTGAAAAGAGTTGTGTTGAGACACATCCCTTTCCTTCCACAGGGGTGTAGCTACCGAAGGGGGTGGGTGGGTAAAAGAAGGACATTGCCTCCCAGTAAAAATGAGATCCAGTGTAGCCTAGCAGATTGAGCATTGGACTATGACTCTGGAAACCAGGGTGCTGTTTACATGATGAAAATGTCCCGGGAAGAATTCGTATCGCTCCCTGGCAGTTTACACGTACATCAGGTCAGGCACGTGATTTTTGGAAGGGGGGCTACCTTTTATCCCTCAACCTGCGGGACTTCCAGTCCCGCGGTTTGTGCCGGTTTTTAAAAAAGTAACTGGAGGATTTGGAAAATCGGAAATGTAAACAGCCTGAGACAAAATATCTCGGTACTAGGGGATGACCGGAAATGGTGACTGGGGGGGGGGGCTTAGAAAACAGCGAACAGAAAAGGAGGGGTCAGTCATCCGTTCAACAGATCCAGCCTCACCAGCCAAAAACAAAGGCATCCCTTCCAGCTGCACGTAGGTTGATGTGTGTGTGGGCGCACATGTACTCAATCACCTTTTTAAATGGATTTCTACACTGCAAACCCTTCAGCTTTAACCTCTTCCTCAACTGCATGTTACAAAGAGATCATGGTGGGCAGAGGGTCACCCATTCATCCCCTGCCTTGATCACCTCCCTGGGTCTGAACGGGCACGGTAAAATATTCCAGCCTCTGAGTGAATGAACACCCTTTAATTCCCCCTCTCTGTGTCTGTGTCTTTCAAAATGCCTGTCTGTCGCTGGCTTGAAATAATTCAATCAGCAAGTTCACTCGGCTGCTAAAACTGTGCTGTAAGGGTTAACATTTTAAAGAGGCAAGGGGAAACCCAAGCCCCCCCACCTCACTCAGCTTGATTTCAAAAGGAAAGCACTTCCTGCGTCTGAGCGAAAGATCTCAGTCTGGGTCTTTCAAAATTCCTTCTGCCTCTGCTTAAAGCGAAAGAAATTCCAAGACTCTACTCCCTCCACTCGGCTTGATTTCAAAAGGAAAGGACATGGTTTAATTGTTCCTCCATCTGAGGTCTTTCAAAATGCCTTCTGCCTCTGCTTAAAGGGTTAACATTTTAAAGAGGCAAGGGGAATACAAACCTCTGCCCCCTCTCTCCCCCCCCCCAGTCAGCTAATAGCATCGCTCGTGGCACGGAACTCTAAAGGAAGTGCATCACCAAGGTTGTGAAAACACGATTAATCGCATCCTTGATTGACAGCCCCCCCCCAAAAAAATCCCAGTAAGCTAAACATGTGTAAACAGCAAAAGCACGGGATATAACAGTGCGGGACCAATAAAGACTTTTGTCATGTAAATATCAATCACAGGATCTTCCAGGATTTCCTAAAGAGTGACAAAAATCGTATAAACAGCGAGGGGCGGATACGGGATCAGGAAATCACGGTAAGCCCCGCGACAATTTTTGTCGTGTAACTGGCACCCAGGCTTCAAATGCCCTCATGCACATGAAAACCTGCTGGGTGACCTTGAGCAAGTCACACTCAGCCTCAGAGGAAGGCAATAGCAAATCTCCTTTGAACAAAATCCTGTGACATGGTCACCATGAGTCAGAAATGAAGGCATACAGCAGCAAAAATTGTGCCTGGGCAAGTTAATTTTTTCCTTCATCCCTCTTCAGTCTAGCACTGCATTAATTTAAAACAGGGGTTCCCAAGCTCTAGTCCTCCAGGTGTTTCAGACTTCAACTCCCAGAAGCTTCAGCCACCTCGGCCAATGATCAGGGGATTCTGGGAGCTGAAGTCCAAAACACTTGGAAGACAAGAGTTTTGAAAACACTGGTTTAGGCATTCAGAGAAAGGGGAAAGGAAAGGAAATACAAACACAGCAAACAAGAGTTCTAGGTGTGCATGATTTTCAGTGTCTAATTAGCTAACACACATTGGAAACTGTTTAATGCAGTGTAGATGTCTAAATAACTATTGCTTAAAACAATTTGTAAGCCGCTCTGATAGCCTTGTGGCTGAAGAGCGGGGTATAAATAAATAAATAAATAAATAAATAAGCGTCTTTCCCTCTGCAGTGCTAGAAATTTGGGGGCTGATAGAAATTTTCATTTGGGGCAGAGGGGGAGTTTTGGAGAGCAGAAGGTAGGTGTCCACCCCCACGGTAGCTCACGCTGATGTGCCAAAGCCCCCACATCCCCATTTTTTAAAAAAAAAACCCTGGGTGATTTTTTACTCAAAAATCCCACCCAGCCCCCTCAAATGGTTCAAAATCACTGCAAAATACAGCAGTTTACTTCCCCTTCTCCTTCTCCACCCACCAAGTCACCACAGGCCTTGAAAAACCACCAAAAAATATATTTTTTAAAAAGCTGAAATGCAAACAGAAAGCAAGGAATGTTGCATCCAGTTGCAATTTTGGCAGATTTGGGCATTTTAAAATTTTAAAATACCTTTTAGTGAATTTTCAGGGTATGTGGAAAGGCTGGAGGAGGGAGAACTATTGAATTTTGCACTAAATTTGAACTATTTGAGGGTGGTTCAGGCAGACAAATCTACAGGGTATTTTAAAAAAAAAAGAATTGGGGAGTCTTGGGGCTTTGGTGGCTTCAGGGACTGCTCCTTGGGAAACCATTTTGCCCTCCCCATGGTGCAAGAATCAGCTATCAGCGTAGAATCACTGTGTAGGACTTTGGCCATTGATCAGATGGCTCCATCTTGTGGGGAGTGATACACACTGCATCCATTTTCTTGGTAGAGTAGGACCTCCATATCTGCTGGGGATTGGTTGGGGGAGGGTGGATACCAAAAACCGTGGATGATAGTGAACACCATTGAAAATAATGGGACTTCCAGTTTAAAATACCATAGAGTTGACTTGGGGGACCTAGAAAATGGCTAGAGAGGATACATTTTCTAGGATTAATCTATGGTAGGTGTGCTGTTTTGTGTCCTGTGGATAATTGAATCAATGGATAATGAGTCAGTGGATACAAGGGTCCTACTGTAATATAATATTTCCCCCTTGACTCCGATTGCAACAGTTGAGCATTTAATCAGTTAAATTCAAGAAGGTTGGCAAAACCCGAGCCAGAGACAGTGAGACTAAACCATACCAGGCAAGTATCTAGGGCTGGCTTTTCCATGAGGCAGACTGAGGCCATCACCTCAGGTGTCATACGTAGGAGGGGACAGATGTGGCAACCTTCAGGTTACTACTCCTAGAGTCCAGAGTTTTCACCTCTGGCACACAAGTTCTTCTTGTTGTTAATGGCCATCAAGTCAACGTCAGCTTTTGCTGACCCCATGAATGAGAGACCTCCAAGCCACTGTATCCTCAACAGCCTTGCTCAGATCCTGCAGACTTATGTCTGGGGTTTCTTTGATTGAGTCCATCCATCTGGATGGCAGTCTTCCTCTTTTCCTCCTGGCTTCTGTCTTAGCAAGCATCATTGCATTTTCTAGTGAGTTATGTCTTCTCATGATATGGCCAAAGTATGGCAGTCTCGGTTTAGTCACTTTGGCTTTTAGGGAAAGTTTAGGCCTGATTTGCTCCATTGATTTGTCATTTTAGCAGTCCACAGTATCCGGATAAGTCTGTTGTTCATAATCTGACTTGTTCCTCAAACCCAGTTAGGGTCTCCATGTGTCCACCTCACATTTTATTACCCACCTATGCCTTATTTGGTCTTCAGTTCCTCTGACATCAAGCTCCTTTTATATATTTAAATATTTTTGTTTATCCCACATGGAGATGGCCTGGGTAATTAATGTGTTACTCAGAGCTTGGTGACCTTATTTTGGGCACTAAATCTCCCAGACCCTCCCACCTAGCATGTAGGAGTTGTCTTTCTTTTTTTCTTTTTCTTTTTAAGTAATATTCCCAAGCACTTCTATTATTCCAGCTTTAGTTTGTTGCCTCTCCCTTTTTGCACAGGGCCCAGCAAAATGTTGATTTTGGTAGCTTTGAATATATGTTAACTAATGAAGCCTATGGAATTAACTAAGGAACCTCATGCCTATTCCTCTAAATTTGATCCTTGCTGATCATTGATCATCAAAATGAAAAATCACTTTACAGAAACCCAAACACCAAGCTTTCTTTTTTCAGTGCTTCCTAACACTTTTCTTCAAGGGCATTATTAAAAAGTCTTACGTCAATCTGGGAACAGAATAGTGCCCTCCAGCACACCTAAGGGATCATGGTTAATTTAGGAGTGTGTAGAACAGGTCGTATGATATAGACAGCGCCATCTTCCAAGGGTTTGTCTGCACGAGCAATTTACTTCCATTTTGCCCCTGTCTTGGAGCCCTGCAGTTTGAATGATGCTGCAGTTTTGCCGCATCTTGCCCACAGGCAATCCTCATGACCCCCAGGGCAAACATGGTGCTAAGATAGGGGGGCAAAGACAGGGTAAGGCCCAATAAATCATTTTTTCAAAATACCTGTTTAAATGCATTCCAGATGACAAAGGAAAAAAACAAACAGATCAGGCCCTGTGTGACCACAGGAGCCTGTTCTGGCACACTGCCCTGTCTCTACAGCTGCCCCCTGCCTCCCTCATCTGAAGCCACATGGCTGGTCACATGGCGGAGGACTTTGCTGACATGCTGCAGACCTGCTTCCTGACATCAGAGAGTACGATGTGGAGGGGGGGGCTGCAGGGCTAGGCTGCTGTGCTCATTTGGACTCTGGCCCAATTAATCCAAGGAATGGGGGAGGAACGGGCCTGATCCACCAGCAGGAGATCCTGGCAGGAAGCCAACATATCCTTGCCCATGTAGATGAACCCCAAGAGAAGAGACTGTCCAAGGGGCTTTGAAGGAATGGTTGAGGGCCTGCCAATGCTGCTGTGTGTGACCTTGGACAAGTCACATTCTCTTAGCCTCAGTGGAAGGCAGTGGCAAACCTTCTCTGAACAAACTTTGCCAATCGTAGGTTTACCTTTGGGTCACCATAAACTGGAAACATCTTGAAGGCATGCAACGACAATACATGTATCTGCTCATGTGCTCAATACTTACAGAGCTCTCCTGTTTGTGTCTTGTGGTAGACCTTTCACACCCTTATGCACACATCTGTTAAATTTATCATATCACTTATACCTGTGGACAATACAGCAGGTGTACAATGGTTACAACACGTTTCAGCTCCAGAGTGCAACTTTAGAGTGAAATTCCTAGTGAAGCAGCTATCTCCAGATGTGCTTAGCTACTTCCTTACTTCATGCCCAGCTAGTTTGGTCATTGATAAAGTCAGAACGCATCTGGAGGATGCCATGTTAATTCAGGCTGAAATGTGTGCCTTTCCGATTGGTATGAGAATGTGCCAGCCAAATGTGGAGGTCCTGGGCCAAAGGATTGTTTTCCATTGTAACTTCTTGAGGTTAGGATGTTGGACTAGGAGAGATCCAGATTCAGGTCACATGGACCATGAAACTCACTGGAGTGCCTTAGGTCAGTCAGTCTCTTTCAAATTGGCCTACCTCACAGGGCTGTTGTGAGAATAAAGTGTAGTGGAGGAAAGCCATGTGCATTATGTCTTGAGTTCATCAGAGGAAGAACTGGATATACATATAATTCAATAACTAAATTAATGAAAGAATGTATAATACCCAAGAGAGTGTGTAACTAAAGTTTTTATTGATGTTCTATTAACCTTTGTTGCTGAACCTGAGCTTCTTGACCTTCAGAGTGCTTCCCTGGTACATCTCCTAAAAATCCAACAAATATCCAAGCAGAAAGAAGGAACATGCGAAGCATACCAATTTATTTATTTATTTATTTATTTATTTTGCTTGATTATCCCTATTTGTGGTACAGGATTAGGGATCATAGAAACATAGAATTGTAGAGTTGGAGGAGACCACAAGGGCCATCCAGTCCAACCCAATTCCAAAGAGTTGGTCTTCTTGTCCCTCTTATGCATGGACTTCATGATGCTTTCTGCATTTTTCAAGCAATGGGAGTTTAGAACACAGAAAATGCCTGAGAACCAACATGGCAATATCAGCTCAGATCATTGGTTCTGCTTATACAGTGGGCTTTTGGTATCCACTGGAGCTTGGTTACAGGACCCCCTGCGGATACCAAAATCCATGGATGTTCAAGTCCTACTATATACAATTGCGTAGTAAAATGGTGTCCCTTATATAAAATGGAAAACAGCAAGATTTGCCTTTTGGATTTTTTTTTTAATATTTTCAAATTGTAGATGCTTGAATCCATGGATGCAGAATCTGTGGATATGGAGGGCCAACTGTACAACCATGAACTGAATGCACCCATTTCACATTGGCAAAAAATAAAAATACAACCACTTTTGTAGAAGAACTTACACATATGTATGACCCCAACAGGATTCTAACCTAGATCATAGAATCATAGAATCATAGAGTTGGAAGAGACCACAACAGCCATCCAGTCCAACCCCCTGCCATGCAGGAATACACAATCAAATCATTTCCAACAGATAGATCTTTTCATTAAAAACATAGGATTTAGCTAGAATGTAGAAATGTTTTTGTTTTCTTGGAATTAAATCCCACTGATACAAACAGGTCTCACTGTCAGGTGAACGTAGCTTAAATCAACTTGGGTGGCAGAATATGTTGTGACTGTTTCTGCTTTGCTCTCTTTCTTTTCCTTTTGCAAGTTTTTGATTGGCTTCTCTTCTGCTTCACCTCTTTGTGTCACTCCCAGCACAGAAATAGACAGCAGAGTCATTCAGTTGGCTGACAGGTTTCTCCATGTCATAGGTTCTCAAGTTGTTATCCTTTGTGGCACTGAAGCCTCGGAAGAGACCTTCACCTGAAGAACCTCCTCCCAGATCCTTCAGAAAGAGCTTGGGGGGTTGTCCAGGGTGCTGAATATACCAGTACAAATAGAAGATAGTTGAATCGTAGTTACATTTGAGAATGATACTGTTTCCTTGGATAACAGTCCTGACCTCTTCTGCCTGGTTTATTGGTAACCCAAGGCTCCCTTCTGTAAAGATAAAAGTAGCAGATGAATGGGCACAAGAGAAATGGAACTCTTTGGGTGCAATCTGGTGAATTATTTTACTTTAAAAACACCATGCATCTTGAAGGAATGAACTACCATTGAATACTTTTTTGTGGCTATCAGATTCTACAAGCCTATAATCTACTGCAACCAGTTACCCTCAACCAAGGGTGGACAAATTGTAGCCAACACGCCATGCACAGGCTATGAACTGCTGCCTCTATGCCAAATATTTTCCATGAAAAAAATGGACTTCTGCTGTTCTAGTTCTGACTTAAAATGGAGTCCACTAAAATAATAAACAACTAAACCAGAACTGGAACTATAATTACTTCTCCTTCTATTTACAGTCAGCTCTCTGTATCCACAGATTTGGCATCCATGGATTCCACCATCCACATCTTGAAAATATTTTTAAAAATCCAAGAAGCAAACCTTGATTTTGCCATTTTATATGAGGGACACTCTTGTACTATGCCATTGTATATAATGGGACTGGGGCAACCATGCATTTTGGTATCCACAGGGGGTCCTGGAAACAAACCCCCATGGATACCAAGGTCCCACTGTATTTCCATCTGTGTTTCTGGGCCAGGTGTTGTCAGTTCAGTGGGGAGAATTTGCCCCCCAAAATCCATTGGAAGTTGTTGACCCTTATCCTGAACACTCATATAGCAATTTCACACAATATACCATGAAAATACATATCTAAAGATAGGATTAACCCTACTGCTATGCAATCCCAACCAATGAACAAATCCTCACAGGACACAGTGTGCCTTTTTCCAAATTTCCACACACACTGGGTTCTGCATCCAATAACTGGGATTTAGTTATGCAATCCCATTCTTTATTATGTTCTTGCTTGTCATGTGCATATATAGCATCTGTGGTGTATGGGAGGACAAGGAAGAGAAATGGATTAGCCATCACTTACTTGAGACCACTATGGTTAAAACAGCCAAAGTCCAAAGGAGAAGCCTATTTTTTCCTGGATCAAGCAGGGAAGACTCAAGAGGGAATTTCATTCTTATCAGTGTCTAGGCTTTGAGCTGCACTGCATGAGAAATGCAATTGACTCTTTCCTCTTGGTAAGCACATCTTTAAAAGGAGCTGAAACTTGCAGGATGGTACACCACAGGATGTGGTTCGCTTCCTGGATTTCTCTGTTTTTCAGAAAAGTACAATCCGCTTTACAAACTACTGCATTGTTTGACTACCGAACTGGCTCATCTTCACTACCTTATGTCTGACCCGGGATGAGAGCTTCAAGAATCAGCATTGACTCATTGCACTAGAACAGTCTTCTACTACCTGCTTCCCTCCACTAGGAATCAAAAGGACAAATCATTACTGTATTTATCACCCTGCTGAAGGAGAAAATGAATATTTTTGCAATGTATTCTCCTTGTGCATTTGGCCCTCCATATCCATGGATTCTGCATCCACAGATTTCACCATCCATGGCTTGAAAATATTAAAATCATCATCATCATTGTCGTTGCTATCATCCAAAAAACAAAGCTTGACTTTGCCATTTTATATAAGGGACACCATTTGACAATGCCATTATATATAATGGGAGTTGATTATATGAAAATCCATGGTTCTGCACAGAGGGTCCTAGAACCAAACCCCATTGGATACTGAGGCCCCACTGTACACTAAGATCTTGTTAATACATTACTCGTTACATGGGACTGAATCCTATTGGTGAATCCCAACTAGAGTAGTTCTATTGAACCATTGTATTTGAATATATGAAAATATTCTGGAGGATTTTTCTGCACAGAACAATATGTGGCTCTGTGTAGATTTTATTTATTTCGGTGTGTGAGTGCAAAAAAAATCCACATGTCTCTCTGCAAAGACAAATCCTCCAGAACTTTTCCAGATGCCTGAATACAGGGAGAATTCTGCATGGAAGTCTCACTGTTGTATTGTTCTTCCCAACAATGTTTTCTAATTGTCAGGAAACCCATTTTTCAACCAGGAAATGAATAATAAGGAATTTTTTTTCCCCATCCCTGATTTACCTGTCTGATTCTGTTTCTCAAACTGTCTCCCTTTCCTTGCTTCTCTTTCTCTCATATGTAGCTGTGCGCCTCACTCATACTGGAAAGAAAACCACAAAGATGCCTTCACTGAACTAGTCAAGCTCTTAAGAACTCATGTTCTTTGTTTACTAAATGCATTGCAATAATTGAGAAAAAGAAGCCACAGTGAAGTTCAAATATGAACCTGTAAAGAATATAATAATGTCTAGGTTGCCCTCTAGTGACTAAATATATTAAACAGAGAAGTCTATATCCAATAGAAAAGATATTTCTCACTAACCATTTCCTAAAACAGGTTTATCTCATTGGTGATTTGCATTCCTATTAACAAATCTGCATATATCTCTTTCAGTTTCTTTGGGAGGAAATGATCAGTACCGGTTGATGCTACTATCAACAGATTCAGTATCCAGGGTTTCACTTATCCACGTCCAAAAAAAATGTTCTCTCTAGGCATTTCTTGGTCCTCCAGTGCAAATCTATGGTCAGCTTTTAGCATTCATCCTACTTAAAATAATAGGGTTCCCTGTTATCCAGTTTCAGGTATCCATAGGTGTTCTTGAAGTGTAAGCCCTGTGGATACGGGGGGTCAACCTGTATTAGTTTTTGCTTATTCTTTTTTTTAAAAAAAATAATTCTATACAAACAAATGTGTACAACTAAAGAGGCATGCACTGGGCAAATGTTCCTAGTTACACTTTTGTCATGGCAAGGAAATGCACAAAAATTGCATACTTCTGGTAAAGTACATGGCTGTGAAAGAATACTACCAGAACATAACTGGGGTGGGGTTGGGGTCAGGGTTTCACATTGTTTTTATTCTGTAGCTGTTTTTTCTTTATTTATATTAGGTTTTCATTATAAATGTTAGGTTTTTATATTTTCTCATTTTACCTTTATTCTGCTGTTGGATGGCATGGAAATGGAATAAAAATATAATGGTATAGTGCTTTGGCTAGGATTTGAGGAAACCAGGGTTCAAATTGCCACTTGACCATGAAAACCCACTAGTTAATCTGGGGCGATTCACACTCTCTCAGCCAAAAGAGGAAGGCAATGACACACCTCCTCTGAATAAAAACTTGAGAATCAGCATGTCGTAATGGTTTGAGCATTGGACAGGGACTCTGAAGGTTGGGATCTCTGCTCAGCCCTGAATACCCACTGGATAAGTCTGGGCAAGTCAAACTCTCTCGCCTTCACAGGAAGGCAATGGCAAACCTCCTCTGAATAAAGCTTGCCCAGAAAACACTATGGTAGGTTTGCCTCTTGGAATCCTCTTGTGCAGGAAGTGAAAGGTTGTTATGGAATTCTAAGTACCTGGGATGAGGGAGGGGAGGGGAGCTCTTGTGAACTGCTTAATCTCATTGTTTTTGTTAACTGCCATCAAGTAAACTTCAAGTTATGGTGACTTCATAAATGAGAGACCTCCAAGTCACCCTGTCATCAATGGCCCTGCTCAGCTCTTGTAGACTCAGGCTCATGACTTCTTTGATTGAGTCTATCCATCTCTAATGTGGTCTTCTTCTTTTTCTACTGCCTTCTACCATCATTGTCTTTTCTAGTGAGCCCTGTCTTGTTGTGATCTGGCCACAGTATGATAGTCTCAGTTTAGTCCTTTTGACTTCTAGGAAGAGTTCAGGCTTTATTTGCTCTAGGGCCCATTTATTTGTCTTTTTAGCAGTGCACAGTATCCAAACAACTCTTCTCCAGCACCACATCTCAAATGAGTTGATTTTCTTCCTATCAGCTTTCTTCACTGTCAAGCTTTCACAACCATCAATAGAAATAGGAAATACAATGTCATGGACAATCCTAACATTACTATTCAATGATATATCTTTACACTTCAGGATTTTGTCTAGATCCTTCATAGCTTCCCTTCCAAGTACTAGCCTTCTTCTGATTTCTTGACTGCAGTCTCCGTTCTGATTAATGACGGAGCCAAGATAGGCAAACCCAAATCCCAATATCAAAAATTGCTGAGATGTGGTATGCTGAGACCCCTAGTGATGCTTTAACTTACAGGAGTTCTATGCTCTGCCACTGGGGAGGTTTTTGACCTGCTTTTCTAGTCAGTCTCTTCACTGTGCCACTCAAGACACAGAAGTAGACAGCCATGTCTCTCAGCTCAGCTGAATCCTTTGTCAAATCGAAGGACTTTTCTGTTTTGTTGAGTTTTGATGAAAACCTCCTCTTGCCTCTTTTGCTTTCTGCATCCTGGCCATCATAGCTTGATAGCAAAAGCTGAGGGGGGTTGTTTGGATGCTGCTCATACCAGAAAAGGACTGGGGCACCAGAGGTGGTGTATCTGCATGACAACAAAATATTCTGTCCCTCTTGGATGGTAACAGGGCCTTCTGTTTGTGTAACAGAGTCTCCATAGACCTTTTCTATAGAAATAAACAAAATGTGGAAATTGGTTATTGAAATGGGCTGGGAACCCCGAAGGATGCTAATGATAATCAAGACCATGGAGGAAGAACGACAGGGAGTTGCTTTAATTTAGTTACTGTAGATCAATGGTTTCCAGTCTTAGGACCTCAATTACCCCTAACTGTTGGCCATGTTAGCTGGGGGTTCTGAAAGCTGAAGTTTAACAACCTTTGGAGACCCAAATTGGGAGATCACTGTCTTAGATATCCAATCCCCATGGCTGATACAAGCATCTCCTTCTGTCAGTACTGTACCTGGAATTGTAGACAATACTTCATCTGCTCCTGCAGATAACAATTATTTTTTTCAACTTGACCATCTATTCTAAGAAGGCCAAAGGTTTTAATCAAAATGCTACTCACCTGAAGTGAATGCCAGTGAGAGAATCAATGCCAGTGTAGAGAGCATGGTGAGGAATCTGTAGATAGCTAGACTGAATCTGCTTGAAGCAAGTTGGATCTAAAATGATTTTTGGCAATATTGCTTTTCAAGATCCCTCCCACTGGGTGGTTACAAACACTCTGCATTTGGCAGTGTAGAAAGCAGAGTTGCCTTTAAGCATTGTCTTTCAACTGTTTGGCTTTTGTTTAACCACTTGTGGTTTTCTCTCCTTTTCCACAGAGTCAGCGTTATACATGAGATTATTTACAGGACCAACCCAAGACATTTGGCTGCCTGACTCAAAGGACAAATGGAGCCCTTTCCATTCCACTAACAGAAGTGACTGGCAGTTGAATTTTACTTCAATCCTGGTCCTCTACCTCACATAATAGACAACATGTCAACTATAGCTTGATGTGTTTCACCTTTTATTATTTTTATATAATGTATTTGAGAGATATGCAGTGTGGTTATTTGTTTATGTGTGAATGTTAGGTGAGGGAGCTCATGCTGTAGTTTCTGGGTGAGGTGACACCCCCCCCTGTTACCAGCCTTGACACACACAAACACCCCGTATCCATGTAATAATTGGCAATATTTAATAATCTGGCTAACTGTGGCCATCCAAGAGTGGCAAGTACCTGTATATCAGGAACTCCCCAAACCAGGGACCCTTAAAAGACCTGAACGTAGTCATGCACACCTAGGGAGGGGCCATTCCAAATTCCAAAGAAAAACAAGTATCTTGTAGGGCAACTTCTTGCCTGAACATCTGGCTAATCCCATCAAGTAAAGCTAAAGCACTCAAGGTTTGTAAGGAGCTAGTTCCCTTTGCCTCCACCACAAACAAAGAGGGTTGCTTGCTTCCTTCACCTTCAAATTGATAACACATTAACAATCATTAAGCTTCAGGAACATCTATGGTTTTCGCCTGGGAGACTCTGTGGAGCATTGTCTTTCACTCTAAATCCCATAGCCTGAAGGGAAATATTTGTTTTAAAAACCCCTTCCAAATTCAACAGTTCCCCTGCTACTACACTCCATGTCAGCTGTGTCACCATTCCTGCTTCTGGATCCTCACTTTGATGGCTTTCTCCATGATCACAACTCCTCTGATCAGTACAGTATCACCCCAAAACAACCCCCTTACTCTATTCATCTATCCCAATCCTTCCTACTTTATTTGTTATCCTTGTGTGACTGCTTGAAGCCTGAGTGTATGTGTGAATGTTGTTACTACAGTTGTCCCTCCATATTCACAGATTTAAGTATTCACGGCTTGAAAATATTCTTTAAAAAATAATAATCCAAAAAGCAAACCTTGATTTTGCCATCTTATATAAGGGACAAGATTTTGCTGTGCCATTGCATATAATGGGACTTGAGTATTCACTGATTTGGGTATCCACGGGGGGTCCTGGAACCAAACCCCAGTGAATGTGAAGGGACAACTGTATTATTTTCTTAATGAAGATCAGTTAATTGTACTATCTAGATTAACATCTCCTCCAAAGATTCTGCTCATTGCCTGCCTTTTGTATTGCCAAGTTGAGTATATTAATTCCCCAAATGTATATTATTACTTTATTTAGAGGATCCCAATGGACCCAAACATTTCAGGTAACACCCCTGCTTGGATCATGGGCTACCAGTGCCCTGATTCAATCCTCTTGGTCAGAGAATAACAACATTTTCAAAGTTGGTGCCATCCAGCCATATTAGGCTAGATATGTTAGGTTCCTCTTTCCTCAGCCAGTATAAATAATAGAATTCCCTCTCCCAACTACAAGTTTGTGCATGCACACACACACACACACACACCAAAAACTAGCCCAAAGAAATGTTTCCTTTTGGCTAACTGAGACCATCATGAAGGGCATGGATGGGCCATAGATATTATTGCTCCACTCTTAGCCTTTCCACTTTGCATGTTTTTGATTGGTTTCTCTTCTGTCCCATCTCACTGTGTCTCTCCCGGCACAGAAATAGACAGCAGAGTCATTCAACTGGCTGGAAGATTTCTCCATGTTGAAGGTCCTCAAGTTTTTATCCTTTGTGGCACTGAAGCTTCGGATGCGCCCCTCATCTGAAGGATCACTTCCCAACTCCCGTAGAAAAAGCTTAGGAGGCTGGCTGGGGAGCTGAATGTACCAAAACAGGTAATCGAGAGTTGTGTCATAGGTACATTTAAGAATGATATAGTTTCCTTCAGTGACAGACACGATGTCTTCTGTCTGGTTAATTGGTAACCCAAGGCTCCCTTCTGTAGAGAAAATAAAGGAATGAAACTGATGGCCAGATGATGGAAGTGAAGGATAATTCTGCAATTGTTCTGAGGCTCTCAGCTTCTGGTGAATCATTTCAGTTTTAAAACACTGTGCAGTTTACAGGGATGAAGCACTGTTAAATACTCGTTTGTGCTTGTTAGTTCCTGGGGTCAGTTGTGACCCATTACCATCAGCCAGAAGATAAAAGCAGGGAATTGTAATATTACATGGATTGATAGACATAAGCGGGAACTGAAATTCAGCTACAGATCTACTGTGGGGCTCTAAATTTCTGGTGAATTATTTCAATCATTTCAGTTTTAAAATATTATATAACTTGAAGGGATATTTTTTTTAAGTGGCCAAATACTTCTTTGTGATTGTCAATCACACTGGAAACCCACTGTCTGTTGTGGCAGTAGACAATGCCTGTGTGTAACACAGACACACACAAACACAGAAGTTTTTAAAACATGCAGCTTGGAAGATATTGTGTTTCAGAAGTAACTATGGACCAAAAGATGAGGTCAAGCCCTTCTTGGGGAAGCAGACATGAAAGACGTACCTGAGACCACCATGGTTAAAACAGCCAAGGTCCAAAGGAGAGACATTCTTTTTTTTCCTGGATCAAGCAGGGCAGAATCAAGAAGGAGTTGTGTCTTGATCAGGATCTGGTCTTTTCCCCTGCCCCCCACTACATGAGAAGACAACGATATGCAGTTGACTCTTTAATTTTGGCAAGTGCATTTTAGAAGCAAATTAAATTTATGGGATGGTAGACCACAGGATGTGGTTAAGGTCTTGGATCTCTATGTGTTCTGTTGTAAACTACAGTCTGTTTTACATCTGGGGCATTATTTGATGCCACAACTGGCTCAACATCTCCACCGTATGTCTGAAACAGTGAAACGACTACAAGAATGAGCATTAGTTCATTGGGACACAGAAGTCTGTATGATGATATGTTAGTGACAGCACTGCCATTAACAGCAAGCAATAGTAATTACTGTTTTACATTACCAGCTTTACTGATAGCAATAGTTGTATTGTAAGTCTTCCTTTTTCAAAAGTTATATTGCAATTATTATCAGGAATGCTATTAATAGGTGTAGTTGTATTGCAATTAGTAGTAGTGGTAGCAGCAGCAGCAGTACTAAACTATTACTTCTATTTGTTGGTAAATTGTTTAAGAAAATGTGAAAATTATAAAGGTTGCTGGGGGATTTAGAAAGCACTTAACTAGTGGCAGTCCTCTGGATGTTTGGGACTTCATCTCCCAGAAATCCTGACTATTGGACATGCTGGCTGAGACCTCTGGGAGTTGCAGTCCAAAACCTCTGTAGACCAAAGTTTGAGCAACACTGTACAAAGTTTGAGCAACGCTGTAGACTATCTACAGAAAGTGTAATATCTCATTATTCTTTCCTAGCCTTAAGATTTTTTTAACTGATCTACTTATAGTAGAAAAAAGTAGTCCAAAGAGATCCCTCCATTCCATCACATGGGGGGTTGTGAGGTTATACATAAATACCATAAAGAAACAAGCTAAAATTTTGAAAAGGAATATGATATTTGTTGATAACCAAGACCGTAAATATTGATTACCCTTTAGAACCAGAAATTTACCTTCTCAACATGCTGCACAATATAGATGCAGAAATTCGGGGTGGGGGGGGGAATAGAGAATAGTACTCTATATGGTATCAGCAGCCAGGGCAGTATACCCAAAGATATGGAAAATTCATGAAATTCTGGCAGAAGAAGATTGGATTTTCAAACTGTACAATATGTATGAAATGGATAGACATAGGACATTTTCAGATGATCCTTGCAGCACAAGGATCAAGCGGGAGAGGTTCGTAGCAGCAGCGCGGCAGGAGGTCGATTTCGGATGACACCATCCCTGCTGCAAAATCGTCCGTCTCTCTTCCGCTTAGGGTTGGAGCCTGCCATGCTATATTTTATTCACGGACAACCTCCGTGAATAAAATCTGGCCGAATATAGCGCAACAGGCTCCAACCCTAAGCGGAAGAGAGACGGACGATTTTGCAGCAGGGACTGCGTCATCCGAAATTGACCCCCTGCCGCACTGCTGCTACCAACCTCTCCCGCTCAATCCTGCAAGGATCATCTGAAAATGTCCTAACAGTGGAAATGGATGTAAGCATTTCAGTGAAATACAAAGAAGATTGGAAAGATGCAATACCCCTACGGAAAGGAAAATAGGGAGATTTAGCAGCTAATAATATGAAAGAATAAGGAAAAAATAAATGTAAGCTGGTAAAATAGAGAGGACAGGAAACAAAATAAAAGAAAAAGAAAAAAAACAAGTGAGAAGGGGGAAAGAAGTGCCAAGTAATCACCACATTTAAGTTGTAAATAAGGTGTTCCTTTTTATTGACGGAGGAAGGTGTCAATAGATCTTTCGTGGTGGGTTTTTGGGGGGGGAGGTTGCAGTTTTACCAGCATCTGAAACCACACACCATTGTGCTCTTGTGATTCGAGCATCAATGGGCAATCCCATCAGAACACTTCCAGATGAGAACACAAAAACCAGGTATGAGACACTCTTTTTATGAACATCCCTGGTGATCTTGGAAGTTTTTATGTGTGTTTCAGTTCTTGTGTGTACATTTTGTGTTTTAGTTTAGCTTTTTTAAAAAAAAAACTTTGAAGGGTGCTCACGTCTTCTCACATGAACCGTGCTCCAGTGAACATGGCAGTAGACAGCATGAGCATTCGTGCCCCAATAATGCTGAGGCTGCTTTATCATGGTGTTACAGGAACATATGATAAAAAGGGTTATTGTGCTGGGACACAAACGCTTTAAAATATGATGCAAAAGAAACATTTTCAGGGGGTGGTCTGATAAAGTCTGGTGTCTCATCAGCTGCAGGCTATCATTTTCCTAACAGATAGCTCTGCAACATAGAACATACAGATACTGGCCGGAATCCTGTATGATTGTTATATATGTGTAAGCACCATAATTATGGTGCTTGATACACACAAGCACTGAAAAACTTGTGTTTTTGTTTTGTTTTGTAAAAAAAAAACTTTGCACAGAAACAAGTGTAGATCCCTAGCTAGGTTCCTCAGCAGAATGCACCATCTAGTGGGAACAGGAGGCATAACTTACATAGATTTGATGTCATTTAGAGTACAGTTGTCCCTTCATATTCACTGGGGTTTGGTTCCAGGACCCCCTCATGGATACCAAAATCGGTGAATACTCAAGTCCCATTATATGCACTGGCATAGCAAAATGGTGTCCCTTATATAAGATGGCAAAATCAAGGTTTGCTTTTTGGATTATTATTTTTAAAGAATATTTTCAAGCCGTGAATACTCTACTTAAACCCATGGATACCAAATCCATGGATACGGAGGGACAACTGTAGTGCTACCCAAGCTACCTGAATTAGAGGAACAGCAATTATTTTTCTCCAATGTGCCAGGCACTGGTACCATATTTGTGCCCATTGGCTACACCTGTTGTTTTCTTTGCTGGAAACTCTCCCAGGATTGGCAGCCAATGGCTTGTGGATTCACACTGATCCTTGAACCACCAGTTTGAGTTGCACTTACTTTGAACATGGTGATAAGGAGATGCTGTTGCACTACATGTCCCAGCAATCATCATCATTGGCTCTGCTGACTAAGGCTGCTGGGAGCTTCAGTTCCAGAATATCTGGAGAGCTGCAACCAATTCCATTCCTGACTTAATGGGTGGAAGCTTATAGATATTGGTTTATTCTTAATTAACAAAGCATAGTGAGTTGGATTCGGACTTGGTCATACTGTGACTCATTGAAATCAGTCAGACTTACATTATACGTGTAAGACTAACTTAAAGTCTCATTTATTAAAATGGGCTTATTCTAAGTATGACATAAGCCTGCATCCTAACTACTGGCTTCCATCTGATATTATGCTAGTGAGCAGAATATGAACCATTGCTCAGACTGTAGCACTAGCCTAATAAATCCCTAGGGAAACCCAGCACAAGTATTCTACTATAATGAGAAGGGGGGGGGCTCTGTGAGATGTGTACAATGTTGTCCTAATGAAGTGGTTCCCAAACTTTGGTTTTCCAGATATTCTGGACTTCAGCTTCCAGAACCCCTGAATATTGTATAAGGTGGTTGGGCCTTCTGGGAGTTCAAAACACATGGAGGACCAAAGTTTGGGGACTACTGCCCTAATGGAATGTCTAACTGGAATTTTGATTAGGTCCTTGTATTAGTATGAAGAAAGGCCTTACTTCAAGCCCAACAGGCTTTATGCCACCGGAAGCACCATGGGTTGAAAAGTTGTGTTGCACATCAGAAAAATAAGATATTTGGCAAGTGATTGGATATAAGCTGTGCCAGATGCATGCTGTGCTTGTGACGTGGTTAAAAATGGATTGTATAAAGATGAATTGTGTTGTCCTGGTATTATGTACAGTTGTATGGCTTTGTGGCCAGACACTTACCAATTGATGAAATAGCTCTCTAATCAAAAGGAAACATCAAGATTAGGCACTGAAGACTCCCAAATAAGAAAGTAATTTTGATACCCAGCACATTTTATTGTAGATATTTAGAGCTGGCCCTATTTTTCTTCTGGGGTGGAAGTGTATGCATTCTACCTTCCTCCCCATGCTTCTTTTGGACATGGGTGGGGAGAGGTAACTGCTTAGACGTATGATATGTCAGATATATGTTGTGTTGAGTGTTGTGATGTGGATGGAATCTGGATAGCATAAGGATGTCTCTTCATTGCCTATTTACGACACTCCAACTTAATTTTTTTAATATTTATTTTTTATTGGAACTTCCCAGTGCATTTACAAATATATACATATCCGTATTCATATTCCAATATATTCCAATATATTTTTCCATATATTTCAACACATTCCAATACATTCCCACCACTTCCTAACTTTGTATACATTCTACCATTCTACTTCTACATACTCACATCCTGCCTTCCATTAAATTCCTTCCACACTTACTCTCAACTTTCTTCTATACCATCATTCACATACTTCTACTTTCTTCTATACCATCATTCAAATTTCTGACTCCCCTTGTTTCTCACTCATTTGAGCACAGCTATTCTTGTGTATAGTTTTTATTTTTATCTCCCTTTTTTCTCATCTCTCCTAAGAGTTGTCCTCATTTATCTTTCTTTACAGTCCATGTCATTTCCTTTAAACCTACTCTAACTTATATGTCTGTTTTTGATTTTCTTTTTTTAGATGCTTTTGTTTCCTCAATTCAGTGATCTTTTAGTCTTTCAGACTCTTTCCACTTCCTTTCAGTTTTATATCTATTAGCACTGTTCTTTCTTCTTTAGTACTTTATATATTTCCTTTAATATTCCATCCCTTTCTCCAGTATTCACAGACTGGGAGCAACTCTTCTTCCATCTTCGTTGTAAGACACTCCAACTTTATAAGTGGGATCACTCACAGTTGTTGCTAGAAAAATCTGTCCATCAAATTAATCTATGTTGGGAACTGCAGCTAATGTGAGAGAAAACAAGGAAGCCATAGGACAAGATGATAGAAGACTATAAAGTCACTGTCTCTGCTAATCAAGAGATCTGGGTGCTCTATCACAGTGAGCCCTGGCTCCATTGCACCACTTCTGCTGTCTGATGGCTATGGAGAAGAAAGTCAGATGTTCCTATCACCAGAAATGGTACAAAATTCTTGCCTTGGCACCAGTTTATTCTATGATGGAAAGGCACCACCCTAGAAAATATCTGAAGAATTTAGGGCACCTGATATCCCAGACACAGACACACACATTGAGGAAAGTTAGTTTGCTAGAAATTTCAACCAGATCCTAAAGAGTTATCAGCATATCAGGAAGAAGTCATTCACCTTCAGCATGTATGTTTTCCAAGAAATGATACACTGAGACTTCTAGTGTGTTCTATCTAACAAAAGGAGCCCGGTGGCGCAGTGGTTAAATGACAGTACTGCAAGTCACCACGTTGCAAGTTCTATCCCAGCGGGCTCCAAGGTTCACTCAGCCTTCCATCCTTTCGTAGGTTGGTAAAATGAGTACCCGGCTTGTGGGGGCAATTAGCTAACACACATTGGAGACTGCTTAATGCAGTGTAGATGTGTAAATTGCTATTGCTTAAAACTATTTGTAAGCCATTCTGATAGCCTTGTGGCTGAAGAGCGGGGTATAAATAAATAAACAAACAAATAAATAAATAGTTTCTATGCTCTGCCCCTGGGTGAGTTTTTGTCCCACTTTCCTAAGCATTCTCTTCACTGTGGCACTGAAGGCACAGAAGTAGACAGCTGCATCTCTCAGCTCAGTAGAATCCTTTGTCAAATGGAAGGACTTTTCTGCTCTGTCGTGTTTTGATGAAAAACCCCTTGTGCGCCGTTTGGTCTCTGCATCTTGAACATCATAGCTTGTTAACAAGAGCTTAGGAGGAGTTTGTGGCTGTTGTTCATACCAGAAGAGAGATTGGGCAAAAGAGGTGTTATACCTGCATGTCAGCAAAACACGCTGTTCTTCTTGGATGGTAACAGGACCTTCTGCTTGGATGACAGAATCTCCATAGACCCTTTCTACAAAAATAAACACAATGTGAACATTGATTATTGCGACTTAATGGGAACTTCCAAGGAGTCTAAGAGATCCACTTCAGCTTCGTTTCCTGAGGTCAGTGCTTCCCAATCCTAGGCAGAATATCACATTATACCATTATAGTGCTATTATTCCATTTTAACTGCTATGGCTGCCTCCTGTGGAATCCTGGGATTTCCAGTTTAGGGAGTGGCATTTAGAATTTTTAGCCAGAGATCTCTTACGCCTCACTAAACTACAAACCCCAGACTTCCACAGGAGGCAGCCATAGCCATTAAAGTGAAATAACAGTGCGATAACAGAGTAGTGCGATAAAGACTGTGACCCAAGATACTGTTGGACTACAACTTCCAGGATGCCTAACCATTGGCCCTACTGTTTAGGGCTCCTGGGAACTGAAGTCCAACAACCAATTTGGAACCATTGCTTTATTCATTTCATTTGCTGCCTTTCTCCTGAAGTGGGGCCCAAGGTGGCTCACAAAAGAATCAATTAAAAAACATCAATACAATTTAAAATGATTAGTCATTGCAATTTTTAAAAAACCTTTAAATTATTTAAAACATATAAAAGTTAAAGTAAAACAAAAAACACCTAAGAAAAAGAACTAAAGTATGACACCTAGTAGTTTGCTATCAACTGGCATTCTGACGGATACTTCCTTTAAATTTAACTTTTCTTTAAAGAAGCAGGTATTGTTTTAATAATAATGCTACTCACCAGAAGTTAATGTCAACAGCATAATAAATGCCAGTGTGAAAATCATGGTGAAAAATCTGTAAATGTCTAAATCTACTGTGTTTGATGCCAGATGGGGTTTAAATTGATCTCCAACCATGCCAGCTGCCTCTCAGGTCCTCTCTACTGGCTGATGACACAGACTCAGCATTGAACAGCATTGCTAACAGAGTCATCTTCTAAAGGTTATCCTTCTTCCTTCCTGTATTGGTGTAACTTGCTTTTTCAGTATGCAACTTCAAAGGAAGCACTCACAAGGCTGGTGCAAGTCATGTCACTGAGTGAAAACAGAAGATAATTCTTGTTCCATTTTATTTACAGAAATGATTGCAGTTGAATTTTACCTCAGGACTGATGCAGGGACAGTAGAATCATACAATCATAGAGTTGGAAGAGACCACAAGGGCCATCTAGTCCAACCCCCTGCCATGCAAGAATACCCAATCAGAGCATTCCCAACAGATGGTCATTCAGCCTCTGTTTAAAAAACCCCAAAGAAGGAGACCCCATCACACTCCCAGGCAATGCATTCCACTGCCAAACAGCTCTTACTGTCAGTAAGTGCTTCCTAATCTTTAGGTATCATCTCTTTTCCTGTAGTTTGAACCCATTGCTCCATGTCCTAGTCTCTGGAGCAGCAGAAAACAAGCTTGCTCCATCCTCAGTATGACATTATGTTTGGATGCTGGCCCATTTACTCCAGATAACAGGGCCAGAACAGGGCAGATCAAGAGCCAGGATGCACCAGTGGGAAGCCGGTGTATCCTGGCTGATGTAGATGAGCCCTATGTCCAAATCCTATTAATGCACACTGTAGGAGTCATGGTCTATTACATATACAATTTCACTTTCTAAACTCTTATAGAGAGAGTTGATGGTAGCAGCATTAGCTGTGTGGCTAGGGGATTGTTTCCCAGAATCCTTGGCTCCAACAAACACTGTTCCTTGTTCCCCGGAATCCAGTCACTGGGAAACATGCAGCATGGCATGGTGCCAGCAACCTTCTCTTCCTATTTCTGCTGCTACTGACTTGGTTCCCACTTTGGCAACGCTGGTAGATCTATAGTCCTTTTTGTTCCCTTTGAGGCCATGGTCACAGAACCAACAGAATCCTATGTGTATATAGCTTTTAGTCTAAATCAGAGAAGGTTTAATGCTTTAACCAGACTGTCATGTCAGGGCTCTGCCTTGAAATCTTGTGGTAACAGTAATAAAGATGACAATTCTTCTGACCATGCCCCAGGAGCCTTGTTCTATCACCACTGAGTACAGTAGGACCCCTCTATCCGCTGGGGATTGGGTTTTTTGGGGGGGGGGCATGGATACTCAAAACCATAGATAATAAAGAACACAATTGAAAAAATGGGACTTCCAGTTTAAAATACCATAGAGTTGCCTTGGAGGACCTAGAAAATGGCTAGAGAGGACACATTTTCTAGGAAGACTCTATGGTAGGTATGTTGTTTTGTGCCCCATAGATAATTTTATCACTGGACAATGAATCAGTGGATATGGGGGTCCTACTATACTTCCAGCCATCTTACATGCTTCTAGGATTTCAGATTTCCAGATCAGACATCCTGAATGAATCCCAAGTAAGTTTGAGAGCTGGTAGTATCTCACAGAAGAAATTTGGCTCTCGGCACTAGTTCCTTAACTTGGGACATGTATGTGTCTATGTTTCTCTGTCTGTATGACGGAAAAGGAAAAAAAATAATGGTGAATCCAGTCCTCTGTTAAATTCACTATTTTCTTAGATTGATTCTTCACAAATCAAAATAGGCTATCAGGCAGACTTCTGCAACCTGGTGCCCTCCAGATGGATTGGGGTAGATGCCCCATAATCCCTATCCAGGATAGCCACAGTGTCTGGGGGATTATGGGAAGTCTAGTTCAGCACACTGGGGGAGTAGGGTTAGGAGTCCCAGGTTGGATTAGGCTGCTTTAGGGCATTATTTAATAAAGTGAGTACTAAAGTTTGTTGTGTGTTTTCCCCCATGTCTCTCAAAAGTATGCAAAAATACCATGGAGATTTTAGCAGCTGGAGCAGAGGTTAGAACTGTGTGGCCCTCCAGATGTTATTGAACAGCAGCTCCAAACATTCCCCATTATTAGTTGTGCTTCCTAGGTGTGGTGGGAATCACAGTTCAAGAACATTTGAAGTATGATTACTACCCTGAGCTAGAGGGACGAGTCACTAGTATAGACTTAGATTTTCACACTACACTGTTATAGCGTTACTATCCCACTTTAACTGCTCTGGCTTCCTGCTGCGGAATTCTGGGGTTTGTAGTTGAGTGAGGCCTAAGAGCTCTCTGGCTGAGAATGCTAAATGCCCCTCCCTAAACTGCAAATCCCAGGATTCCACAGGAGGCAGCCATAGCAAATAAAGTGGAATAGTAACACTATAACAGTGTAGTGTGAAAATCTCCTTATTAGAAACTGACAAGATAGCACCATCTTGTGGTGAAGGATGTACAGTGCATGCCTTTGCTCCTATTGTTTTCTGGATCAGTTCAGGAATGTGGTTACAGAGGGGGCACAATGTGGGCACTGACTCCCCCAAATAATAATCCCCTCCCCGGTGAAATTTTCCTTAGGTGAGGAATGCCCTCATTTTCCCATCTTTGTAGCTACACTCCTGAGTAGGGTGGCCTTTGTTAAATAGCCATGTCTTCTATATTACAAATAGTAATATTTCTTAGATCATCAAACTACAGAAATATTTCTATTTGTAATATAGAAGACATGGTATTTCATAAGGCACAAAGAACCTATCAATTCCAGTATCTCAAGTCTATACAAGGGGTGGTGGTAGAAATGGAGTACCTTGTAGGTATGGCATTTTGCAGCAGCAACAACTTGTCTTAACAATGGTTTTGGCCCCAGAAGCTGTCAGGAATAAACTCTTCCAGAACGTGCCCTCACACCCTGGGAAAAAACCATGAAAAAAAACATTTTATCACCTTAGCGAGCGATTGCTAAGACAAAAGTTCAACATGGCAGCAGAGGGTGCTTGTCCGGTTCGCAAGCCCCACCCACCCCCGCACAAGTCCAGCCAATCAGCTTTGTAGATCCACTCATATTGGAAAGTGATTGAAAGTCAATTGCTTGTCCTAACAAGCAGGAATGTGTACCCCCTAACTGTTTTTCTTTTAATGGGAAAAGCCATGAAGGAATCTCCAGCATTGTTTTTGCCATTTGGGTGAGGGGCTCCTTCCGAATACTGTGCATTGATCCAGGATCCCATTTAGACAGGTAGGATTCCCAGCAAATTCCATTAGGTTTGTTTTCACCACTTAGACAACCCCTAAATCTCTGCAAAGACTATGCATGCCAGCATTTTCCCCTACATGTTTTTGCTTGGCTTCTTCTCTACCCAGTCTCACTGTGTCACTCACAGCACAGAAATAGACAGCTGAGTCGTTCAGCCTGACAGCAGATTTCTTCATGTTGTAAGTCTTCTCTTTTTTAACATGGTCAGCTTGAAAACCTTGAAGGTGCCCATTGTTATTTCCAAACTCTGTCAGGAAGATCCTGGGAGGTTGCCTGGGAGGCTGAATATACCAGAATGGATAGCTTGTGCTATATGATGATTGATAACTACAATCAAGAGAGATACGGTCTCCTTCGGTCACAGTCACAGTGCCTTCTGTTTGCTTAACTGACTGCCCAGTGGCCTCTTCTGTACACAAGACAATGGCAGAAGAGATAAGGTTAGACCACGTGTGTGGAAAGTGTGGCCCTGGGGCCCCATCTTGTTGTCCTCAAAGCCTCCCTAGACACCCATAAATCCCCCAGACCCCTGAATGTTTTGTTTTCTGAAGAACATCTTAAACACAAAACATCCCCAAGTTAGATTCTCCTTGCCCCCACTGCCTCCACCCTAAAATCCAACAAAATTTAGACTTATTTGAAGGAGTCCCAGAACTAGAAGTGATATGACATCACTTCCGATCATACCAGGAATGACTGTCCATCCGTCACAGGATGTGGAGAAGGAAATGCTGTCCCTGTGCAGTTGCCCACACCTGATCTAGACAGAAAGATTGCCAAGCAGAAGGATGGATAGACAACTCTCTGAAAGTGGGTTGTTAGAAAGCTTCTGCTAGTTGGCTAGTTTCTACTCTCAAAAAATCATTTGATTTTTTTTCTTGCCCTCTTTTTACCTTTGATGAGCCAACCCAACATACATACAAACACACACAAACACAATGTAGTTTTACAGGCAGCGTGTAGATTACATGTGAAATCCTATACACTTTCACCTGGAAATAAGCTCCACTGAAGCCAGTGGGTTTTATTCCTATGTTGTGATGCACAGGATTTCACTCGAACAATCTATTACTACTAGTAGTACTACTATTACTATCACTATTACTGTTATTATCCTGCCTTTTTCCTAGTCTAGAGTTCAAGGTGGCTTGCAAAACAGATCATAGCCAAAAATAAATTATATCATCTAACTGTTAAAAATAATTAAACTTAAGAGTTATTTTTATTAATTAGTTAAATAGCTAATTTATTAGTAAGTTAATTTAATTTTTCCCCATTTAATCTCCATGAAACAATACCAAAAGAAGACTCCACAACACATTTTGGAAAGAAACACTTACTTAAGAGTGATATGATGAGCAGCACAAAGGACCATAGGAGGAACATTCTTTTTCTTGGATCAAGGAGGAGAAAACTGCTAAATAGCTCAAAAGAGTTTGATACCATTTTCATCAGCAGTTGGGCTTTGCACTGCATTTGCCACCATATGAGAGGATTTTTGTGAGCTGCAGCTCACTTCTTCCACATAGCAAGTGGTTTCAAAAAAGCAGCTGAGGGTAAAATAATGGTAAACCACAGGCTGTAGTTAGTGGTCTGGATGATAATGTATGCTGTAGGAAATTCATCATTCAGTAAAGCACAGAAATTCCTCAACACTGCCACCATCTGCCCAAACATCATATGACAACCTCAAATCAAGAAAAAGCATATGAGGCTAAGTCAGAGGTTTTCAAACTTTTTACCCTGAAGCCTCTACCAAAAATAGATGAGACCCACTAGTCCAAAAATGGTAGTATGTGAGCACAGCCAGTCAAAAAAATTAGTGGGAGTCCGAGGTAGAATCTGGCACCTGGGCATTACTTACATCATTTTATACTGACACTCAACCCCACTTTGAAAATTGCTTAATTCTTTGCCACAATGACTTCCTTGTAGCAGGCAGTACCATAAGTCAGACTTACTTGAGATAGTCACTCTGGAAATAATCATGAATCTGCCTTCCCACTTCAGGCAAAATGCTGCTCCAGGAGCCATATTAAAAAAAAAAAATAGATAAAGATTAGCCATACACACTGCCTTCAGCTCAATGAAAGAAAGGTGGGACATCAATGTATGTATCTGACTCTTATTGCAAGAGTTTAAGAGTCTAAGCAGTTTACAATTTGTTAGCTAATTGACCCCAGCAAGCTAGGTACTCATTTTACTGATATGGAAGGATGGAAGACTGGGTCAACCTGGAGCTCTGCAGGATTGAACTCACAACATGGCGCGTTACAGTACCGGCATTTACCCACTGTGCCACCAGGGCTCAATTGAATTGTACTTACTAGTTGCAACTACATTGGACCCACCTAAGTAAATATCATTGAATTAGTTTGCTTAGCTTCTTAACATTCAACTAAACATGCAATCTTTCTCTCTGGCTTTTCTTCGCAAATGAAGTTTCAGGAAGGACTCATCCCGCGCTTTCTGCAAGCGCGCTGATGACTAAAAAGGCCAATCCAAGATAAACATGTCCGGTTGCAGAAAGCACAGCAGAAGGTCTCCTTGGGTGATGATTCCGGGTTGTAATTCTTTCTGAGTTGTCGTTTCTCTTCAAGACTTGTTAGGCGTGAGCTCTCAAATAAGGCTGCAGCATTGTGGATAGTGCGTCTCCATGACTCCCGATGTGAGGCCAGGGCGGACCATTGTTGGTGATCAATTTGGCCGAGCCTGAGATGTTGTTTCAGGGAGTCCTTGTAACTTTTTTTGGAGTGCCCCTCTTACGCTGACCCGGGGCGAGTTCACCATAGAGTTCTATTTTTGGGAGGCGATGGTCCTCCATCCTAGAAACATGCCCTGCCCAGCGCAGCTGTGTTCTCAATATCATGGCCTCAATGCTGGTGATCCCTGCTTGCTCAAGGACAGCAACATTCGTCACATAGTCAGTCCAGTGTATATTTAGGATTGTGCGTATACAGTGCTGATGAAAGCGTTCAAGCAGTCATAAGCGGTTTAGGAATTACAGTAGGACCCCTATATCCATAGGGGAGACCCGTGGATACCGAAAACCATGGATAACAGCAAACACCATTGAAAATAATGGGACTTCCAGTTTGAAATACCATAGAATCATGAAATCATAGAGTTGGAAGAGACCACAAGGGCCATCCAGTCCAACCCCCTGCCATGCAGGAATACACAATCAAAGCATTCCGGACAGATGGCCATCCAGCCTCTATTTTAAAACCTCCAAAGAAGGAGACTACACCACACTATGAGGCAGTGTACTACTACGCCACACTACAAGGCACTTCTAAATAACTCATACTGTCAGGAAGTCCTTCCTAATGTTTAGGTGGAATCGCTTTTCTTGTAGTTTGATCCCATTGTTCCATGTCCTAGTCTCTAGGGCAGTAGAAAACAAGCTTGCAACATCCTCAGTATGGCATCCCTTCAAATATTTAAACCTGACTATCATGTCCCCTCTCAACCTTCTCTTTTCCAGACTAAACTTGCCCAGCTCCCTAAGCTACTCCTCATAGGGCATGGCTTCCAGAACTCCCACTATCTTGGTTGCCCTCCTCTGGACATGTTTCTGCTTGTCAATATCCTTCCTGAATTGTGAAGCCCAGAGCTGGACACAGTATTCCAGGTGAGGCCTGACCAAAGCAGAACAGAGTGGCACTATTACCTCCCTGGATCTAGCCACTATACTCCTACTAATGCAGTCTAGAATTGCATTGGTTTTTTCAGCTGCTGCATCACATTGCTGACTCATGTTCAGCTTGCAGTCCACTAAGTCTCCTAGATCCCTTTCACATGTACTGCTATCAAGCCAGGTGTCACACATCCTATAAAGTTTACCTTGGAGGACCTACAAAATGTCTAGAGAGGATGCCTCTCTAGGCATTTTCTAGGAAGTCTCTATGGTAGGTCTGCTGTTTTGTGTCTAGCAGATAACTGAATCAGTGGATAATGAATCAGAGGATACAGGGGTCCTTCTGTACAGCTCTTTAATATGTAGCCCCCTTTTTTTCAAGGGACCAAAAGTAATTGGACAATGGACTCAAAAGCAGTTTCATGGAGAGGTGTGGCCTATTCCTTTATTATTTCTTCATCAATTAAGCAGGTAAAAGGTCTGGAGTTGATTCCAGGTGTGGCATTCACATTTGGAAGCAGTTGCTGTGGAACCCACAACATGTGGTCAAAGGACTTCTCAATGCAAGTGAAATAGGCCATCCTTAGGCTGCAAAAAAAAAAAAAGCTATCAGAGAGATAGCAGGAATGTTAGGAGTGAACAAATCAGCAGTTTGGTACATTCTGACAAAAAAGAAAAAGAATGCACTGGTGAGTTCTGCAGCACAACAAGGCCTGGACGTCCATGGAAAACAACAGTGGTGGATGACTGTAGCATCCTTTCCATGGTAAACAAAAAACCCTTCACAACATCCAGCCAAGCAAATACAGAGGGTTCACCACAAGGCTCCTTCTGTCACATCATCAATAAACACTAGTGGCCCACTGCCATTGGAAACCATGCATGCCCATGCCACCAGACTGCCTCCACCATGTTTTACAGATTATGTGGTATGGTTCAGATTATGAGCACTTCCAAGCCTTCTCTATGCTTTTTTCTTCCCATCATTCTGGTACACGTTGATCTTAGTTTAATCAAAGAATGCTGTTCCAGAATTGGGGTGGCTTTTTAAGATTTTATTTTATTTTATTTTATTTTATTTTATTTTGCAAAATCTATTCTGGCCTATCTATTCTTGAGGTTTATGAAAGGCTGGCACCTTGTGGTGAACCCTCTGTATTTGCTCTCATGAAGTCTTCTCTTTACGGTAGACTTGGATAATGATATGCCTACTTCCTGGAGAGTGTTCTTCACTTGGATGGATGTTGTGAAGGGTTTTTTATTACCATGAAAAGGATGCTATGATCATCCACCACTGTTGTCTTCCATGGACATCCAGGCCTTTTGGTTTTGTAGAGCTCACCAGTGCATTCTGTTTTTCTTAGAATGTACCAAACTGTTGATTTGGTCACTCCTAATGTTCCTCCTATCACTCTGATAGCTTTTCCCCCCAGCCTAAGTATGGCCTGTTTCACTTGCATTGAGAGCTCCTTTGGATTTTTTTTTTCAGCCTAAGGACTTTTTCAAACTGGTTTTAAAAACTCCAATGAGGTAGGGAGAAGAGCGGAGCTGTAGTGCTTACAGAACCCCATTTCAGACAGCACCATTCTCCTCCGTGTGCAAAAGCACTCCTGGCCTCTGCAGAAACCTGGCAATACAATTATGGCTCTTCACAGGTATGGGATCAGGAAAGATTGCACCAATTCAAAACAGAAACTAAATGAGCACCTGTTCCAACCTTTGCACTTGGTCCAGTATGCTCGTACTTGGGGGGACTTCCAAGAAAAGAGATTCCACTTAATCCTTAGAAAGAACTTCATTACTGTGGGACTGGTTGAGAGTAGAATAGACTGGCAGTGGTGTTGGGGTGGATTCTCCTTCTTAGGAGGGCTTCAAAATGGTTGGGTCGGCATCTTTTCAAGAGTGTTTTAGTCGTGTATCCCTGCATGGTTGGGGAGGTTGGACTAGATGGCCTTTGTGACCCCTGCTAACTATAAAATTCTCTTTGATTCTACGTTTTCGTTTTCTTTGGGGCATGGAGATGGTTTTAAAAGTTCACTTTGGTTCCCACCCCTACAAATTTATCCCGGGGTGTGAAAAGTCTCTTGAGTCAGGGCATACAATGCAGACTTGAAAATGTGTTTCTGAGCATATGCAGAGTGCATTAAAAGCATCTCAGGATGGG
The DNA here is from genome assembly GCA_030847615.1 of Gambelia wislizenii. NCBI lineage: Eukaryota > Metazoa > Chordata > Lepidosauria > Squamata > Crotaphytidae > Gambelia > Gambelia wislizenii. The sequence goes on from JAUMIR010000006.1 coordinate 8,280,956, forward strand.
GGTAGATCCTTCCAAATCATTGGTCGGTGTTAACAGATGCACACGCGATGACTTCCCCTCATAAATTTAAAGAAAGCCTTACAAAGTTGCAAACCTGAGTGGAAAAATAGGGTCTTGTGGGTTTTTCCTGATAAATCTCGAAGGAGTTTTTCGAAGGCAAAAGCTCAAACGATGGGGTCACCAGAAGCCTTCCTCCTCCCGTTGACCATTAAAGAAAGAAAGAAACCCCTCTGTCTAGTCCTAGCAGGTTTTGGTGGGGAGTGGCTGGCCCCATAGAACCCCCCCCCTCCTTCCTTCCACTTGGGGGGGGGGGAAACAGGAGGGGAGTTTCAGTTGAAGGGTGCAGGAAGGGTGGCCCCACCTTTGCCCCCATCCCAAGGCGGGAGAAGCTTTTGTTCCCTGGAGCAGAGATTCACCTCATGACCATGTGTCTCTTTGTCCTGGTAGCTGGGGGGCTGGCATCGCGTGAGGGGGGTAATGTGAATTCCCGCTCCTTAGAGAGCAATGCTTCCTCCCCCAATGGTCACAAAAGGGCACCTCAGGGCATCTTAAGAATGTTGCGATGTTACATGTGAATGTGGCAACAAGGAACTTTGTGGAAAGGACAGGGTTGATGCCTCCAGTATGGAAAAGAGATTCCACCTAAACATTAGGAAGAACTTCCTGACAGTACCAGAGGTGTTTGGCAATAGAATCTCCTGCTTTGGAGGATTTGAAACAGAGGCTGGATGGGTGCTTTGATTATGTATTCCTGCAAGGCAGGGGGTTGGACTAGATGGCCCTTGTGGTCTCTTAGGTTGAATGTTAGAATTGTGCCCTTCCTGTCAAGAATGTGGATCTCTTCCACAGGAGCAGAAAGATATAATTCCAAAAGGCTCCATGCTGAACTTCCTCTGTTTGAAAATCTTGAAAGAGTTCTGTAAACATGGAGAAAATCCCTCCCTTCTTTGGAGGATTTTAAACAGAGGCTGGATGGTCATCTGTTGGGAATGCTTTGATTGTGTGTTCCTGCAAGGAAGGGGGCTGGACTAGATGGCCCTTGTGGTCTCTTCCAACTCTGATGCTATGTTGTCTGTGTTAAAACACAGGTATGTGCATTATATTTTTCTTCTCTACACGGGCAAAAGGTGAGTACAAGGCATTTGCCCCATGTAGACAAAACCATAGTTAGCATACCCTTGTAGATTTAGGTTGCACGTTAGAAATGTATTGTGGGGATTTTTTGTTTCTTTGTTAACCTTGTATATTTTTATATATGTAAACATTGTTTGTGTCCATGTGTATGCATTCCAATAATTTTTTAAAAAGAACAGACTCACTGAAGTAAACAGGAATTTAATTAATTTCATATTCCATGGATTTCAATGGATCTACTCTAAGTGCATCCAAGTGTAAATCCAACCCACTACTTGAGACACACTTTCATGAGAATTCTTTAACTGTGCTCATACCTGGGAATACTGAGAGTAGTGATTTTTCCTATAATTACTATAATAGACTTTGAGTAATTCTAGCCCAAGTCTATCATGGAACCCAGTTCACAGATGAATCCATCCCAAGAGCTGACTTGTATGCTTTGCTTGAACTGTGAAGACTACTCTTAAAACAACCGGTTAGGCACAGTTCTGGGGGGTTTATTGAAGTCAGGCACGACTTGATGAAACAGACACCTAAGAGACAGATTTGAATCTCTGAAACCAGGGATTATTAGAGACTTTAGGTTTTCATGGTTATTTGGAAGCTCCCCTAAAGACTTCGTATCTTTGCTGTTCTACTGAGATTCCATGACTCCATCTAAATGGTTGTGTGCAGCTGTGGCCGGAGCCATGGCTTGCTAATATTCAGGCAGATTTCAATACTGCTGTCCCTCTTGATGCTGCTGCCTTATCATGCCACCAAAAAATTGAACCAAGGGTGTGTTTGGCAGAACACAGTTCAAAAAGACAGATACTCCTATGAAAATAAAATTCTCATAGGTGGCTTGTTCTCTCTTTTTATTTCAGTTTTTAATGAACATTCCTTTGATAGAATTCCAGAATGGGCACAATCTGGCATGTAAGTAGCTTGTTCATTTGAACTAAGGAGCTTTATTATTAGCAAGGAGTGACATACAACTTTGATTCAACCTGCTTTAGAAACAGACATAGATGGCTTCCTAAGCCACTGAAGCCTCAGATGAGAGGTAGGGAACCCTGAGTGTCCAAATGTTCTTGGGCTTCACCTCTTATCAACCCAAGCCAGCATGGCCAAGGTCCAGGAAAATCTTAATTGTAGTTCCTCAGTTTCTGCAGTGCTGGTGATTCAAACACTACATTTTAGTTTAATGAAGGAAAAGACATGAATAGTATCTGTGCACGTGCAAAAACAGGTCATAAAGGAGAAATACAGGCCAAAACCAAACCTCCTATAAATGTATTTTTCATTAATGCTTAAAATTATGGCTCTTCACTGGTAAGGGATCAGGAAAGATTGCACCAATTCAAAACAGAAACTAAATGAGCACTGACCCTTTGAGATCTCAGAAGAGTTCAGAAAAATTAATTTTGTAAAAAATGTAATGATATTCTAAAACAATTTAAAATATTGTGTTTATGGAGGTGTTAATTATTAAAGGGTTATATTTTTAGTGAATGTACTTTGAAATAAATGGCATTTCAGGTAGGTATGAGTTGCTGTGTCAAACTGATTTCAGTGAAACCTACGTGTATGTACATTTTTAAAAACTGATGAAGAAAAGCCTTCAGTAATGAAACAGCTCTCAGATGACATGAAAATCTCATTGCAGTCTACATCCCAACTATTACCACCAATACCTGGCCGCAAAATTTGCCATCAAAGAGATTAACAAGAATGGTCTCCTATTACCCAACCACACACTCAATGACCAGTTTGCTTTAAATATGTTCAATGAAATGGGGCGATGTTATGGGACGATGAGTTTGCTCTTCACAGAACATGGCAGTCCCATTAACTATATCTGCAACAGGAACTACAGGCTCTTGGCTGTCATCGGTGGACTCATCGTTCAAAATGCCAAGCAGATGCCCCACATCTTAAAAGTCTACAAGATGCCACAGGTATGTGTATACAACAATAGAAATAAAGAAATACCAGCAGGAGACTTAAAGGGGAAGAACAGATTTTATTACTACTCCCTGTAAATCTGCAGGTTCCGTTCACTTGCCAGGCATATGTCCTTATTAGTACTGTGAGTTAAAACATCTAGCCAGCAAGCAGACACAATAGAGCCCTTTCTAGGAATAGAAAGGAAAGGATTTCTTTTATTTACCGTATTTATTTTTAGATGGGGACACTGCGAGGAGTAAATGCCCATTTCCTATTTGCTTCTGCAATATCTCCATTCCACATTGCCACTCATTGGGTGGATGCAATCTGTTGGAACTCTTATTATAAGGGGGAAAGGATGAGCAGAAAAAATGTGCATGGAAATGGGCACAGGCTTCCACAATTTTAAGTCCCTCAGGGGGGAAAAATCCCTTCTGCCACCTATCACCTCTTGAATTTATTGTGTAGTGGAGTAATCTTGCCTTTAAGGAACTCAGAAGCTTTTTGCCCTTTCCAGTATTTCTTAGACACCCAGTCCCGTCAGATTCATCTTATGTTTTAACAAACCTTAGTTATTATTATTGTGAGACAACCAAGATTTTTCTTCTAAAAGCTGTAAAAAGATCACTGTCCTTCTCTCTAGTTCAGTTACAGCTCCATTGATCCTGCATTGGATGATAAAGCGCAATACCCTTTTGTCTATCATATCGTCCCAAGCGCAAGTGTTCAATTTGTTGGGATTATCAACCTGTTTAAGTATTTTGGGTGGACCTGGATTGGCCTCATTGTTTCGGATGATGACAACGGAGAGATATTGCTAAGGACTCTCATTCCTCAGCTCCTCCAGATCGGCATTTGTTTTGCTTTCAGGGAAACTATCCCAACAATGGACAAGTACTGGGCAACAGTCAGTAAAAATAATATACAGTTTAAAAGACTGCAAAAAATACGTTCAATCATTATCTCTAGTGAAACCAATGTGATTCTTATTCATGGAAACTCACGGGTTATGGAGGGTTTACGGATTATTTTATATATCAGTGAGTTTCCTCTAAGGAAGCCAATAGAGAGAGTATGGATCATCACAGCTCAGTGGGATTTCAAAACTACAGCAGAGAAAATTTTCTTCACACCCATATCCTTCAATGGCACTTTGTCATTCACACCACACACACAAGATATGGAAAAATATTCACAATTTCTTAGGACACTACTTGAAGTTGAACTTAGTTTTATTGATGTATTTTGGATGAGTGCTTTTGAGTGCTACATTCCAGGATCTCTTATGATTCAATCTAAACAAATGGAGATGGAGCCATATCCAAGAATTTGTACTGGGGAAGAGAAGCTGAGCAGTCTCCCTCAATCTGAATTTGAAATGAGAATGTCTGGCCAGAGTTACAGCATTTATAATACTGTGTATGCCATCGCACATGCTCTCCGTGCTATATTTTCCTCAGGGTTGAAACAGAAAACACGAGGAGATGGAAAAACATGGAAAATCCAGAATGTCCACCCCTGGCAGGTAGAAAGCAGATCTTATCATCCATACAAGTCTCTATGGCAAAAATACAGAAGGAGCCTTCCCTTAACCCACCCTAAGGGCTTCAAAGCCTATGTCAGCCCCTTCCTAAGGAACAAGGATGATGTGTGACTAGATTTCTTCAGCATACATGCATACATAATCTTAGCCTTTCAAACTAATTTATTTTCCTACCACTCCTGTCAAATCCATCTCTTTCTTCCCCCCCCCCACCTAGCTTCATTCCTTCCTGAAAAACATCTGTTTCAACAATAGCGCTGGAGAGGAAATCTTTTTGGATGAAAATGGCAACTTGGCAACTGGATATGATATCATTAACACAGTCACTTTCCCCAATCATTCCTTTTCTACAATCCGTGTTGGGCAGATGAATCCCTATGCTTTGGAAGGGCAGCAGTTCATTCTTCTCAGAAGTTCCATTAAGTGGAATCCCAGATTTAAGCAGGTGGGAATGACCATTTACTCTGAAATTCCCACACATATTAACAAGCAGGTAAATGCTAGGGCTGGGGACTTGAAAATCCCTAGCTGAGCTACAAAGGGAGTTGCTTGTAGGAATTCATTTTCTCCTATCTTTCAATTTTGCAAATGTTGGGAAATGCTGTTCAAAAACGAATACAGATGAAATTCTCACCCATTTCTCATTGAAGAAAATCAGTAGGCTTAAGTTTAAAAAATAAATAAGATTTATTTATTATTTTTTGAAACTAACCTATAAGACATATAACTAAACATTAATAGAAAACTAACATATATTACTAATACAAACATGTAAGCTATATAACTAAAACACAGTAGGGCTCTGACCTTCTAATCCTAACTGTAATGAAAAGCACCCATAAAATGAGAAGAATGTATATTATTCTACCATTACAGATCTAACTAAACAGTCTAAGAACCATGACCAAAGATTATTGCATTTTTGGGTTTTGTTTTGCTCAAAAGGTCCATAAACGGTTTCCAGTCTTTCCAACAATTTTGAATTGCTTTATCCTTTAAAATCCATGTTAATTGAGCACTTTGGGCTAATTCAGCAACCTTAAACATTCATTCTTCCAGTGTTGGTGCATCACTCTCTTTCTAAGTCTAAGAAAACAAAATTCTTGCTGCTGCTGTCATGTAGCAAAGATGTAATCCATGTTTACTATTCAGTTCTTTATCCATAATACTGAACAAAGCCATTTCTGGTGACATTGCAATAATCTATGTGTAGAATTTTTGGATTAACATATAAATCTTGGAACAATAATATTTCACTTTCTGGCATGCCCACCACATATTTTAAAAAGAACCTTCCTTCTCTTGACATCCCTAACATTGATTTGAAACATTCTTATGCATTTTCAACAACTTATTTGTGGTGAGATGTCATCTATGCATCACCTTACACAATATGCCTTCAGGAGAGGAAAATGAAGTAACTACTACTTCCAGTTTTAATGCTGAAAGAAAGGGGACAAAACATCTGGTATTTAAATTTACGAAGAAGAATAGTCCATTATTTCAGAACAGTTGTGGTAATGCCTAGGAAGAAATCAAGAGATTCAGAAAAATGAGGAATGCTAAATGTATCCCTTTAGGAGAGAATTGTGATACTAAATGCAAATGTCTTGCCCAGACCTTTATTTTGAAACTATTCTTATTATAAGAAATGGAATACCCTTTGGGCAATGACAGAAAGACATGTCCAGATTTGTTAATCAGGCAAAGAAACAGATGATGGATCTACATTGGCACCTTAATCCAGGGCCAGTCCAGAGCATTGTGGTCTGGACTAGCCCTAAATCCAACACAATGGCGACTACATCTACCAAGGCAAATCCATGCCCGAAGTCAAGATAAGTTAGCTGGGTGAAAACCGTAATGGAACTAAGGAAGGAGTGCCATAAAGCAACAAACTGAAAAATGGAAATAACACCCAGGATTTTTTTTTTCAAAATGAAGTTAATTAATATGAAAGGGTAATGTAATAGAGAAAATATATAAGTGAGATGTACAAACACAACTGTGAAAAATCCATGTGAAGAACAATGATTGATACAAAAGCAGATAAGGCACTCAACACATATCATAATAGAAAAACAACATGCCAAAAGCTATATGGTAGGGATTAAGAAAAGATTATATAAACATGCATGGGATACACAAGAAGAACCATAAGAAAAACAATGTATATCAGTAAATAGAAGACAAATGCAAATAAAGAATGACAATACATGTGTAGAATGACAAAATAAAAAATTCAGTGGCTAGCATGAAACTTTTAAATAGAACTTTATTTTTCTATTATGTGCCTTATCTAATTTTGTATCAGTCATTGTTCTTCATATAGGTTTTATACAGTTGTTTGTATTTCTCCTTCATGTATTTTCTTTATTACATTACCCTTTCATATTAATTTACTTCATTTTGAAAAACATATTCTGGGTGGTTTTTCCATTTTACAGTTTGGTGTTTTTTGGCACTCCTCCCTGAGTTCCCCACAGGAATATCCTGGCTGTGGAGGTGGCCCACCTCCCCCCACCCTAGTTACCGGCAGAAGACAGGCTGAGGTCTAAACAAGACTCCAGCCCATCCCTGAAGCCGCTGCAGCTGCCGCCACCATTTTCTTGCTAAAGTGGAAGCCAGGAAGCCAGGAAGGGGTCTTGCAATATGTGATTACAGGCCCCCTGCATATGACCAGCCTCAGCTGCAGAAAACCTGCCTGGCTTCTGGAAGAGCCAAGGAGCTGACAGTAGCAGGGAGGAATGATGTGCCAGACGGGCTTCCATGAACATGTGGGGCCCTATCTGCCAGAAATGGAGAAAACAGATTTTCTTATATCACGGTAAAGGGCCCTATCCCAACTTGCCCTGTCCCAGCCCCGTATCTGCCATGGGGGTTGTTCAGACTGCCTAGGGGCAGATCAGGATATTTGGCCAGAGCAGACAAGGCCGCAGGCTTATTTTGATATGACAAAGTTAGGACACAGGGCAAATTTGAAAATTATTGTATTAGGATGGCTCTTTTACCAGTTTGGTTTAAATATAATCACAGACTTTTTCCTAAGATTATATTTGCCATTTCACTGTTAAGCCTTTTTTTAAGGGAAGACCTTAAAACCAGAGAGAGTGGTTTTACAATGATACTTTTTACTCTGAACAAAAAAACCAAAATGTTGAATCAAATGAAAAATATAAAGAGCAGCCTAAGAAAAAAGCTGCTGTGAATTCACCTATCTGCAGATTTCTTTGGTAGCCTTACGCAAACCATTCTTCACCCAAAGGTCTCAGAACCTAGGCATGAGAGGAAGTAGCAAGGGGTAGAATTCCAGGGGTAAAGAAATGAGATAGCTCACCCCATGCTGCGGAAAGTGAAGAATTCCAGGGAGTCAGTATTTTTGTGGTAATGATGCAAAGTAATGGAGTTCAATGTAATTGAGATAAAAAGAAATTAACACTTTCCCCTTGTGTGTTTTTTTGCTAGAAGACTCCCCATTCCCAGTGTGTGAAGGGTTGCCATCCTGGCCAAAGCAAGAGAATTCATGAAGGGAAAGAGATTTGTTGCTATGACTGTCCACAGTGCTCTGAAGGAATGATTTCAAACCAGACAGGTCAGTGAAAATGTACTGTCACATACAGAAGACAGCCCAGATATTTATAAAGCAAATCTCCATAAATAACTGCTCAACGCAGATGTTGTTTTATCACTTATGATATGAGTGAAGCTGACCAGTGTCCCAAAGAACAGGCATCCTTTGAGAGAAGTAGGTTTCCCATCTGAATCTTTTGCAGAAAGAAAAAGTTGGAAGGGGGAGATTTTGGGTAGAATGCTAGACTTGACCCAATAGAAAACAGATTCCCTACTGTTGGGTCACATGGAAATGAAAAGAATCTTCCTGAGAAGGCTTATTGGGATTTGGGAAGAAGCTGATGAAGCACGGTGCTGCCTAGGTTGCTACTTAGCCAGGCTTCTCATTTAAAACCAAAGGGCTGAAAATGCTGCAAGAAAAGTTCAGAGTAAATATCATCCCCTTTGTCAAGCAAGCTTGTTTCTAACTTCTACCAACCCTAAGGTGAACCTATCACTGTTTTTTCTTGGCAAGATTTGTACAGAGGGGGGTTACCACTGCCTTCCTCTGAGGCTGAGAGAATATCATTTGCCAAAGTTCACCCACTGGGTGTCCAGAGCTGTGTAGAGATTCGAACCGTGGTATCCAGAGCCATACTCCACCACTCAAGCCACAACATCCCACTGGCTCTCTAAACATATAATACAGTTGTCCCTTCATATTCGTTGGGGTTTGGTTTCAGGACCCCTCCCCCATGGATACCAAAATCCGTGAATATCCAAGTCCCATTATATGCAATGGCATAGTAAAATGATGTTCCTTATATAAAATGGCAAAATCAAGGTTTGCTTTTTGGGTTATTATTTTTTTAAGAATATTTTCACGCCGTGAATACTTAAATCTGTGGATACCAAATCCATGGATATGGAGGGACAACTGTATTATTACATAAATAATAGTTAAACATATATGGTTAATTTAAAGAAAAATAATTTGGCCTTCTACTTCTGTTGTGTTCCTGGTGTTACCCAACGAGTATTTATAACAATAATGTTACAGTAGCACTTCCTCATATCTGCTGATTCACCATCCGCTGATTCAGTTATCCATGGTTGGTGGGGGCAAAGGGGGAAGGGAGAGGGGGAGGAGAGATCTCACCTCCCTTCTTCCCTTCCCCCAGGAGGGCTCCAGTGGCGGCAGTGGAGAGAGGTGGCTCCTATCTGTTACCCATTGCCCAGCAGCAGTGGCAGCGGTGGTATGACTCAACCTGGGTGCCTTTCCCTCTTCCTCCATATTGCTGCCCCCCCCACCATGGTAGCATTAGCAGCAACGGCATCAGCAGCCTCTGCAAGAGAGAATGAGTGATCCTCACACATGGAGGCGACAGGCAGGTGAGTGAGCAAGATACTGAGCCAAGGTGGAGGGCGGGGAGGTTGGGAAAGGAGAGGAGGAGAGCTCCCTTCCCTTCTTCCCTGCTCTGGAGGTGGTGGTGGTTGGGGCCTGGCATTCGCAGAGTTCAGTATCTGTTGGGCAGCCTGGAACGAATCCCCTGTGGAAGCGAGGGTGCTACAGTATTCTCATTGGATTGCATTTAACCACTGCGCCAGCAGAGCTCCCTTCTACTTGATTTGATGAGCTCATGTCTGTTGGGTGAAGGTTGATTGTTGTGTGAGCTGAGTGGAGATTGCTTGTGTGCTTGTTAGTATTCAATTGTTCTGCTGGAGTCCCACTTTGGGAGAAAGACAGCATGGAAATTGCACAAAAAAACAAATATATGCTTTTGTGTGCAGCCCAGGGCCTCTACCTGAACACATTGTCTCAGGGAGGTGGGGCATCTGCTGAGAGGAAGTGAGTCAGAGACCTGTTTGCGGGGCCAGCTGACTGAAGTCAATGTCCCCCAAAGGACCTCAGAGTGTGGGGTGGATTATAAGGCAAACCCATAGTTAACCTTTACCCAAACAATGTAGAACTCTATAAGGTAACAACCAACATTTTGTCCCTTGTCCACAAACTAATTGACAACCAGTGGATTGGTAATATCTGTGTAATAAGATCCCTGCTAGATCTACCCATAGCCAATCTGGCTGCCATGTATTGAATTAATGGAAATTTCCAAACTTGGTACAGAGTTAACCCAATTTGGAATGCTGTAATCATACTGACTACATATGTAATAACGGATAGGCATTCACTGATATTGTCTTTCATACTAGTGGAGAACAGGTATGGGAAAGGCCCGCTGTGCATGGCTAAGGCCTGTGAGGGTGACGGCTGCAAAAAGGGTGATGAGCGTGGAGTGAGATTTCCCTGTGGCCTCCATGGTTAGTCAGAGCTCATTCGTTCCATGCAAAGCAGTCATATATTTGCTATTGGTAAACTTTAAGTAATAGTGTGAAACAGCTATTTGTTCAGTGCCTTATTTTATTTCCCAAGATTGGCTGAATGGTGTTCTCTTGGCTACCAGGGGGCATGTGCACTGTAAAAAATATATAATATCTTTTCTTCTTCCAGATGCAGAACAATGCAAGAACTGCCCACAGGATCAACAGCCGAACAAGAAACAGGATCAATGTATTCCCAAAGATGTCACCTACTTGTCTTTTGAAGAGCCCCTGGGAATTGTTTTGGTTTCTTTTATTCTTCTCTTTTCTCTGATGACTCTTGGAGTGATGGGGAGCTTCATCTGGCACAGGCATACTCCCATCATCAAGGCCAACAACTGGAAGATCACCTGCATCCTGCTCTTCTCTTTGCTGCTTTGCTTTCTGTGCTCTTTTCTCTTCATTGGCCACCCTGGAGTGGTCTCTTGCATTCTCCAACAAACACTCTTTGCAATTGTTTTCTCTACTGCTGTTTCTTCAGTCTTGGCTAAAAGTCTCACAGTGGTTCTGGCCTTTGTGGCCACTAAACCAGGAAACTGGGTGAGAAACTGGGTAGGGAAACCTTTGGCAATCTCAATCATTGCCTTTTCATCTCTAATTCAGGCAGCAATTTGTGTGGTGTGGCTGTCCCTCTCTCCCCCATTCCCTGATAGGGACATGCATTCCCAAGTGGGTCAGATTGTAGTACAATGCAATGAAGGATCAGACATGATGTTCTACATTGCCCTCGGCTACCTGGGGCTTCTGGCCTTCATCAGTTTTACTGTTGCTTTCTTCGCCAGGAAGTTGCCTGATGCTTTTAATGAAGCCAAGCTCATCACCTTCAGCATGTTGGTCTTTTGCAGTGTCTGGGTGTCCTTTGTCCCCACCTACTTGAGTATCACAGGGAAATACATGGTAGCTGTGGAGATCTTCTCTATCTTGGCCTCTAGTTTTGCATTGCTGGGCTGCATTTTCCTCCCTAAACTCTACATTATTTTAGTCAGGCCTGAGCTGAACACCAGGGAACAGCTAGTAAGGAAAAAGAATCCAACTCTTCACTGATATCTTCTGTTCTCCTCACCCCTCACTTCTCTTGTGTGTTTGTAGTTAATAATCTAGTTCTGTGGATGAAGTCATGTTAATATTTGTATTTCAAAAATGTTTTGCAAGTGTATTGGAGAAATAATAAGGGATGGTTTATTACATCTTCATACTTCATATTTGTGCAAGTGACAATTATCATGGTTGTTGTTCTAGGTTTTGAATGGTAAAGAATAACTGCAGGAATGTATAAATTATAAAATAACACCCTATTCCTGTTATAATGCAGGTGGAGGATAAGATGAAACTAGGCAGACTGTAGAATCATTACATTGTATTGAGAAATGCTTCTGTTGTGTTTTTTGTTTTGTTTTGTTTTGCTAATTTTTGGTTATTAGATATTTCATTGAATTTCTTTAACACACAACAAAACACTGAATAGGAAAAAAATGAAAGGACAGAAAAGAAAAGAAAAGAAAAAGAAAAACATTTTACAAATAAACCAATAAATCAACTATCATACCTACATACATAGATACACATTTACAAATACACTGCTGACTGAATCCCTTCTCCTGCCCCGCCCATTTAAAATTGACTTTCTGCTTCCCTTACGATACATCTTACTTATACAATCCTATATCACCCTCCTAACTTTGGAGTATAAGCTATGAAACCTAAATCTGTTTTTTTCCTTTTATTCTTGTCTTTAATTCAACATTTTTTTTCTCTTGAATAATGGACAACTCTTGCTTCATCACTTCATGCTCAAATCAAAATATGGCAACATCCCCACATTGATTTGTCAAGAAATCTGTAAAAGGTCCCCAGGTTTCTAAAAAATCTCTCTGTTGTTTTCCCCTTAATCAGTTTAGTTAATTTACCATTTGATAACCAACCCATGAAATAATCACATGACACAGAAGCATTGGGTTAGAATATGGGCCACTTTATTTAATCTACCACCTATTTAAAACCATCATCACAGATGTGCAATAAGAGGAGAGAATGTAATGTGGGAGTGGCTAGGGCAGGTGATCTAAACTAGACTTACCCTACCCCAGCTTCTCATTGGTGAAACCCTCGGCCCTAGAGGAGAACCCATACACTGGGTTGCCAACTGGCCAACCATCTACTGGAAGGCCAACCAAAGGGTGGGACCTGCCTTTCGCATGACCACCAGCAAGGGCCAAACACTCTGGGCAGACCGAAGGATAAACCCCTTCACACACCCCAGATCATATGACCCGCAAGGTTAGTTCCAGAGCCTGCTCCTTACAACAAGGGAGTACCATAGCTGAGCACCGACTCCTTATTTCTCCTCCACTAACTGCCATAGAAAAGTGTCAAGCATCTGCTTAGTTCCTATCCCCCACCAGGCTGGACAAAAGTACACCCAATCCTTGTTGCACATCCCTGAGGAAAATTTGGTTCCCATCTTCAGAAAATAAACTCCATCCAATCTATGGCTCACTCAGCCTTCCATCCTTTCATAGGTCAGTAAAATGAGTACCCGGCTTGTGAGGGCAATTAGCTAACACACATTGGAAGTTGCTTCATGCAGTGTAGATGTGTAAACTGCTATTGCTTAAAACAATTTGTAAGACGCTCTGATAGCCTTGTGGCTGAAGTGCGGGGTATAAATAGCTAAATAAAATTTTGCACATCTCCCAATTTACCTTCTTAGAATCATACCATAGAATCATGAAATCATAGAGTTGGAAGAGACCACGAGGGCCATCCAGTCCAACCCCCTGCCATGCAGGAATCACGATCAAAGTATTCCTGACAGATGGCCATCCAGCCTCTGTTTAAAGACCTCCAAGGAAGGAGAGCCCACTATGCTGTGAGGGAGGGTGTTCCTCTGTCAAATAGCTCTTACTGTCAGAAAATTCCTCCTAAGGTTGAGGTGGAATCTCTGTTCCTGGAGCTTGCATGCATTGTTCCATGTTCTAGTTTCTGGAGCAGCAGTAAAAAAGCCTGCTACATCCTCAATGTGACACCCCTTCTTAACCATCTTTTTTCCAGGCTAAACATACCCAGCTCCCTAAGTCTCTCCTCATAAGGCATGGTTTCCAGACCTTTCACCATTTTAGTCGCCCTTCTCTGGACACGCTCCAATTTGTCAATATCCTTTTTGAATTGTGGTGCCCAGAACTGGACACAGTATTCCAGGTGAGGCCTGACCAAGGCAGAATAGAGTGGCACTATCACTTCCCTTGATCTAGACACTATGCCTCTATTGATGCAGCCCAAAATCACATTGGCCTTTTTAGCTGCTGCATCACACTGTTGACTCATGTTCAACTTGTGGTCTACTAGGACTCCTAGATCCCTTTCGCACGTAGTCTCATTCAGCCAGGTCTCCCCCATCCTATATCTGTGCATTTTGTTTTTCTGCCCTAAGTGTAGTACCTTATATTTCTCCGTATTGAATTTCATTTTGTTAGCTTTGGCCCAGCTTTCTAGTCTATTCAGGTCATTTTGAATTTTGATCCTGTCCTCTAGGATATTAGCTACTCCTCCTAGTTTGGTGTCCTCTGCAAATTTGATAAGTATGCCGCTAATTTTGTCATCCAAGTAATTGATAAAGATGTTGAATAGCACTGGGCCCAGGACAGAATGGGCAACATCTATGCATCTTATGGGCAACATCTATGCAATGGAGATCGCCCTCACTGGGCCAGACCTGCCATGGAATGATAGCAGACCACATTACGATTACGCCAGGCCATAAAGATCAAAATGCTTCCAAATCCTTTGTGACTGATATAATGAGGGCCTTGCCCTTAAGCTAGCTAAGGTCATTGCCACCAAGGAAGATGACCACTCTGTGGCCCACAGAATTCAAGCCATGCAATCTCAGGCTTCTCTTCCCCATCCATTCAGTTATTACGAAGTCACCCATTATGGGATACTTAATGAAAAGGGGGGGGAGAAAAAGCCCTGCAATATTACAACAGACTAAAAGAGATGGGGAAAGAAAAAAAGGACAAATAATCAAAAGTTCATAAAAGATACTTAACAAAAGAAGAATCCAATGATCAATAGCTTTTCACAGTAAAATCCAAATAGTCAATTAGAAATGTTTCCAATATCCAGGGACATAACATTTTTCTTCCCTGCTTTTCAAGAGACCCAGGTGCCAGTTACACGACAAAAATTGTCGCGGGGCTTACTGTGATATTGTGATCCCGAATCCGTCCCCCGCTGTTTATACGATTTTTGTCACTGCTCTGGATATCCTGGGTGGTCCCGTGATAGATATTCACACGTACAAAGTTCCATTTTTAATTTTTGGTACCGTGATGCTTTATCCCGTGATTTTATTGTTTACACACGTGAGGTGTACCGGGATTTGGGGGGGGGCTGTCAATCAAAGATGCGATTACTCGTTTTTTCAAACTTTGGGCTATGTGTTTCCGGTTCTTCTTCCCGCCACGGATGCAGCGATTGGCTAAAGTTTAAACAAAGAAGGATGTCACATGTGCTTTTCATGCACCTCATCTTCTTCTGTATGGCAACATGGAGGCGGCCACATCGGCTGCTTTGGCCACCGCTGCCTGTTTCCAATTATCTCTTTTAGGTCTTAAGAGGCAGTTAATAATCAGGCATAGGAGAAGGAAGCTTCTCATTTTCCTTATCCTCCATTCCCAAGTGATGGAAACAGCAATTTTACGACCACAGGTTATGTACTTTGCTGCCATTGAATCCCCGGAGGTTCTGAGGCATGTTCACCCCGACCGGAGGAAGCGACGGTGGTGGGTGTACCCGACAACGGACGAGTGGTGGGAGAAATTCGTGATGAACATCTGGTCGGACAAACGATGGATACTGTACTTCAAGATGCCATGGTTCCTATTCATGCGCCTTGCCGAGCTACACCGTCCAGAGTTTGCAAAGTCAGAAACGAACATGAGGAAAGCCATCCCTGTTGAGAAGATATTCGCTATTGCTGTTTTCCTTCTCGCCCACTGCTGCTCATATGGTGCAGTTTCCCAGTTGTTTGGTGTAGGAAGAGCAACTGTGTGTAAGATTTTTGTGGAGGTTCTGCTCGCTATGGAGAAGTTACTTCTTAAGCGGACAGTCTTCCTTGGAGATTACAGAAAGGTGTTTTTTTCCTTATATTTTATATGCTTATGAAAAATCGTCTAATCGCATTTACTGCTAAGTGTTTAGAAATCGAAATACGGAGTTCACGTATATGATACCATAATGATAAAAATTTAAGCTTCCCTGTATGTTGTTATCTAGAGGACATGGAGATCATGCCACAGGATATAGCAATGTTTATATTTGGACATATATGTTTAATTGAAAACTCGTCCTTCCGTGTTCTCATTGTTCCCTTTTCTTTCCATTTGATATTTTTTAGGTGATGGATTCCTTTGCAGCAATGGGATACTCACAAGTAGTCGCTTGCCTGGATGGGTGCCGTGCTAATATAATCCCCCCCATCCGCCAAGGGGATGAATTTATCAACAGGAAGAATAGATACAGCGTTCTTTTTCAAGGGACTTGTAACCACAGGGGGGGGGTTATTGACGCTGAGATCGGTTGGAGCGGGAAGAATCACGATGCCCGAATGTTAAGGCACTCTGGTTTTTTTGAGACTATGGAGGCTGGCATCTTTGTGCCTGGTAATCCAACACTGACAATTATGGGGAAGCAGGTAGTACCTCTAACTCTTGTAGATGGTGCATATCCAATAAGGAATTGGCTGCTGACACCTTTTAGGGGGACTACAAATCCCAAACAGAGACTGTACAATAGGTACCATAATAAAATTCGATTGATGGTAGAGAAGTGCTTCGGCAGTTTGAAATCAAGGTGGAGGGCATTAAAATACTGTATTGAGGTTGCTGAGGAGAATGTATGTTCTGTAATATGTGCATGTGTTATTCTACACAATATATGTGAAACAAAAGGCAATATCCTTGATGATCCTCACCGGCGTGTGCAGAGGTTTGTCCTAGACATGCTGGGAGCACTGATGGTGAATAATGATGCTGCAGAGAAGGAGCGGGGGGAGGCGGTACGCAACGCTTTAAAAGAATATTTTTGGCGTGAACATCACCGTGGAGATGGGGAATAATGTAATGAATGGTTTGCCATATTTTCAATTTCTTGGATTACTAGGAAGTCTGCTTAATAAAATATTGGCATTCTTAAAGGTGTCTGTATTTCCTTTCCCCAACTTAATTCGATTCTAACTTTTTCAAAGGGTACAATAGCATTGTCTTTTTACTATAGAATTGTGAACGTATACAATACAGTTTAAGGGGAGTGGAAGTGCACCCTAGAAAGTAGGTCAGACTGGATACAAGTTCCTTTTAAAGCAAGCAGCCGGAACCGATACATTGTTGCAGTTTGGGCAGTTTAAGGAATTGGTGGGCTTTTGCCAGGGATTACTCTTTCTTTTAAAGGATCCAGACACTGCCGAATACCTTCAGAGAGTATCCTCCGCTAATTAACCAATCGATTAGCCAAAACTACTTAAATTTTGAAAAGTTTTGCTTGCTCCTAACTCCATAGGCTTCTTTCAAAAATGAAACGGTCAAGGCGCAAACTTATAAACTAGAGTTTTCACATCCCACCACATGGCGTTACGATGGCCGAAGGGGAGAATGGACGTGTCCAGCCGGGTCGGTGCATCACCTACTGGGGCACTAGGGAGACCAACCTATTGTTGGAATCCCTGGCCCAGCAGGCCGGTGCGCCGGACCAGCTGATATGGTCCTCTAACTGGAGGAACCGCAACTTCTTTATGGAGGCAGCGCGGTTCCTCTGGTCGAGGGGCTTCATACGTACTGGCCTCCAATGCCGTTCAAAATTCAAGACCCTGAAGGGCAAATTCTTCATGCCATTGGAGGCCAGTGACGGTAGCCCCCCCCCCAGAGGCGGCCGCCTTTTTTTGCCGTCCTGCACGACCTGTGGGTCCGTGCAGGATGGCCAAGCTGGCGTGATTGGCTCCCCAGAGGTAAGCTCCACCAAGGCATCTACGGTACAAAGTTGTATGTGTACCTGTGTGTGTGTGTGTGTGTGTGTGTGTTTCCTCCTCAGGATGCTGCTAATGTTTTTCTGTCTATGTTTTATTTTAGCGGTCCGGATCCAGAGACGGGCCGCTGGGGAGCCAGTATCAGATTCCTCCTCAGATGAAGAGGGTCAGGCAGGCCCGGCACCGGCTGCACCCCCACAAGGTAAGTTTCGTTAAAGTAATATTTTTCCATAGTTATGGGGGCCATAGAAAAAGATATGGTATAGTGTACTGCTAATATCTAACAGTTATGCTTCATTCCCTTGAAGGTCCCCATGATGCCCAGGAGGCAGCTGCCCAGCTGGCTGGGCTAAATATAATAGTGAAGATTGAGGAGCTAGGTAAATATTTTTAAGTAGAGTAAATTTAGAATAGGGTAATGTGCTATGCACATAGATCAGTTTCATCTAACTAATAATTTTTTTCCAATACAGGCAGGAGACTAAGAGAAGAAATAAGGGACCTTGCTAGGAGGGTGCAAGCCTTAGATGAAAGACTTGCCTTGTAAATAGTGTTTATATGTATCATGTTGTTTTGTAGTTTATTTTGTGTTTATACTGTACTATGGTTTGATTTGTAAATATTGTAAAGATTGTATATAATCCCCTCCATGCAAAACTTCTTGTTCTCCCTTGTCCTGAGCATTCCTTCTCTGTTGTGTTGTTTACTTTACCATGTTATTATTTTAATTATTGTAAATATTGTTTACCTGTAAATATGTAAATATGAAAAATTCTATTTTTTAACGTCTGTATATATGTTTAATATAATGTAAAACGTTTACATTCATATTATTTAAAAAAAATAAAATGTAATTTGTTGGAACATCAAAAAGCCTGTTTATTTGCCCAGAACTTTCAGAACATCCATTCTATAAGCAGGTAAAAAATCCCTTTATAAAAAAATGTTTTTAATGGGTTGAGATATGAGGAACATAAATGTAAGAGACACACAAATTAACTATGAAAAAAGTTAACATTTTTTTACCCCTACAAGTAATGCTAAATCTTGCTATTTATAGTACAGCTACATTGACAGGGGTATTTTTTTCTTAATTAACTTTGCTGGTCTCCTGGGATTTAAAGAACTTCCAGGCAAACTTTTTGTGGGTGTTGTTTGATTATCAACATGTGAATTCTCCTTATCTTCCTCATTTACATTGTTAGTATTAGTATTTCTTTTCTCCACAACACGTTTTTTTACATTCCCCATGGACTTAATATGAGTGACCAAGTCCCCAAATAGATCATTTTGTCTTTGTATTTCTTTCAGCATCCTCTCTGATTTATCCACGGAATGCTCATAGAATTTTTTTAGGTAACCTTGCAAAGACATTGTTTGTTCTTTAGATATTTTTTCAATTCTAGACGCAAACATATCAGCTACTGATCTCGAATTAGCAATCAATTCCGTCACATCCGAAGAACACTTCTTCCTATGAAATAAGGCCAATCTCTCAGCAGGGGACAATGTGGCTGTTGGATTACTCAAATCTGCAACTGGAGAAAATTGGAAAAATAAAATAAGTAACCTGGTTTTTTACAGTACTGAGCAAGGTGTAACGAATACCCAGCCCTATAATGCTTAGATACATACCATTACATGCAGGTGTGGTTGACCACACAGTGTCAATCTTCTCTACCACTACCGTGTTGGTACCCTCAGTTTCATTGACTACCACGGTTTCATCATTCTCCCAGTTACGCTTAAAGTCACAGTAGCATCATCAGATCCCTGGGTGCCAGATACATCTGGATAAAATAGAATAGTAAAGGAAAATAGGAAAGTCATTAAGTAGAATAAATCAATGCACTTTACATAATCAGTAGCACTCCCGCGTTGCCTGTGGAAGACGTAAACAAGTACTTGGCTTCTTTGTTTATGGCTACTTCCAGGGATGCCATTGCAAATGTGCCAAGGTGCACGCATCACTTCTCAGTCCCAGGGAACACAAACAAAAGCACGCCATTTGTTTTTTAAAGCCATCATTCACATAATAAAGGGAAAACCACATACCAAGACATCTCCACTTCAGGGCATATTTTTAAACATGGCGAAGTTTGTCTGTATTGGTAGAATTATAAGCACTATAGCAACTGTTCATCATTTCAACAATTGAATGATAAGATTATTTTTTGATGTTGTGAAAATGGAAAATTAAACATCCGTGTTTTCACTTTGATGCCAAACATTTCCAGTAATAGAAGCAAACAGCTAAATCTGTAATTTTAGCGGCATACACAGTAAAGACACACAGCATGCATATCAGCAATGGGTTAGCCTTCAACATTTAGAAAATAAAATGGCAAAACACTGAAATTTAAGAACAGAATTAATCGAGTTTTCACATACTTCTAACATGTATTAAAAAAAACAAAAAAACAAAAGGAAAACTCACCTAGGGGCTACGAGAACAATTCCTCAGAGAACCCCTGCAGCATCTCTTGGGATGATGGAGAGAATCCCACTTCTTCTTTGATGAGGTGGCGTGATGGGGAACTGCTGACCCTTACGAAACCCGCACAATGTCGGTGGTGCTTCCGAGCCGATTCGGGTGGTAGTTGGCATCACCGCCCAGAATGGCATGCAGTTCTTTATAAAAGGGCATGGTTGCCGCATTGTTGCCACTTTTGGAGTTGTGGTCATTTACCTGGCGGTAATTCTTGTGCATCAGTTTCGTCTTTGTACGGCATTCTTCAGTGGTGCAATCATGCCCTTTGTTTTTCATTGCAGCAGGAATCTTTTCAAAAAGGTCAATATTTCTGTGGGATCCCCTCAGCTGCTCCTGCACCTTTTCCTCACCCCATATGGCCAAACGATCTATGGTTTTGTTGTAGGACCAGGAGATCCCACGGCCGCCTTTCCTGGGACAAGGTGCGCTTTCAGCATCCATCGCTGTAACTGCTCAGGTAAACAGCCAGGAGAACAATGGAGAGTTATCTTCTTCAAATTTTGGAATGGCCAGAATGGGGGCAGGTACACCTCCTACTTACTGGCCAGAGCCCGCCCACGGACAGGGCAATTTCCGGGCATCTCCTGTGCTCATGATATGTTGTCATGGGCTGTTTACATTTCCGATTTTCTGCATCCCCCCGTGACTTTTTTAAAAACCGGCACAACCCGCGAGATTGAAAGTCCCACAGGTCGAGAGGCAAATGGTGGCCCCCCCTTCCGTAAAACACATGTCCGACCCAATGTACGTGTAAACTGACAGGGATCGACACGTATTCTTCCCGGGACATTTTCATCGTGTAAATGGCACCCCAGTGGTTTGGTTACCTCAGAGCCGGTGGAGATCTCCTCCCTGTTCACCCGCTCTTCCAATGACTATTCAGTTACATCACTGCCTGGTGATTTTCACCACTCCACACTTGGCAAAGGGTTACTAAAACACAGGTTTTCCAGCATGATACAACAATCTTAAGGTTCCCTAGATCCTGGGCACCACTTTCATAGAGAGAGCATGGTTTTGACTCTCCCAACAAGCCATTTGAAAGAATTTGAAAGTAAGAGATCTGCTTGACGATCTCTCACTCACATCATCCCAGCCCAGAGGTTGACAAGCATGTCATTTTAATTCAGATACTTGGCAATCTGGTTCAAAATCTTTTGTTGTTGTTGTTCTTGTTGTTATGGGATCTATGGTAAGCCACCTCTTTGTACTTGCCCGGTTCTCTCTGTGAAAAGATAAAGTGCCACTACCATCTGCCCCTTAATACTGGAGTCTCTGCAATCTCCTGTTGTGAGAGAGATGGACCACGATTTATCTCAATCTTCATTGAAATCTGAATGTTCCATGTTTGACTTTTGGAGATGGACCAGTAATTTGCCCAAATCCAGGGTATGAAACTGCCAGGGCTTTGGGGTCATATTGACCCTCAAGGAGAGGGGAAGGAAGGCAGGCAGGCAGGCAGGCAGGCAGGCAGGAAGGAAGGAAGGAAGGAAATTCCCAAGGCCCCCAAACTAGGACATTTAGGGGCATTTTTGAAAAAATCTTTTTTTTAATATTGGACCCCAGGTGCCCTGGGGACAAAGAAAAATCCTTCAGGGCTTCATGTGGCCTAGGACTTGACCCTGAATATTATTTATAGTTCTGGGCAGCAATTTAAGAAAGTATTGACAAGCAGGAATAGGTCCAGAAGAGTGTCACCAAGATGGTAAAAGATCTATATTCCAAAACTATGAGGAATAGTTGAGGGAGTGAAGTATCTATAATCCCAGAGAAGAAAATGTTGATACCAGATATGATAGCCATCTACTAGAGTCTGAAGGACTGCCATGTGGAAGATGGATCGAGCTTATTAGCTGTAGCTACAGAAAGTAAGAGGCGAAGAACATAGGTTTATATTAGGGAAGTTCTGACTGAGCATTAAGAACTCCCTGTATCTTACTTTTACTTGTACCACAAGTAAAGAGATGCTGAGATTGCATAAAATTTATGTTATCTTTCCCATTGAGACAGAGACTTCAGGAAACAGAAAAATATCCTCAGACATTTTCATCCCTACAATAAATAAACAATAAATATATTCCCCTACTTTCCTTGCTGTTTTCTGACCTATCTGATTCAGGTTTTGTTCTTAAACCTCTCCCATCCAGTCATCTCTCCTTTCCCCTTAATTCTCCTGTCTTCGATCCCCCATTATTGCCACTGTTTATTCTCTTACCAAGTAAAATTCAGTCCTGTCCATCCCTACAACTCCTGGAATCCCATAACCAGTGTGTCAATCGGCTGGTGGAACCTGGGGATTGTTTTCCAAAGAAGCAACATTTCTCCGCTAGGACCCCTATCATCTGAGAGCCTCACCAACGAGTCTTCTCTGCACTCCCACTGTCCCTCTCAGATTTCTTTGCCATGCACTATTTATGTAATTCTGTATTCATTATTTAATGATCTAGTAATGTTTATGTCTATCCTGGCACAAAACAGCCTGGGACAAAATATCTCGGTACCAGGGGATGACCGGAAATGGTGACTGGGGGCGGGCTTAGAGATCAGCAACCAGAAAAGGAGGGGTCAATCACCCATTCAACAGATCCAGCCTCACCAGCTGAAAATAAAGGCATCCCTTCCAGCTGCACGTAGGTTGGTGTGTGTGTGCGTGCGTGTATTCAATCACCTTTTTAAAATGGATTTCTACACTGCAAACCCTTCAGCTTTAACCTCTTCCTCAACTGCATGTTACAAAGAGATTGTGGTGGACAGAGAGTCTTCCGTTCATTCCCTGCCTGGATCCCCTCTCTGGGTCTGAACGGATAATCAAACATCCATCACACACACACCAAGGCACAGTAAAATATTCCAGCGTGTGAGCGAATCAACACACTTTCATTCCCCCCCCCCCCCACAAACAAGGCACAGTAAAAAAAATGCCAGCCAAAATTCCTTGTGTGACACTGGCTTGAAATCTTCACTTTGCAGCTGCCTCTGCTTTAGGCATCAACATTTTAAAAGGAATCCCAAGCATCTCCCCCCACCACTCGGCTTGATTTCAAAAGGAAAGGACATGGTTTAATTGTTCCTCCATCTGAGCAAAAGATCACATTCTTGGTCATTCAAAATGCCTTCTGCCTCTGCTTAAAGGGTTAACATTTTTAAGAGACAGGATAAACACAAGCCTCTGCCCCCTCCTTCCCCCGCCCAGCCAGCCAATAGCATCGCTCGTGGCATGGAACTTTAAAGGAATTACGTCATCGAGGTTGTGAAAACACGAGTAATCGCATCCTTGATTGACAGCCAAAAACAATATCCCGGTAGGCTAAACATGTGTAAACAACAAAAGCGCGGGATATAAGAGTGCGGGACCTATAAAAAGAAACTGAACTTTTGACATGCAAATATCAATCACGGGATTTCCTAAAGAGTGACAAAAATAATCTAAACAGCGTGGGACCAATCTGGGATCAGGAAGTCACAGTAAGCCCTGCGACAAAAAATGTTGTGTAACTGGCACCTTAGATGTGGAAAAAGCCTTCAATAGGTTAAATTGACAGTTTTTGTTAGAAGTGATGAAGGAAATGAAATAAGGAGAGAATTTCTATAACTGTATGTTACATAGAAGCATCATGAAAGATGAGCAAACTGCTATATGGATTTATTCAGGGTTTCATGCTAACACAGAAACATTAGCAGAAGACAATGGATGCTGCATCTCAGACAAAGGCATCAGGAAAAGCAATGGAGGCAGGCAGGCTCAGGAATGCAGGCTCTCCCCCCTTCAAGGTTTACCCCTTAAATAGTTTAAGAGTCACGTAGGCACAGTTAACCATTTGCTAACCATCTATCTGTGATATGGATAGTGCGTCTCCATGCCTCCTGATGTGAGGCCAGGGCGGACCACCTCTGGTGATCAATTTGGCTGAGCCTGAGATTTTGTTTCAGGGAGTCCTTGTATTGCATTTTTGGAGCGCCCCTCTTACGCTGACCCATGGCGAGTTCACCGTAGAGTACTATTTTAGGGAGGCGATGGTCCTCCATCCTAGAAACGTGCCCTGCCCAGCACAGCTCTGTTCTCAATATCATGGCCTCAATGCTGGTGATCCCTGCTTGCTCAAGGACAGCAACATTCGTCACATAGTCAGTCCAGTGTATATTTAGGATTGTGCGTAAACAGCACTGATGGAAGCGTTCGAGGAGGCGTAAGTGGTGGAGATAGGTGACCCATGCTTCAGACCCATAAAGGAGAATAGACACTACAATGGCTCTATACACACTGATTTTTGTGTTTCGTCTCAGGTGTTTATTATTCCAGACTCTTTTGTAAAGTCTTCCAAATGTGCTATGTGCCTTTGCTAATCTGTGATCCATCTCTTTGTCAATCTTGGCATCTGAGGAGATGATGCTTCCCAGGTAGGTGAACTGCTGAACGGACTTAAGCACAGAATTGCCAACGGCAATGTGGGGATGGTGGTGTTCCTCCTGTGGTGCAGGCTGGTAAAGAACTTCCGTTTACTTCAGGTTGACTTCCAGCCCAAACAGTTCTGCAGCTGTTGCGAAGCAGGATGTTAGGCGCTGCAGAGCTGCTTCTGTGTGGGCAACAAGAGCAGCATTGTCAGCAAAGAGCAGCTCACAGACAAGATAGTTTAGAGTCTTAGTGCAAGCCCTCAGACGGCTTAAGTTAAACAAGGTACCATCAGTACGGTAACGTATATAGATGCCGTCGTCCTCTTCGAGCTCTGCCGTAGCCCTATGGAGCATCATGTTGAAGAATATTGTAAATAAAGTTGGTGAAAGAACACAACTTTGCTTCACTCCATTAGTTATTAGAAAGGGCTCTGAAAGAGCATTGCCATATCTGACTTGACCTCACTGGCCCTCGTGTAGCAAGATAATCATTTTAAAGAATTTGGGGGGACATCCTAGTCTTTCCAGGATCTGCCACAGACCTTTCCTACTCACGGTGTCGAAGGGTTTGGTGAGGTCAACAAATGTTACATAGAGACCATTGTTCTGCTCTCTACATTGCTCTTGCAGTTGTCTAAGGGCAAATACCATATCTGTAGTACTCCTATTGGCTCTGAAGCCACATTGGCTTTCAGGAAGAAGTTCTTCAGCAATGGCAGGAACTAATCTGTTCAGGAGTATCCTTGCAAGGATTTTTCAGCAATAGAGAGCAGGGTTATGCCTTGATAGTTTGAGCAATTGGATTTTGCTCCTTTTTTCTTGTACAGGGTGATGATGACTGCATCTCGGAGATCTGATGGCAGTTCCACTTTTTCCCAGCAATTCACAAGGAGTTCGTGGAATTTATCATGGAGTACATGACCTCCGTGTTTCCAAACTTCAGGTGGGATTCCATCAATCCCAGCTGCCTTGCCGTTTTAAACTGCTTGTATGGCCTTACGGGTCTCTTCCAAAGTGGGAGCTATGTCCAATTCATTTTTCATTGGTTTTTTTTGTATCATATGTTGGATAGCTGAGCCTTGGACTACTCGGTTGGCAATAAAGAGACGTAGAAAGTTTTCAGCCCATCAATTCAGGATGGAGGCTTTATCAGTAATTAATGTTTGACCATCTGTACTGTATAAGGAGCTTTGGACCTGATAAGTAGGTCCAAACACTGCCTTAAGAGCTTCATAGAATCCTCTAGAATCCCCCAGATCTGCACAGCATTGTGTCTTTTCTGCTATATTGATCCACCACTTTTTCTGCATGTTTTGGATTTTTTGTTCAAGTTTACTACATGTGAGATGGAAAGCTGCTTTCCTTTCATGGCAAGTTGGCTGGGTGAGGTATGCCTGGTGAGCAGTTCTCTTCTTTGCCAACAGCTCCTGGATCTCTTGGTTGTTTTCATCAAACCAGTCTTGATTTTTCTTGTGGGAGAACCCGAGGGATTCTTCCACAGACTGTAGGATACTGTTTTTGATATGTTGCCAAAGCACTGTAGGAGAAGGATCTGTAGGATGGTCTTCAAGTTTTGTTTGCAGGTTTGCCTGGAAGTTGTCTCTCATGGTAGCTTGTTGAAGATAGTTGATTTGGAGTCTCTTCTTTAAGATACCACCCCTCTTTGGTTTGAACTTAAGATGAAGATTTAGTTTACATCTGACAAGGAAATGATCTGTCTGGCATTCTGCACTGGGCATCACTCGAGTATAATGGACATCGCGAATGTTTCTCTGACGGACTAGAACATAGTCAATGAGGTACCAATGTTTGGATCAGGGATGCATCCAGGTTGTCTTCAAGCTGTCTTTCTGCTGAAAGATAGTGTTTGTAATAGTCAGCTGTTGTTCTGCACAGAACTCTAGCAGGAGGTGTCTGTTATTAAAATTTCCAACGCCTTGCTTGCCTAAGACACCTTTCCAGGCTTCGGTGTTCTTTCCTACTCTGGCATTGAAGTCACCAAGGATAATAATTTTATCTTCTACAGGGACTTTTTGTATGAGGTGACGTAGGTCTGTGTAGAATTTTTCTTTCTCTACAGGGTCGGCTTGCATAGTTGGGGCATATATACTAAAGAGAACAACATGTGGGAGGCGTAAGGAAATAATGCGATCAGAGTGTCCTGTTGGCAAGGTTTCGAATTTGGAGGCAATGGAGTTTTTAATCATAAAGCCTACTCCTGAAAGATGTTTTTCAGTTTGGGGTTTGCCAGACCAGTAAAGTGTGTAGCTGGTGCCATGTTCTTTAAGGCTGCCTTCCTCATGGAGACGAACTTCACTAAGAGCAGTGATGTCAATATTAAGCCGTTATAGTTCATGGGCTATTAATGCTACATCTAGAATATGCATATTTAGGATATGATCAATAACAAATAATCTCTCTCTCTCTGGCTTTTCTTCGCAAACGAAGATTCAGGAAGGACACATCCCACGCTTTCTGCAAGCGCGCTGATGACTAAAAAGGCCAATCCGAGATAAACAAGTCCAGTTGCAAAAAGCACAGCAGAAGGTCTCCTTGTGTGATGTTTTTGGGTTGTGATTCTTTCTGCGTTGTCGTTTCTCTTCAAGACTTGTTTGGCGTGAGTTCTCAAATAAGGCTGCAGCATTGTGGATAGTGCGTCTCCATGCCTCCCGATGTGAGGCCAGGGCGGACCACCGTTGGTGATCAATTTGGCCGAGCCTGAGATGTTGTTTCAGGGAAGGACGAGGACAGCAGCTTTTCACCGCTCCAGATTCATCTCGCATTCCTGGGCTGGACTGCTCATTCCCTCATTCCTGTCAGCCAAGCTCAATCTCAGTGGGCTTTGGAGGGCACAGGACAGAAGGAGCAGCCCAGTTGACAAAGGCGAGTTGAAGCCAGAGCGGCAAAGAACCGCCCTTCTCTTCCTTCTCCGTAACTACCGGCTGGCCAGGAGGTTCCCTTTACACCTGGACTTGGAGGTTGCCACCACCACTGGGATGCGTGAAGTGCAGGAGGCTCTCCTCCTCTTCCTCAGAGCGACCTCCCTCCGCATAGTCTCTAGGCACTGCCGGGTTCCCTTCACCTTCCTGGCCCCCACCACTCAAAACAATAACATGGCCACCATCTTGATTCATGGTCATGTGAACATCACATTGGAGAGCTTTACAGCCTATCATTTTTGATGAAACAAAATGATGCTGCTACGTCTTGCCTATAAAGCACAGGTATGTGCATTATATTTTTCTTATCTAGACAGGCCCAGAGTGAGTACAGGGCATTTGCCCCATGTAGACAAAACCATAGTTAGCACACGCTTGGACATTTAGGTTGCATGTTAGAAATGTATTGCTTTTTGTTTCTTTGTATTCCTTGTATATTTTTAGATATGTAAACATTCTTTGTGTCCATGTGTATTCATTCCAATATTTTTTTAAAAGAACAGACTCACTGAAATCAACAGGAATTTAATTAATTTAATATTCCATAGATTTCAATGGCTCTTATTCTAAGTGCATCCAAGTCTAAATCCAACCCACTGCTTGAGACACATTTTCATGAGTATTCTTTAACTGTGCTCATACCTGGGAATACTGAGAGTAATGATTTTTCCTATAATGACTATAATGGTAGCCTTTGAGTAATTGTAGCCCAAGGCTATCAGGGAACCAGGTACACAGATGACTCCATCCCAAGAGCTGACTGGTACGCTCTGCTTCATCTATAAAAACTGCTCTTAAAACAACCTGTTAGACACAGTTCTGGGTGGGGGGATATTGAAGTCAGGCAGCACTTGATCAAACAGACACCAGAGACAGATCTGAATCTTGGAAGCCAGGGATTATTACAGTCTTCAGTTTTTCATGGCCATTTTGAACCTCACCTGAAGACTTAGTATCTTTGCAGTTCTACTGAGATTCCACATCTCTATCTAAATGGTTGTGTGCAGGTGTGGTTGGAGCTATGGCTTGCTAATAATCAGGCAGATTTCAATACTGCTGTCCCTCTTGATGCTGCTGCCTCATCATGCCATCAAAAATTTGAACAAAGGGTGTGTTTGGCAGAACACTGTTGACAAAGACTTTTATCCCTATGAAAATGAAATTCTCATAGGTGGATTGTCCTCTCTTTTTATTTCAGTTTTAAATGAGCATTCCTTTGATAGAATTCCAGAATTGGCACAATCTGGCATGTAAGTAGCTTGTTCATTTGAACTAAGGAGCTTTATTATTAGCAAGGACTGACATACAACTGTGATTCAACCTGCTTGTAGAAATAGAGATAGATGGCTTCCTAAGCCAATGAAGCACCAGATGAGAGGTGGGGAACCCTGAGTGTCCAAATGTGCTTGGGCTTCACCTCTTATCAACAGCTAGCATGGCCAAGTTCCGGAGAAATGTTAGTCTTAGATCCTCAGTTTCTGGAGTGTTGGTGATTCAAACACTGCATTTTAGTTTATTAGAATGTTCCTCGTTTTCCCCTTTAAGTCTCATTTAATAAAGGAAAAGACAAGAATAGTATCTGTGCACGTGCAAAAACAGCTCATGGAGGAGAAATACAGGCCAAAACCAAATCTTCTGTCATGGTAGAGTTCAAAAATTTCTGTGATTATTTGTAAAATTATGTATTTATATTTTTTTACATCAGTGCTTACAATTATGGCTCTTCACAGGTATGGGATTTAGAAAGATTGTGTCAATTCAAAACAGAAACTAGATGAGCACTGACCATTTGAGATCTCAGAACAGTTAAGGGACATGAATTTTGTATAAAATTAATGGTATTTTAAAACAATTTAGAACATGGTGTGTATGGGGGGGTGTTGATTATTAAAGGATTATGGTATATTTTTAGAGTATGTACTTTGAAATAAATGGTATTTGAGATAGGTATGTTAAACTGTGTTTTAAGCTGTGTTAAACTGATTGGAGTGAAACCTACTTTTATGTGCATTTAAAAAATTGATGAAGACATGCCTTCAGGAATGAAACAGCCCTCAGACCATATGAAAATCTCATTTCAGTCTGCATCCCAACTATTACCACCAATACCTGGCCGCAAAATTTGCCATTGAAGAGATTAACAGCAATGGCCACCTATTACCCAACCACACACTCGATGACCAGTTTGCTTTAAATATGTTCAATGAAATGGGGCAGTGTTATGGGACAATGAGTTTGCTCTTCACAGAACATGGCAATCCCCTTAACTATCTCTGCAACAGGAAGTACAGGCTCTTGGCTGTCATCGGTGGACTCATTGTTCAGAACGCCAAGCAGATGCCCCACATCTTAAAAGTCTACAAGATGCCACAGGTATGTGTACACAGCAACAGAAATAAAGAAATACCACCAGCAGAAGGAGACAAAGGGGAAGGATGGTTTTTATTACTACTCCCTGTAAATCTGCAGGTTCTGTTCACTTGCCAGACCAATGTCCTTATTAGTCCTGTGAGTTAAAACATCTAGCCAGCAAGCAGACACAATAGAGCCCTTTCTAGGAATAGAAAGGAAAGGATTTCTTTTATTTATTTATTTTAGACGGGGACACTGCGAAGAGTAAATGCCCATTTCTATTTGCTTCTGCAATATCTCCATTCCACATTGCCACTCACTGGGCAGATGCAATCTGTTGGAATCTGTTGGAAGGGGGAAAGGATGAGCAGAAAAAATTGTGCATGGAAATGGGCACAGGCTTCCACAGTTTTAAGTCCCTCAGGGAAAAAATCCCCTTCTGCCAACTAACATATCTTGAATTTATTGTGTCATGGAATAATCTTGCCTTTAAGGCAACTCAAAATCATTTTGCCCTTTCCAGTATTTCTTCAACTACCAGTCCCATCAACTTCATCTTATGTTTTAACAAACCTTAGTTATTATTATTGTGAGACAACCATGATTTTTCTTCTAAAAGCTGTAAAAAGATCACTGTCCTTCTCTCTAGTTCAGTTACAGCTCCATTGATCCTGCATTGGATGATAAAGCTCAATTCCCTTTTGTCTATCAAATGATCCCAAGCGCAAAGGCTCAATTTGTTGGGATTATCAACCTGTTTAAGCATTTTGGATGGACCTGGATTGGCCTCATTATTTCGGATGATGACAATGGAGAGATATTGCTAAGGACTCTCATTCCTCAGCTCCTCCAGATCGGCATTTGTTTTGCTTTTAGGGAAACTATCCCAAGAATGGACAAGTACTGGGCAGCAGCTGATAAAAATAATATACCGTTTAAAAGACTGCAAAAAATATATTGGATCATCATCTCTAGTGAAACCAATGTGATTCTTGTTCATGGAAACTCACGGGTTATGGAGGGTTTACGGATTATTTTAAATATCAGTGAGTTTCCTCTAAGGAAGCCAATAGAGAGAGTATGGATCATCACAGCTCAGTGGGATTTCACAACTACAGCAGAGAATAGGTTATTCACTCCCAAATCCTTCAATGGCACTTTGTCCTTCACACCACACGCACAAGATATGGAAAAATATGCACAATTTCTTAGGATGCTACATACATTAGAAAACCTTGCTTTTGTTGATGTATTTTGGATGAGTGCTTTTGGGTGCTCCTCTCCAGGATCTTATATGATTCTATCTAAAAAAATGGAGATGGAGTCATATCCAAGAATTTGTACTGGGGAAGAGAAGCTGAGCAGTCTCCCACAATCTGAATTTGAAATGAGAATGTCTGGCCAGAGTTACAGCATTTATAATACTGTGTATGTCATCGCACATGCTCTCCGTGCCATATTTTTCTCAGGGTTGAAACATAAAACACAAGGAGACGGAAGAACATGGAAAATCCAGAATGTCCACCCCTGGCAGGTAGAAAGCAGATCTTATCATCCATACAAGTCTCTATAACATAAATACAGAAGGAGCCTTCCCTTAACCCATCCTAAGGGCTTCAAAGGCTATGTCAGCCCCTTCCCAAGGAATAAGGATGATGTGTGACTAATTTCCTCAGCATACATGCATACATAATCTTAATCCGTTCTCTTTCTTCTCCCCACCTAGCTTCATTCCTTCCTGAAAAATGTCCATTTCAACAATAGCGCTGGAGAGGAAATCTTTTTGGATGAAAATGGCAACTTGGCAACTGGATATGATATCATCAACACAGTCACTTTCCCCAATCATTCCTTTTCTACAATCCATGTTGGGAGGATGGATCCCTATGCTTCTGAAGGGCAACAGTTCATTCTTCTCACAAGTTCCATTAAGTGGAATCCCAGATTTAAGCAGGTGGGAATGACCATTTTAACCCTGAAACTCCCATACATATTAACAAGCAGGTAAATGCTAGGGCTGGGGACTTGGGAATCCATAGTTGAGCTACAAAAGGGGCTGGTTGTACGAATTCATTTTCTTCTATCTTTTAATTTTGCAAATGTTGGGAAATTCTAGTAAAAAATGAATACAGATTAAATTCTCACCCATCTCTCATTGAAGAAAACCAGAAAGCTTAAGTTTAAAAAAGAAATAAGATTTCTTTATTATTTTTTTATTTTTGAAACTAGCATATAAGACATATAACTAAACATTAATAGAAAACTAACATATATTACTAATACAAACATGTAAGCTATATAACTAAAACACAGTAGGGCTCTGACCTTCTAATCCTAACTGTAATGAAAAGCACCCATAAAATGAGAAGAATGTATATTATTCTACCATTACAGATCTAACTAAACAGTTTAAGAACCATGACCAAAGATTATTGCATTTTTGGGTTTCTTTATACTCAAATGGTACAGAACCATTTTTGAGTCTTTCCAACAATTTCCAATTGCTTTATCCTTTAAAATCCATGTTAATTGAGCAATTTGGGCTAATTCAGCAACCCTAAACATTCATTCTTCCAGTGTTAGTGCTTCACTCTCTTTCTAAGTCTGAGGAAACAAAATTCTTGTAGCAAAGAAGTAATCCATGTTTACTATTCAATTCTTTATCCATAATACCGAACAAAGCTATTTCCAGTCACATTGCAATAAAATATCTGTAGAATATTTGGATCAACATATAAATCTTCGAATAATAATATTTCACTTTCTGACATGCCCACCATATATATATGTGTGTGTGTGTATATATATATATATATATATATACACACACACATATATGTATATATATATATATATATATATACACACATATATGTGTATATATATATATATATATATATATATAAAAAAAAACCTTCCTTCTCTTGACATCCCTAACATTGATTTCAAACATTCTTATGCGCACCTGGTGGAAGACTCAACTCTTATCCGACAAGACTCATCATAGGAATTTCCTTGATTCTTATCGAGAGGCGATACATGCAGCGCAAAAGTCTTACTCCTCTGCACGTATTGCATCTGCAGAGTCCCGTCCAGCAGAACTGTTCAGGGTGTTGGGGTGCTGATGCAGATTCCACCTGCTCAGAACCCCTTACTCAACCCCACAACGGCCTGCTGTGACGCGTTTAACATCCACTTTGCAGATAAAATCTCTCGGATAAGAGCCGACTTAGATGCCAGTGTTATGTCAGAATCTATAGATGAGGTGTCCACCAATTCTGTTGATGAAATTTTCTTGGATCAGCTTCAATCTGTGAGTACTGGTGACGTGGATAAGCTCCTTGGTAGAGTGAGGAAGACGACCTGTCCCCTCAATCCCTGTCCATCTTGGCTGACCACCCAAGGGGGTGACGCATTGAGAGTACTCCTTAGGGATATTATCAATCCTTCCTTCAGGGAGGGGTCCATTCCACCCTGTCTGAAGGAAGCAGCGGTTAAGCCGCTCCTGAAAAAGCCTTCCCTGGACCCCTTGTACAGGAACAACTATAAGCCAGTCTCCTTGCTGCCTTTTTTAAGCAAGGTGATTGAGACAGCGGTTGCTTCCCAACTCCAAGCTGTCTTGGATGAAACTGATTATCTAGATCCATTTCAAACTGGCTTTAGGATGGGATATGGAGTGGAGACTGCCATGGTTGCTCTGGCTGACGACCTCTGCTTGGGTATCAATAGAAGTAGTGTAACCCTGTTGGTGCTCTTGGACCTCTCAGTGGCCTTCGATACAATAGATCATTCCATCCTCTTGGATCGCCTGAGGGGGTTAGGAATTGGAGGCACTGCCTTGCAGTGGTTCCGTTCCTTCCTCTCGGGCAGATCCCAGAGAGTAAGGCTTGGGGACAGTTGCTCTACCAGAACAGAGCTTAACTGTGGCATTCCTCAGGGTGCCATTCTGTCCCCAATGCTATTTAAATCTATATGAAGCTGCTGGGAGAGATTCATTTGGAGGCATGGATTGCGGTGTCATCAGTATGCTGATGACACCCAGATATACTTCTCCATGGCTCGCTCATTAGCTTCGACTTCAGATGGCGTCTCTCCTCTCAATGATTTTCTTAAAACAGTAATGGACTGGATGAGGAAAAACAAATTGAGACTGAATCCAGCCAAAACAGAGGTACTAACAGTTACGGGCCCGAAACCAGGTCTGGGAATACAACTTCCAATCCTGGATGGAACTACACTCTCCTCCAAGGATTGTGTTCTCAGTCTGGAGGTGCTCCTAGACCCGTCGCTCCTGATGTCTAATCAGGTAAATGTGACGGTCAGGACTGCCTGTTATCAACTTCGGCTGATACTCCAGCTGCGCCCTTTCCTGGAAACCAGGGACCTTGAAACTGTGGTACATGCACTGGTAACCTCCCGTCTGGATTTCTGTAATGTGCTCTATGTGGGGCTACCCTTGTGCTTGCCTCGGAAACTTCAACTACTTCATAACATGGCAACCAGGTTGATTTCTGGTATTTCCAGAAGACAGCACATAACACCTGTGCTAAAAGCTTTCCACTGGCTGCCTATTAGTTTCCGGGCACAGTACAAGGTGTTGGTTATGACCTTTAAAGCCCTACATGGCTTGGGTCCAACTTATCTCCGGGACCGCCTCCTTCCATATGACCCTCCCCACGCACTTCCATCCTCTGGGAGGAATCTGTTACAACCTATGAAAACAAGGCTGTTGGTGACCTCCCAGAGGGGCTTCTCTGCTGCCGCTCCCAGATTATGGAATGGCCTGCCAGACGAGATCCATCTTATTACCACCTTAGACAGTTTTTTAAAAGCTATCAAGACAGATCTTTTTCAGCAGGACTTTCCTGAATAACTATCCCGGCCCAAGACTCGGTTGTCCTTTCCCTCTGAGGTGCAACTGGATTTTTTTAAAACTACCGTATGTTTTAATGCTTTTTTTCTAAGTTAATATATTTTTTAATTATTGTATGTTTTTAATCCTTTATAATTTAATATTATTTTAAGGGGTGGGTGGGCTAGGATATTGTAATTATTGAGTTTTTATATTGTAAGCCACTCTGATTGTGTTGGAGGGGGCGGGATAGAAATAAAATATTATTATTATTATTATTATTATTATTATTATGCATTTTCAACAATTTATTTGGAGTGAGTTGCCATCTATACATTATCATGATTACAATATGCCTTTAGAAGAGGGAAATGATCTAACTTCTCTTTCCAATTTAATGCTGAAAGAAAGGAGACTAGGATTCTGGGAATTACAATCACGAAGAATAACAATCTATTTCATAACAATTATGAAAAATAAAATACAAGAGACTTTGAAAAATAGGGAAAGTTAAATTTATCCCTTTAGGAGAAAATTGTGGTAATAAACACAAATGTCTTGCCAAGACTTTTATTTTATTTTCAAACTATCCCTATAATAAGAAATGGAATACCCTTTGGGCAATGACAGAAAGACTTGTCCAGATTTGTTAACCAGTCAAAGAAACAGAGGATGGTGTTGGGAGATGATAGGACCCTCAATCCCTGGCAGAAGGCAAAAATATCCCAGCACACTTAGCAGCAACCCATTCCCAAAATTATACTCACACACAGAATGTTTTTCTACCTATCAATGGGAAGCACTTTATCTTCAGCTCAACGGTAGTTGCAGTTGTTACAATACATACAAACTGCTATGCCAGGCATCAGCCTTCAGGCTTGGTCAAGAGACATCTCTCCAAACGTGCATCAGTACAATGCATCTAGCATCTTGTCTCTAGCCTCTAGCTAGCCTCATTCTTTGTCTTACACAGCTGAGCAAGCCTAGCACTGAGCTCTGGGCAAAGAAGCAGTGATAGCTTCGAAAACCAGCCACCCCCTTTCCCTGAACTGCTCAGCATAGGGAAGATGGATGGTATGGCTTTTGCCATCTGGACAACTGGGTTGGGCTGAATCAGACCCAATCCAGCTGTCTTCAAACCAAAAGAACCCAACATTGTTCTAGAGTTTCCAGGAAACTCCTCATTTTCCCCTGACTTTGCTTAGTTCACACCAAAGTTGAGTTAAAGGCTAAAAAGTGCAAATCCTCCCCAGAAGTAGTTGTATATTGCTGGGACTGCCAGGTCTGGGATGAGTATGGCATTTTCCCTTTGTGTAGGTATGACCAGAGAATAAAACTGAAAACACTTTATGCTAAAGAAAGGGGAAACCTGGGAATTCCTAATAATAAATTTATTACAAGGCCTGTTGCTTTGTCTGGTTGAAGGAATAGATATTGCTTAGAGGTGAGAGTATTTCGGAATTTGATGATCATGGTCTTATCTACACTTAACAGGATACATGGGCTCCCCACAGGAATAAACAGAAGAAAGGGCTGCAGTATAATGAAACTGAAAAAGGAGTCCCAAAACTGAAGAAGGAGTGCCCAAAAGTACCAAACTGGAAAATGGGAAAACCATCCAAGAAATGTTTTTTTTAAAAAAAAATGAAGTAAATTAATATGAAAGGGTAATGTAATAGAGAAAATACATAACTGAGAAATACAAACACAACTGTGTAAAACCTATATGAAGAATAATGATTGATACAAAATCAGATAAGGCACTCAACACATATCATAACAGAAAAACAACATGGTAAAAGCTATCTGGTAGGGCGTAAGTAAAGATTATGTAAACATTCATGGGATACACAATAAGAACCATAAGAAAAACCAGGTATATCAGTAAAGGGGAAGCAAATGCAAATAAAGAATTACAATGACTGCAAGAAGAAGAGAGAACTGGGGCTGGGAAGGTCAAAGACCTAATCAATATATGTGTAGAATGAAAATAACAATGGCAAAATAAAAATTACAGTGGTTAGCATGAAACTGCTAAATAGACCGTTGTTTTTCTATTATGATATGTGTTGGGTGCCTTATCTGATTTTGTATCCGTCATTGTTCTGCATACAAGGCTTTACACAGTTGTGTTTGTATTTCTCACTTACGTATTTTCTCTATTACACTATTCTTTCATATTAATTTACTTCATTTAGGGGGAAAAAATCTGGGTGTTTTCTTCCACTTTACAGTTGGGTGCTTTTGGAGACTCCTTCCTTAGTTCCCCAGAGGATTATCCTGGCTGTGGAGGCGACCCATCTCCCCCCCACCCCACTTACTGGTAGAAGACAGGCTGAGGTCTAAACAAGACACCAGCCCATCCCTGAAGCTGCCGCTGCCGCCGCCGCCACCACCACCCTTTTCTTGCTAAAGTGGAAGCTAGGAAGGGGTTCTGCAATAGGTGATTACAGGTCCCTGTATATCACCAGCCCCGGTCATGTGCTGCAGAAAACCTGCCTGGCTTCTGGAAGAGCCAAGGAGCTAGCAGTGGCAAGGAGGACTGATGCGCCAGATGGGCTTCCATGGACATGTGGGGGCCTATCTACCAGAAATGGAGAAAAAAGATATTGTTTTTTTCTTATATCATGGTAAAGAGCCCTATTCCAGCTTGCCCCTGTCCCAGACCCGTATCTGCCATGAGGGTCATTCAGACTGCCCAGGAGCAGATCAGGG
The DNA here is from genome assembly GCA_030847615.1 of Gambelia wislizenii. NCBI lineage: Eukaryota > Metazoa > Chordata > Lepidosauria > Squamata > Crotaphytidae > Gambelia > Gambelia wislizenii. The sequence continues at coordinate 8,318,258 of JAUMIR010000006.1, forward strand.
TATTTGGCCAGAGTAGACAAGGCTGAAGCCATAAGCTTTGAGTTGCCAGGCTTATTTTGATATGACAGAGTAAGGACACAGGGCAAATTTGAAAATTATTGTATTAGGATGGCTCTTTTACAAGTTTGGTTTAAATATAAGCACACATTCTTTCATAAGATAATATTTGCCATTTCAGAGTTAAGAAGCCTTTTTTTTTTAAGGAAAGACCTTAAAACCAGAGGAATTGGTTTTACGATGATACTTTGTGCTCTGAACAAGAAAACCATAATGTTGAATCAAATCAAAAATACAAAGAGCAGCTTGAGAAAAAATCTGCTGTGAAATCACCTATCTGTAGATTTCTTTGGTAGCCTTATGCAAACCATTCTTCACCCAAAGGTCTCAGGACCTAGGCATGAGAGGAAATAGCAAAGGGAAGAATTCCAGAGATAAAGAAATTAGATGGATCACCCCATGTTGTGGAAAGTGAGGATTTCAGGGATTCAATATTTTTGAGGTCATGATGCAAAGTAATGCAGTTCAAAGTAATTGATGTAAGATGAAATTAAGACTTTCTCCTTTGTTTGTTTGTTTGTTTGTTTTGGTTGCTAGAAGACTCCCCATTCCCAATGTGTGAAGGGTTGCCATCCTGGCCAAAGCAAGAGAATTCCTGAAGGGAAAGAGATTTGTTGCTATGACTGTCTACAGTGCTCTGAAGGAATGATTTCAAACCAGACAGGTCAGTGAAAATGCACTGTCACATACAGAAGACAGCCCAGATATTCATAAAGCAAATCTCCATAAAGAACTACTCAATGTAGATGTTTTTTCATACTTATGATATGAGTGAAGCTGACCAGTGTCCAAAAAAACAGACATCCTTTTAGAGAGGTAGGTTTCCCATCGGAATCTGTTGCAGAAAGAAAAAGTTGTAAGGGGAAGATTTTGCAAAACAGCCAAGTCCTTTGAAGAAATTGTAGAATACTAGACTCAACCCAATAGAAAACAGATTCCCTACTCTTGGGTCACATGGAAAAAGTTCAGAGTCAATATCATCCCCTTTGTCAAACAAGCTTGTTTCCAACTTCTACCCACCCTAAGGTGAACCTATCACTGGTTTTTCTTGGCAAGATTTGTAGAGAGGGGGTTTACCACTGCCTTCCTCTGAGTCTGAGAGAATATCATTTGCCAAAGTTCACCCACTGGGTGTCCAGGGCTGTGTAGAGATTCGAACCATGCTATCTAGAGCCATAGTCCAGCACTTAAACCACAACATCCCACTGGCTCTCTAAACATGTAATACAGTTGTCCTTTCATATTTTCTGGGGTTTGGTTTCAGGACCCCTTGTGGATACCCAAATCCGTGAAAACTCAAGTCCTGTTATATGCAACGGCATAGCAAAATGGTGTCCCTTATATAAGATGGCAAAATCAACATTTGCTTTTTGGATTATTCTTTTTTTTTTAAGATTTTTTTTCAAGCTGTGAATACTTAAATCCGTGGACACAAAATCTATGGATACGGAGGAACAACTGTATTATTACATAAAGAATAGTTAAACATATAGTGTTAATTTTTAAAATAATAATAATAATTTGCCCTTCTACTTCTTCTTTGTTCCTGTTGTTACCCAATGAGTATTTATAACAATAATGTTACAGTAGCACTTCCTCATATCTGCTGATTCACCATCCGCTGATTCAGTTATCAATGGTTGGTGGGAGCAAAGAGGGAAGGGAGAGGGGGAAGAGAGATCTCGCCTCCCTTCTTCCCTTCCCCCAGTGGTGGCGGTGGAGAGGGGTGGCTCCTCTCCCTTCCCATTGTCCAGCAGCAGTGGCGGCGGTGGATGGGGTATGGCTCTTCTCCCTTATCCATTGCCTAGCTGCAGTAGCAGCAGTGGCATGACTCAACCTGGGTGAAAGCCCTCTGCCTCTCCACCTTCCTCTATATTGCTCCCCCCCCCAGTAGCACTAGCCACAACAACAGCCTCTGCAAGGAGGTTAAATGATACTCACATGGGGAGGTGACAGCCAGGTGAGTGAGGAAGATACTGACCCGAGGCAGAGAGCAAGAAGGGTGGGGAAGGGAGAGGAGGAGGAGAACTCCCTTCCCTACACCCTTCAATTGGATGACTGACTGAATCCAAAGGGGGGTCACCAATGGCTCCTCTTCATCCTATGAAAACTAGGCTGTTGCAGACCTCCCAGAGGGCCTTCCCTTCTACGGCTCCAAGACTTTGGAATTGCCTGCCGGATGAGATCCGTCTTATCACTACTCTTGATAGCTTCAAGAAAGCGCTAAAGATGGATCTCTTCCAGCAGGCCTTCCCAGAATAACTTCCCAGTTCAAGTGGACTGATCGCTTACCCTCCCCCTTGCCATCATTCCTTTTATTGATTGATTGATTGATTGTATTTTATCTTTGTTTTAATTCTCCATTAGTTTAATTTAGTTTTAAGGGGTGGGATGGTAGGATGGGGAAGGACTGTTTTAACTTGATGTTGTTTTAATCTTGCTGTACGGTGCCCCAGTTGCCGAGCAGAGGGGCGGGTTAAAAATTAAAAAAAAATTATTATTATTATTATTATTATTATTATTAGAGAGAAGTGACTAGTGTGCTGCCACAGGGTTCTGTCCTGGGCCCAGTGCTATTCAACATTTTTATCAATGACTTGGATATGGGAATAGAGGGCATGCTTATCAAGTTTCCAGATGACACCAAAATAGGAGAGGTAGCTAATACCTCAGAGGACAGGATCAGACTGCAAAATGACCTCAACAGATTAGAAAGCTGGGCCAATACTAACAAAATGAATTTCAACAGGGAGAAATGTAGGATACTACACTTGGGCAGTAAAAATGAAATGCACAGATATAGGATGGGTGACACCTGGCTTGAGGGCACTACATGTAAAAAGGATCTAGTAGTCTTGGGACTTTTTCGGACAACAGATTACAACGCTAGCAGCCTCGTTGTCCCCATTGAGAGGCTGCAGCGCTGCAGAGCGTCCCTTTCGGATGACGCTCTGCCCTGCTGTCCCTCTTGCGGTACTGTTGCGTAACCGCAGGGATGCAGCAGCATTATATTTGGCATTTTTCTACTCATGAAAGTTGATCGTGAGTAGAAAAATGCCAAATATAACGCTGCTGCGTCCCCACGGTTACGCAACAGTACCGCAAGAGGGACAGCAGGCCAGAGCGTCATCCGAAAGGGACGCTCTGCAGCGCTGCAGCCTCGCAACAGGGACGAGGCTGCTAGCGTTGTAAACTGTCATCCGAAAAAGTCCTTGGTGGACCACAAGCTGAACATGAGTCAGCAGTGTGATGCAGCAGCTTAAAAAGCCATTGAGATTCTAGGCTGCATTAATAGGAGCATTGTGTCTAGATCAAGGGAATAGTGCCAATCTATTCTGCTTTGACCAGGCGTCACTTGGAATATGGTGTCCAGTTCTGGACATCACAATTCAGGAAGAATATTGAGAAGCTGGAACGCGTCCAGAGGAGGGTGACCAGGATGGTGGGAGGTCTGGATACCATGCCCTCTGAGGAGCCAGTTAGGGAGCTGGGCATGTTTACTCTGGAGAAGAGAAGGTTGAGAGGGGGCATGATAGTCATGTTTAAATATCTGAAGGGACGTCATATTGAGGATGGAGCAGGCTTGTTTTCTGCTGCATCACAGACTAGGACACAGAGCAATGGGCTCAAACTACACGAAAAGAGATTCCACCTAAACATCAGCAAGAACTTCCTGACAGTAAGAGCTGTTTGGGAGTGGTGGAGTCTCCTTCTTTAGAGGTTTTTAAACAGAGGCTGAATGGCCATCTGTCAGGAATGATTTGATTGTGTATTTCTGCATGGCAGGGGATTGGACTGGATGGCCCTTGTGGTCTCTTCCAACACTGTGATTCTATGAATCTATGATTCTAGGACTCTGATTCCCCCGAAACGGCTCTGGAAATGAAGTGGGGTGGTGGTGGTGGATGGGGTCTGATCTTCACTGTTATCTGCATATTTCAGTATTTGCAGGGGGGATGGAACCAATCCTCTGTGGATGCAGAGGTGCTACTCTATTCTCATTGTATTGGATTTATTTTAATTTTAATTTATTTTAATTTTAATATTAAACTTTACAGTAAGTTATGAAACTAAAGGTGTCCAGCCATTTAAAGCATACTAATGAATCTAAGAAGATGTGAAGACAGACAGACAGATAGATGTGAATATATATATATATATATATATATTCACATCTTCTTGGATTCATATCTGTACTGCATAAGATTCCACCATGAGCAGGGAATGAAAAGGTTTAATTAAATGAATTAATGGTTTGATTTCTTTTTATTATTATTATTGGACAATGTACCAGAATATACATGTAGAAATGTCAATAAAATTTGGTAAATGGAGATGTTACCAGCAACTACCTTTTCACATAAGTGCAGTGGCAGCTGGGAGAAGTCAGGGAACAGAGCTAACCTAACAGGAGAGGCAAACAAGGGTGTTTTCATGGGTGTGGTGGAAGAGACAACTTGTGTCTCTTGGAGTAAATCTCCTCAAACGAGAGTCCTTGGGAGAGTTTACTAGATTAAGGCTGTAGGACTGTTGAGGTAAGACTGTTTGGTGTCTAGGGCTGGATAAAGGCTTCCTGGCTTGGTCCATTGTGTTCTATAATTCTACTGTGTTTGGTGAGCTCATGTCTGTTGGGTGAAGGCTGATTGTTGTGTGAGGTGAGTGGAGGTTTGCTTGTGTGCTTGTGAGTATTCAGTGTTCTCTTGAGTCCCACATCCGGAGAAAGATGGCATAGAAATTACACAAATAAACAAATAAATAGTTTTTTGTGTAGCCCAGGCTCTACCTGAACACCTGGTCTCAGGGAGCTGGGGCATCTGCTGAGAGGAAGTGAGTCAGAGACTTGTTTGAAAGGCCAGCTGACTGACATCAGTGTCCCCCAGAGGACCTGAGTGTATGGGGTGAATTATAAGGCAAACCCATAGGTAAGCTGGACCCAAATGTTGTAGAACTCTAAAGGTAACAACCAACATTTTGTCCCTTATGTACAAACAAATTGAAAGCTGGTGGATTGGTAATATCGATCTAATAAGATCCATACTATATGTACCCATAGCCAATCTGGCTGCCATGTTTTGAATTAATGGAAGTTTCAAAACTTGGTACAGAGGTAGCCCAATTTGAAATGCTGTGATCATAGTGACTATATATGTAATAACTGACAGGCAATCACTGAGGTTGTTCTTCATACTAGTGGAGGATAGTCATGGGAAAGGTCAATTGAACATTGCTAAGGCCTGTGAGGGTGATGTCTGCAAAGAGGGTGATGAGCGTGGAGCGAGATTTCCCTGTGGCCTCCATGGTCAGTCAGAGCTCATTCATTCCAGGGACAGCAGTCATATATCTGCCACTGGTTAACGTAAAGCACAGGTTTTAAACAGCTATTTCTTCAACGCCTTATTTTATGCCCCAGGATTGCTTGAATGGTGTTGTCTAGGCTACCAAGGGGCATGTGTGCTTTAAAATATATATAATATCTTTACTTCTTCTAGATGCAGAACAATGCAAGAACTGCCCACAGGATCAGCAGCCACACAAGAAACAGGATCAATGCATTCCCAAAGATGTCTCATACTTGTCATTTGAAGAGCCCCTGGGAATTGTTTTGGTTTCTTTTATTCTTCTCTTTGCTCTGATGACACTTGGGGTGATGGGGACCTTCATCTGGCACAGGCGTACTCCCATCATCAAGGCCAACAACTGGAAGATCACCTTCATCCTGCTCTTCTCTTTGCTGCTTTGCTTTCTGTGCTCTTTTCTCTTCATCGGCCACCCTGGAGTGGTCTCTTGCATTCTCCGACAAACACTCTTTGCAATTGTTTTCTCTACTGCTGTTTCTTCAGTCTTGGCTAAAAGTCTCACAGTGGTTCTGGCCTTTATGGCCACTAAACCAGGAAATTGGGTGAGAAAATGGGTAGGGAAACCTTTGGCAATTGCCATCATTGCCTTTTCATCTCTAATTCAGGCAGCATTTTGTGTGGTGTGGCTGTCTATCTCTCCCCCATTCCCTGATAGGGACATGCATTCCCAAGTGGGTCAGATTGTAGTACAATGCAATGAAGGATCAGACATGATGTTCTACATTGCCCTCAGCTACCTGGGGCTTCTGGCTTTCATCAGTTTTACTGTTGCTTTCTTTGCCAGGAAGTTGCCTGATGCTTTTAATGAAGCCAAGCTCATCACCTTCAGCATGTTGGTCTTTTGCAGTGTCTGGGTGTCCTTTGTCCCCACCTACTTGAGTATCAAAGGGAAATACATGGTAGCTGTGGAGATCTTCTCTATCTTGGCCTCTAGTTTTGCATTGCTGGGCTGCATTTTTCTCCCTAAACTCTACATTATTTTAGTCAGGCCTGAGCTGAACACCAGGGAACAGCTAGTAAGGAAAAAGAATCCAACTCTTCACTGATTTCTTCTGTTCTCCTCACCCCTCACTTCTCTTGTGTGTTTGTACTTAATAATCTAGTTCTGTGGATGAAGTCATGTTAATATCTGATAGCCTTGTGGCTGAAGAGCGGGGTATAAATAACTAAATAAAAAAAATATTTGTATTTCAAAAATGTTTTGCAAGTGTATTGGAGAAATAGTAAGGGATGGTTTATTACATCTTCATACTTCATATTTGTGCAAGTGACAATTATCATGGTTGTTGTTCTAGGTTTTGAATGGTAAAGAATAACTGCAGGAATGTATAAATTACAAAATAACACCCTATTCCTGTTATAATGCAGGTGGAGGATAAGATGAAACTAGGCAGACTGTAGAATCATTACATTGTATTGAGAAATGCTTCTGTTGTGTTTTTTGTTTTGTTTTGTTTTGCTAATTTTTGTTTATTAGATATTTCATTGAATTTCTTTAACACACAACAAAACATTGAATAGGAAAAAAAATGAAAGGACAGAAAAGAAAAGAAAAGAAAAAGAAAAACATTTTACAAATAAACCAATAAATCAACTATCATACCTACATACATAGATACACATTTACAAATACACTGCTGACTGAATCCCTTCTCCTGCCCCGCCCATTTAAAATTGACTTTCTGTTTCCCTTACGATATATCTTACTTATACAATCCTATATCACCCTCCTAACTTTGGAGTATAAGCTATGAAACCTAAATCTGTTTTTTTCCTTTTATTCTTGTCTTTAATTCAACATTTTTTTCTCTTGAATAATGGACAACTCTTGCTTCATCACTTCATGCTCAAATCAAAATATGGCAACATCCCCACATTGATTTGTCAAGAAATCTGTAAAAGGTCCCCAGGTTTCTAAAAAATATCTCTCTTGTTTTCCCCTTAATCAGTTTAGTTAATTTACCATTTGATAACCAACCCATGAAATAATCACATGACACTGAAGCATTGGGTTAGAATATGGGCCACTTTATTTAATCTCTCACCTATTTAAAACCATCATCACAGATGTGCAATAAGAGGAGAGAATGTAATGTGGGAGTGGCTAGGGCAGGTGATCTAAACTAGACTTACCCTACCCCAGCTTCTCATTGGTGAAACCCTCGGCCCTAGAGGAGAACCCATACACTGGGTTTCCAACTGGCCAACCATCTACTGGAAGGCCAACCAAAGGGTGGGACCTGCATTTCGCATGACCACCAGCAAGGGCCAAACACTCTGGGCAGACCGAAGGATAAATCCCTTCACACACCCCAGATCATATGACCCGCAAGGTTAGTTCCAGAGCCTGCCCCTTACAACAAGGGAGTACCATAGATGAGCACTGACTCCTTATTTTTCCTCCACTAACTGCCATAGAAAAGTGTCAAGCATCTGCTTAGTTCCTATCCCCCACCAGGCTGGACAAAAGTATGCTCAATCCCTGTTGCACATCCTGAGGAAAATTTGGTTCCCATCTTCAGAAAATACTCTTCATCCAATCTATGGTTCACTCAGCCTTCCATCCTTTCGTAGGTCGGTAAAATGAGTACCCGGCTTGTGAGGGCAATTAGCTTACACACATTGGAAGTTGCTTCTTGCAGTGTAGATGTGTAAACTGCTATTGCTTAAAACAATTTGTAAGATGCTCTGATAGCCTTGTGGCTGAAGTGCGGGGTATAAATAGCTAAATAAAATCTTAAAAATTATATACATATATATTCATTTCTCTGATACACAATGTGGCACTGTGATAAGATCTGCCCCAGACCATTAGCCATGTCATTGCACATCTCCCAATTTACCTTCTTAGAATCATAGAATCATAGAACTGTAGAGTTGGAAGCGACCACGAGGGCCATCCAGTCCAACCCCCTGCCACGCAGGAATCACGATCAAAGCATCCCTGACAGATGGCCATCCAGCCTCTGTTTAAAGACCTCCAAGGAAGGAGAGCCCACTATGCTGTGAGGGAGGGTGTTCCACTGTCAAATAGCTCTTAATGTCAGAAAATTCCTCCTAAGGTTGAGGTGGAATCTCTGTTCCTGGAGCTTGCATGCATTGTTCCATGTTCTAGTCTCTGGAGCAGCAGTAAACAAGCCTGCTCCATCCTCAACGTGACACCCCTTCAGATACTTAAACAGAGCTATCATATTGCCCCTTAACCATCATTTTTCCAGGCTAAACATACCCAGCTCCCTAAGTTGCTCCTCATAAGGCATGGTTTCCAGACCTTTCACCATTTTAGTCGCCCTTCTCTGGACATGCTCCAATTTGTCAATATCTTTTTGAATTGTGGTGCCCAGAACTGGACACAGTATTCTAGGTGAGGCCTGACCAAGGCAGAATAGAGTGGCACTATCACTTCCCTTGATCTAGACACTATGCCTCTATTGATGCAGCCAAAAATTGCATTGGCCTTTTTAGCTGCTGCATCACACTGTTGACTCATGTTCAACTTGTGGTCTACTAGGACTCCTAGATCCCTTTCGCACGTAGTCTCGTTCAGCCAGGTCTCCCCCATCCTATGTCTGTGCATTTTGTTTTTCTGCCCTAAGTGTAGTACCTTATATTTCTCCGTATTGAATTTCATTTTGTTAGCTTTGGCCCAGCTTTCTAGTCTATTCAGGTCATTTTGAATTTTGATCCTGTCCTCTAGGATATTAGCTACTCCTCCTAGTTTGGTGTCCTCTGCAAATTTGATAAGTATGCCACTAATTTTGTCATCCAAGTAATTGATAAAGATGTTGAATAGCACTGGACCCAGGACAGAATGGGCAACATCTATGCATCTTATGGGCAACATCTATGCAATGGAGATCTCCCTCACTGGGCCAGACCTGCCATGGAATGATAGCAGACCACATTACGATTACGCCAGGCCATAAAGATCAAAATGCTTCCATATCCTTTGTGACTGATATAATGAGGGCCTTGCCCTTAAGCTAGCTAAGGTCATTGCCACCAAGGAAGATGACCACTCTGTGGCCCACAGAATTCCCCAAACAACATAGTAATCAAGCCATGCAATCTCAGGTTTCTCTTCCCCATCCATTCGGTTATTACAAAGTCACCCATTATGGGATACTTAATGAAAAGGTGGGGGGAGGGAAAGAAAAAGCCCTGCAATATTACAACAGACTAAAAGAAATGGGGAAAGAAAAAAAGGACAAATAATCAAAAGTTCATAAAAGATACTTACCAAAAGAAGAAGAATCCAATGATCAATAGCTTTTCACAGTAACATTAAATCTGTCAATTACAAATGTTTCCAATATCCAGGGACATAACATTTTTCTTCCCTGCTTTTCAAGAGACCCGGGTGTCAGTTACACGACAAAAATTGTCGCGGGGCTTACCGTGATATTGTGATCCCGAATCCGTCCCCTGCTGTTTATACGATTTTTGTCACTGCTCTGGATATCCTGGGTGGTCCTGTGATTGATATTTACATGTACAAAGTTCCGTTTTTAATTTTTGGTACCGTGATGCTTTATCCCGTGATTTTATTGTTTACACGCGTGAGGTGTACCGGGATTTTTGGGGGGGGGGGGCTGTCAATCAAAGATGCGATTACTCTTTTTTTCAAACTTTGGGCTACATGTTTCCGGTTCTTCTTCCCGCCACGGATGCAGCGATTGGCCAAAGTTTAAACAAAAAAGGACGTCACATGTGCTTTTCAAGTACCTCATCTTCTTCTGTATGGCAACATGGAGGCGGCCACATCGGCTGCTCTGGCCACCGCTGCCCGTTTGCAATTATCTCTTTTAGCTCTTAAGAGGCGGTTAATAATCAGGCATAGGAGAAGGAAGCTTCTCATTTTCCTTATCCTTCTCCATTCCCAAGTGATGGAAACAGCAATTTTACAACCACAGGTTATGTACTTTGTTGCCGTTGAATCCCCGGAGGTTCTGAGGCATGTTCACCCCGACCGGAGGAAGCAACGGTGGTGGGTGTACCCGACAACAGACGAGTGGTGGGAGAAATTCATGATGAACATCTGGTCGGATGAACGATGGATACTGTACTTCAGGATGCCATAGTTCCTATTCATGCGCCTTGCTGAGCTACTCCGTCCAGAGATTGAAAAGTCAGACACGAACATGAGGAAAGCCATCCCTGTTGAGAAGAGGTTTGCTATTGCCATTTTCCTTCTCGCCCACCGCTGCTCATATGGTGCAGTTTCCCAGTTGTTTGGTGTAGGAAGAGCAACTGTGTGTAAGATTTTTGTGGAGGTTGTGCTCGCTATGGAGAAGTTACTTCTTAAGCTAACAGTCTTCCTTGGAGATCACAGAAAGGTATTTTTTTTCCTTACATTTTATATGCTTGTGAAAAATCGTCTAATCGCATTTACTGCTAAGTGTTTAGAAATCGAAATATGGAGTTCACGTATATGATACCATAATGATAAAAAATTAAGCTTCCCTATATGTTGTTATCTAGAGGACATGGAGATCACGCCACAGGATATAGCAATGTTTATATTTGGACATATATGTTTAATCGAAAACTCGTCCTTCCGTGTTCTCATTGTTCCCTTTTCTTTCCATTTGATATTTTTTAGGTGATGGATTCCTTTGCAGCAATGGGATACTCACAAGCAGTCGCTTGCCTGGATGGGTGCCGTGCTAATATAATCCCCCCCATCCGCCAAGGGGATGAATTTATCAACAGGAAGAATAGATACAGCATTCTTTTTCAAGGGACTTGTAACCACAGGGGGGAGGTATTGACGCAGAGATCGGTTGGAGCGGGAAGAATCACGACACCCGAATGTTAAGGAACTCTGGTTTTTTTGAGACTATGGAGGCTGGCATCTTTGTGCCTGGTAATCCAACACTGACAATTATGGGGAAGCAGGTAGTACCTCTAATTCTTGTAGATGTGCATATCCAATAAGGAATTGGCTGCTGACACCTTTTAGGGGGACTACAAATCCCAAACAGAGACTGTACAATAGGTACCATAATAAAATTCGATCGACGGTGGAGAGATGCTTCGGCAGTTTGAAATCGAGGTGGAGGGCATTAAAATACTGTATTGAGGTTGCTGAGGAGAATGTATGTTCTGCAATATGTGCATGTGTTATTCTACACAATATATGTGAAAGAAAAGGCAGTATCCTTGATGATCCTCACTGGCGTGTGCAGAGGTTTGTCCTAGACATGCTGGGAGCACCGATGGTGAATAATGATGCTGCAGAGAAGGAGCGGGGGGAGGCGGTACGCAACGCTTTAAAAGAATATTTTTGGCATGAACATCACCGTGGAGACGGGGAATAATGTAATGAATGGTTTGCCATATTTTCAATTTCTTGGATTACTTGGAAGTCTGCTTAATAAAATATTGGCATTCTTAAAGGTGTCTGTATTTCCTTTCCCCAACTTAATTCGATTCTAACTTTTTAAAAGGGTACAATAGCATTGTCTTTTTACTATAGAATTGTGAATGTATACAATACAGTTTAAGGGGAGAGGAAGTGCACCCTGGAAAGTAGGTCAGACTGGATACAAGTTCCTTTTAAAGCAAGCAGCCAGAACCGATACATTGTTGCAGTTTGGGCGGTTTAAGGAATTGGCGGGCTTTTGCCAGGGATTACTCTTTCTGGTAAAGGATCCAGACACTGCCAAATACCTTCGGAGCGTATCCTCCGCTAATTAACCAATTGATTAGCCAAAACTACTTAAATTTTGAAAAGTTTTGCTTGCTCCTAACTCCATAGGCTTCTTTCAAAAATGAAACGGTCAAGGCGCAAACTTATAAACTCGAGTTTTCACATCCCACCACATGGTGTTACGATGGCCGAAGGGGGGAGAGGATGTGTCCGGCCGGGTCGGCGCATCACCTACTGGGGCACCAGGGAGACCAACCTATTGTTGGAATCCCTGGCCCAGCAGGCCGGTGCGCCGGACCAGCTGATGCGGTCCTCTAACCGGAGGAACCGCAACTTCTTTCTGGAGGCATCGTGGTTCCTCTGGTCGAGGTGCTACATACATACTGGCCTCCAATGCCGTTCAAAATTCAAGACCCTGAAGGGCAAATTCTTCACGGCATTGGAGGCCAATGACGGTAGCCCCCCCCCCAGAGGCGGCCACCTTTTTATGCCGTCCTGCACGACCTGTGGGTCCATGCAGGATGGCCAAGCTGGTGCGACAGGCTCCCCAGAGGTAAGCTCCACCAAGGCATCTATGGTACAAAGTTGTATGTGTAGCCGTGTTTCCTCCTCGGGATGCTGCTAATGTTTTTCCGTCTATGTTTTATTTTAGCGGTCTGGATCCAGAGACAGGCCGCTGGGGAGCCAGTATCAGATTCCTCCTCAGATGAAGAGGGTCAGGCAGGCCCGGCACCACCTGCACCCCCCCGAGTGAAGTTTCGTTAAAGTAATATTTTTCCGTAGTTATGGGGGCCATAGAAAAAGAAATGGTATAGTGTCCTGCTAATATCTAACAGTTATGCTTCATTCCCTTGAAGGTCCCCATGATGCCCAGGAGGCAGCTGCCCAGCTGGCTGGGCTAAATATAATAGTGAAGATTGAGGAGCTAGGTAAATATTTTTAAGTAGAGTAAATTTAGAATAGGGTAATGTGCTATGCACATAGATCAGTTTCATCTAACTAATAATTTTTTTCCAATACAGGCAGGAATCTAAGAGAAGAAATAAGGGACCTTGCTAGGAGGGTGCAAGCCTTAGAGGAAAGGCTTGCCTTGTAAATAGTGTTTATATGTATCATGTTGTTTTGTAGTTTATTTTGTGTTTATACTGTACTATGGTTTGATTTGTAAATATTGTAAAGATTGTATATAATCCCCTCCATGCAAAACTTCTTGCTCTCCCTTGTCCTGAGCATTCCTTCTCTGTTGTGTTGTTTACTTTACCATGTTATTATTTTAATTATTGTAAATATTGTTTACCTGTAAATATGTAAATATGAAAAATTCTATTTTTTAACATCTGTATATATGTTTAATATAATGTAAAACGTTTACATTCATATTATTTAAAAAAAAAATAAAATGTAATTTGTTGGAACATCAAAAAGCCTGTTTATTTGCCCAGAACTTTCAGAACATCCATTCTATAAGCAGGTAAAAAATCCCTTTATAAAAAAATGTTTTTAATGGGTTGAGATATGAGGAACATAAATGTAAGAGACACACAAATTAACTATGAAAAAAGTTAACATTTTTTTACCCCTACAAGTAATGCTAAATCTTGCTATTTATAGTACAGCTACATTGACAGGGGTATTTTTTTCTTAATTAACTTTGCTGGTCTCCTGGGATTTAAAGAACTTCCAGGCAAACTTTTTGTGGGTGTTGTTTGATTATCAACATGTGAATTCTCCTTATCTTCCTCATTTACATTGTTAGTATTAGTATTTCTTTTCTCCACAACACGTTTTTTTACATTCCCCATGGACTTAATATGAGTGACCAAGTCCCCAAATAGATCATTTTGTCTTTGTATTTCTTTCAGCATCCTCTCTGATTTATCCACGGAATGCTCATAGAATTTTTTTAGGTAACCTTGCAAAGACATTGTTTGTTCTTTAGATATTTTTTCAATTCTAGACGCAAACATATCAGCTACTGATCTCGAATTAGCAATCAATTCCGTCACATCCGAAGAACACTTCTTCCTATGAAATAAGGCCAATCTCTCAGCAGGGGACAATGTGGCTGTTGGATTATTCAAATCTGCAACTGGAGAAAATTGGAAAAATAAAATAAGTAACCTGGTTTTTTACAGTACTGAGCAAGGTGTAACGAATACCCAGCCCTATAATGCTTAGATACATACCATTACATGCAGGTGTGGTTGACCACACAGTGTCAATCTTCTCTACCACTACCGTGTTGGTACCCTCAGTTTCATTGACTACCACGGTTTCATCATTCTCCCAGTTATGCTTAAAGTCACAGTAGCATCATCAGATCCCTGGGTGCCAGATACATCTGGATAAAATAGAATAGTAAAGGAAAATAGGAAAGTCATTAAGTAGAATAAATCAATGCACTTTACATAATCAGTAGCACTCCCGCGTTGCCTGTGGAAGACGTAAACAAGTACTTGGCTTCTTTGTTTATGGCTACTTCCAGGGATGCCATTGCAAATGTGCCAAGGTGCACGCATCACTTCTCAGTCCCAGGGAACACAAACAAAAGCGCGCCATTTGTTTTTTAAAGCCATCATTCACATAATAAAGGGAAAACCACATACCAAGACATCTCCACTTCAGGGCATATTTTTAAACATGGCGAAGTTTGTCTGTATTGGTAGAATTATAAGCACTATAGCAACTGTTCATCATTTCAACAATTGAATGATAAGATTATTTTTTGATGTTGTGAAAATGGAAAATTAAACATCCGTGTTTTCACTTTGATGCCAAACATTTCCAGTAATAGAAGCAAACAGCTAAATCTGTAATTTTAGCGGCATACACAGTAAAGACACACAGCATGCGTATCAGCAATGGGTTAGCCTTCAACATTTAGAAAATAAAATGGCAAAACACTGAAATTTAAGAACAGAATTAATCGAGTTTTCACATACTTCTAACATGTATTAAAAAAAACCAAAAAAAAAAGGAAAACTCACCTAGGGGCTACGAGAACAATTCCTCAGAGAACCCCTGCAGCATCTCTTGGGATGATGGAGAGAATCCCACTTCTTCTTTGATGAGGTGGCGTGATGGGGAACTGCTGACCCTCACGAAACCCGCACAATGTCGGTGGTGCTTCCGAGCCGATTCGGGTGGTAGTTGGCATCACCGCCCAGAATGGCATGCAGTTCTTTATAAAAGGGCATGGTTGCCGCATTGTTGCCACGTTTGGAGTTGTGGTCATTTACCTGGCGGTAATTCTTGTGCATCAGTTTCGTCTTTGTACGGCATTCTTCAGTGGTGCAATCATGCCCTTTGTTTTTCATTGCAGCAGGAATCTTTTCAAAAAGGTCAATATTTCTGTGGGATCCCCTCAGCTGCTCCTGCACCTTTTCCTCACCCCATATGGCCAAACGATCTATGGTTTTGTTGTAGGACCAGGAGATCCCACGGCCGCCTTTCCTGGGACAAGGTGCGCTTTCGGCATCCATTGCTGTAACTGCTCAGGTAAACAGCCAGGAGAACAATGGAGAGGTATCTTCTTCAAATTTTGAGATGGCCAGAAAGGTGGCAGGTACACCTCCTACTTACTGGCCAGAGCCCGCCCACGGACAGGGCAATTTCTGGGCATCTCCTGTGCCCGTGATATGTTGTAACGGGCTGTTTACATTTCCGATTTTCCGCATCCCCCCGTGACTTTTTTTAAAAACCAGCACAACCCGCGAGATTGAAAGTCCCACAAGTCGAGAGGCAAATGGTGGCCCCCCTTCCGTAAAACACGTGTCCGACCCAATGTACGTGTAAACTGCCAGGGATCGACACGTATTCTTCCCGGGACATTTTCATCGTGTAAACGGCACCCCGGTGATTTGGTTACCTCAGAGCCGGTGGAGATCTCCTCCCTGTTCACCCGCTCTTCCAATCACTATTCAGTCATGTCACTGCCTGGTGATTTTCACTACTCCACACTTGGCAAAGGGTTACTAAAACACAGGTTTTCCAGCATGATACAACAATCTTAAGGTTCCCTAGATCCTGGGCACCACTTCCATAGAGAGAGCATGGTTTTGACTCTCCCAACAAGCCATTTGAAAGAATTTGAAAGTAAGAGATCTGCTTGACGATCTCTCACTCCATCCCAGCCCAGAGGTTGACAAGCATGTCCTTTTGATTCGGATACTTGGCAATCTGGTTCAAAGTCTTTTGTTGTTGTTGTTGTTGTTGTTGTTATGGGATCTATGGTAAGCCACCTCTTTGTACTTGCCTGGTTCTCTCTGTGAAAAGATAAAGTGCCACTACCATCTGCCCCTTAATACTGGAGTCTCTGCAATCTCCTGTTGTGAGAGAGATGGACCACGATTTATTTCAACCTTCATTGAAATCTGAATGTTCCATGTTTGACTTTTAGAGAACTAAAAATTCCAGAATTTTGAGTAATTTGACCAAATCCAGGGTATGAAACTGCCAGGGCTTTGGGGTCATATTGACCCTCAAGGAGAGGGGAAGGAAGGAAGGAAGGAAGGAAGGAAGGAAGGAAATTCCCAAGGCCCCCAAACTAGTACATTTAGGGGCATTTTTGAAAAAAAAAAATAAGATTGGACCCCAGGTGCCCTGGGGACAAAGAAAAATCCTTCAGGGCTTCATGTGGCCTAGGACTTGACCCTGAATATTATTTATAGTTCTGGGCAGCAATTTAAGAAAGTATTGACAAGCAGGAATAGGTCCAGAAGAGTGTCACCAAGATGGTAAAAGATCTATATTCCAAAACTATGAGGAATAGTTGAGGGAGTGAAGTATCTATAATCCCAGAGAAGATGTTGATATCAGATATGATAGCCATCTACTAGAGTCTGAAGGACTGCCATGTGGAAGATGGATAGAGCTTATTATCCAGGGCCGGTTTAAGGAATTTTGGGGGGCCCTGCAATGCTTTACTTTGGGGCCCCCATATGTTTTTTTCAGATCAATGTAACCTAACCTATTAACTGTACAGGATGTTCAGATTATAGTAGGACCCCTGTATCCATGGATTCATTATCCATGGGACACAAAACAGCACACCTACCATAGAGTCTTCCTAGAAAATGTGTCTTCCCTAGCCCTTTTCTAGGCCCTCCAAGGCAACTCTATGGTATTTTAAACCAGAAGTCCCATTATTTTCAATGGCGTTCACTATTATTCATGGTTTTCAGAATCCACGCCCCCCCCGAACCAATCCCCAGTGTATAATAGGGGCCTACTATATTACATAAAGAGCTGTTTGGAAGTGGAATACACTGCCTTGGAGTGTGGTGGAGTCTCCTTCTTTGAGTTTTTTTAAACATAGGTTGGATGGCCATCTGTCAGGAATGCTTGGATTGTGTGTTCCTGCAGGGCAGAAGCCGATCGGATGGGATGGCTGTTGGTGTCCCTTCCAGCCATATGATTCTATGATTCTAGGCTGCATTTAGAGCCTGGGAAAGTTAGTCTTGGATTACACCTCCCAGAATCCTCCTGCCAGCACCCTTCTCAAGGTCTGGTTGCATTGTTCCTTTTCCAGCATTCTCTAGCCGAGTGGTTCTTAACTTGGGGTCCGCAATGTCCTCACAGGGGGTCTACAAAGGCTTGAAGACTGCTTGGCCCACCTCCTCCCTGTAGTGGAGTAGCCATGTGACAGGAACCAAGGCAAAGGCTGACTGGCTTGGCCTGCACATTGCCATTCAATCCACTCCAGCCACAAACTTGCAGGAAGAAGCAAGAGTGTCTCTGAGGGAAAGTTTAATTGATGGTGTAATTGTTGTTGTTGTTAGCTATTATTATTAGCTATTATTATTAGGGTTTTAAATCTTGAGTTAAGTCTTGGGGCAACAAAAGATATTTAAAGGGGCTCCCTGGTAAAGAAAAGGTTAAGAACCACTGCTCTAGGCCAATGCCTCTCACATAACACTAATTCAATACTGGTGTTTTAGTGACAACAATAAAACCATTGTTCCCAGTAATATTACTGGTACTCCAAATTTTTCTTTATATTCTTTATATTCTTCTGTTAAAAGAGCTAGAGTGTTGTAGAAGTTTCAGCATTGCCCTATGACTGTGGAGACCAGGGTTTGAATCCTTACTCAGCCATGAATATCCACTGGCTGACCTTGGGCAAGTCACACTCTCTCAGACTCAAGGGAAGTCAAAGGCAGACCCCCTTTGAACAAACCTTCCCTAGAAAATCCCATGGTAGGATGGCCTTACTCAGAAATGATTTGAAGGCACATGGGCAAACACACACAAATTTCTTTTGCAGGTTGAACTCAGTTGGCAGCAAGGGGAGGAAGCTGAAGAAGACCAAGGGGGAAAGGGAGGGGAGAGGAATCCAGACATGTTAAAAGCAGCTGGAAAGACGGGCTGGAGTGGATCTATGCGCAAGGAAGGAAAGGAAAGGAAGAAAGAAAGAGGCCCTTTCTGAGGGAGACAACCCTCAAATTCCCTGTCTCTCTCTCTCTCACATACACACTCACCCTCTCTGATGTGCCTCTCCCTCCAGCTTCTGCCATGGAGGGCTGCTGTTTCTTTCTCTTTCTCTTTCTCTTTCTCTTTAGTTTTGGAGAGGCTGTTTTGGTTGTTTTTTTTAAAAAAGCCAGCAGGAGGTTTTTGGAGGAGGAGGGTAAGAGGGGGCTCCTCCCAGCTGTCTCCTTCGTCAGATTAAGGAGGCCAACACGGGGCCCTCTCTTGACCTCGGGGCCCCCTGCCAATGCTGATTTGGTAGACAGGTTAAACAGGCCCTGTTATTATCTGAAGCTACAGAAAGTAAGAGGCGAAGAACATAGGTTTATATTAGGGAAGTTTTGACTGAGCATTAAGAAGAACTCCCTGTATCTTACTTTTACTTGTACCACAAGTAAAGAGATGCTGACATTGCATAAAATTTGTGTTTTCTTTCCCATTGAGACAGAGACTTCAGGAAACAGAAAAATATCCTCAGTCATTTTCATCCCTACAATAAATAAGCAATAAATATATTCCCCTACTTTCCTTGCTGTTTTCTGACCTGTCTGATTCAGGTTTTGTTCTTAAACTCTACCCATCCAGTCGTCCCTCCTTTCCCCTTAATTCTCCTGTCTTCGATCCCCCATTATTGCCACTGTTGATTCTCTTACCAAGTAAAATTCAGCCCTGCCCATCCCTACAACTCCTGGAATCCCATAACCAGTGTGTCAATCAGCTGGTGGAATCTGGGGATTGTCTTCCAAAGAAGCAACATTTCTCCACTAGGACCCCTATCATCTGAGAGCCTCACCAACCAGCCTTCTCTGCACTCCCACTGTCCCTCGCAGATTTCTTTGCCATGCGCTATTTATGTAATTCTGTATTCATTATTCAATGATCTAGCACCAAATCTGTGCTCAAGTCCGTTCAGCAGTTCACCTACCTGGGAAGCATCATCTCCTCAGATGCCAAGATTGACAAAGAGATCTATCACAGATTAGCAAAGGCATATAGCACATTTGGAAGACTTCACAAAAGAGTCTGGAGCAATAAACACGTGAGGCAAAGCACAAAAATCAGTGTGTATAGAGCCATCATACTGTCTATCCTCCTTTGTGGAACTGAAACATGGGTCACCTATCGCCACCACCTATGACTCCTCGAGCGCTTTCATCAGCACTGTCTACGCACAATCCTAAATATACACTGGACTGACTATGTGACGAATGTTGCTGTCCTTGAGCAAGCAGGGATCACCAGCATTGAGGCCATGATATTGAGAACACAGCTGTGCTGGGCAGGGCATGTTTCTAGGATGGAGGACCATCGCCTCCCAAAAATACTACTCTACGGTGAACTCGCCACGGATCAGCGTAAGAGGGGTGCTCCAAAAAAGCAATACAAAGACTCCCTGAAACAACATCTCAGGCTCGGCCAAATTGATCACCAACAGTGGTCTGCCCTGGCCTCACATCGGGAGGCATGGAGACGCACTATCCACAATGCTGCAGCCTTATTTGAGAACTCACATCGAACAAATCTTGAAGAGAAACGACAACGGAGAAAGAATCACAACCCATAAACATCACCCAAGGAGACCTTCTGCTGTGCTTTTTGCAACTGGACTTGTTTATCTTGGATTGGTCTTTTTAGTCATCAGCGCACTTGCAGAAAGCGCAGGATGAGTGCTTCCTGAATCTTCGTATGTGAAGAAAAGCCAGAGAGAGAGAGAAAGAGAGAGAGTAATGTTTATGTCTATCCTGGCACCTATTCAAAACAATTGACAGCCATTACAATTCTTCTCCTTGTCCTATTTGCCTTCATTTATAGCCTGTCTATCCCCCTAAAGCAGGGCTTTCCAATGGGATTATCAATAGACTAAAACTAATATTACAAACCTATATTCATAAAGATCAGAATGGTTTTTAACCAAAAGGCATATAAGGGACAACACAAGGGCAGTTATAAATGTTTTAGCATATCTGTCATATCATAAGGAGATAAAAGGAGCTTTAATCTTCTTAGGTGCCATTTACACGATGAAAATGTCCCAGGAAGAATTTGTGTCGATCCCTGGCAGTTTACACGTACATCGGGTCAGGTACGTGATTTTCGGAAGGGGGGGCACCTTTTATCCCTCAACCTGTGGGACTTCCAGTCCCGCGGGTTGTGACGGTTTTTAAAAAAGTCACTGGAGGATTCGGAAAATCGGAAATGTAAACAGCCTGGGACAAAATATCTCGGTACCAGGGGATGACCGGAAATGGTGACCGGGGGCGGGCTTAGAGATCAGCAACCAGAAAAGGAGGGGTTAGTCACCTGTTCAACAGATCCAGCCTCACCATCTGAAAATAAAGGCATCCCTTCCAGCTGCATGTAGGTTGGTGTGTGCGTGCGTGCGTGTATTCAATCACCTTTTTAAATGGATTTCTACACTGCAAACCCTTTAGCTTTAACCTCTTCCTCAACTGCATGTTACAAAGAGATTGTGGTGGACAGAGAGTCGTCCATTCATTCCCTGCCTGGATCCCCTCTCTGGGTCTGAACGGATAATCAAACATCCATCACACACACCCCAAGGCACAGTAAAATATTCCAGCATCTGAGCAAATGAACACACTTTCATTCCCCCTCCCCAAACAAGGCACAGTAAAAAAAAATGCCAGCCAAAATTCTTTGTGTGACACTGGCTTGAAATCTTCACTTTGCAGCTGCCTCTGCTTTAGGCGTCAACATTTTAAAAGGAATCCCAAGCATCTCCCCACCCTCTACTCGGCTTGATTTCAAAGGGAAAGGACATAGTTTAATTGTTCCTCCATCTGAGCGAAAGATCACATTCTTGGTCATTCAAAATGCCTTCTGCCTCTGCTTAAAGGGTTAACATTTTTAAGAGACAGGATAAACACAAGCCTCTGCCCCCTCCTTCCCCCACCCAGCCAGCCAATAGCATCGCTCGTGACACGGAACTTTAAAGGAATTACGTCATCGAGGTTGTGAAAACACGAGTAATCGCATCCTTGATTGACAACCAAAAAAAATATCCCAGTAGGCTAAACATGTGTAAACAACAAAAGCACGGGATATAAGAGTGCGGGACCTATAAAAAGAAACTGAACTTTTGACGTGTAAATATCAATCACGGGACTTCCTAAAAAGTGACAAAAATTGTCTAAACAGCATGGGACCAATCCGGGATCAGGAAGTCATGGTAAGCCCCGCGACAAAAATTGTTGTGTAACTGGCACCTTAGATGTGGAAAAAGCCTTCAATAGGTTAAATTGACAGTTTTTGTTAGAAGTGATGAAGGAAATGAAATAAGGAGAGAATTTCTATAACTGTGTGTTACACAGAAGCATCATGAAAGATGAGCAAACTGCTATACGGATTTATTCAGGGTTTCATGCTAACACAGAAACATTAGCAGAGGACAATGGACGCTGCATCTCAGACAAAGGCATCAGGAAAAGCAATGGAGGCAGGCAGGCTCAGGAATGCAGGCTCTCCCCCCTTCAAGGTTTACCCCTTAAATAGTTTAAGAATCACGTAGGCACAGTTAACCATTTGCTAACCATCTATCTGTGATATGGATAGTGCGTCTCCATGCCTCCCGATGTAAGGCCAGGGCAGACCACTGTTGGTGATCAATTTGGCTGAGCCTGAGATTTTGTTTCAGGGAGTCCTTGTATTGCATTTTTGGAGCGCCCCTCTTACGCTGACCCATAGCGAGTTCACCGTAGAGTACTATTTTAGGGAGGCGATGGTCCTCCATCCTAGAAACATGCCCTGCCCAGCGCAGCTGTGTTCTCAATATCATGGCCTCAATGCTGGTGATCCCTGCTTGCTCAAGGACAGCAACATTCGTCACATAGTCAGTCCAGTGTATATTTAGGATTGTGCATAAACAGCGCTGATGGAAGCGTTCGAGGAGGCGTAAGTGGTGGAGATAGGTGACCCATGTTTCAGACCCATAAAGGAAAATAGACACTACAATGGCTCTATACACACTGATTTTTGTGTTTCGTCTCGGGTGTTTATTATTCCAGACTCTTTTGTAAAGTCTTCCAAATGCGCTATGTGCCTTTGCTAATCTGTGATCCATCTCTTTGTCAGTCTTGGCAGCTGAAGAGATGATGCTTCCCAGGTAGGTGAACTGCCGAATGGACTTAAGCACAGAATTGCCGACGGCAATGTGGGGATGGTGGTGTTCCTCCTGTGGTGCAGGCTGGTAAAGAACTTCCGTTTACTTCAGGTTGACTTCCAACCCAAACAGCTCTGCAGCTGTTCTGAAGCAGGATGTTAGGCGCTGCAGAGCTGCTTCTGTGTGGGCAACAAGAGCAGCATTGTCAGCAAAGAGCAGCTCACAGACTAGATAGTTTAGAGTCTTAGTGCGAGCCCTCAGACAGCTTAAGTTAAACAAGGTACCATCAGTACGGTAACATATATAGATGCCGTCATCCTCTTCGAGCTATGCCGTAGCCCTATGGAGCATCATGCTGAAGAATATTGTAAATAAAGTTGGCGAAAGAACACAACCTTGCTTCACTCCATTAGTTATTAGAAAGGGCTCTGAAAGAGCATTGCCATATCTGACTTGACCTCACTGGCCCTCGTGTAGCAAGATAATCATTTTAAAGAATTTTGGGGGACATCCTAGTCTTTCCAGGATCTGCCACAGACCTTTCCTACTCACGGTGTCGAAGGGTTTGGTGAGGTTAATAAATGTTACATAGAGACCCTTGTTCTGCTCTCTACATTGCTCTTGCAGTTGTCTAAGGGCAAATACCATATCTGTAGTACTCCTATTGGCTCTGAAGCCACATTGGCTTTCAGGAAGAAGTTCTTCAGCAATGGCAGGAACTAATCTGTTCAGGAGTATCCTTGCAAGGATTCCAGCAATAGAGAGCAGTGTTATGCCTTGATAGTTTGAGCAATCGGATTTTGCTCCTTTTTTTCTTGTACAGGGTGATGATGACTGCATCTCAGAGATCTGATGGCAGTTCCCCTTTTTCCCAGCAATTCACAAGGAGTTCGTGGAATTTATCATGGAGTACATGACCTCCGTGTTTCCAAACTTCAGGTGGGATTCCATCAATCCCAGCTGCCTTGCCGTTTTTAAACTGCTGTATGGCCTTAAGGGTCTCTTCCAAAGTGGGAGCTATGTCCAATTCATTTTTCATTGGTTTTTGTATCATATGTTGGATAGCTGAGCCTTGGACTACTCGGTTGGCACTAAAGGGACTTTGAAAGTGTTCAGCCCATCGATTCAGGATAGAGGCTTTATCAGTAATTAATGTTTGACCATCTGTACTGTATAAGGAGCTTTGGACCTGATAAGTAGGTCCAAACACTGCCTTAAGAGCTTCATAGAATCCTCTAGAATCCCCCAGATCTGCACAGCATTGTGTCTTTTCTGCTATATTGATCCACCACTTGTTCTGCATGTCTCGGATTTTTTGTTCAAGTTTACTACATGTGAGATGGAAAGCTGCTTTCCTTACATGGCAAGTTGGCTGGGCGAGGTATGCCTGGTGAGCAGTTCTCTTCTTTGCCAACAGCTCCTGGATCTCTTGGTTGTTTTCATCAAACCAGTCTTGATTTTTCTTGTGGGAGAACCCGGGGGATTCTTCCGCAGCCTGTAGGATACTGTTTTTGATATGTTGCCAAAGCACTGTAGGAGAAGGATCTGTAGGATGGTCTTCAAGTTTTGTTTGTAGATTTGCCTGGAAGTTGTCTCTCATGGTAGCTTGTTGAAGATTGTTGATTTGGAGTCTCTTCTTTAAGATATCACCCCTCTTAGGTTTGAACTTAAGATGAAGATTTAGTTTACATCTGACAAGCCAATGATCTGTCTGGCATTCTGCACTGGGCATCACTCGAGTATGATGGACATCGCAAATGTTTCTCTGGTGGACTAGAACATAGTCAATGAGGTGCCGATGTTTGGATCAGGGATGCATCCAGGTTGTCTTCAAGCTGTCTTTCTGCTGAAAGATAGTGTTTGTAATAGTCAGCTGTTGTTCTGCACAGAACTCTAGCAGGAGGTGTCCGTTATCACTGCAATTTCCAACACCTTGCTTGCCTAAGACACATTTCCAGGCTTCGGAGTTCTTTCCTACTCTGGCATTGAAGTCACCAAGGATAATAATTTTATCTTCTACAGGGACTTTTTGTATGAGGTGACGTAGGTCTGTGTAGAATTTTTCTTTCTCTACAGGGTCAGCTTGCATAGTTGGGGCATATATACTAAAGACAACAACATGTGGGAGGCATAAGGAAATAATGCAATCAGAGTGTCCTGTTGGCAAGGTTTCGAATTTGGAGGCAATAGAGTTTTTAATCATAAAGCCTACTTCTGAAAGATGTTTTTCGGTTTGGGGTTTGCCAGACCAGTAAAGTGTGTAGCCGGCGCCGTGTTCCTTAAGGCTGCCTTCCTCATGGAGACGAACTTCACTAAGAGCAGTGATGTCAATATTAAGCCGTTATAGTTCATGGGCTATTAATGCTACATCTAGAATATGCATATTTAGGATACGATCAATAACAAATAATAGAAGAATTAATTAAATAATTATCATTACGAGAGCGGTAAACTGGAGAAAAAACTTAGAAAAGTAGTTAGAGAGATACAGGAAGTCAATTTGAATGGGGGGAGGGAGGGAAATATTAAATGTCTTGCATGTGTTTTTATGTATGTCTTCTGTGTTTGAAATCAATGTTTCTGTCTGTCTGTGTTTGAAATTTATACTGAATAAAAATTATTAGAATGAAAAAACCCTACAGTACAATGAAAACAATACAGCAGTGCTACTCAAAGTGCTGGCCTGGGGTACGTGGCTGGACATCTGTGGGTCAGCATGAAGAAAGATGGACATCCACAAAACCTTCTCCCCTTTCCACCCACCTTTTTATGACCATCATTGCAGCTTGGCAAAACAGTTAAGTATTTCAATATGACTTTGCAACATTACAAAATGAGGAGTCAATAAATTATTTTGTGAAAGTGTAACAAGATCCTTCAAGCCTAAAATGAACATCTCCTAAGCAGAATGAGAAACACTCAAAGATGCTGAAATGAAGAAAAATAACAAGACCCCAAAACCAGCTAGAAATAATAGATAAAACAGATAAACTTAGACAATATGCCAACAAGATGTCTTTACAAAGGATAGATCCAATCTCAAGCAACAGCAAGCAGATTCCATTGGATGCACAGTCCAGAGAGAAAGGAGGAGAGAGCCACAATCCCTTCACCCATTCTGGTGCCAATGGCCTCCAATTCCAGCTGCAAAATGTCAGGAGGAGCCACCTGGTCAGCCACTAGCAGAAGGAAGAGGAGGGCAGCTTTTCACAGCTCCAGATTCATCTCGCATTCCTGGGCTGGACTGCTCATTCCCTCATTCCTGTCAGCCAAGCTCAATGTCAGTGGGCTTTGGAGGGCACAGGACAAAAGGAGCAGCCCAGTTGACAAAGGCGAGTAGAAGCCAGAGCGGCAAAGAACCGCCCTCCTCTTCCTTCTCTGTAACCAGTGTCTGGCCAGAAGGTTTCCTTTACAGCTGGACTTGGAGGTTGCCACCACCACTGGGATGGGTGAAGGGCAGGATGCTCTCCTCCACTTCCTCCCTCCGCATAGTCTCTAGGCACTGCCGGGTTCCCTTCACCTTCCTCCCCCACCACTCAAAACAATAACATGGCCACCATCTTGATTCATGGTCATGTGAACATCACATTGGAGAGTTTTACAGCCTATCATTTTTGACAAAATATAATGGTGCTGCTACGTATTGCCTATAAAGCACAGCTATGTGCATTATATTTTTCTTGTCTAGACAGGCCCAGGGTGAGTACAGGGCATTTGCCCCATGTAGACAAAACCATAGTTAGCACACGCTTGGACATTTAGGTTGCATGTTAGAAATGTATTGCTTTTTGTTTCTTTGTATTCCTTGTATATTTTTACATATGTAAACATTGTTTGTGTCCATGTGTGTTCATTCCAATATTTTTTTTTAAAAGAACAGACTCAGTGAAATCAACAGGAAGGTAATTAATTTAATATTCCATAGATTTCAATGGCTCTTATTCTAAGTGTATCCAAGTCTAAATCCAACCCACTGCTTGAGACACATTTTCATGAGTATTCTTTAACTGTGCTCATACCTGGGAATACTGAGAGTAATGATTTTTCCTATAATGACTATAATGGTAGCCTTTGAGTAATTGTAGCCCAAGGCTATCAGGGAACCAGGTACACAGATGACTCTATCCCAAGAGCTGACTGGTACGCTCTGCTTCATCTATAAAAACTATTCTTAAAACAACCTGTTAGACACAGTTGTGGGGGTTTATTGAAGTCAGGGACAACTTGATCAAACAGACACCAGAGACAGATCTGAATCTCTGAAACCAGGGATTATTACAGTCTTCAGTTTTTCATGGCCGTTCGGAAGCTCACCTGAAGACTTAGTATCTTTGCAGTTCTACTGAGATTACATGACTCTGTTTAAATGGCTGTGTTCAGGTGTGGCTGGAGTCATGGCTTGCTAATATTCAGGCAGATTTCATTACTGCTGCCCCTTTGGATTTTACCAACCCTAACCCTAACCCTAACCCTCTTGATGCTGCTGCCTCATCATGCCATCAAAAATTTGAACCAAGGGTTTGTTTGGCAGAACACAGTTGACAAAGACTTTTACCCCTATGAAAATAAAATTCTCATAGGTGGATTGTTCTCTCTTTTAATTTCAATTTTAAATCAGCATTCCTTTGATAGAATTCCAGAACGGACACAATCTGGCATGTAAGTAGCTTGTTCATTTGAACTAAGGAGCTTTATTATTAGCAAGGACTGACATACAACTGTGATTCCACCTGCTTGTAGAAATAGAGATAGATGGCTTCCTAAGCCACTGAAGCACCAGATGAGAGGTGGGGAACCCTGAGTGTCCAAATGTGCTTGGGCTTCACCTCCTATCAACCCAAGCCAGCATGGCCAAGGTCCAGGGAAATGTTGGTTGTAGTTCCTCAGTTTCTGGAGTGTTGGTGATTCAAACACTGCATTTTAGTTTATTAAAATGTTCCTCTTTTCCCTTTTAAGTCTCATTTAATAAAGGAAAAGACAAGAATAGTATCTGTGCACGTGCAAAAATAATAAATAATAATAATAAAATTTATTTATATCCCGCCCCTCTGCAAGCAATCGGGGCGGCTTACAATGATAAAATGGTAGACAGTATAAAACAACCCAAGATCCCTCCCTCCCCTTAAAACATTATTAAAACATTATTAAAAAAAACAGCTCATGAAGGAGAAATACAAGCCAAAACCTAATCTTCTATCATGGTAGAGTTCAAAAATTTCTGTGCTTATTTGTAAAATTATGTATTTATATTTTTTTACATCAATGCTTACAATTATGGCTCTTCACAGGTGTGGGATTTAGAAAGACTGTCAATTCAAAACAGAAACTAGACGAGCACTGACCATTTGAGATCTCAGAACAGTTAAGGGACATGAATTTTGTATAAAATTAATGGTATTTTAAAACAATTTAGAACATGGTGTGTATGGGGGGGGTGTTAATTATTAAAGGATTATGATATATTTTTGAGTATGTACTTTGAAATAAATGGCAATTGAGATAGGTATGTTAAACTGTGTTTTAAACTGTGTTAAACTGATTGGAGTGAAACCTACTTTTATGTGCATTTAAAAAATTGATGAAGACATGCCTTCAGGAATGAAACAGTGCTCAGACCATATGAAAATCTCATTTCAGTCTGCATCCCAACTATTACCACCAATACCTGGCCGCAAAATTTGCCATTGAAGAGATTAACAGCAATGGCCACCTATTACCCAACCACACTCTCAATGACCAGTTTGCTTTAAATGTGTTCAATGAAATGGGGAAATGTTATGGGACGATGAGTTTGCTCTTCACAGAACATGGCAATCCCCTTAACTATCTCTGCAACAGGAAGTACAGGCTCTTGGCTGTCATTGGTGGACTCATTGTTCAGAATGCCAAGCAGATGCCCCACATCTTAAAAGTCTACAAGATGCCACAGGTATGTGTATACAGCAATAGAAATAAAGAAATACCACCAGCAGAAGGAGACTTAAAGGGGAAGGAATGTTTTTATTACTTCTCCCTGTAAATCTGCAGGTTCCGTTCACTTGCCAGACCAATGTCTTTATTAGTCCTGTGAGTTAAAACATCTAGCCAGCAAGCAGACACAATAGAGCCCTTTCTAGGAATAGAAAGGAAAGGATTTATTTTATTTATTTATTTTAGACGGGGACACTGCGAAGAGTAAATGCCCATTTCTATTTGCTTCTGCAATATCTCCATTCCACATTGCCACTCACTGGGTGGATTCAATCTGTTGGAACTCTGAATTATAAGGGGGAAAGGATGAGCAGAAAAAATGTGCATGGAAATGGGCACAGGCTTCCACCGTTTTAAGTCCCTCAGGGAAAATAATCCCCTTCTGCCAACTATCACCTCTTTATTTCCAGTATTTCTTAAACTACCTGTCCCATCAACTTTATCTTATGTTTTAACAAACCTTAGTTATTATTATTGTGAGACAACCATGATTTTTCTTCTAAAAGCTGTAAAAAAGATCACTGTCCTTCTCTCTAGTTCAGTTACAGCTCCATTGATCCTGCATTGGATGATAAAGCTCAATTCCCTTTTGTCTATCAAATGATCCCAAGCGCAAAGGCTCAATTTGTTGGGATTATCAACCTGTTTAAGTATTTTGGATGGACCTGGATTGGCCTCATTGTTTCGGATGATGACAACGGAGAGATATTGCTAAGGACTCTCATTCCTCAGCTACTCCAGATCGGCATTTGTTTTGCTTTTAGGGAAACTATCCCAACAATGGACAAGTACTGGTCACTAAATCATAAAAATAATATACCGCTTAAAAGACTGCAAAAAATACATTTGATCATCACCTCTAGCGAAACCAATGTGATTCTTGTTCATGGAAACTCACGGGTTATGGAGGGTTTACGGATTATTTTACGTATCAGTGAGTTTCCTCTAAGGAAGCCAATAGAGAGAGTATGGATCATCACAGCTCAGTGGGATTTCACAACTACAGTAGAGAATAGGTTATTCACACCCAAATCCTTCAATGGAACTTTGTCCTTCACACCACACACACAAGACATGGAAAAATATTCACAATTTCTTAGGATGCTACATACATTAGAAAACCTTTCTTTTGTTGATGTATTTTGGATGAAAGCTTTTAAGTGCTACATTCCGGCATCTTATATGATTCTATCTAAACAAATGAAGATGGAGCCATATCCAAGAAATTGTACTGGGGAAGAGAAGCTAAGCAGTCTCCCTCAATCTGAATTTGAAATGAGAATGTCTGGCCAGAGTTACAGCATTTATAATACTGTGTATGTCATCGCACATGCTCTCCATGCCATATTTTCCTCAGGGTTGAAGCAGAAAGCACGAGGAGATGGAAGAACATGGAAAATCCAGAATGTCCACCCCTGGCAGGTAGAAAGCAGATCTTATCATCCATACAAGTCTCTATGGAAAAAATACAGAAGGAGCCTTCCCTTAACCCACCCTAAGGGCTTCAAAGGCTATGTCAGCCCCTTCCCAATGAACAAGGATGATGTGTGACTAGATTTCCTCAGCATACATGCTTACATAATCTTAGCTTTTCAAACGAAATTATTTTCCTACCACTCCTGTCAAATCCATTCTCTTTCTTCTCCCTGTCTAGCTTCATTCCTTCCTGAAAAACATCCGTTTCAACAATAGCGCTGGAGAGGAAATCTTTTTGGATGAAAATGGCAACTTAGCAACTGGATATGATATCATCAACACAGTCACTTTCCCCAATCGTTCCTTTTCTACAATCCATGTTGGGAGGATGGATCCCTTTGCTTCTGAAGGGCAGCAGTTCATTCTTCTCAGAAGTTCCATTATGTGGAATCCCAGGTTTAAGCAGGTGACTATGACCATTTTTACCCTAAAATTCCCATACATATTAACAAGCAGATAAATGCTAGCACTGGGTTTTTGAGAATACATAGCTGAACTGCAAAAGGGGCTGGTTGTAGGAATTCATTTTCTCCTATCTTTTAATTTTGCAAATGTTGAGAAATTCTGGTCAATAATTAATACAGATTAAATTCTCACCCATCTCTCATTGAAGAAAACCAGAAAGCTTAAGTTTAAAAAATAAATAAGATTTATTTATTAATTTTAGAAACTAAACATATAAGACATATAACTAAACATTAATAGAAAACTAACATATATTACTAATACAAACATGTAAGATATATAACTAAAAATGGCAGGGCTCTGACCATCCAATCCTAACTGTAATGAAAAGCCCCCAAAATGAGAAGCATGATTCTACCATTACAGATCTAACTAAATACTCTTTCTAAGAACCATAACCAAAGATTATTGCTACGTTAGGTTTCTTTTTGCTCAAAAGTTCCATAACTGTTTTTGAGTCTTTCCAACAATTTCCATTGCTTTATCCTTTAAAATCCATGTTAATTGAGCAATTTGGGCTAATTCAGCAACCCTAAACATTCATTCTTCCAGTGTTAGTGCTTCACTCTCTTTCTAAGTCTGAGGAAACAAAATTCTTGTAGCAAAGAAGTAATCCATGTTTACTATTCAATTCTTTATCCATAATACCAAACAAAGCTATTTCCAGTGACATTGCAATAAAATATCTGTAGAATATTTGGATTAACATATAAATCTTGGAATAATAATATTTCACTTTCTGACATGCCCACCACACACACACACACACATATTTATATATATATATAAATAACCTTCCTTCTCTTGACATCCCTAACATTGATTTCAAACATTCTTATGCACACCTGGTGGAAGACTCAACTCTTATCCAACAAGACTCATCATAGGAATTTCCTTGATTCTTATTGAGAGGCGATACATGCAGCGCAAAAGTCTTACTCCTCTGCACGTATTGCATCTGAAGAGTCCTGACCAGCAGAACTGTTCAGGGTGTTGGGGTGCTGACGCAGATTCCACCTGCGCAGAACCCCTTACTCAACCCGACAACGGCCTGCTGTGACATGTTTAACATCCACTTTGCAGATAAAATATCTTGGATGTGAGCCAACTTAGATGCCAGTGTTATGTCAGAATCTATAGACGAGGTGTCCAGCAACTCTGTTGATGAAATTTTATTGGATCAGCTTCAATCTGTGAGTACCAATGACGTGGAAAAAACTCCTTGGTAGAGTGAGGAAGACGGCCTGTCCCCTCGATCCCCGTCCATCTTGGCTGACCACCCAAGGTGGTGACGCATTGAGAGTACTCCTTAGGGATATTATCAATGCTTCCTTCAGGGAGGGGTCCATTTCACCCCATCTGAAGGAAGCAGCGGTTAAGCCGCTCCTGAAAAAGCCTTCTCTGGACCCCTAGGACAGGAACAACTATAGGCCAGTCTCCTTGCTGCCTTTTTTAAGCAAGGTGATGGAGAGAGCGGTCGCTTCCCAACTCCAAGCTGTCTTGGATGAAACCAATTATCTAGATCCATTTCAAACTGGCTTTAAGACAGGATATGCAGTGGAGACTGCTATGGTTGCTCTGACTGACGACCTCCGCTAGGGTATCGACAGGGGTTGTGTGACCCTGTTGGTGCTCTTGGACCTCTCAGCGGCCTTCAATACAATAGATCATTCCATCCTCTTGGATCGCCTGGGGGGTTAGGAATTGGAGGCACTGCCTTGCAGTGGTTCCGTTCCTTCCTCTCGAGCAGATCCCAGAGGGTGAGGCTCGGGGACAGTTGCTCTACCAGAACAGAGCTTAACTGTGGCATTCCTCAGGGTGCCATTCTGTCCCTGATGCTATTTAAATCTATATGAAGCCGCTGGGAGAGATTATTTGGAGGCATGGAGTGCAGTGTCATCAGAAGGCTGATGACACCCAGATATACTTCTCCATGTCTCACATCAGCTTCGACTTCAGATGGCATCTCTCCTCTCAATGATTGTCTTAAAGCAGTAATGGACTGGATGAGGAAAAACACATTGAGACTGAATCCAGACAAAACAGAGGTACTAACAGTTACGGGCCTGAAACCAGGTCTGGGAATACAACTTCCAGTCCTGGATGGAACTACACTCTCCTCCAAGGACTGTGTTCATAGTCTGGGGGTGCTCCTGGACCTGTCGCTCCAGATGTCTAATCAGGTAAATGCAACGGTCAGGAGTGCCTGTTATCAACTTCGGCTGATATTCCAGCTGCGCCCTTTCCTGGAAACCAGGGACCTCGAAACTGTGGTACATGCACTGGTAACCTCCCATCTGGTTTCTGTAATGCGCTCTACATGGGGCTACCCTTGTGCTTGACTCAGAAACTTCAACTAGTTCATAACATGGCAGCCAGGTTGATTTCTGGTGTTTCCAGAAGAGAGCACATAACACCTATGCTAAAAGCACTCCACTGGCTGCCTATTAGTTTCCGGGCACAGTACAAGGTGTTGGTTATGACCTTTAAAGCCCTCCATGGCTTGGGTCCAACTTATCTCTGGGACCGCCTCCTTCTGTATGACCCTCCCCACGGACTTTGGTCCTCTGGAAGGAATCTGTTACAACCTATAAAAACAAGGCTGCCGGTGACCTCCCAGAGGGCCTTCTCTGCTACCATTCCCAGATTATAGAATGGCCAGCTGGACAAGATCCATCTTATTACCACCTTAGACAGCTTTTAAAAAGCTGTCAAGACGGATCATTTCCAGCAGGCCTTTCCTGAATAACTATCCCGGCCCAAGACTCGGCTGTCCTTTCCCTCTGAGCTGCAATTGGATTTTTTTTAAACTACTGTATGTTTTAATGTTTTTTTCTAATTTAATTTATTTTTAATTATTGTATGTTTTTAATCCTTTATAATTTAATATTATTTTAAGGGGTGGGTGGGCTAGGGTATTGTAATTATGGAGTTTTTATATTGTAAGCCACTCTGATTGCGTTGGAGAGGGGTGGGATAGAAATAAGATATTATTATTATTATTGTTATTATTATGCATTTTCAACAATTTATTTGGAGTGAGTTGCCATCTATACATTATCATGATTACAATATGCCTTTAGAAGAGGGAAATGATCTAACTTCTCTTTCCAATTTTAATGCTGAAAGAAAGGACACTAAAAATCTGGGAATTACAATCATGAAGAATAACAGTCTATTTCATAACAACTATGAAAAAGACTGGAAAGAACATACAAGAGACTTTGAAAAATAGGGGAAATTAAATTTATCCCTTTAGGAGAAAATTGTGGTAATAAACACAAATGTCTTGCCAAGACTTTTATTTTATTTTCAAACTATCCCTATAATAAGAACCCTATGATAAAAACCTATGTGAAGAACAATGATTGATACAAAATCAGATAAGGCACTCAACACATATCATAACAGAAAAACAACATGGTAAAAGCTATCTGGTAGGGAGTAAGTAAAGATTATGTAAACATTCATGGGATACACAATAAGAACCATAAGAAAAACCAGGTATATCAGTAAAGGGGAAGCAAATGCAAATAAAGAATTACAATGACTGCAAGAAGAAGAGAGGACTGGGGCTGGGAAGGTCAAAGACCTAATCAATATATGTGTAGAATGAAAATAGCAATGACAAAATAAAAATTACAGTGGTGAGCATGAAACTGCTAAATAGACCTTTGTTTTTCTATTATGATATGTGTTGGGTGCCTTATCTGATTTTGTATCAGTCATTGTTCTGCATACAGGCTTTACACAGCTGTGTTTGTATTTCTCACGTATTTTCTCTATTACACTATCCTTTCATATTAATTTACTTCATTTAGAAAAAAAAAATCTGGGTGTTTTCTTCCATTTTACAGTTGGGTACTTTTGGAGACTCCTTCCTTAGTTCCCCAGAGGATTATCCTGGCTGTGGAGGCGACCCATCTCCCCCCCACCCCACTTACTGGTAGAAGACAGGCTGAGGTCTAAACAAGACACCAGCCCATCCCTGAAGCTGCCGCTGCCGCCGCCGCCACCACCACCATTTTCTTGCTAAAGTGGAAGCCAGGAAGGGGTTCTGCAATAGGTGATTACAGGTCCCTGTATATCACCAGCCTTGGTCATGTGCTGCAGAAAACCTGCCTGGCTTCTGAAGAGCCAAGGAGCTAGCAGTGGCAAGGAGGACCGATGCGCCAGATGGGCTTCCATGGACATGTGGGGGCCTATCTACCAGAAATGGAGAAAACAGATATTGTTTTTCTTATATCATGGTAAAGGGCCCTATTCCAGCTTGCACCTGTCCCAGACCCGTATCTGCCATGAGGGTCATTCAGACTGCCCAGGAGCAGATCAGGGTATTTGGCCAGAGTAGAAAAGGCTGAAGCCATAAGATTTGGGTTGCCAGGCTTATTTTGATATGACAAAGTTAGGACACAGGGCAAATTTGAAAATTATTGTATTAGGATGGCTCTTTTACAAGTTTGGTTTAAATATAAGCACAGATTCTTTCATAAGATAATATTTGCCATTTCAGAGTTAAGAAACCTTTTTTTTTTTTTAAGGACAGACCTTAAAACCAGAGGAATTGGTTTTACGATGATACTTTGTGCTCTGAACAAGAAAACCATAATGTTGAATCAAATCAAAAATACAAAGAGCAGCTTGAGAAAAAATCTGCTGTGAAATCACCTATCTGTAGATTTCTTTGGTAGCCTTATGCAAACCATTCTTCACCCAAAGGTCTCAGGACCTAGGCAAGAGAGGAAATAGCAAAGGGAAGAATTCCAGAGGTAAAGAAATTAGATGGATCACCCCATGTTGTGGAAAGTGAGGATTTCAGGGATTCAATATTTTTGAGGTCATGATGCAAAGTAATGCAGTTCAAAGTAATTGATGTAAGATGAAATTAAGACTTTCTCCTTTGTTTGTTTGTTTTGGTTGCTAGAAGACTCCCCATTCCCAATGTGTGAAGGGTTGCCATCCTGGCCAAAGCAAGAGAATTCCTGAAGGGAAAGAGATTTGTTGCTATGACTGTCCACAGTGCTCTGAAGGAATGATTTCAAACCAGACAGGTCAGTGAACATGCACTGTCACATACAGAAGACAGCCCAGATATTCATAAAGCAAATCTCCATAAAGAACTACTCAATGTAGATGTTTTTTCATACTTATGATATGAGTGAATCTGACCAGTGTCCAAAAAAACAGACATCCTTTTAGAGAGGTAGGTTTCCCATCGGAATCTGTTGCAGAAAGAAAAAGTTGTAAGGGGAAGATTTTGCAAAACAGCCAAGTCCTTTGAAGAAATTGTAGAATACTAGACTCAACCCAATAGAAAACAGATTCCCTACTCTTGGGTCACGTGGAAAAAGTTCAGAGTCAATATCATCCCCTTTGTCAAGCAAGCTTGTTCCTAACTTCTACCAACCCTAAGGTGAACCTATCACTGGTTTTTCTTGGCAAGATTTGTACAGAAGGGGGTTACCACTGCCTTCCACTGAGGCTGAGAGAATATCATTTGCCAAAGTTCACCCACTGAGTGTCCAGGGCTGTGTAGAGATTCGAACCATGCTATCTAGAGCCATAGTCCAGCACTTAAACCACAACATCCCACTGGCTCTCTAAACATGTAATACAGTTTTCCCTTCATATTTTCTGGGGTTTGGTTTCAGGACCCCTCATAGATACCCAAATCGGTGAAAACTCAAGTCCTATTATATGCAATGGCATAGCAAAATGGTGTCCCTTATATAAGATGGAAAAATCAACATTTGCTTTTTGGATTATTCTTTTTTTTAAAAGATTTTTGTTCAAGCTGTGAATACTTAAATCCATGGACACAAAATCTATGGATACAGAAGGACAACTGTATTATTACATAAAGAATAGTTAAACATATATTGTTAATTTTTTAAAAAAATAATAATAATTTGCCCTTCTACTTCTTCTGTGTTCCTGTTGTTACCCAATGAGTATTTATAACAATAATGTTACAGTAGCACTTCCTCATATCTGCTGATTCACCATCCGCTGATTCAGTTATCCATGGTTGGTGGGAGCAAAGGGGGAAGGGAGAGGGGGAAGAGAGATCTCGCCTCCCTTCTTCCCTTCCCCCAGTGGTGGCGGTGGAGAGGGGTGGCTCCTCTCCCTTCCCATTGTCCAGCAGCAGTGGCGGCGGTGGATGGGGTATGGCTCCTCTCCCCTACCCATTGCCTAGCTGCAGTGGCAGCAGTGGCATGACTCAACCTGGGTGAAAGCCCTCTGCCTCTCCACCTTCCTCTATATCGCTGCCCCCCCCCAGTAGCACTACCCACAACAACAGCCTCTGCAAGGAAGGTTAAATGATACTCACATGGGGAGGTGACAGCCAGGTGAGTGAGGAAGATACTGACCCGAGGCAGAGGGCAAGTAGGGTGGGGAAGGGAGAGGAGGAGGAGAGCTCCTTTCCCTACACCCTTCAATTGGATGACTGACCGAATCCAAAGGGGGGTCACCAATGGCTCCTCTTCATCCTATGAAAACTAGGCTGTCGCAGACCTCCCAGAGGGCCTTCCCTTCTACGGCTCCCAGACTTTGGAATTGCTTGCCGGATGAGATCCGTCTTATCACTACTCTTGATAGCTTCAAGAAAGCGATAAAGATGGATCTCTTCCAGCAGGCCTTCCCGGAATAACTTCCCAGTTCAAGTGGACTGATTGCTTACCCTCCCCCTTGCCATCATTGCCTTTATTTATTTATTGATTGATTGATTGTATTTCATCTTTGTTTTAATTCTCCATTAGTTTAATTTAGTTTTAAGGGGTGGGAGGGTAAGATGGGGAAGGATTGTTTTAACTTGATGTTGTTTTAATCTTGCTGTGCGCTGCCCCGGTTGCCGAGCAGAGGGGCGGGTTAAAAATTATTATTATTATTATTATTATTATTAGAGAGAAGTGACTAGTGTGGTGCCACAGGGTTCTGTCCTGGGCCCAGTGCTATTCAACATTTTTATCAATGACTTGGATATGGGAATAGAGGGCATGCTTATCAAGTTTCCAGATGACACCAAAATAGGAGAGGTAGCTAATACCTCAGAGGACAGGATCAGACTGCAAAATGACCTCAACAGATTAGAAAGCTGGGCCAATACTAACAAAATGAATTTCAACAGGGAGAAATGTAGAATAATACACTTGGGCAGTAAAAATGAAATGCACAGATATAGGATGGGTGACACCTGGCTTGAGGGCACTACATGTAAAAAGGATCTAGTAGTCTTGGGACTTTTTCGGACAACAGATTACAACGCTAGCAGCCTCGTTGTCCCCATTGAGAGGCTGCAGCGCTGCAGAGCGTCCCTTTCGGATGACGCTCTGCCCTGCTGTCCCTCTTGCGGTACTGTTGCGTAACCGCAGGGATGCAGCAGCGTTATATTTGGCATTTTTCTACTCATGAAAGTTGATCGTGAGTAGAAAAATGCCAAATATAACGCTGCTGCGTCCCCACGGTTACGCAACAGTACCGCAAGAGGGACAGCAGGGCAGAGCGTCATCCGAAAGGGACGCTCTGCAGCGCTGCAGCCTCACAACAGGGACGAGGCTGCTAGCGTTGTAAACTGTCATCCGAAAAAGTCCTTGGTGGACCACAAGCTGAACATGAGTCAGCAGTGTGATGCAGCAGCTTAAAAAGCCATTGAGATTCTAGGCTGCATTAATAGGAGCATTGTGTCTAGATCAAGGGAATAGTGCCAATCTATTCTGCTTTGACCAGGCCTCACTTGGAATATGGTGTCCAGTTCTGGACATCACAATTCAGGAAGAATATTGAGAAGCTGGAACGCGTCCAGAGGAGGGTTACCAGGATGGTGGGAGGTCTGGATACCATGCCCTCTGAGGAGCCAGTTAGGGAGCTGGGCATGTTTACTCTGGAGAAGAGAAGGTTGAGAGGGGGCATGATAGTCATGTTTAAATATCTGAAGGGACGTCATATTGAGGATGCAGCAGGCTTGTTTTCTGCTGCTCCAGAGACTAGGACACAGAGCAATGGGCTCAAACTACACGAAAAGAGATTCCACCTAAACATCAGCAAGAACTTCCTGACAGTAAGAGCTGTTTGTGAGTGGTGGAGTCTCCTTCTTTAGAGGTTTTTAAACAGAGGCTGAATGGCCATCTGTCAGGAATGATTTGATTGTGTATTTCTGCATGGCAGGGGATTGGACTGGATGGCCCTTGTGGTCTCTTCCAACACTGTGATTCTATGAATCTATGATTCTAGGACTCTGATTCCCCCGAAACGGCTCTGGAAATGAAGTGGGGTGGTGGTGGTGGATGGGGTCTGATCTTCACTGTTATCTGCATATTTCAGTATTTGCAGGGGGGCTGGAACCAATCCTCTGTGGATGCAGAGGTGCTACTCTATTCTCATTGTATTGGATTTATTTTAATTTTAATTTATTTTAATTTTAATATTAAACTTTACAGTAAGTTATGAAACTAAAGGTGTCCAGCCATTTAAAGCATACTAATGAATCTAAGAAGATGTGAAGACAGACAGACAGATAGATGTGAATATATATATATATTCACATCTTCTTGGATTCATATCTGTACTGCATAAGATTCCATCATGAGCAGGGAATGAAAAGGTTTAATTAAATGAGTTAATGGTTTGATTTCTTTTTATTATTATTATTGGACAATGTACCAGAATATACATGTAGAAATGTCAATAAAATTTGGTAAATGGAGATGTTAGCAGCAACTACCTTTTCACATAAGTGCAGTGGCAGCTGGGAGAAGTCAGGGAACAGAGCTAACCTAACAGGAGAGGCAAACAAGGGTGTTTTCATGGGTGTGGTGGAAGAGACAACTTGTGTCTCTTGGAGTAAATCTCCTCAAATGAGAGTCCTTGGGAGAGTTTACTAGATTAAGGCTGTAGGACTGTTGAGGTAAGACTGCTTGGTGTCTAGGGCTGGATAAAGGCTTGCTGGCTTGGTCCATTGTGTTCTATAATTCTACTGTGTTTGGTGAGCTCATGTCTGTTGGGTGAAGGCTGATTGTTGTGTGAGGTGAGTGGAGGTTTGCTTGTGTGCTTGTGAGTATTCAGTGTTCTCTTGAGTCCCACTTCCGGAGAAAGACGGCATAGAAATTACACAAATAAACAAATGAATAGTTTTTTGTGTAGCCCAGGCTCTACCTGAAAACCTGGTCTCAGGGAGGTGGGGCATCTGCTGAGAGGAAGTGAGTCAGAGACTTTTTTGAAAGGCCAGCTGACTGACATCAGTGTCCCCCAGAGGACCTGAGTGTAGGGGGTGAATTATAAGGCAAACCCATAGGTAAGCTGGACCCAAATGATGTAGAACTCTAAAGGTAACAACCAACATTTTCTCCCTTATCTACAAACAAATTGATAGCCAGTGGATTAGTAAAATCAATCTAATAAAATCCCTAATCTAATAAAATAGCCAGTGGATTAGTAATCCCTACTGTATGTACCCATAGCCAATCTGGCTGCCATGTTTTGAATTAATGGAAGTTTCCAAACCTGGTACAGAGGTAGCCCAATTTGAAATGCTGTGATCATAGTGACTATATATGTAATCACTGATGGAGGATAGTTATGGGAATGGTCAATTGAGCATGGCTAAGGCCTGTGAAGGTGATGTCTGCAAAGAGGGTGATGTGCGTGGAACTAGATTTCCCTGTGGCCTCCATGGTCAGTCAGAGCTCATTCATTCCAGGGACAGCAGTCATATATCTACCACTGGTTAACGTAAAGCACAGGTTTTAAACAGCTATTTCTTCAGCGCCTTATTTTATGCCCCAGGATTGCTTGAATGGTGTTCTCTTGGCTACTAGGGGGCATGTGTGCTTTAAAAATATATATATCTTTACTTCTTCTAGATGCAGAACAATGCAAGAACTGCCCACCGGATCAGCAGCCAAACAAGAAACAGGATCAATGTATTCCCAAAGATGTCACATACTTGTCATTTGAAGAGCCCCTGGGAATTGTTTTGGTTTCTTTTATTCTTCTCTTTTCTCTGATGACTCTTGGAGTGATGGGGAGCTTCATCTGGCACAGGCATACTCCCATCATCAAGGCCAACAACTGGAAGATCACCTGCATCCTGCTCTTCTCTTTGCTGCTTTGCTTTCTGTGCTCTTTTCTCTTCATTGGCCACCCTGGAGTGGTCTCTTGCATTCTCCGACAAACACTCTTTGCAATTGTTTTCTCTACTGCTGTTTCTTCAGTCTTGGCCAAAAGTCTCACAGTAGTTCTGGCCTTTGCGGCCACTAAACCAGGAAACTGGGTGAGAAAATGGGTAGGGAAACCTTTGGCAATCTCCATCATTGCCTTTTCATCTCTAATTCAGGCAGCAGTTTGTGTGGTGTGGCTGTCCCTCTCTCCCCCATTCCCTGATAGGGACATGCATTCCCAAGTGGGTCAGATTGTAGTACAATGCAATGAAGGATCAGACATGATGTTCTACATTACTCTCGGCTACCTGGGGCTTCTGGCCTTCATCAGTTTTACTGTTGCTTTCTTTGCCAGGAAGTTACCTGATGCTTTTAATGAAGCCAAGCTCATCACCTTCAGCATGTTGGTCTTTTGCAGTGTGTGGGTGTCCTTTGTCCCCACCTACTTGAGTATCAAAGGCAAATACATGGTAGCTGTGGAGATCTTCTCTATCTTGGCCTCTAGTTTTGCATTGCTGGGCTGCATTTTTCTCCCTAAACTCTACATTATTTTAGTCAGGCCAGAGCTGAACACCAAGGAACAGCTAGTAAGGAAAAAGTAGCCGACTAAAGCCTAAATTCTTCTGTTCTCCCCACCCCAGATTTCACTTGTGTGTTTGTAGTTAATAATCTACAGGTATTTCTGCGGAAGAAGTCATGTTAATATTTGTATTTCAAAAATGTTCTTCAAGTATACTGGAGAAATAGGAAGTGATGATTTATTACCTCTTTATACTTCATACATGGGCCAGTGACAATTATCATGGTTGTCCTTCTGGGTTTTGAATGGTAAAGTATAACTGCAGGAATATGTAAATCATAATATATCACCCTGTTCCTGTTATAATTCAGCTGGAGGATAAGATGAAACTAGGCAGACTGTAGAATCATTGCATTGTATTGAGAAATGCTTCTGCTTTTTGCAATTTTTTGGTTATTGGATTTTTCATTGAATTTCTTTAACACACAACACAACACTGAATAAGAATAAAATGAAAGGACAGAAAAGAAAAGAAAAAGAAACACATTTTACAAACACACCAATAAATCAACTAACATACCTACATACACACACATTTGCAAATATACTGAATCCCTCCTTACCCCAGCCATTTAAAATTGACTTCTGGCTTCCCTTAGGATGTACCTTACTTTTACAATCCTATATCATCCTCCTAATTTTGGAGTATAAGCTATGAATCCTTAATCTGTTTTTTTTTTCCTTTTCTTCTCTTTACTTCAACATTTTTTCCTCTTGAATATTGGGCAACTCTTGCTTCATCACTTCATACTTGAATCCAAATATGGTAACATCCCCGAACTGATTTGTCAAGAAATCTGTAAAAGATTCCCAGGTCTCTAAAAAATCTCTGTTTTTTTACCTTTAATCAATTTAGTTAATTTACCATTTGATAAGCAACGCATGAAATAATGATACCACACACAAGCATTGGATTAGAATATGGGCCACTTTATTTAATCTATCACCTATTTAAAACCATCCTCAGAGATGTGCAATAAAGGGATAGAATATAGTTTTGGAGTGGCTGGGGTGGGTGATCTAAAACTAGACCTACCTGCCCTACTTCCACTTGGCAAAACCCTCAGCCCTGGAGAAGAACCCCTTCATTGGGTTGACCACTGGCTAACCATCTACTGGAAGGCCAACCAAAGTGTGGGACCTGTATTTCACATGACCTCCAGCAAGGGCCAACCCACCTGGGCAGACCCAAGTACAAACCTCTTCACACACACCGGATCATATGACCATAAGATTAGCTCCAGAGCCTGCCCCTTACCACAAGGGAGTACCATAGATGAGCACCAACTCCTTATTTCTCCTCCACTACCTGCCATGGATAAGGGTCAAGCATCCGCTTAGTTCCTATCCCCCACCAGGCTGAACAAAAGTACCCCCAATCCCCAATGAGGGAATTAGGGGCATACTTACCCAATTTGCAGATGACACCAAATTAGGAGGAGTAGCTAATACCCTAGAGGACAGGATCAACATTCAAAATGACCTGGATAAACTGGAGAGCTGGGCCAAAGCTAACAAAATGAAATTCAATACGGAGAAATGTAAGGTACTGCACTTAGGCGAAAAAATGAAATGCATAGATATAGGAAGGGGGAGACCTGGCTGAATGAGACTACGTGCGAAAGGGATCTAGGAGTCCTAGTAGACCACAAGTTGAACATGTGTCAACAGTGTGATGCGGCAGCTAAAAAGGCCAATGCGATTTTGGGCTGCATCAATAGAAGTATAGTGTCTAGATCAAGGGAAGTCATAGTGCCGCTCTATTCTGCCTTGGTCAGACCTCACCTAGAATACTGTCCAGTTCTGGGCATCACAATTCAAAAAGGATATTGACAAATTGGAGAGTGTCCAGAGAAGGGCGACTAAAATGGTGAAAGGTCTGGAAATTATGCCTAATGAGAGACTTAGGTAACTGGGTATGTTTAGCCTGGAAAAAAGACGGTTAAGAGGCGATATGATAGCCCTGTTTAAGTATTTCAAGGGGTGTCACCTTGAGGATGGAGCAGGCTTGTTTTCTGCTGCTCCAGAGACTAGGACACAGAACAATGGATGCAAGCTCCAGGAACAGAGATTCCACCTCAACATTAGGAGGAACTTTTTGACAGTCAGAACTGTTCGGCAGTGGAACGCACTCCCTCGGAGCGTGGTGAGGTCTCCTTCCTTGGAGGTTTTTAAA
This sequence comes from Gambelia wislizenii, assembly GCA_030847615.1. NCBI lineage: Eukaryota > Metazoa > Chordata > Lepidosauria > Squamata > Crotaphytidae > Gambelia > Gambelia wislizenii. Next base: position 8,361,733 of record JAUMIR010000006.1, read on the forward strand.
CAATTTAGACAAGATGACAACAAGATGTCTTTACAAAGGTTAGATCCAATCTCAAGCGACAGGAAGCAGATTTCATAATCACTTAACAAGTCTTAGACAATTATCTTGGGGATTATCACATCTAGAAATGGTAATCCATGAAGTGTTTCAGAAGGGACTCTCTCAAAACAGCAAAGCTGAAGAACATGACAAAACTACTGTGATGTTTCTGCCTGAGGTAGTTTTAAGCTGCGTGCTGGAGGGAGTAGTCAGAGAGGGAGAGGCTGATAGAGTGAATGTATGTGCAGACCAAATCACTTACTTATGCAGTTTTATTCTATTCTTTTGCCAATAAACATTCTTTAGATTAATTTAAGATGGTCAGCCAGACATGAGTGATTCTCTGGCAAGTTGGCCCAGCCAATAAAATACATCCACTCATAAGTACTTGTGCTATACCACTGGGAGACATAGTTTGGCCATGATGCAGTGGTGTGGCATCACAAAAGTGGTGGCAGCAGTGGGATAAGAAAGGCCCCTGTGTCACTAGGAAGGTGCCGTGCATCGCAATTTGGTGGCAGCAGCGGGATTCAAAAGATTCAGTGAAGGGTTGAGAATCCAGGATTAAATCCTTGGTGACTCTGGTAGAGGGGATCTAAGAAAGCCAAGCCGGAAGGTCTAGGAGAGATCTAGTGCTGGGGAGAAAGATCCAGTGGCTAGAGAAAGATTCCACTTATTATATTTGTTAGGAAGAACCAAATAGAAAGTGTTTTGTGTGTAGATAGCACAGGCGTGTGGTGAAAGGAAAAGCAGAAGTAATTCCTGAGGTAATTGTCCTGCAGTAAAGTAAGGAATTCTTGTGACTTGAAAAAAGAAGAAAGAAAAGCATCCTGGCTCTCCCAGAGAAATAATAAGGGATGGTTTATTACATCTTCATACTTCCTACTTGTGCCAGTGACAATTATCATGGTTGTCAGCCTAGGTTTTGAATGGTAGAGAACAGCAGGAGTGTATAAATCACAAAATATCACCCTGTTCCTGTTGTAATTCAGGCAGAGGATAAGATGAAACTTTGCAGACTGTAGAATCATAACATTATGTTGGAAAATGCTTCTGCTTTTTGCTAATTTTTGGTTATTAGATATTTCACTGAATTTCTTCAACATACAACACAACACTGAATAAGAAAAAATGAAAGGACAGAAAAAGAAAACAAAAGGAAACACATTTTACAAATGTATGAAGAAATTAGATAACATACCTACATACATACACATTTACAAATACACTGCTGACTGAATCCCTCCCCCCACATACCAATTTAAAATTGACTTTCTGCTTCCCTTAGAATGTACCTTACTTATACAATCCTATATGACACTCCTAACTTTAAATTCTTATACTATCACTTCTTGTAATATGTAGCTTAATGTCTCCTCTTTACTACCAGTAAACATATAGTTAGGTCCAGAAATAATTGGACATTGACGCAAGTTTTGTTATTTTGTCTGTTTACCAAAATAAATTAAAGTTACAGTTAAATAATGAATATGAGCTTAAAGTGCAATATCCCAGCTTTAATTTGAGGGGATTCACATCCAAATTGGAGAAAGGGTTTAAAAATAACAGTAGGACCCCCGCATCCATGGGGGATTGGTTCCAGGGGGACCCGTGGATATCAAAAACTACAGATAACATTGAATGCCATTGAAAACAATGGGGCTTTCCGTTAAAACTACCATTGAATCATAGAGTTGGAAGGGACCACAAGGGCCATCCAGTCCAACTCCCTGCCATGCAGGAATACACAATCAAATCATTCCCAACAGATGGCCATCCAGCCTCTGTTTTAAAACCTCCAAAGGAGAAGACTCCACCACTCTACGAGGTAGTGTATCCCACTTTCAAACAGGTCTTACTGTCAGCAAGTCCATCCTAATGTTTAGGGGGAAATCTCTTTTCCTGTAATTTGAACACATTCCTTTATATCCTAGTCTCTGGAGCAGCAGAAAACAAGCCTGCTCCATCCTCAGTATGACATCCCTTCAAATGTTTAAACATGGCTATCCTGTCCCCTCTCAACCTTCTCTTCTCCAGGCTAAACATACCCAGCTCCCTAACCCACTCCTCATAGGGCATGGCTTTCAGACCTCTCAATATCCTGCTCACGTTCCAGCTTCTCAATATTCTTCCTGAATTGTGATGCCTAGAACTGGGCACAGTATTCCAGGTGAGGCCTGAACAAAGCAGAATAGACTGGCACCATTACTTCCCTTGTTATAGATACTATACTCCTATTAATGCAGCCTAGAATTGCATTGGCTTTTTTAGCTGTTGCATCACACTGCTGACTCATGTTCAGCTTGTGGTCCATTAAGACTCCTAGATCCCTTTTGCATGTACTGCCATCAAGCCAGGTGTCACCTATCCTAAAAAGTTTACCTTGCAGGACCTAGAAAACGTCTAGAGAGGATCCCACTCTTGCCATTTTCTAGGAAGACTCTATGGTAGGTCTGCTGTTTTGTTTCCCGCAAATAACTTAATCAGTGGATAATGAATCAGTGGGTACAGAGGTCGTTCAGTACAGCTCTTTAATATGGCGTCCCCTCTTTTTCAAGAGACCAGAAGTAAAAGCAGTTTCATGGAGATTTGTGGGCTATTCTTTTGTTATTTCTTTATCAATTAAGCAAGTAAAATGTCTAGAGGTGATTCCATGTATGGCATTCACATTTGGAAGCTGTTGGAAGACAACAGTGGTGGATGATCATAGCATTCTTTTCATAGAGCTGGAAGGCCAAAACTTCTTTATTCAGGCAGGCTTATTAAAGAACTATCTGGGGGGTGGGGTGCTATTATGGTTTTGTTGGTTTGTCCTTCATTATTTCTTCATCAATTAAGCAGGTAGAAGTTCTGAAGTTGATTCCAGGTGTGGCATTTGCATTTGGAAGCTGTTGCTGTGAACCCAAAACATGCAGTCAAAGCTCTCAGTGCAAGTGAAACCGGCCATAATTAGGCTTGTGGGTGGGGGAAGCTATCAGAGAGATAGCAGGAACATTAAGAGTGACCAAATCAACAGTTTGGTACATTCTGAGAAAAACAGAATGCACTGGTGAGTTCTGCAGCACAAGGCCTGGATGTCCATGGAAGACAACAGTGGTGGATGATTGTAGCATCCTTTCCATGGTAAAGAAAAAACCCTTCACAACATCCAGCCAAGCAAATACAGATGTTCACTCCTTTGCAGACCCAGACCGTACACACCACTCCCCTCCCCCAAAGAAGACACATACAACAAAGTGTGTTTAACAATTGTATTGAGTACAAAATAAGGAGAATGGTTAAGTACAGGTTAGTAGATGATGATTGGCAATAAAAGGCTGAAACGTGCTGATGGATGCACAAATGGTTGGCCCTCATGCATGGATCGTGATCCCATCCTTGTCCAACCCAACGTTGGCCAATGGACTCATGTCTGCCAATGCCGAACTTCCTAGAGGGAGAACTGTTGGCCAAGCTGCCCCTCTTGACACTTTCCCTCCTCTGTAAACAAGGTGTTAATTAAACAATAAAGGGGGTGGCCTCCGTGAGCTTGAACTTAAATTGAATTTGATGAAGACCCCATTTCTTCCCCTTTACCTGGATCAGGACCCATGCCATCCCGCCACAAAAGGCGTTCCCCATGGGAACCACCTTCCGCCAACCATTCCCCCCACCATCCACAGGCAGCCCAGCAGTCCATCCAGGCCATGGGTGGTTTAGCCAGCGTCCTCTCCAGGCGTGTGTACGCTGTGTAAACCCTGGATTCTCAACGGATCGCCAACACCCCAGCCCAATGAGGGTCTCAGCTAACAATCTGCCCTGCATAGCCGCAGTCACCACTCCAATCCTGAACAAGTGGTTGCTGAATTCTTCTGCCGGCATCCCAGCTGTCCCAGCGCTGCCTTCAGCACGCTCACAAATGGATGTCTGGTGAGCGGTGTTCTGTCCTTGTGCCTGAGCAAGGGTCCATGACCAGCACCTTCCACCCTCATGCCGAACAGCAGGGCCTCATAGCCCAAATGGCAAATTGATGGCAACACCCACACCAAGCTTGCCAGTGGGCCCTATGACACTGGACACCAGACATCAGTCACTTTTGGAGTCATTCTCCTCCAACCATCCACCACCTTCCTTACAATGAAGGTGTCGCACAGGTCTCTATGGCTGCCTGCTTTGCTCTCCTTCTGTTGTGGCCCAGACAGCTCCGTAGCCATGCTAACACTCAAAAGACAAAAACTGGAACGTCGCCCCCTTCTAGCTTACCCATGTCAATGGCGACAAAGAGTCCACAACTCCTTGTATCGCTGTCCATTCCCAAGGCTCCAAAGGTAGTCCAGGAAATGGCTGTGGCTTCGTCGGCATCTGGGGCCAGTGCATAGAAACTTTCTCCCTGACATTGAGACAATGCATCCGCTATCTTGGTATCCATGCCAGAGATGTGCTGGGCATAGAACTGATGTTGGATTCCAAGCAGACCAGCACGAACCTGCGCACCAGCCTCATGACCCTCTCGGACCTGGAGGAATGCCTGTTGATGGTCCTAAACACCAGGGCTGGGCACATCAGTGGCCATTGTAATACACCCCAAAGCCCAGGCTGCCGGTTGCCTGAGAATGCACATGGAGTCCATCCTTCAATGCCAAGCAGCATTGTGATCCCATTATGCTGCTCCAAAAAAGTTAGCCAAACCCTCATGTCCTCAGTCACTCCACAGGTCAAGCGAATGTGGTGATGAGGAGATGTGACCATCCCCCTGGTGAGGTGTGCCACCCGTGCACAGAGACATCACCCAGCATGTGAAGTTCAGATGACCCAGCAAGGAGAGTACTCCTATTTGTGTGGCTTTCCCCCCTCCCCAGGGGCCACTTAGCATCTCCTTCAAGGCTGCCAACTTGTCCTCAGGCAGGCAAGACCGCTCAGCCCAGAATCCAGCTGTATCCCCAGATAAACAGGTTGCTAATGTTGGGAACACCAGTTGCCAAGGTGGCAAAAAAAGCCAAACCCAAGCCTGTCTGTAGCAACATGGTACCCTGCATCACCGTAAGTACAGCAAGACTTCCAATCCCTGTTTAGCCTCCTCTCGGAATGCTTTGGGTAGTGGAGCAGGCCCAACCTGTTAGCCACCACCTGGCTGGTGAAGTTCCAGAGATACATCTACGGGCTCAAAACTCCTTCTGCTCGTTCCCCCTGGGTAGGGCCTGGAGGAAGAAAGCAGAAACTCACACTTCAGCCCATCTACCTGACACCTCATCAGAAGTCAAAATTAGGGGGTCATCCTAGTGATGCATGACAAAAGGGGGGGCCTACCTTGTGATGGAAGGCCCGTGCTAGGAACAATATGAGGGCAGACACTGGTCCCACCACCATGTCTGGATCTTGCTAGACTCCTATCTCCCTAGGTGGAGCCTGGAAGGAAGAAGGAAACAACCCACACTCTGGTCCACCCTCCAGACCCACCATTAGGAAGTAAACCATGAATGCATGATGACAAAAGGGGCGAGGGCAGCCCTCCCCATGCTGCAAAGCCCACTCTAGGCATGCACTGAATGTCTGAAACACTGCTCAACTGATGTGATAGCTCATGGGCAATGCCATGTCAAAGTCCAACTACCCTGGGATCCGATCCTCTGGGCGGACTCTCTGCAGCTGGAAGGCCAATCGGATGCCGCATTCACCTAAGGGGGCCCCTGCCCACATGACTGCCAGAGCTGTAAGCCTGGACCAGTGATGTGTTCTGAACTGAGTATGGCTCAGGTGAGATGGCAACAAGCCAAACACTACTGGCAGTTGCACTGCAGGATTTAGTTTTGTTTTGGTTGGGGTTTTTTGCCCAATTCTGACCTCTCCTAGGAGCCTATGAGAGGAATGCAAAACCACTTCTAACAACTTGCAATTGAAGGCAGCCACCAACTAGTTGGAGTGCCGGATGAAGCAGGACCGTCCCAACAGGTTTGAAACCCCCCAGGCTCGTCCTGTGCATGCCAACGTGGGATGCACCCTGTTGCATATCTAACATGTACGCTCCACAGAGAAACCTGAAGTGCTTACCTCCAGCGTACTCCCAGTGGACCATGTGGTTTCCTTCCCCCTACGTGGGAGCCTGAGCTGCACCCACCTTGTCCTCCTCACTGGCTCCCGCCATGACCACCAGCATCGCACAGTGATGCCCCACCTGTGAGGGAATGATCAGGAGGTTTTCCTCCTGCATGTCTAATGATCACAATGGCTGCAGTGCCCCCCCACCTTCATCCTGGCGATCGGCACCTGACAGAAGTGAAAGACGATGTGCTTGCCCCATACCAGGGGAGACCAAAGCTACGTCCCTCGTGAAATCGGCGTCTCCCAGCCAGACGGAGGTGCTTTGAGCAGGGCCCATTTATATGGTCCCATTCTGGTCCTCTGTGCAATCTGTCTCCCTCTCCCACCTGCTACCTAGAGGGGAGAAATCCACATTGTCCTTATTGGAATCCAGGAACTCACCATCTTATCCCAGTGGACCTGCTCCTATAGCAGGCTGTCCCGCAGCCACGGTGGCCACTTCAGCAGGCCAGGTGAGCAAGCCCCCCCCCCCCGCCTCATTTGTTTGGTTGTATGTATGTTTGTTTTTACTTGAATAGGCCAGGATCCTTGTCTGCGACAACTCACTGATGATAACTTGGAGTCTGGATGTGCCTCCTTGCGATGACCAGAGTGTCACCGCCACTGCATCCTTGGGCTCGTCCCCCCGGTCCAACTTGTCACGCCGTCCGTGCTCCTGTCAGCCAACCTGGAGTGCCGTGAATCACCTTAGGGTCACCATAAACTGGAAACGACTTGAAGGCACAAAAAACAGAAAAGGGCAAACAACTGGGGTTGTGTACCCCTCAACAAACTTTTGACTACCGTAAGTCATACAACCAAACATTGAGGAAAGCGTCTTCCATCTCACAGCATTTGAATCACTACCATCCCCACACTTCATTTGGACGCAGTTGCTGTAAAGTGTACCTCCTTGCCTGTACAATAAGGGGCAAAGTAATAAGAAGCAAGGAAAGTCACTTTTTTGAAAAAATAAATACATTGTTCAGCTATGGATGCTGAAGTCATCCATAACTGAACTTGTGATAAGATGATGCTCCGAGTCTCAGAACATTTCTTCCACTTACATTTCGGGTGTAGGATTCAAAGACAATGGACTTTTTCTACTACCCTGACTTTAACTGGTTTTTTTTTTTTTGGTAAGTGGCCCGCTGGGCCATGACGTAATGTGGTGACATGCAAGGAACCATAGCCCCCCAAGAAGCCCCCAAGGGCCTGCTGCACCACCTGAGCTCTGCGGCACCTGACTGTTTGTGGCCTTGCGGGTAGCCCTGCTAGCCAAAGGCATGCCACTGGCGCCCCATGGGGTGTTCACCCTAGCACCACCCCCAGGGACCTCCATCCCTCTGTTGAGGCACCTGGTGTTACGGGGATGCACTCCCAACTTTCATCGCTGCCCCTGGTGGCCTGGTGGTGGCTTTGTTGGCCGACCCACGGCTCCCTGGTTCAGATATATTGTTGTAATGTTGATATTGCTGTCAGTGTAATGTGTGCAGGGAGGGGAGGTGCATTGTACCACCCAAATGTACCACACTGCACCTCCACTGAAAATCAAGGGGGAGGCACTCACATCACCCCCAAAGGCTGCAACTTCCTCCTGGCTCCACCAACCACTTTCCGCTGCCCGCATGGTGATGACCCTGTTCAAAGAAATGGGTGAGGATGGGAAACACACAACACACTGCCTTGGCCCACAGGCACCGCCACCCAGCCTGCGGATCAAGCTGATCCCCTGCTGTGCTTCCCCCCTGTTTGAGTGGAATTAGGGTAAGGAAGGCCTGCCACCAGCCAAAGTAGCCTAAGCAAGGCTCCCCCCATGGCATTGTCCCCAACCCAAGGGAGCGCTGCCATGCACCCAGCCGGCTATGCTAATTCCCCACACACCTGGGTAACCCCTACACTGTTCAGGTCCTCCCTCCTCAACCTGCCCTGAGCTTTATTAATCGCCAGTCACCGACCTGCAGCCCAAGGACCTGTGGAGGGGGGGAAATGAAAAGTAGGGGAGAGGGGGGATGTGAAAGCCACCCCATCATCCCCTGGCTGCCCACCCCAAAAAACCTCACTGCCGAATAGTGGCCAGAGCAGCCACCCAGGTCATTGCCGCTGCTGCTGACACCCGCTGCCGCTGAACGCGTGCCGCTCGCCTCCTGGGTACTAGAGGGGGATGCTGCTAAGGGTGCCCAAGCAGCCAGAGCATGATCATTCTGTCTCCTGTCCGCTGCTTGCTTCAGACCTCCCCACAGCCCCTCCTCCTCTGCCAGCTCCAACGCGTCCGCTTTTTAAGCTCACAATGAGCCAACTGAAGGGGCCTGTGCTGGAGGGCAGCTCAAACACCCGCTCCATCACAACTCCCTTTGTCATCCAACCATGCTGGAAGCGTGGCTGGATGACCCGTCTCTTCCTTCTGCAGAAACAAATTGGGTTGAGGCTGGCCCAGCCCGATTCGCCTGCGCTTTCCTGCTTCCTCCCAGCTGCAAGGCAGGCCAGGAAGAAGAAGGCCAGCCCGTGTCAGCTGGCCACACAGCTTATGGGAGCCATGGAAGGAGGAGCCTCAGGGGCTGCCAGCCAGGCCGCAAACCGGCCCACCAACAAGCTGGTGAGCCCCCTTCTGTCTTCTGTCATGTCATTAATAAACACTAGTGACCGACTGCCATTGGAAGCCATGCATGCCCATGCTATAATAATTATTATTATTATTATTATTATTATTATTATTTATATCCCACCCCTCTGCTAAAAACAATCGGGGAGTCTTCCGACAATTAAAACATTATAATAATGACTAAAAACACCACCCACCCCCACCCTCCCCCATAAAAAGACATTAAACACAATAAGATTAAAACCTTCTAAATAAAAACACATTAAAAACAGATATATACATAATTTTAAAAAGCCAGGAGACTGAGCTCCTGAGGCTGGGATCTAATCAGGAAAGGCCTGGTGAAAGAGATCCATCTTTACTGCTTTTTTAAAGCTACTCAAGCTTGTCAACTGACGAATCTCATTCGACAAGCCATTCCATAAATTGGGGGCGATTACCGAAAAGGCCCTCTGGGAGGTTGCAGACAGCCTAGATTTTTGTGGCTGAAGCAGATTCCTCCCAGAGGACCGGAGTGCGCAGGGAGGATTGTATGGGAGGAGGCGGTTCCGGAGATAAGTTGGACCCAAGCCATTTAGGGATTTAAAGGTAATAACCAACACCTTATACTGGGCCCGGAAACTGATAGGCAGCCAGTGGAGAGATTTTAATATTGGAGTTATATGATCTCTCCGAGATGTTCCTGAGACCACTCTGGCTGCCATATTTTGTATCAACTGAAGTTTCCGGACCAAGCATGAGGGTAGCCCCATGTAGAGCGCATTGCAGAAATCTAGACGAGAGGTTACCAGCGCGTGCACCACAGTCTTGAGGTCCCTTACTTCCAGGAAAGGGCACAGCTGGCGTATCAGCCGAAGCTGATAACAAGAGCTCCTGACCGTCACATTCACTTGACTCGTCATCTGAAGTGATGAATCAAGGAGCACCCCCAGACTGCGAACACAGTCCTTAACGGAGAGCGTGACCTCGTCCAGGACTGGCAGTTGCAACCCAACTCCTGGTTTCGGGGCCGCTACCTTGAGCACCTCTGTTTTGTCCAGATTTAATCTCAATCTGTTTTTCCTCATCCAGCCTATTACTGCTTTAAGACAGTCATTAAGAGGAGAGATGCCATTGGAATTCGAGGCCGATGATCGGGACAAGGAGACAAGGAGAAATAGATCTGGGTGTCATCAGCATACTGATAACACCCAGCCCCATAACCCCGAATAATCTCACCCAGTGGCTTCATATAGATGTTAAACAGCATCGGGGACAGGATGGCGCCCTGCAGAACACCGAGAGATTTTATCTGCAAAGTAGTTGTTAAATGCATCGCAGCAGGCCGTTGTTGGGTTAAGCAATGGGTTCTGCGCAGGTATAACCTGCGTCATCTCCCTTACCACCCTAAACAGCTCTGCTGGACGGGACTCTGCAGACGCAATACGTGCAGAGGAGAAAGACCTCTGCGCTGCATGTATTCCCTCTCGATAGGACTGAAGAAAATTCCTATATCGCGTCCTGTCGGATAAGAGTCGAGTTTTCCGCCAGTTGTGCTCTAGTCGTTGCCCAACCCGCTTCATTTTCCTAAGCTCTGAAGTATACCATGGCTTACGGTTAGAAGTGTTTTGGAAAGGACGCTTGGGAGCGATCGTGTCAATAGCCTTGGTAAGATCGGTGTTCCAAGTATTAACCAAAGCTTTGACAGGGTCACCGGCGTTACCAACCATTAAACCCTCCAAGGCTTTCTGGAATCCTATTGGTTCCATTAGCCTTCGGGGGCGAACCATTCTAATGGGTCCACCACCACCGGTGGGGCAGGAAGAGACTCTTAGTTCAGTCTTGACCAGGAAATGATCCGTCCATGACAATGCGGTGGTTTTAATAACCGCCGCCCACGGATATTCCTGTTCTGTACTAAAGACCGCATCGAGAGTATGACCCACACAATATGTGGGCCCAATGACCAATTGGGATAGGCCCATGTTTGTCATGGTTTCCATGAACTCCCGAGCTGCACCAGTCAGATTTGTCAAGCTGGTCTCGAGTGGAATGTTAAAGTCGCCCAGAACTAAAAGTCTGGGCAACTCCAACAGCAACTCTGAGACCAGCTGTGTCAGCTCGGTTAGGGAGTCTGCTAGACAATGGGGTGGTCGGTATACTAGCAGAATCCCCAAACTATCCCTCGTCCGTAGGCTAAGGTACATACACTCAAAGTGGATTGTGTTCCGGACAGGTATCCTGGTCAAAGTCAGATTATTCTTATAAACCAGAGCCTCTCCACTCCCCCGCCCACTTCCCCTCACCTGCTCACTGACAGAATACCTGGCTGGGAGGGCCTGCACCCACATGACAGCGCTATCCTCTCCCAGCCAGGTTTCTGTGAAGCAAGCCAGGTCGGCATCCTCATCCAAGAGTAGATCATAAATAATATGAGTTTTATTCTTAACCGACCTGGCATTGCAGAGGAGCAAAGTAAGGTTCTGTGGAATGGTTGGTTCGCTCTCCAATCCATTCCGGGAAACAGGGTGAACTGAAGGTAGGGATAGCTAACAGACAGCAATCCCGCCTTCTTTTGTATCATCTGTTCACTCTGTTCCGACCATACCTCCCTTTACCCAGCACAACTCCCATTTCCGCCCCCAATCCATTCCCGGCCTCAGCTGACTCCAGTTGCTGGCTTCGAGTCCTTCTGGCTGCTGGCTGGTGTTCCTGAGGGGGTGGGAGTGGCTTAAGACACCAGCCACTCCTGGCCACACCCCCTCCTGCTGCTGCCTTGCTGCCAAGTCCTCAGGGCCCCACTACAGCCTCCTGGCCCGGTGGAATGGGGTGAAAGGCTGCTGCAGGCTGGAGAACCTCTGGCTTGCTGGCTGGTGTTCCTGAGGGGGTGGGAGTGGCTTAAGACACCAGCCACTCCTGGCCACACCCCCTCCCACTGCTGCCTTGCTGCCAAGAAGTCCTCAGGGCCCCACTATAGCCTCCTGGCCTGGTGGAATGGGGTAAAAGGCTAATGCAGGCACACTGCCTCCACCATGTGTTACAGATGATGTGGTATGATTCGGATTATGAGATGTTCCAAACCTTCTCCATACTTTTTTCTTCCCATCATGCTGGTATAGGTTGATCTCAGTTTCATTGGTCCAAAGAATGCAGTTCCAGAAGTGGGCTGGCTAATTAATATTTTTTTGGCAAAATCTAATCTGGCCTTTCTATTCTTGAGACTTACGAATGGCACTGTATGCTGAACCCCCTGTGTTTGCTCTCATGAAGTATGCCTACTTCCTGGAGAGTGTTCTTCACTTGGATGTACAGTCCAGAGAGAAAGAAGGAGAGAGCCACCATCCCTTCACCCATCCTGGTGCCAGCAGCCTCCAATTCCAAAGTGTCAGGAGGAGCCACCTGGTCAGCCACTAGCAGAAGGATGAGGAGGGCAGCTTTTCACCGCTCCAGATTCATCTCGCATTCCTGGGCTGGACTGCTCATTCCCTCATCCCTGTTGGCCAAGCTCAATCTCAGTGGGCTTTGGAGGGCGCAGGACAGAAGGAGCAGCCCAGCTGACAAAGGCGAGTTGAAGCCAGAGTGGCAAAGAACCTCCCTCCTCTTCCTTCTCTGCAAAGAGGAGCTGGCCAGGAGGTTCCCTTTGCAGCTGGAATTGGAGGTCGCCAACACCACTGGGATGGGTGAAGGGCAGGCGGCTCTCCTCCTCTTCCTCACAATGACCTCCCCCCGCATTGTCTCCAGGTGCTGCCAGGTTCCCTTCACCTTCCTGGCCCCCACCACTCAAAACAATAGCATGGCCACCATCTTGATTCATGGTCATGTGAACATCACATTGGAGAGCTAACTTTACAGCCTATCATTTTTGACAAAACAAAATGATGCTGCTACGTATTGCCTATAAAGCACAGGTATGTGCATTATATTTTTCTTGTCTAGACAGGCCCAGGGTGAGTACAGGGCATTTGCCCCATGTAGACACAACCATAGTTAGCATCCCATTGTACATTTAGGTAGCATGTTAGAAATGTATTTTTTTTTGTTTTTTTGGTTTTTTTGTATTCCTTGTATTTTTTTTAACAGACTCACTGAAATCAACAGGATTTTAATTATTTTACTATTCCATGGTTTTCAATGGATCTACTCTAAGTGCATCCAAATCTAAATCCAACCCACTGCTTGAGACACATTTTCATGAGTATTCTTTAACTGTGCTCATACCTGGGAATACTGAGAGTAATGATTTTTCCTATGATGACTATAATGGTAGCCTTTGAGTAATTGTAGCCCAAGGCTATCAGGGAACCAGGTACACAGATGACTCCATCCCAAGAGCTGACTGGTAGGCTCTGCTTCATCTATAAAAACTACTCTTAAAACAACCTGTTAGACACAGTTCTGAGTGGGGGGATATTGAAGTCAGTCAGCACTTGATCAAACAGATACCAGAGACAGACCTGAATCTCTGAAACCAGGGATTATTTCAGTCTTCACCTTTTCATGGCCATTTGGAAGCTCACCTGAAGACCTAGTATATTTTCAGTTCTACTGAGATTCCACATCTCTGTCTAAATGGTTGTGTTCAGGTGTGGCTGGAGCCATGGCTTGCTAATATTCAGGAAGATTTCATTACTGCTGACCCTCTTGATGCTGCTGCCTCATCATGCCACCAAAAATTTGAACCAAAGGTGTGTTTGGCAGAACACAGTTGACAAAGTCTTTTACCCCTATGAAAATGAAATTCTCATAGGTGGTTTGTTCTCTCTTTTTATTTCAGTTTTAAATGAGCATTCCTTTGATAGAATTCCAGAACGGACACAATCTGGCATGTAAGTAGCTTGTTCATTTGAACTAAGGAGCTTTATTATTAGCAAGGACTGACATACAACTGTGATTCAACCTGCTTGTAGAAATAGAGATAGATGGCTTCCTAAGCCACTGAAGCACCAGATGAGAGGTGGGGAAACCTGAGTGTCCAAATGTGCTTGGGCTTCACCTCTTATCAACCCAAGCCAGCATGGCCAAGGTCCAGGGAAATGTTGGTTGTAGTTCCTCAGTTTCTGGAGTGTTGGTGATTCAAACACTGCATTTTAGTTTATTAGTATGTTCCTTGTTTTCCCCTTTATGTCTCATTTAAATAACGGAAAAGACAATCTGTGCACATGCAAAAAAAGCTCATGAAGGAGAAAAACAGGCCAAAACCAAATCTTCTATCATGGTAGAGTTCAAAAATTTCTGTGATTATTTGTAAAATTATGTATTTATATTTTTTTACATCAATCCTTACAATTATGGCTCTTCACAGGTATGGGATTTAGAAAGATTGTGTCAATTCGAAACAGAAACTAGACAAGCACTGACCATTTGAGATCTTAGAACAGTTAAGGGACATGAATTTTGTTTAAAAATTAATGGCAATTTAAAACAATTTAGAATATGGTGTGTATGGGGGGAGTTAATTATTAAAGGCTTATATTTTTAGAGTATGTACTTTGAAATAAATGGCATTTGAGGTAGGTATGAGTTGCTGTGTTAAACCAATTGGAGTGAAACCTACTTTTATGTGCATTTAAAAATTGATGAAGATATGCCTTCAGGAATGAAACAGCCCTCAGACCATATGAAAATCTCATTTCAGCCTGCAACCCAACTATTACCACCAATACCTGGCCGCAAAATTTGCCATCGAAGAGATTAACAGCAATGGCCACCTATTACCCAACTACACACTACAGGACCGCTTTGATTTAAATTTGTTCAATGAAGTGGAATGTGGTGGGACAATGGGTGTGCTATTCACAAGACATGGCTATCCCCTTAACTATATCTGCAACAGGAAGTACAGGCTCTTGGTTGTCATCGGTGGACTCATTGTTCAGAATGCCAAGCAGATGCCCCACATCTTAAAAGTCTACAAGATGCCACAGGTATGTGTACACAGCAACAGAAATAAAGAAATACCACCAGCAGAAGGAGACTTAAAGGGGAAGGATGGTTTTTATTACTACTCCCTGTAAATCTGCAGGTTCCGTTCACTTGCCAGACCAATGTTCTTATTAGTCCTGTGAGTTAAAACATCTAGCCAGCAGGCAGACACAATAGAGCCCTTTCTAGGAATAGAAAGGAAAAGATTTCTTTTATTTATTTATTTTTAGATGGGGACACTGAGAGGAGTAAATGCCCATTTCCTCTTTGCTTCTGCAATATCTCCATTCCACATTGCCACTCCCTGGGTGGATGCAATCTGTTGGAACTCTGAATTATAGGGGGGAAATGATGAGCAGAAAAAATGTTCATGGAAATGGGCACAGGCTTCCACAATTTTAAATTCCTCAGGGGAAAAAAATCCCTTCTGCCAATTATCACCTCTTGAATTTATTGTGTCATGGAGTAATCTTGCGTTTAAGGCAACTCAAAATCATTTTGCCCTTTCCAGTATTTCTTAGTCACCCAGTCCCGTCAGATTCATCTTATGTTTTAACAAACCTTAGCTATTATTATTGTGAGACAACCAAGATTTTTCTTCTAAAAGCTGTAAAAAGA
The DNA here is from genome assembly GCA_030847615.1 of Gambelia wislizenii. Lineage (NCBI taxonomy): Eukaryota > Metazoa > Chordata > Lepidosauria > Squamata > Crotaphytidae > Gambelia > Gambelia wislizenii. Next base: position 8,376,950 of record JAUMIR010000006.1, read on the forward strand.
TCACTGTCCTTCTCTCTAGTTCAGTTACAGCTCCATTGATCCTGCATTGGATGATAAAGCTCAATTCCCTTTTGTCTATCAAATGGTCCCCAGCGCAGATGCTCAATTTGTTGGGATTTGCAACCTGTTTAAGTATTTTGGATGGACCTGGATTGGCCTCATTGTTTCGGATGATGACAACGGAGAGATATTGCTAAGGACTCTCATTCCTCAGCTCCTCCAGATCGGCATTTGTTTTGCTTTTAAGGAAACTATCCCAAGAATGGACAAGTACTGGGCAGCAGCTGGTAAAAATAATATACCACTTAAAAGACTACAAAAAATACATTTGATCATCACCTCTAGTGAAACCAATGTGATTCTTGTTCATGGAAACTCACGGGTTATGGAGGGTTTACGGATTATTTTACATATCAGTGAGTTTCCTCTAAGGAAGCCAATAGACAGAGTATGGATCATCACAGCTCAGTGGGATTTCACAACTACAACAGAGAAAAGGTTCTTCACACCCAAATCTTTTAATGGCACTTTGTCATTCACACCACACACACAAGATATGGAAAAATATTTACAATTTCTTAGGACGCTACTTAAATTTCAACTTAGTTTTTTTGATGTATTTTGGATGAGTGCTTTTGAGTGCTACATTCCAGGATCTCTTATGATTCAATCTAAACAAATGGAGATGGAGCCATATCCAAGAATTTGTACTGGGGAAGAGAAGCTGAGCAGTCTCCCTCAATCTGAATTTGAAATGAGAATGTCTGGCCAGAGTTACAGCATTTATAATACTGTGTATGTCATCGCACATGCTCTCCGCGCCATATTTTCCTCAGGGTTGAAACAGAAAACACGAGGATATGGAAGAACATGGAAAATCCAGAATGTCCACCCCTGGCAGGTAGAAAGCATATGTTATCATCCGTACAAGTCTCTATGGCAAAAATACAGAAGGAGCCTTCCCTTAACCCATCCTAAGGGCTTCAAAGGCTATGTCAGCCCCTTCCCAATGAACAAGGATGATGTGTGACTAGATTTCCTCAGCATACATGCATACATAATCTCAGCTTTTCAAACAAAATTATTTTCCTACCACTCCTGTCAAATCCATTCTCTTTCTTCTCCCTGTCTAGCTTCATTCCTTCCTGAAAAACATCCGTTTCAACAATAGCGCTGGAGAGGAAATCTTTTTGGATGAAAATGGCAACTTAGCAACTGGATATGATATCATCAACACAGTCACTTTCCCCAATCATTCCTTTTCTACAATCCATGTTGGGAGGATGGATCCCTATGTTTCTGAAGGGCAACAGTTCATTCTTCTCACAAGTTCCATTAAGTGGAATCCCAGATTTAAGCAGGTGGGTATGACCATTTTTACCCTGAAATTCCCATACATATTAACAAGCAGGTAAATGCTAGGGCTGAGGACTTGAGAATCCATAGTTGAGCTACAAAAGCGGCTGGTTGTACGAATTCATTTTCTTCTATCTTTTAATTTTGCAAATGTTGGGAAATTCTGGTCATAAATGAATACAGATGAAATTCTCACCTATCTCTCATCGAAGAAACCCAAAAAGCTTAAGTTTCAAAAATAAATAAGATTTCTTTATTAAGTTTTGAAACTAGCATATAAGACATATAAGTCAACAGTAATAGAAAAAGTAACATATATTACTAATACAAACATCTAAGATATATAAGTAAAATATGGCAGGGCTCTGACCTTCCAATCCTAACTGTAATGAAAAGCACCCATGAAATGAGAAGAATGTATATTATTCTACCATTACAGATCTAACTAAATATTCTTTCTAAGAACCATAACCAAAGATTATTGCATCATTAGGTTTCTTTTTGCCCAAAAGGTCCATAAATGTTTTCAAGTCTTCCCAATATCCAATTGCTTTATCCTTTAAAATCCATGTTAATTGAGCAATTTAGGCTAATTCAGCAACCCTAAACATTCATTCTTCCAGTGTTGGTGCATATCACTCTCTTTCTAAGTCTGATGAAACAAAATTCTTGATGCTGTTGTCATGTAGAAAAGAAGTAATCCATGTTTACTATTCAATTCTTTATCCATAATACCCCAAAAAGCAATTTCTGGTGACATTGCAATAATCTATCTTTAGAATTTTTGGATCAACATATAACTCTTGGAACAATAATATTTCACTTTTGGACATGTCCACCACATATATAAATAAAAAGAACCTTCCTTCCCTTGACATCCCTAACATTGATTTGAAACATTCTTAGGCATTTTCAACAATTTATTTGGAGTGAGTTGCCATCTATACATCGTCGTGTATACAATATGCCTTTAGAAGAGGGAAATGATCTAATTGCGCTTTCCAATTTTTGTGCTGAAAGAAAGGGGACTAAGCATCTGGGAATTACAATCATTTTATTTATTTATTTATTTATTTATACCCCGCTCTTCAGCCACAAGGCTATCAGAGCGGCTTACAAATTGTTTTAAGTAATAGCTATTTACACATCTAACTGCATTAAACAGTTTCCAATGTGTGTTAGCTAATTGCCCCCCACAAGCTGGGTACTCAATTTACCTACCTACGCTGGAATCAAACTTGCGACGTGGTGGCTTGCAGTACTGGCATTTAACCACTGCGCCACCAGGGCTCCTCATCATGTAGAATAACAATCTATTTCATAACAATTATGAAAAAGACTGGAAAGAAAATACAAGAGACTTTGAAAAATAGGGAAAGTTAAATTTATCCCTTTAGGAGAAAATTGTGGTAATAAACACAAATGTCTTGCCAAGACTTTTATTTTATTTTCAAACTATCCCTATTATAAGAAATGGAATACCCTTTGGGCAATAACAGAAAGACTTGTCCAGATTTGTTAATCAGTCAAAGAAACAGAGGATGGTGTTGGGGGATGATAGGACTCTCAATCCCTGGCAGAAGGCAAAAATATCCCAGCAGACTTAGCAGCAACCCATTCCCAAAATTATACTCACACACAGAGTGTTTTTCTACCTATCAATAGGAGGCACTTTATCTTCAGCTCAATAGCAGTTGCAATTGTTACAATACATACAAACTGCTATGCCAGGCTTCAGGCTTGGTCAAGAGACAACATCTCTCCAAATGCACATCACTTCTAGCATCTCAGTTCTAGCCTCTAGCTAGCCTCGTCCCTTGTCTTAGTCAGTTTAGCAAGCCTAGCACTGAGTTGTGGTCATAGCCTCCTTTTTATACAGTTTCACAGGTGTCATAGGGCACTGGCTCCTCCAATCACCTTGAAGCCTTACATCTTGTATAAGCCCTTTGCACTCTGCCCTATACTTTGCACACCTTCCTTTTCTTTGCACTCAACACTTAAACTTGTATAATGACGTATATAAGGATCATGTGTGCAGCTGTAGCCTCCAGGCTCTATAACCTTGGTCTTTGCCTTAGCTAGCTTGGCAGTGACTTGACAACTTTGCAGTTGACTGGTCATTTTATAAGGAGTTCAGGCCTCTAGCTCCTGACAGTCCCCTCCAAAATGGTCAGACCACTGCATAGGACACATATACAATTACACGTGTACAATTATATTCCAGTGTTACATACACAATAATAGCACATTGTATTCAATCACATACATTGCAAGACATTTTTCATCTTTCATGCTTCCACCATAAACCTTGGTAGCAAGGCCCAGCCTTTTTGACAATTCATCATGGCTTCCTGCTGGAAGGGGCTTTGTGAGCAGGTCTGCAAGGTTGTCCTCAGATGGGCAGCAATGCAGACTCAAGACACCCTCTTCTATCAACTGCCTCATGTTCTGGTAGTGTACCACAACGTATTTTGTCCTACTTTTCAGGTTCTTGGTTTCTGCCAGTGCTATGCAGGCTTGGGAGTCCTTGTGCACCTCAATAGGCATGTGCTACAGCTCTCCAAGGTCTGCTAGCATCTGCCTCAACCATTGCACCTTGCTTACCATCTCAGATAAAGCTGCAAACTAAGCTTCTGTCGAGCTTAGTTCGCATGGCCACACAGGTCTGTTTTCTGGATCTCCATACTATGGGACTGTCTGCACACCTGACCACCAACCCAGTCACAGACTTGCTGACAGAAGTCTCTGCAGCAAAGGAGGTATCTGCGTAGCACTCCAGTGTTGTCTGGCTTCCTACCAACTTCAGACACTTGTTCCTAATCCCTTTGATATATCTAAGTAGCTGTTTCAGGGCTTCCTAATCCAGCATCCTGGGTTTGGAAACTCTTCTGCTAAGCATGCCAATGGCAAAGATGATGTCCGCCCTGATATTGTTCACAATGAACAACAAGCTACCAACCACAGAGTGATACAAATCACTTGTGAAACCTTCTTCTGCTTCTAAGGTCACAAAATCTGTAGTCATGGGGATCCTGACTACCTTGGCCTCACTCAGTCCACATTTGGTGACAAGATTGTCAATCTTTTTCCTCTGGCTTAGGAAAAATGTACCAAGATTGGTTCTTTCAACCTCTACCCCTAAATAACACTTTAGCCCTAAATCCAACACAATGGCGACTACACATACCAAGTCAAATACATGCCATAAGCCAAGATAAGCTAGCTAGGTGAACGTCGCATCAGCTCTGCAGAACCGTCCCTTCAACCTGGTGCTGCTGCCAATTCCTCACTTCTGCTTAGGTCAGAAATGGGTGTCTGGACATGATCAACAAGGAGGGGATTGCTCTCCCCGCCTCCTTGCTGTTCGTCTTTTCCACAGAGCACCTGCTCAGTGAAGAAGTGGTGATGGCTTCGTAAACCAGCCACCCCCTTTTCCCTGCACTGCTCAGCATAGGGAAGAGGGATGGTATGGCTTTTGCCATCTGGATGACTGGATTGGACTGAACCAGACACAATCCAACTATCCTCACACCAAAAGAAACCAATGTTGCTCCAGACTTCCCAGAATACTCCTGATTTTTCCCAGACTTTGCTTTTTTCACAGCATAGTTAAGTTAAAGGCCAAAAAGTGCAGATTCTCCCCCAAAGTAGCTCTATATTGCTTGGACTGCCAGGTCTGGGATGAGTATGGCATTTTCCCTTTGTGTAGATGTGCCCAGAGAATAAAACTGAAAACACTTCACGCTAAAGAAAGGGGAAACCTGGGAATTCCTATAATAAACTGTATTATAAGGCCTGTTGCTTTGTCTGGTTGAAGGAATGGATATTGCTTAGAGGGGAGAAAATTTCAGAATTTGAAGATCATGGGCTTATTTACACTAAACAGGATACAATGGCTCCTTGCAGGAATAAACAGAAGAAAGGGCTTCAGTATAATGGAACTAAGGAAGGAGTACCCGAAAGCTCCAAACTGATGAATGGAAAAACCACCCAGAAAATGTTTCTTTTTTTTAATGAAGTAAATTAATATGAAAGAGTAATGTAATGGAGAAAATACATTAGTGAGAAATACAAACTCAACTGTGTAAAACCTATGTAAAGAACAATGATTGATACAAAAGCAGATAAGGCAATCAACACATATCATAATAGAAAAACAACATGCCCAAAGCTATATGGTAGGGATTAAGAAAAGATTAGATAAACATGCATGGGATACACAAGAAGAACCAAACAAAAACAAGGTATATCAGTAAATAGAAGGCAAATGCAAATAAAGAATTACAATGACTGCAAGAAGAAAAGAGGACTCGGGGGAGGTCAAAAATCTAATTAATACATGTGTAGAATGACTAAATAAAAATTTCAGTGGCTAGCATGAAACTTCTAAATAGAACTTTGTTTTTCTATTATGATATGTGCAGAGTGCCTTACCTAATTTTTTTATCAGTCATTGTTCTTCATATAGGTTTTACACAGTTGTGTTTGTATTTCTCACGTATGCATTTTCTCTATTACATTACCCTTTCATATTAATTTACTTCATTCAGAAAAACATTTTCTTTTTCTTTTTTTTATTTTATTTTTTTCCAGTTACATTTCATTAACCACCAGTCAACTTTACATGTATATCTTTGTTTATCATTTCTCTTCTTCATATTTTTCCATAGATATATTAATTTTTAAATAGCTTTCGCACAACATTTGTAACTTCTTTTCTATTACCTTCAAATCTTATTGGGAGTTTCCCTTAGTATATCTTCCTTTAATCTCTATCTTCTTCTCCCTTCCCTTCTTCCTTCCTCTAGTTTCTACTGCTTTAGCTCTTTTCTATTTCTTCTTTTCCATTGCCCACCCATCTGACCTCTTCCCCTGCTAGCTTCTACGCTTAATTGTCTGTTGACTATATTATTTTTTCAACCTCCATTTGTCACCTTTATGTCACCTTCTTCCTTGTTTTGTTTTTTTTTTTCCTTTTTTTCCCCCTTTTAACCTTTGTTCTCACTTTGTCCCTTTCCCATTTCCAGGAAATCTTTTACCAGTTCCCATTCCTTCTCCCATTTCTCTATGCTCCTTCCCTTAAGTAAGTTTGTCAGCCTATCAGCATCCATCATTTCCCATAATTGATCAATCCATTCATCTATATTAGGGTTTGTTTTTCCCTTCCATTTTTTAGCATAGATAATTCTGGCCAGCGTTATCATATATAATATGATTCTCCAATGACGTTTCAAGTTATTTTCCTCCCTCTCTCCTATCTCTCCTATCATATTAAGCAGGTAGATCTCGGGTTTTAATGGATAGTTAATATCAAGCATCTCTCTCATTTTATTGTGGATTTTTTTCCAAAATGCTTGGGCCAGCGGGCATCTCCACCACATATGCATAAATGATCCTACCGCCTTGTCACATTTCCAGCATTCTCTTTTACCTGTATTATACATTTTAGCCAACCTATCTGGCATGAGGTGCCATCTATAAAACATCTTAACAAAGTTTTCTTTGAGATTTTGTGCCAATGTAAACTTTTGTGTGTCCTTCCATGCTTTTTCCCATTTATTGAATTCTATAGTATGGCCTATGTCTGCCATCCATTTCACCATGTTTTCTTTAACTTGTTCTGACTCCAATTCTCTTTCCATTAGTAGCTTATAAAACTCAGCTACCTGATGTTTTGTCTTATCAGATATAATCCCGTCCAGTTTGTTCTTATCTAATTGGAATTGCTCTAATTTCGAATCCATTCTGAATTTCTTTTCCAGCAGAAAAACATTTTCTGAGTGGTTTTTCCGTTGTCCATTTTGGTGCTTTTTGGCACTCCTCCCTGAGTTCCCCACAGGAATATCCTGGCTGTGGAGGTGGCCCATCCCCCCCCCGCCCCTTTGCCGGCAGAAGACAGGCTGAGGTCTAAACAAGACACCAGCCCATCCCTGAAGCAGCTGCAGCTGCCACCACCATTTTCTTGCTAAAGTGGAAGCCAGAAGAGGTCCTGCAATATGTGATTAAAGGCCCCCTGCATATGACCAGCCTCATCTGCAGAAAACCTGCCTGGCTTCTGGAAGAGCCAAGGAACTGGCAGTGGCAAGGAGGAACGATGTGCCAGACAGGCTTCCATTGACACATGCCAGAAATGGAGCAAACAGATTTTTTGTATATATCATGGTAAAGGGCCCTATTCTAGCTTTCCCCTGTTCCAGCCCAATGTCTGCCATGGGAGTCGTTCAGACTGCCCGTGGGCAGGTCAGGGTGTTTGGCCAGTTTAGACAAGGCCGGAGACATGAGATTTGGGTGGCCAGGCTTATTTTGATATGACAAAGTTAGGACACAGGGCAAATTTGAAAATTATTGTATTAGGAAGGCTCTTTTACCAGTTTGGTTTAAATATAAGCACAGATGCTTTTCTAAGATAATATTTGCCATTTCACCATTAAGAAGCCTTTTTTTTTCTTTTTCTTTTTTTGGAAAGACCTTAAAACCAGAGGAATTGGTTTTATGATTATACTTTGTACTTAACAAGAAAACCATAATGTTGAATCAAATGAAAAATACAAAGAGCAGCTTGAGAAAAAAGCTGATGTGAAATCACCTATCTATAGATTTCTTTGGTGGCCTTATGCAAACCATTCTTCACCAAAAGGTCTCAGGACCTAGGCATGAGAGGAAGTAGCAAGGGGTGGAATTCCAGGGGTAAAGAAATTAAATGGATCACCCAACATTGTGGAAAGTGAAGGCTTCCAGCGATTCAGTATTTTTGTGGTCATGATGCAGTTATGGACTTCAAGGTAATTGACATAAGATTAAATTAAGACTTTCCCCTTGTGTTTTTATTTTGGTTTGGTTTGGTTTGGTTTGGTTTGTTTGTTTGTTGTTGTTGTTGTTTGTTTGTTTTACCTGAAGACTCCCCATTCCCGTTGTGTCGAGGGTTGCCATCCTGGCCAAAGCAAGAGAATTCCTGAAGGAAAAGAGATTTGTTGCTATGAATGTCCACAGTGCTCTAAAGGAATGATTTCAACCCAGACAGGTCAGTGAAAATGCACTGTCACATACAGAAGACAGCCAGATATTCATAAAGGAAATCTCCATTAAGAACTGCTCAATGTAGATGTTGTTTCATCACTTATGATATGAGTGAATCTGACCAGTGTGCAAAAAAAACAGACATCCTTTTAGAGAGGTAGGTTTCCCATCGGAATCTGTTGCAGAAAGAAAAAGTTGGAAGGGGGAGATTTTGCAAAACAGTCAAGTCCTTTGAAGAAATGGTAGGATGCTAGACTCCATCCAATGGAAAACAGATTTCCTACTGTTGGGTACAAAGCTGTCAATACAGAGGAACAACTGTACTATTACATAACGAACAGAAAAACTTCTATTGTTAATTTTTAAAAATAATAATAATAATAATAATTTGGACTTCTGCTGTGTTCCTTTTGTTACCCAATGATTATTTATAACAATAATACTACAGTAGCACACACACACCCGCGGCGGTGGCATGACTCAACCTGGGTGAAAGCCCTCTGCCTCTCCAGCTTCCTCCATATCACTGCCCCCCCACAGTAGCACTAGCCACAAGGGAGGGCAAGTGATCTTCACAAGGGGAGGCGACAGCCAGGTGAGTGAGCAAGATACTGAGGCTCAGAGGTGAGGAGGGTGGGGAGGGGAGAGGAGGAGGAGAGCTCCCTTCCCTTCTTCCTTCAATTGGTTGACTGAGTGAACCCAAAGGATGCTCACCAATGGCTCCTCTTCATCCTGGGGAGAAGTGATTAGTGGGGTGCCACAGGGTTCTGTCCTGGGCCCAGTGCTATTCAACATTTTTATCAATGACTTGGATGAGGGAATAGCAGGCATGCTTATCAAGTTTGCAGATGACACCAAATTAGGAGGGGTAGCTAATACCCCAGAGGACAGGATCAGAATCTAAAATGACCTCAACAGATTAGAAAGCTGGGCCAATACTAACAAAATTAATTTCAACAGGGAGAAATGTAGGGTACTACACTTGGGCAGTAAAAATGAAATGCACAGATATAGAATGGATGACACCTGGCTTGAGGGCACTACATGCAAAAAGGGATCTAGGAGTCTTAGTGGACTGCAAGCTGAACATGAGTCAGCAGTGTGATGCAGCAGCTAAAAAAGCCAATGCAATTCTAGGCTGCATTAATAGGAGTATAGTGTCTAGATCAAGGGAAGTAATAGTGCCACTCTATTCTGCTTTGATCAGGCCTCACTTGGAATACTGTGTCCAGTTCTGGGCACCACAATTCAGGAAGGGTATTGAGAAGCTGGAACATGTCCAGAGGAGGGCGACAAGGATGGTGGGATGTCTGGAAGCCATGCCCTCTGTGGAGCGACTTAGGGAGCTGGGCATGTTGAGTCAGGAGAAGAGAAGGTTGAGAGGGGACATGATAGCCGTGTTTAAATATTTGAAGGGCTGTCATACTGAGGATGGAACCGGCTTGTTTTCTGCTGCTCCAGAGACTAGGTCACAAAGCAATGGGTTCAAACTAAAGGAAAAGTGATTCCACCTAAACATTAGGAAGAACTTCCTGACAGTAAGAGGTGTTCAGAAGTAGAATGCACTGCCTCGTAGTGTGATGGAATCTCCTTCTTTGGAGGTTTTTAAACAGAGGCTGAATGGCCATCTGTTGGGAATGATTTGATTGTGTATTTCTGCATGGCAGAGGTTTGGACTGGATGGCCCTTGCAGTCTCTTCCAACTCTATGATTCTATGACCCTATGATTCCCCTGGAAAGGCTGTGGAGGTGGTGGCGGGGGGGGTCGTTGGGGTCTGGCGTTCACTGTTATATATGGGGGGGAGGGGCTGGAACCAATCCCCTGCAGATGCAGGGATGCTACTGTATTCTCATTGTATTGGGTTTGTTTTAATTTTAATTTATTTTAATTTTAATTTTAAACTTTACAGTAAGTTACAAAACTGAAGGTGTACAGCAATTTAAAGCAAATTAATGATGTGAATATTTAGTAATTAATTAGATGTGAATATACGGCATCTATATATGTTACCATCTTGATGGGGAATCCTTCTGCTGTGCTTTCTGCAACCGGATTGTTTATCTTGAATTGGCCTTTTTAGTCATCAGCGCGCTTGCAGAAAGCGTGGGATGAGTCCTTCCTGAATCTTCTTTTGTGAAGAAAAGCCAGAGAGAGAGAGATGTGAATACACACAGACAGACACACACACACACACACACATATATATATTCACATCTTCCTGGATTCAGAGAGAGAGAGTACTGGATAAGATTCTACCATGAGCAGGGAGTAAAAAGGTTTACTGAGACAAGTTAATGATTTGATTTCATTTCTTTTAATGGACATTGTACCAGAATATATATGTGGAAATGTCAATTAAAATTTGATAAAGGGAAATGTTAGCAGCAACTACCTCTTGTTGTAAGTGCAGCCACAGCTGTGGGAACTCAGGGAACAAAGCTAAGCTAACAGGAGAGGCAAACAGGTATGTCTTGCATGGGTGTGGTGGCAGAGACAGCATAAGGGGAGCTTGTGTGTCTTGGAGTAAATCCTTGGGAGAGTTTACTAGATTAAGGTTGTGGGTCTGTTGAGGTAAGGATGTTTGGTGTCTAGGGCTGGATGAAGTCTTGCTGCCTTGGTCATTAGTGTTCTATTGTTCTACTGTGTTTTGGTGAGCTCATGTCTGTTGGGTGAAGGCTGATTGTTGTGTGAACTGAGTGGAGGTTTGCTTGTGTGCTTATTAGTATTCAGTTGTTCTTTGGAGTCCCACTTTGGGAGAAAGACGGCATAGATATTACACAAATAAACAAATGAATAGTTTTTGTGTAGCCCAGGCCCTCTACCTGAACACCTGGTCTCAGGGAGGTGGGGGATCTGCTGAGAGGAAGTAAGTCAGAGACCTGTTTGAGGGACAAGCTGACTGACATAAATGTCCCCCAGAGGACCTGAGTGTATGGGGTGGATTAAAAGCAAACACATGGGTAACCTGGACCCAAATAATGTAGAACTCTAAGGACTTTTTCAGAAAGGAATTACCACGCAAGAAGACTCCAGAATAGTTACGACACTGTTCCACGGCAGGGGGTCTGTTTCAGATGACACCGTCCCTCTCTCGGCATCATCTGTGTCACTTCGGTGTATGATTAGAGGCAGCTGCACCATATTTTAGTCACAAACAACTTCTGTGAGTAAAATATGGCACGGCTGCCTCCAATCATACACAGAAGTGACATGGATGATGCCAAGAGAGAGACGGCATTGTCCAAAACTGACGCCCTGCCACGTGACAGCATCATAACTATTCTAGAGTCTTCTTGCACAGTAAGTCTTGTCTGAAAAAGTCCTAAAGTTAACAACCAACATTTTGTCCCTTATCAAGAAACAAATTGATAGCCTGTGGATTGGTAATATCGGTGTAATAAGATCTCTACTAGACATACCCATAACCAATGTGGCTGCCATGTTTTGAATTAATGGAAGTTTCCAAACTTGGTACAGAGATAGTACAATTTGGAATGCTGTGAACATAGTGACTATATATGTAATAAATGATAGGCAATCACTGAGATTGTATTTCATACTGGTGCAGGATAGGTATGGGAAAGGTCCATTGAGCATAGCTAAGGTTTGTAAGGGTGACGGCTGCAAAGAGGGTGATGAGAGTGGAGCGAGATTTCCCTGTGGCCTCCATGGTCAGTCAGAGCTCATTTGTTCCATGGACAGCAGTCATATATCTGCCACTGGTTAACTTAAAGCACAGGTGTGAAACAGCTATTGGTTCAGTGCCTTATTTTATGCCCCAGGATTGGTTGAATGGTGTTCTCTTGGCTACAAGGGGGCATGTGAGCTTTAAATATAAATATAAATATAAATATAAATATAAATATATATCTTGACTTCTTGCAGATGCAGAACAATGCAAGAACTGCCCACAAGATCAGCAGCCAAACAAGAAACAGGATCAATGCATTCCCAAAGATGTCACCTACTTGTCATTTGAAGAGCCCCTGGGAATTGTTTTGGTTTCTTTTATTCTTCTCTTTTCTCTGATGACTCTTGGAGTGATGGGGAGCTTCATCTGGCACAGGCATACTCCCATCATCAAGGCCAACAACTGGAAGATCACCTGCATCCTGCTCTTCTCTTTGCTGCTTTGCTTTCTGTGCTCTTTTCTCTTCATCGGCCACCCTGGAGTGGTCTCTTGCATTCTCCGACAAACACTCTTTGCAATTGTTTTCTCTACTGCTGTTTCTTCAGTGTTGGCTAAAAGTCTCACAGTGGTTCTGGCATTTATGGCCACCAAACCAGGAAATTGGGTGAGGAAATGGGTAGGGAAACCTTTGTCAATCTCCATCGTTGCCTTTTCATCTCTAATTCAGGCAGCAATTTGTGTGGTGTGGCTGTCTATCTCTCCCCCATTCCCTGATAGGGACATGCATTCCCAAGTGGGTCAGATTGTAGTACAATGCAATGAAGGATCAGATATTATGTTCTACATTGCCCTTGGCTACCTGGGGCTTCTGGCCTTCATCAGTTTTACTGTTGCTTTCTTTGCCAGGAAGTTACCTGATGCTTTTAATGAAGCCAAGCTCATCACTTTCAGCATGTTGGTCTTTTGCAGTGTGTGGGTGTCCTTTGTCCCCACCTACTTGAGTATCAAAGGGAAATACATGGTAGCTGTGGAGATCTTCTCTATCTTGGCCTCTAGTTTTGCATTGCTGGGCTGCATTTTTCTCCCTAAACTCTACATAATTTTAGTCAGGCCTGAGCTGAACACCAGAGAACAGCTAATAAGGAAGAAAGAAGCGAACTAAACCCTGACTTCTTCTGTTCTCCCCACCCCTCACCTCTTCTGTGTTTGTAATTAATAATCCAGATATGGGGAAGAAGTCATGCTAAGGATATGAATAGGATATGAATATGATTAAGGATATGAATAGGAAAGAGGAAAGTTTGTTACTGGAAGGTATTATTATATATGATAACATCTGCCAGGCTGATTATAGCGAAACAATGGAAATTGAAAGAAGTGCCTACAATCGAAGAATGGAAAATAAAATTAATAGATATGATGGAATTAGATGATCTGACAAACAGATTAAGAAATACTGCATGTAGCAAAGTAAGTAAAGATTGGTTACCATTAATAAAGCTATGGGGAAATGAGATGATGATATAAGGGGGGGAGGCAGACCTAATGTTATATTTGGTTGTATGGAAAGAGACGGTAAACCATAAGTATTTGAGAGGAAAACTATGTGGTTAACAACGATGGAGTAACAGATTGAGAGAAAAGACATATGCTTACAACATGAGACTTTAATGACTATTATTTCGTCTATTTTTTCTCTCTTTTTTATTTATATGATACCTGAAAATGGTTAAGTTTATGATTATAGCTAAGAAGTCTAACCTTAACTATTGTTAAAGGAACTCTTAAGAAATAGAGCTTGCAAAATACAACTGTGGAGAAAAGAATGTAATATTTTAAAAATCAATAAAAATATAGTTGAAAAAAAAAGAAGTCATGTTAAAATTTGTACTTCAAAAATATTTTTAAGTGTATTGGAGAAATAATAAGGGATGATTTATTACATTTTCATACTTGTGCTAGTGACAATTATCATGGTCGTCATTCTAGGTTTTGAATGGTGAAGAAGAACTGCAGGAGTGTGTAAATCACAATATATCACCCTCTTCCTGTTATAATTCAGCTGGAGGATAAGATGAAACTAGGCAGACTGTAGAATCATTGAATTTATTGAAATTTCTGCTTTTTGCAATTTTTTGGTTATTAGATATTTCATTGAATTTCTTTAACACACAACACAACACTGAATAAGAAAAAAATGAAAGGATAGAAAATAAAATAAAAAGAAACACATTTTACAAACATACCAATAAATCAACTAACATGCCTACATACGTACACATTTGCAAATACACTGAATCCCTCCTTCCCCCACCAATTTAAAATTGACTTCCTGCTTCCCTTAGGATGTACCTTACTTATACAATCCTATATCACCCTCCTAATTTTGGAGTATAAACTATGAATCCTTAATCTGTTTTTTCCTTTTATTCTTGTCTTTAATTCAACATTTCTTTCTCTTGAACAATGGACAACCCTTGCTTCTTCACCTCATACTCGAATCCAAATAAGGTAACATCCCCACATTGATTTGACAAGATATCTATAAAAGGGCCCCAGGTCTCTAAAAATTTCTCTGTTGTTTTCCCTTTAATCAGTTTAGTTAATTTACCATTTGATAGCCAACCCATGAAATAATGACACGACACAGAAGCATTGGGTTAGACTATGGGCCACATTACTTAATATCTCTCTCTCTATCTCTCTCTCTCTCTCTCTCTCTCTCTCTCTCTCTGGCTTTTCTTTGCAAACGAAGATTCAGGAAGGACTCATCCCGTGCTTTCTGCAAGCACGCTGATGACTAAAAAGGCCAATCCGAGATAAAAAGTCCAGTTATTTAAAACCATCCTCAGAGATGTGCAATAAGGGGATAAAATGTAGTGTGGGAGTAGCTGAGGCACGTTATCTAAACTAGACCTACCTTCCCTGCTCCCCCTTGGCAACACCCTCAACCCTGGAATAATGGCAGACCACATTACAATTACTCCAGGCCATAAAGATCAAATTGTTTCCATATCCTTTGTGACCGATATAATGAGGGCCTTGCCCTTGAGCTAGCCGAGGTCATTGCCACCAAGGAAGATGACCACTCTGTGGCCCACAGAACTCCCCAAACAACATAGTCATCAAGCCATGCCATCTCAGGCTCCTCTTCCCCATCCATTCAGCTGTTGCCAAGTCACCTATTATGGGATCCTTAACGAAAAAGGCGGGGCGGGGAGAGAGAAAGAAAAAACCCTGCAATATTACAACAGACTGAAAGAAATGGGGAAAGAAAAAAGATCAAAAGATCAAAAATTCAAAAGGTCATAAAAGATACTTAATAAAAGAAGAAAATCCAATGGTCAATAGTTTTTCACAGTAAAATTCAATCAATCGATTACAATCTGTTTCCAATATCCAGCGACATAACATTTTTCTTCCCTGCTTTTCAAGAGGCCCAGTGGCTTGGTTGCCTCAGAACCAGTGGAGATCTCCTCAATATTTGCCCACTGTTCGAATGGCTATTCAGTCACATCACTGCCTGTTGATACTCACTATTCTACATTTGTCAAAAGAGTTACTAAAACACAGGTTTTCCAGCATGATACAACAATCTTAAGGTTCTCTACACCCTGGGCACCACTTTAATTGGGAGAGAACGGTTTTGACTCTCCCAACAAGCCATCTGAAAGAATTTGAAAGTAAGAGATGTGCTTGACTCTCTCTCACTCACACCATCCCAACCCAGAAGTTGACAAGCATGTGCTTTTAATTCATATATTTGGCAATCTGATTCCAAATCTTTTGCTGTTCTTGTTCTTATGGGATCCATGGTCAGCCAGCTCTTTGTACTTGCGTGGTTCTCTCTTTGAAAATAAAGTGCCACTACCATCTGCCACTTAATACTGGATTCTGTGCAAGCCCCTATTGTGAGAGAGATGGACCACAACTTATCTCAACCTTCATTGAAATCTGAATGTTCCATGTGTGACTTTTGGAGTACTAAAAATTCCAGGCAGCGTAAAGTCAGAAATTGAATTCCTGGACAATGTTGCTGTGCTTTTTGAATTATTTGGCCAAATCCAGGGTATGGAACTGCCAGGGGTTCGGGGGTTACACTGACCCTCAAAGAGACAGTGGAAGGACATACCGACTGTAGCACTCTCCAGTGCAAAAAAAAAAAAAAAAAAAGGAGAGGAGAGGAGAGGAGAGGAGGAAAGAAGGAATGAGGGAAAACCCAAAGCCCCCAAACACCCTCTAGTGCAGTGGTTCTCAACCTGTGGGTCCCCAGATGTTGTTGGACTATAGTTCCCAGGAGCCCTCTGAGGTCTCACCTTGACAGCCAGGTGGTCCTCCCAGTCATTAGTGAGGCTGTGAGTTCAAGCCTACAGCCTCACTAATGACTGGGAGGACCACCTGGCTGTCAAGGTGAGACCTCAGAAGGCTCCTGGGAACTGTAGTCCAACAACATCTGGGGACCCACAGGTTGAAAACCACAGCTCTAGGACATTGAGGGGCAATTTTTGGGGGGGGATTAAAAAATTTTGGACCCCAGGTGCCATAGGAACAAAGAAAAATCCTTCAGGGTTTCATGCGGCCCAGGAGATGCCCCTGAATATTATTTATAGTTCTGGGCAGCAATTTAAGAGAGTATTGACAAGCAAGAACAGGTCCAGAAAAATGTCACTAAGATGGTAAAAGATCTATATTCCAAAATTGTGAGGAATCATTGAGGGAGTGAAGTATCAATAATTCCAGAGAAGAAAATGGTGATGTCAAATATGATAGCCATCTACTAGAGTCTGAAGGGCTGTCATGTGGAAGATGGATGGATCTTATTTGCAGCTACAGAAAGAGGAGAAAAACATAGGTTCATGTTAGGGAAGTTCTGACTGAGCATTATTAAGAACTTCCTGTATCTTGCCTTTGCTTGTACCACAAGTGGGCATCATCTAGAGAGATGCCGAGATAGAGTAGAATTTGTACTGTCTTTCCCATTGAGACAGATACTTTAGGAATCAGAAAATATCCTCAATCATTTTCATCCCTACAATAAATAAGCAATAAATACATTTCCCTAGTTTCCTTGCTGTTTTCTGACCTGTCTGACTCAGAGTTTGTTCATAAACTCCAGCCATTCTCCAGTCGTCTCTCCTTTCCCCTTAATTATCCTGTCTTCGCTCCCACATTAATGCAACTGATGATTTTCTTACCAAGTAAAGTTCAGTCCTGTCCATCCCTACAACTCCTGGAATCCCATAACCAGTGTGTCAATCAGCTGGTGGAATCTGGGGATTGTCTTCCAAAGAAGCAACATTTCTCTGCTGGGACCCCTGTCATCTGAGAGCCTCACCAGCCAGTCTTCTCTGCACTCCCTTCGTCCTTCTCAGATTTCTTTGTCATGCACTATTTATACAATTATGTACTCATTATTTAATGATCTAGGAATGTTTATGTCTATCCTGGCACCTATTCAAAACATTTGACACCCATTACAATTCTCCTTCTCCTTCTCGTCTTCGCCTTCATTTATAGCCTGTCGATTCCCCTAAAGCAGGGCTCCACACGCCTTACAATTAAAATAAGTCCAACAGTTTAAACCTACTGTAAGAAAAGCACATTAAAATGGGATTAAATTCTTAAAAACAGTAAAGGCAGTTTTAAAATGCTTAATAGTTTTAAAACTACACTACAACAAAAACAATACAGCAGCGCTTTGACTTTGCAACATTATAAAAAAAGGATTCAATAAATTATTTCATGAAAGGGTAACAAGATCCTTCAAACCTAAAATGAACTTCTCCTAAGAAGAACAAGAAACACTCAAAGATGCCGAAATGAAGAAAAATAACAAGAATACAAAAGGAGCTAGAAATAATAGATAAAAACATGGGTCAAATTTAGACAAGATGACAACAAGATGTCTTTACAAAGGTTAGATCCAATCTCAAGCAACAGGAAGCAGATTCCATAATCACTTAACAAGTCTTAGAGCAATTCTCTTGGGGATTATCACATCTAGAAATGGTAATCCATGAAGCATTTCAGAAGGGACTCTCCCAAAACAGTAAAACTAAAGAACACAATACAACAACTGTGATGCTTCTGCCTGAGGTAAAGATTCGCAAAAAGGAAAGCAGACTTTTGAACAAATTTCTACAACACTACTAGAATCAGTAGACTAAAAGAGTATAATTAAATACTTCATGAAATGGTTATCTAAAGTGGCACCTGAATTCCAAATGGAAAAAAAAGTCATAGAAAACATACATTACATTATAGTTTTAAAATCTACGGTAGAAAATATGGTGAAAGATGTGATTTATTTCATTAATAAAGTCCTGGAAGAAAGACAAATTAATCTAACTTTTTTAGTAGTCCAAAGCCTGTCTGATTTGAAGAAACCAAATTCTTGCCTTTAATGACATAGCATTTGAGATTCTTTTTAAAAAGAAGACTCCTATATCAAAGTACAGAGGCACAAAGAAAAGCTTTATTTCATATTTGCTTAAATCAGCATCAAAATTAAAACCATATTTTAATATAACATACTAAAGATTGAACTGGAAAACATGGGGAAGGGAATTGCAATATCATTTCAGAGCTCCTGATTCTTTTACACCTTCCAAGATGTTACAAGACAGGTCACCTGCAACAGGTGGCAGAAGAGAAACAGCAGGAGGCAACACAGAGTGGGAGCTGACCATAAGAAAGGCCTTGGGATCACACGGATCCCAAAGAAGGAAGGAAGGCCATGTTTTGTGCATGCCTGTTTAGTTAAGTAAAATGTCCAAGAGAGCAATCTGTAGCCTTGTTTTTGTGTGTCTTCAAGTCTAACAACTTGTGGTGACCCTAAGGTGAACCTATCACGGGGTTTTCTTGACAAGATTTGTTCAAACAGAGTTTGCCTTTCCCTTCCTCTGAGAGTGAGAGAGTGTGACTTGCCCAAGGTCACCCAGTGGGTTTCCATGGCTGAGAGGAGATTCAAACCCTGCCCTCCAATCATAGTGTAATGCTCAAACCAGCACACCACTCTGGCTCTCAATCTGGACCCTATCTGTGCTAATTTTTATCTTTGTTATTGTTGTTGTTCTATCTTTTCCATTTGTTCTTTCCTATCCATGAATCCATTCATTCAGGAAGGGATCCTCAACACTCAACAAGCAAATACTCTCACCTCCCTGGATTAGTTTATGTTGACATGGATTCAGACTAAGGGCTTGTCTACATGGGCTAAATACCTGGTCTTATCCCTGTTTCAGAGCCCTATAGTCCATATGATGCAGGGCATTTGCCCCATTCTGCTCCTAGACAGTCCACACAACCACCAGGTGAGATACGAGGCTGAGATGGGAGAAGGCTGTGTAGGGCCCATTAAAACATTCTAGAATAATACCCAATTTACTCCATTATAGACAGCCAAAACCTAGATTGTGTCCCACATGTCCACATGACCCCTGCGGCATGACCACCATCTCCCTGGCTCTCCTGGAAGCCAGGCAGGTATCCCGCAGCATGTGACTAAGGACGGTCACATGCAGGGGGCCTTCAGTCACATGTTATGCAGCAGAGCCAACCAGCTTAGATCAGTGGTTAGTGCTTTCCTCCAAAGCAGCAGAGTTTCAGAGAATAGGCTGAAGATCCTGACAAACTCTCCAAGCCTTCTCACTCTTCTCCAGGTGTCTCCAAAACGTCTCCAGGGTTCACTCAGGCAACTCAGTAGTTTTATATAAAACCTACTTTATTCTTCTATATAAATATACTATATGGTCAACAAATCACAATCTCTACACACTACCCCACAATATCTCCAAACTACTCCCCCTCTACTCAACCACAATACATTGGCAAACATTGCAATTTTATAGCCATTGTTTATCACCACCCACTAGTTAGTTTCCACCCAGTGGATGTGTACTTCCATTCTGATTGGTCCACATAGTTCCACCCATACTTAAGACCAACCCATGTATTTCAACATTTCACCTTGTACACTTAATGATTCTCAGGTCTTTCCAATCTGCATTCAGTACCTCTGTCCTTGGCTCTCAGGTCTTCTAGATTACATTAGCAGTTTCACCTGTGTAGCCCCATAATTGCTCTTGCTTAGTCATTGTGACTTTCACATACATATTTTATTTCTTTCACTGTATGTCCCATGTTGCATTTTCCTTAACAATCCCCTCCGAAATAAAATATTGTATGTGTCTTACAATGTCATTCCAACCATTTGTGTCAGCCTTTCATGTTTATCTACTGTCAATGCTTTTGTGAACAAATCTGCTATGTTGTGTTGTGTTTCTATATATCTCAATTCTATTTCACCCTTCTGAACCATGTCTCGCACATTTTGATATCTTACACCAACATATTTTGTTCTGTTCTTCAAACTTTCAGTTTCAGCCATTGCTATGCATGACTGTGAATCTTCCAGAATTTCCACTGGTATCTTGTAACTTTCATTTAAATCATTTAGCAATTGCTTAATCCACTGTACCTCATTTACTATCTCATTCAAAGCAGCGAATTCTGCTTCCGTTGTGCTTAACGCTACATTAGTTTGTTTTCTACTTCTCCAAACTATTGGACTTTCACTATATTTAATTATCATTCCTGTAACTGACTTCTTGTCTCCTAATTCTGATGCAAATGAACTGTCTACATAACAATCTAGATCTGAACTATTGTTTCTTATTATCAATTTCCTATCTACGGTTCCTTTCAAATATCTCAACAAATGTTTTACCGCTGTCCAGTCTTCAATTTTTGGATCATTAACCCTTCTAGACAATACATTTACAGCATAAGAAATGTCTGGTCTGGTATGGCAAGATATGAATTGTAAAGATCCTATTATACTTCTGAAGAGAATCTTGTCCTCAAACGCTCTAGTTGTTTCCTCAGACACAAAACCAGTTGTCATTGGAGCTCTTACTATTTTTGCATTCTGTAATCCACACTTTTCAATCAATCTTTCAATTTTATTTCTCTGACTTAACAAACAATGTCCTTCTTCTGTCCATTCAACGCAAATACCTAAATAAGACTTCAATACACCTAAGTCCTTCAAAACAAACTTCTCAGACAATTCTCTTTTTACTGACTCAATTTCCTGTTTTGACTTTGCTGCTACGCACAAATCATCTACATAGATCACTAATACTATGTCTCCTTTTGTATAAACACAAGCATCTGCAATGCTCCTCTTGTAACCTAGCTTAACTAGCTCATCATTGATGCACAGATTCCACGCTCTGGCACTTTGTTTTAAACCATACAACGCTTTCTTTAATTTATATACTCTCTGACTACCATTTTCTTCGAAACCTTGTGGCTGTTCCATAAATATTTCTTCATTCAAAACCGCATTCAAGTAAGCTGTTTCAAAACCAAAATGTTCTACAACTAAATTCCTTTTTACTGCTACAGCTAGAACCATTCTCAGACTTTCTGGCTTTGCAGTTGGAGAATATGTCTTATCATAGTTCTCATACTGCTGTTGTGCAAAACCCTTAGCCACTAACCTAGCTTTATATTTGATACTTCCATCTGGCATTTCTTTCCTTTTGTATACCCATTTACAACCAATTACTTTCTTGTCTTTGGGTCTGTCAACAATTTCAAAAACATCTTTATTTACCAGGCAACCAAACTCATTATCCATTGCATCAAACCATCTTTCCTGTTCTTCACTAGAATAACTTTCCAAATCTTCAAAACTTTCAGGCTCTTCTACTGCTAAACAAGCTCTTGCCTTTGTCACAACAAACCTATCTGGAGGCTTTCTAACTCTATGACTACGCCTGGGAATAAAATCTGCTGTTCTGTCTCTTTCATCCTCACTTTCTCTACTAGGAGTTGTAGTTCTATGGCTAAATCTCTTGTCTTCAGTCATTCGAGTAGTAGTAGGCCTAGATGCTATCTCATCATCGGAAGAACTACCACTGCTGCTAGGTGATGCTTCCTGCTTAACTGAAACCCCTCCGTTTCCTGAGGTTGGTTCAGTTTGTGCTTCTGGCTCATTTGAACTCCCTAATCTCAAAAACACTTCTTTATTGGCATGCAGTTTGTCCCAACCAGCATGTCTCTCGAAATTTGCAGACCTAGAATACTGCACTTGTTTTCCATCCAAATGAAACTTGTAGCTATTTCCAGAATACCCCAAAAACCTAAGCCTTTTGCTTTTGGGTTCTCCTTTCCTCCTGAAACAAGCAGGTGTGTAAACATGAGCAAATTGTCCAAAAACCCTTAAGTACTTGTAATTTGGCATTCTCCCATACAATACCCTGTAGGGAATGTCTTCAATTTCTGAATGATACAATCTGTTACTGATATGTATTGCAGTCAAAGTTGCTTCTGCCCAAAAACTATCTTTCACCCCTGCATCTGCCATCATATAAGCAGTAATTCTTTTTATATCTTGTATTTTCTTCTCTGCTAACCCATCCTCACTAGGACAAGCAGGGTTTGTAGTTTCATGCCTTATTCCCACCTTTTGAAACCAGTTAAACAATTGATTATTTAAAAATTCTCCTCCTCTATGAGTAATGATGGTGCCTACTCTGCTATCAAATTGTCTTTCCACCATTCTTACCCATGCTTTTAAACTTTGCCCAGCGTCAGATTTGTTTTTCATTATTCTCACAAATGCAAACCTTGTATACCTATCAACAATTACTAGGAAATACTTGCTTCCCCCTAAGGACAAGCAATTAGCTTGGGCGACATCTGCATGTACATACTGAAATGGTCTTTGAGCAATTCTTTTTGTTTTCTTAGCTACTGGAAAAGCTCTGACCTTTACCTGTTGACACACTGTACAATCTAAGTGGTTTTTGCATTCAGTAACTTTTAAATCTGGACACATTCTGATTAAATTCTTTAAACATTTGAAGCTTGCATGGCCGAATTTTCTGTGAAGCTCGTGTATGCAGTCTTTGTGGATTGGAATATTTTCTATGTTATTAGCTTCTTCAACCCTGTAGCTATCAATATTGTCCTCCAAATAATAAAGTTTGTCCTTTTTCAAACCTATGCCTCGCAATTCCCCATTCATTTTTATCTTACACATGTTCTTTTCAAAGATGACTGTGTAGTCTCTTTCTGTTAATCTGCTTACTGATAACAAATTATTTTCTAACTCCTTTACATGTAAGACATCATTAAAATTCTCTTTTAGCCCTGGAATGTACACAGTACCCATTTGTTTTACAGTACTTAGCTCTTTCCCGTCAGCCAAAACTACAGCATTTACATTAGCTGATTTTCTATTACTTATTAAATTTATATCATTACACATCAACAATGTGGCTCCTGAATCAACTAGCCATTTAGAATTTGCATTTTGTTTTTCCTTAATCATGGTTGCAACCCCCTTTTTATTACCACTGTCCCTCAAAAATGGAGTTCTGGACTGTTTTTGATACTGTCGCGGCTGCCATCTGCTCTCTGCTTGCTTGCGTCTCTCAGCTGCAAAATGTTTACAATGTCTCTGCAGATGACCAATCTTCTTACAATAAAAGCACCTCCGTTGCTCCCTTGTAGAAGCTGCTTCCTCCTGCGTTCGCCAGTCAGGAGTTGTTCGTTGTTTTGGCACAGTCTTTAAACTTGCTGAGTCACCCTGCTCAGACATTCTTCTCTGATTCTCTTCCAGTATTCTGGCCACAATTAAGTCTCTATTAAGCTCAGCTTCTGGCAGGTTTTGCAGGCTGTTCGTTATGTTGTCCCACGAAGAGTCTAGCGATTCTATTAAAATGTAGCATTGCTGCTCTTTGCTAATTTGCACTCCCCTCAGTTCAGCTTGCACAAACAAATCTTGCATTATTTTTAAATGTTCTATCACACACTGCCCTTTAGCCATCTTTTGCCTGTATATTCTTTTAGACCATAGCATTTTTGCAAAAGCAGTTGAAGGAGTGTGTAATCTCTGCAAGGTATCCCACACATCCTTGGCGGTCGCTTTATCTCTGACGTCATTAATTAAGTCTTCTTCAAGCATGAGATAAAGACAGGCTTTTACTTTACTATCTCTCTCTTTAGTGGCTTCATTAGCATCAGCTGCCAGCCCTGTTTCAACTGTTGACCACAGACCTTCCTTTACTAGTAGAGATTGGGCATAAATCTTCCAGGTAGAGTAGTTGTTTCTATTTAATTTACTAAACTTTAGAATTTCCATCTTGATTTGTGCAGTGACTCAATTTGACTCAGTCCTTCTGAGTATGCACAGCCGACCCGTCTGGGCTTAAGCAAAACACAAAATGATTTACTTCCGAGACTTATCAGTGCAGCACAAACAGCTTGCTCTGATCTATCGTCCACAAAGCTTTCTTCCACTCTCTGGAACTTTCAGCTTCTGTGGATGCTGGGTGCTCTAGTAACTGGGACCATAACCCTTGTCAGGGATGATGGGAGTTGTAGCTCTTCACCTCTGGCTCAAACTCACCACCTTGTTATGCAGCAGAGCCAACCAGCTTAGATCAGTGGTTAATGCTTTCCTCCAAAGCAGCAGAGTTTCAGAGAATAGGCTGAAGATCCTGACAAACTCTCCAAGCCTTCTCACTCTTCTCCAGGTGTCTCCAAAACGTCTCCAGGATTCACTCAGGCAACTCAGTAGTTTTATATAAAACCTACTTTATTCTTCTATATAAATATACTATATGGTCAACAAATCACAATCTCTACACACTACCCCACAATATCTCCAAACTACTCCCCCTCTACTCAACCACAATACATTGGCAAACATTGTAATTTTATAGTCATTGTTTATCACCACCCACTAGTTAGTTTCCACCCAGTGGATGTGTACTTCCATTCTGATTGGTCCACATAGTTCCACCCATACTTAAGACCAACCCATGTATTTCAACATTTCACCTTGTACACTTAATGATTCTCAGGTCTTTCCAATCTGCATTCAGTACCTCTGTCCTTGGCTCTCAGGTCTTCTAGATTACATTAGCAGTTTCACCTGTGTAGCCCCATAATTGCTCTTGCTTAGTCATTGTGACTTTCACATACATATTTTATTTCTTTCACTGTATGTCCCATGTTGCATTTTCCTAAACTTTCATTAGTTTAACATCTCATGGATTTCAAGGAGTCTACTCTAAGTGCACCCAAGTCTGAATCCAACCCACTGCTGCAGACATGTTTTCATGAGTTTTCTTTAATTGTGCTCATAGCTGGGAATGCTGAAAGAGTAATTATTCTTCCTATAATGATAGCCTTTGAGTAACTGTAGCCCAAGGCTATCAGAAAACTAGGATCACAGATTAATCCATCCCATGGGCTGACTGGTACATTCTGCTTGATCTATAAAGACTACTCTTAACCTGTTAGACACAGTTCTGGGGGGTTTATTGAAGTCAGGCAGCACTTGATCAAACAGAAACCTAAGAGACAGATCTGAATCTCTGAAATCAGGGATTATTTCAGTCTTCACCTTTTCATGGCCATTTGGACGCTCACCTGAAGACATAGTGTCTTTGTAGTTCTACAGAGATTCCACATCTCTATCTAAATGACTGTGTGCAGTTGTGGCTGGAGCCATGGCTTGCCAATATTCAGGCAGATTTCATTACTGCTGCCCCTTTGGATTTTGCTGCAGCTGCCTCATCATGCCACCAAAAACTGGAACCAAGGGTGTGTTTGGCAGAACACAGTTCAAAAAGACATATTCCCCTATGAAAATCAAATTCTCCTAGGTGGATTTTTCTCTCTTTTTATTTCATTTTTTAATGAGCATTCCTTTGAACAAATTCCAGAAGGTACACCATATGGCTCGTAAGTAGCTCATTCATTTTAACTAAGGAGCTTTTTCATTAGCAAGGGCTGATATCCAACTGTGATTCAACCTGCTTGTGGAAATAGAGTGAGATTACTTCCTTCATTTTCTTCTTTGAGAGCTAAGCCACTGAAGCCCCAGATGAGAGAGGGGGAGCCCTGAGTGTCCAAAGGTTCTTGGTCTTCACCCCACATCAACCCATTCCAGCATGGCCAAGGTCTAGGAGAATGTTAGTTGTAGATCATCAGTTTCTGGGATGTTTACTTCTCATATTAAAAAGGAAAAGGCAAAAATAGTATCCATGAACATGCAAAAACAGCTCATTGAAGAACAAATCCAGACCTAAACCATACCTCCTATCATGTTAGAGTTCAAAGACTTCCCTGATTATTTATAAAATCATGACCCTATGAGACCCTATGTGATCTCAGTAGAGTTCAGGTAAATGAATTTTGTAAAAAAAATGTAATGGTATTTTTAAATGATTTAGAATATGGTTTGTGGGGGCTTAATTATAAAAGGCTATCATTTTTAGACTGTGTACTTTGAAATAAATAGCATTTGAGATAGGTAAGAATTGCTGTCTCAACCTGATTTGAGTGAAACCTACTTGTATGTACTTTGATACAACTGATGAAGAAATGCGATCAGGAATGAAAGAGCCCTCAGACCATTTGACAATCTCATTGCAGTGTACATCCCAACAATTACCACCAATACCTTGCCAGCAAATTTGCCATGGAAGAGATTAACAAGAATGGCCACCTATTACCCAACCACACACTAGTTGACCACTTTGTTTTCAATAGTTTCAATGAAATGGGGCGATGTCATGGGACGATGAGTTTGCTCTTCACAGCACATGGGAACCCCCTTAACTATATCTGCAACAGGAAGTACAGGCTCATGGCTGTCATCGGAGGACTCATTGTACAGAATGCCAAGCAGATGCCCCACATCTTAAAAGTCTACAAGATGCCACAGGTATGTGTGTTCAACAATATAAAGAGATGCTACTACCAGAAGAGTTAAGGGGAGAGAATTCCTTTTATTACTACTCATTCTGAATCTCAGAATTGGTAAGGCTGATGGTTCCATTCACTTGAATAAACCAATGTCCTTATGGGTCCTGTGGGTTGAAACATATAACCAGCAAGCATCCATAATAGGGTCATTTGTAGGGAAGGGAAGGGAAGGGAAGGGAAGGGAAGGGAAGGGAAGGGAAGGGAAGGGGTTGTTGTTGGGTTTTTTTAAGGGGACACTGGGATAGGTAAATGCCCATTTCCTGTTTGCTTCTGCAATATCTCCACTCCACATTGCCACTCACTGGGTTGATGTAAGCTGTTGAAACTTTGAAATGTGACAGGGAGAGGGAATGATGAGCAGAAAAAATGTGCAGGGAAATGGGCAAAGGTTTCCACAATCAATCCATCAGATATAAATTCCCTTCTGCCAGCCATCAGCTCTTGAACTTATTGTGCAGTGGTGTAATCTTGCCTGGAATGCAGCCCTAGAAGCCTTTTGCCCTTTCCAGTATTTCTTTGACAACGAGTCCCGTCAGCTTCATTTTATGTCTTAACAAACCTTAGTTATTATTATTGTAAGACAATCAGAGATTTTTTTTTCTAAAAGCTGTAAGAATATCACTGTCTTTCTCTCTAGCTCAGTTACAGCTCTACTGATCCTGCATTGGATGATAAAGCTCAATTCCCTTTTGTCTATCAAATGATCCCAAGCACAAATGCTCAATTTGTTGGGATTATCAACCTGTTTAAGCATTTTGGATGGACCTGGATTGGCCTCATTGTTTCGGATGATGACAATGGAGAAATATTGTTAAGGGCTATCATTCCTCAGCTACTCCAGATCGGCATTTGTTTTGCTTTTAGGGAAACTATCCCAACAATGGAGAAGTACTGGGCAGCAGCCGGTAAAAATAATATACCGCTTAAAAGACTACAAAAAATATATTCAATCATCATCTCTAGTGAAACCAATGTGATTCTTGTTCATGGAAACTCACGGGTTATGGAGGGTTTACGGATTATTTTATATATCAGTGAGTTTCCTCTAAGGAAGCCAATAGAGAGAGTATGGATCATCACAGCTCAGTGGGATTTCACAGCTACAACAGAGAATAGGTTCTTCACACCCAAATCCTTCAATGGGACTTTGTCATTCACACAGCACACACAAGATATGGAAAAATATTCACAATTTCTTAGGATGCTACATACATTTCAGCTTGATTTTTTCAATTTATTTTGGATGGCCACTT